>CM040242.1:67779501-68179501 GCA_022545495.1 Chrysanthemum lavandulifolium
TAACTTTGGTTATGACCAATATCCATATGATTCACCAAACCACCCACAACAATCATTTTGTTGTGAGAACATGGAGGTCCCCATTTCACTCCGATTGTCAAACAGGAATCCATTTCCTTGTAACAATTACGACTATCCATATCACGACCAACCTCCACAAAGGCTAAATAACTCAAACTCCTCAACAAACCCAACAAGACACTTATCTAGATCTTCCGAGTTAGTGAAAGAGGCGAGGAGTTCAATAAAACTGCATTTCATAATGTTCCCAAGATTTCTTGTGTATATTGTGGGGGTCCTCATGATGATTATCAATGTCAACCTTCCGCTTTGACAAATCTCCTCCCACAATATCCTGTCATTAAAATTCACATGAGAAATCTATGGAAGAATTGTTAGTCAAGATCAGTCACAAAATAAATTCCAAATTGCTTTGAAAAATCATAGGAATCAATTGCAAAGAAAAAGCAAATGATCTAGCTCTCGCTTGCTTTATTCTCGATGACAAATGATGATGAAGATACACTTGATTCATCAAGTTCATCGATGATATCCCAGCTGAGATTCGGCCTCAAACAACTGCTATCACACCCAAAGCTCCCACTCACTCGACCATGGGGACGAGCATCTTGACACTGCTCCCGAAAAGGAATCGGACGAATTCATAAAGTCTAGTGTTGAGAACCTTGTCCCAATCCCAAGAGAGTCACAGGGAACTCTTGATCATGTGTGTGATATCCTCCTCCTCTTGTCTTCCAAAATGATCATATCGAGATGTTCTCCGATTCTAATGATAACAATTGCTTATCTCATGGAGACATCGCTTATGGAAGATTTACCTTCCGAGCTTGTTAGCTTAGAAGAAGAGAATGATGAAGTTATCGACATCGAAATCAAAGATGAAGCACTTCGTGCAACATTACCGAATGTCACTCTCATTTCTAAAATCGAGGCTTTCAAGAAAACCTATTTCATCTCCTATCCCCATTAAGGATAGTGACATTCTTTCCGATGATTCTATTCCGGAAATGAAAGCCTTATGTTTTGATAAAACGGGAGAGAAGATTAGTGGCGCATCACCTTCGCCTCATAATTCTCCCCGATTATGAATCATTTACATTGGAGGAGTTCACCAAAGAACCCACTCATATCAATTCGAATATGATTCATTCACCTTCATGGAGTTCTCGATGAACTCACTCATATCATATCTCCGCGGAGTATGATAACTTCCATTTTGATCTAGACACACCCATAGTATGTCTTGATCAAGTAAGCTTAACCGAGGAGATTCATGAAACTATGAATTCTCCTATCGAGGATGAAGAGTTAGTCATGATTTATATCATGATTTTCTTTCTTTCTTCATATATTCTCATGGCTTCTCCTGCTCTTCACTCCTTCTGAATGAAGACATTATCTTTGACCCGACATTTCCATGCACCATTTGTGAGCCGGTCTGTCTGTCAGATCTCATCGGTGTGGAACTTTCACGTACTTCAAATGTTTATCCAAACATCTTGAATGAAAGTCCATGGAGATTGTCTCTTCCACTTACTTCCCCATGAACAAATTAATTCGGGTCGAGTCAAGCTAGCGACTGATAATCAAAAATGTGAGTATGCTACATGCGTTTTCACCGTACTACCACCTAGTGTGGGGAGATGCCCCACATGTTGTATATAGATCTAAAAATGAATGAAAATTGTAAATATTAAAAAGAGAATAATTGTTGTTTCTACACTTAGCTAGTAATGTTATCTTTTACGTTCTAAGTTTCCGATAATGTTTGGTATTTTGAATATTGAGGACAATATTCATTTCTAAGTGGGGGAAATTCGCTAATTTGATCATAAATGTACCCTTTAGTCCCTTTTTCCCCCAAAATGGCCAAATTTTAAAATTTTTAGGGAAGTACTCAGACTAAACACAACAAATGGTAATCACCCACCATGTCTAACCCACAAAAGGATTGGCTAATCCAGAGCAAACGGCTTTGGTAAAGATATCTCAAATCGCTGATTCGCTTGCAATTTGCCCAAAATTGTATGGTATTCACCACCATATCCTTAAAAGTGAAGAGTTGGCAGCCCGCAAGTTTATGGCTTGTGGTAAAGGCAGTAAAACCATAATTGGTAATCGACTCACCAAAGATAATATTGATAATTTATCTAAGAGTTATTAGTCCGTATAAACGGCTCGTAAAGACAAATCAAACCGCTGAAGTCGGTGATTTGCTCAAAATCATTCGTTATCGGTGTACCAAGGTTCTTACTTGAATCGAAACATTTGGCTACTCCGTAAGTAATGGCTTTTGGTAAAGAGATGAACCATTAAATTTTTCTCAAAACATTGCTAGGGACTAGCAATATCTTAGCGTGGGGATCACTGAGTTGTCTAAATACTCATCATTTTGTATCATTTAAACCGCAAAACATCCGAAAACACCTGTAAATGCATCAAATGATAAAATATCACAAATAAGTGTTTTATGTGTTTTAAATGCAAAATATCAAAACTGTGAAAACGATAAAATTTGCATAATTGGCGCTTTAGTCCCCAAGTTTCTAAAATTGTCAAAATAGTCCTCAGTCAAAATTTCAAAGAAAAGTCACCAAAGGTCCTTTTAAAATCAAAAGTTGTCAAAATAAGTCCTTTGGTGAAAAATATAAAAGTTTGAGAAATTACAAGTTTGGTCCTCCAACTTTGAAAATTGGCAAAATGGCCTCTGAAAATTGAAAATGGCAAGTTTAGTCCTTGTACTTTTGAGATTGTCACTTCAACCCTTGGATCAACTTTTCGTAATTGGCGGCTTAGGTCCTTGAATTTTCGTGATTTACACATTAGGTCCCTATAATTATTAAACCTTAAACCCATTTTCGACCACGCCACTTAACCATTCGCCCCGCAAAACCCTTTTTGACCGCTTGTCAAATCACCAAACACCCGCTTGCCTACCCACTTTATCTCCTCCCCAACCAATTGCTCTCTACTTCTGCAACCTCTCACCCATCACCCTTATCCTCGCACCTTATCACCTCAACCTCATCATCACACCTCTCACCCCCCTTAGTTGCGCTTTCGCACCCCTACACTCAAATTGCCCTTTTCCGCCAAAACCAAGTGAATGGCCAAAGTCCACAAAACTCTCCCATTGGCTCTGAATCATGGGATCCTCTCGTAAACATGTGGCAAGGCTTTTGGAGCTATAAAAGGAAGAGAAGGGCAAACAAGAGTAGTTAGTTTTAGTTTTTCACAATGTATGTCGATGTGTAGCTTATCTTGTCTTAAATAATTTTCATCAGTATTTTAAGCTTAATTGTATCAAACAATAGTATTTAAGTGTGTTCCAACTCATTTCAAGTTTGAATTCAAGTTAATGTTCGCTTTCTCATTTTATGTCCACTTTGTTGAGATTTTGATTTTCAAACTCCTGTGTTTAAACTTTTAACTTTAGTTTCAATATCAAACAAGCTTATAGAAGCTTATTAAAGCTTTGTGTAAGCTTAAACTTCAATTTCATGCAACTTTAGAATTTGGTCAAAATAAGTCAAAGATGGAGCAAAAGTGATGCGAGAAGGGTAAATGTTGATTCGAGATACGAATGTGGGTTGATTTGGAAGCGGGGGTTAGATAAAATAGGTAGTGGTTCATGGTTCATCGCTGGCAAGCCATAGTGGCTAGGGATCTTTGTGTTATTTTCAAAGCTATTGCATACAATGTATTTCTAGTGATAACTGTAAAACTGCTTAGATAGATGTATTTAGGTCTCGGTCGAGTTAGTTTGATCATGATTTATGCTCATTCGGTCTTTGGATTAGTTTTGTTTGCAAATCAAGATAATGAGGGAGTGTTTGATTTATCGCACTTCTGTCTTAGGAGGGTAGTCGATGGTTGCTTAATATTGGTTCATGTTTGTTAAGTATTTTTGAGCTCATTGAGTCTTAGTTTGGGTCTCCAAAACCACCAAATTCAAATCTTAGCTAAATCTTTCTCACTGCTCACTGTTGTGAGTTTTGGAATTGCAGATCCTTATTTTGTGTTTAGAATTGTTAAATCACCGCTTGCATTGTGCTTGTTCATTCATATTTCATCAACATCACCATAAAATTGATTCAAAATCCATTTTGGTCAAAGTTCATCAATGTTGTCAAAAGTCAAAATTAGAAAACTTGTTTCAACCCCAATTGCAAGGATTTTTCCTCGACTCATTTTTAAGTCAAATCAAGTGAAATTTGTTACTTTATAAACTTCAGTTGGTGTTCTTTCTTATCACCATTTTAGTATAATTTTACAAATTTTTAAAGGTTTCAAACCGCTTCTCAATAAGCTCCTATTTGCCACGCTTGAACTCTCGCTGATACTTGAGTTTTTCAGTTATTGCGCAATTTATGCACGAGCTCATAAGAGCCGGTCTAGGTCTCGATTTTTGGTGTGATTGATCTCAACCAGTTCTTTTCCAAGTTCCAATTTGTAGTATTTAGTTTTAGCTTCATATGTGGCTTGTGCTTATGCCCAAAGTAGGTCAACGAATTGTTTCTACTCAAAAGCTCAAATCTTCAAATCGATCAAACTTGCATATCGTTGGTTGTAGCTTGTTGATTTTAGTTGCATTTGGTCAATTTTAGCTTATTAGAGCTTCTTTTTGGTTTGGTGCTTTTAGTTTCCATTTGTTATTCAAGTGCTTATTCCAATAAGCACTTACACATCAGTCCCATTTTCTTGTACACAAGCACCTATTTTCCATTTTTCCTAGATTCCAAATATAATTTTAGAGTTTTCCTGAAATTTTCAGATTTTTCTAAGTTGATTTGCTATTTTTCTTAATTTAAATTAGTTTTAAGTATTTTTAATTAGCTTTTAATACAAAAAATTAAGAAAAGGTTCAAAAATAATTTTCATTTTATTAAGTTTAGATAAATATAAAAGTCAAAAAGTATTTTTCCATATTTTCTTAGTTTATTTTGTAATTTTTAGTAATTTAATTAGTTTTTAATAGTTTAAATTCATAAAAATAGAAAATATTCAGAAAATACAAAATAGTTTTGAAAATTCTCTTTGATATTTTAGACTTTTCCATTTCATAATTTTATTTTTCTAGCTTTATTTCCTATTTTCTTGTATTTTAGGTAATTATTTAATAGTTAAAAATAGTTTTAATTAATAATAATTAGATAATTAGTTATAAAAATAATTTTCTTTTCTATAAATTTTCTTTTATCATTAGGATTGTAAAATGTATTTTCATATTTTTAGGCTTAATATTGTGTAAGTTTCACGCTTTTATTTGTCGTCACGTAGTTTTAAATTCAGCTTTATAAAAACATAAAACAAAACATCATTTTAAATATAGTGATAGCGTTTATTTAATAGTTTTATCTTTTAATTTCCTTTAATTTGCATTTAAGCCCCTGTAGTTTATGGGCTTTCTTTTAGGTATAGATCAACCACAATCTTTTCCCTGCTCAAATCCTCTCGATCACTTTACGTTCGACTATTCTCGCATGTACTCGTTGGGACTTAACGACTGGGAAACACTATACTCTCCGATCTTCATTGCATTCGTGCTCGTGCGCTTTAAGCTTGTTACGGTGCCATTCAAGTGGCGAGGTTTGAGTGATTTAGCTCGGCCGTTTGCACGCAACCAAGGAACCTAAAAGATCACACAAAATAAAACTACAAACATAGATCTCTTGGATCCGAGGTTAGTGAGTTTTAACTGTGGAGAAAGTGTGTTAGAAAGGGTTAGAAATAATGAAGAAATGGCTCACTATTTATAGAGGAAAAATCCTAATGTTCCCGGATCCCACTTGATCCCTACCACAGTGGATCCCACTAGCACAAAGCTGGGATCCGTGGAACGCCTCTGCTTGCCCATGGGTATTTTGGTTATGGGTCATGGGTCATGGGTTGAACCATGGATCTTTGGCTAGATACAATGTATCTTTGAGTGCAATGCACTTAGTCACTGTGTATGGGTTGATCCATGGGTTATGGATATTATCCATGTATGATATAAGCGTGGTGTCATGCAATGGGTTATGGGTCAAGATCCATGGGTTATGGGCTTTGGGTTGTACCCAACTACATTCAATGTATTTGCCCAATGGGTTGTGATACTTAAGTTTCTACCCATTTATATTACCCAATATACTACATATTATTTATGTGTATATTATACCCAATTATGTAAACACTAGTTGTTGTACATATGTATTCCTAAATCATAAAATCACTTATACTTGTTTTAGTGTTTTATGTGAAAGTGTGAATATGTTAGAAACTATTAGTTCAAACCATTTACGTATTTTATTTGTTTCGTTAACATGATTTTACGTTTGTTATTGACAAAACATTAGAAGATCGTAAAGTAAACGTTTTTACGGCTTATTTGTATTAACAGTGTGTCAACATCATCGACTGGCGGTTGAAGTATACTTCCAGGTGGAAAGATTCAATTCGATGACACAACGATGTTCAAGCATGGAACAAAAGACTCCTTCATAGAGTACAACTTGTATGGGTTCATGCTACGCGAACAACAAAAGATTCTTTCACCAAGTCGATAGTGACAAGCTCCTTGAAGATGCACGTACTCGCGTATTACTGTCTTATCTGAGTTCCTTTTAATAGATCGCATACGTCTTCTGATAAACTTCCTCTAGTTTATGTCGTATGTTGCACTTTCAATCAGTTCGGAAACTTGATCTCTCTGCAACTAAAGAGGTAAAAGAAATCATATGCTTCAATTGTGGGTTCATTTCAATCACACTATGTGATTCCACTTTTGTGACTCCGTAATTTTTTCCACGCTACTTTTATTTATGTCGAAATATAGGTCAGCGTAAATGAAATATTAGTGACATCTTCTCTGATGTTGAATCAAACGGTTTCACGTAGCTTCGCAAAGATGCTAATACAAACGGAAGCCCTGAAAGCGCACGATAGAACTCAAACACCAGCCATTGTGGTCATAATGGTCCCGGCGATGACGCTACCAACGACGGTGAAACCATCCTTTATTCGCTTAGGGATTTATCGATTATTTGTCCCATAACCATGTCGCTTTTTAAATCTTAATGATTTTATGAGTCCCTGTGATTGCCCTTAACTTTAAAATCAGAAAAATTTGCATATGTAGTATTTGCATATGTTAGACTTTAGTGGAAAACTTTGATTTTGATAGTGAAATGTCAACTTCAACCATCGCTCTTCGTTGTTACTACTTTATTGAACTTTATAATCGTTTTCGATGTTTGAAGTGGTGACTACTTGTCGTGTTGTAAGTCACGAGATAACGAGCGCCTTGAGTACGCAAGTAATAAGCGTAAGTTGCAAAGACAAGGATAGTTCAATAAAGTGACGATTGTGAACACAAAGGTTGACGATGGAAAATAGAGATGAGGAATTCATGCCCCGAGGTGGCAAACTTTGTGCGGTTCTAGATCGATCGTCGCTTCTAATTTGTTAATAGCAGTTAAAAAAATACATTAAATCCTGATGCATACCACAGCTGTACTATAGGATTGACCTAATTGTTATTCGCTTAAAAACAAACGGCACATACAAACCTATTTCTATCTTTAGACATACGTGTTTACTAAATGATGCTAGCACACGCGCATAAAAGAATAGTTTATGTAGTAAATGGTTGCATTATGCCCATGCGAGGTTAACCCAAACAAGGACATTTTTGGTGTTGGTTAGTTCTGCCTTAAATGATTTTGTGACTTTTGGCTTCATGCGTATCGTAACTATAAAACAACGAGCGCTATAGTGACATTGTCCATTTTTGCCGCAATGATTAAAAAGGGGCTTAACCTATACCGCAACTTTAGATTCTCTAAACTATAGATAAGGAGAAATTGTAACATGTGCGCTGCTATTAATGCAAATAAAAAATTGTGTATGTCATTCTCGTGATTGATTTAATGTTATTATGCTTTGTCACATGATATTTCATCGAAAAAACATATTTTCTGGGACAATTTGTAGTGTTCTCCGCTAAGCGTGTAATGGTTTTCACTTATGTAACTTGAAGCTTGAGAATTTATTAATGATGTCGTTTCTAACTATTAAGTATCATGACTTGCAACAAGATATCTAAGCTATCCTACATTGTTCGTGACCACTTTAAAGAAAATACCGCAATGGGCTTGTCCACCTCGCTTAGTATATAATGCACACGCATAAGCCCTTCAAAACTGTCTTTAATTTGCTAGTAGTGCGGTGAGTCTATTAACCACCACAACCACCTCCGATTCACCACCATCATCGTAGCCAGTAACAATTTCTAGAGGATTAACTCCACCTTGTTTATTGCGAACTTGTTCATTATCGTTCTCGCTAAGAGTGAAGGGTATCGTAACGATTCTAGCTCGCCAATCCAACGTAGATCCCTCACTTCTCGCCGGCCTTCGCCACCACACCAACGTGGCTCGCCGGTTTTGTTTTCGCCACCCCAACGATACTGAATAGGACAAACAAAAACAAGAAAGAACCGTTTATAACGGTTATATTTATAAAAAAAAAAAAAAAAAAACTTTTTTTTCAAATTAAACTTTACCCCTTTATAAATAATACCCCATTTTATAAAATCATTCACATACTTCTTTCAAACCTCTAGGAGCACGCTTGGTGAGAAATTGAGAAATAAAATGAACCAGGGAAATAAAATGTAGAATTGAAATAGGTTGAGAATTATAGTAATTTCTATTGTTTGGTAATGATAGAGAAATTATAAAAGAAAAGAGCAAAATAACATTTCTTGTGTTTGGTATGAATAATCGAAAATGAGAAATTGCGAAATGCTAATTGATATAACGAGAATGAATATATCACACATTGCTCATATAGCCATTATTTGTTGCATTTGCAAGCTTATGGAAAGTAACGCACGAAAGAACCTTAACACATGGGCCATCTTTGACTATTTTAGATGTCATGAATACAACTTGCACCTTCAATCAATTAAACCAACATATTACTTAGAAAGTGCACAAATCAAGAACTCAAGACTAGAACATCTCATCATATTATCAATTCAATCCACACCGTGATGAAATTACAATAATCGAAAGTTGGCAACATGAACCCATTTCCATAATCAAAATATTCAAATACACAAAACTAAAAGTTCTGAGACTCCATATTGATAAATAGAAATGGGCAACTTAGCTTCAACTACATAAAACTATACATTACTAGCATTTACGTCATAAAAGCATCAAAGTAGCTTCATACAAAAGGAGTTAACTAACGTAACAAGTAGGCTTATACATAAAGAGCTAGCTCGAAGACCAAGTATCTTCACACAAAAGAGGGGTTTAAGATAATAATTACTTATAAGCATACTTCATATACCATCCTAATTTTTTTACCATTTTTTTACAAAAGAAGGGTTTAAGAGCTAGCCGGAAGACCAAGTATCTTCATATACATCTATGAAGCATACTTCCTTGCAACCATTTATACCATCCTAATTTTTTCTCCTCGTCATACCCGAAAAGCATTTCACCTTTAAAGGGCATTTCCTATGACATTTGTCGCTCAAAAGCTTCCTCAAAAGTAAGCCTCTGTAAAGCATCAACTGATTTTGAACTTTCTTCATCAATTCAATCTCAGACTGAAGTTTTATTTCATCACCATTAGCCATTTTACTTAAGTTCATGTTCATCTCATTGCCCATAGCAGTGATGGTGTTATTGAACATAGTGCATGATTCTGAATACATATGAGCTAAATCGTCACTCTTGGATCTCTTGCGTGTTACTCTTACCATCAACACCTTAGGGAGAAGGACGAACATGCGTTTGTTACTCTTACCAGCAAACACGAAACAATCGAATACATATATTAAATCATTTTCTACTCACTTGTCATTTAGCTTCTGAAACTAAAGCTTGAGTGGTACTAGTTTTAGCGCCTAAACAATCATAACTTAGTAGCACTAAAATACATATAACCAAAGTAACTCCATAATCAAAAAACTCGAGATCATAATCCAACGAAAGGCCTAAATTGTGCAGCTTGATTTCACATGAGTGCTACTAAGCTACAAGTGTACATGGTATATATGAAATTGTATACATCTTCTATACATAACAGAATGATAATGTTTCATTCTTTAATTGACATCTCCAACTATTTCTACACTAGTTAAGCTTAACAAGTCAATAGCCTTTATATATAATCATTTAAACCTTTGCTTGAGGTCCATAAAATTTCTGATATATATGAGGTTTGGTCCCTTGAAGAAATTGTTGTGTTAATAACCCAAAACACATATACTGGAAGGCAGATAGAATGACTCAATATGTACAAGTAAAACTAAAATCGAAGTATCAACAAATGAAAAATGTAAAATTGCTTAAGCTAAAGAATTTAACATGTTACATCATTAACGTTTTATAAAAACTCATGGACTAAATGACACTTTCCACTATCTCATGCCAAGAATTTGCACACACTATTTCCACTATTTAATATGTTTATAAATTCAAGATTCTATTTTGTGTTAGGTGCGTATTAAGCTTATATTAGTTCAATTTTGCACGAAATGTAATGATTTTACTTTACCCAATTTAAAAAGAAAAGCTCTTTCAACCCTAATTAACAAAAAGAAAACTTACAAATATGACGAGGATGAAATATACATATGAATTACCCGAATATCTTGGTCGAGGAGCACAATTAGTGAAGAATTAATGGATGGATGTAAAATCAAAGATCGTAAGGTGGAGAAGATGAATTTCAGTAGTCAAAGAGGTCGATTCAAATTGTTTTCACAATAATGTGACTTGCGTGGATGATCTTTTTATACCCCACTTTTTTAGCACTAGTCAAATTCTCAAATAAAATGGGCTGAGAAGTGGTTTGTGAAGAAAACTCATTTCCACACCAAATGAAGTGGAAATCAAAATACAAAGAAGGCAATTTCGAGAATATGCACGGCTTTCTCCGCTTTTTCTTTTTAGCTTACCAAACAAGAGAAATGGAACCATTTCCACCCTCTTGCCTCAATTCCCGCTACCAAACACACCCCTACATCTTAAGCAATAAAAACATGAGTGATTCAAATTAGGATTCCGATATTGATGATTTAGAAGATATCGAGATTTTTTTACTATGTGTGTAATTGAATTGTTTATGCACGAGTTTTTAAGAAAGCCTAATTTGAATGACATTCAAAATTTATACAACGCACATAACACGGTCCACAGGTTTCCGGGAATGTTTGGAAGCATTGATTGTATGCACTGTGAATGGAGAAACTGTCCCGTTGAGTGGCATGGGCAATTTCATAGAGGTGATAAAAAATATCCAACTATTATGCTTGAAGCCGTTGCATCATACGATTTAGGGATTTGACATGCATTTTTTGGGGTAGCGGGTGCGAATAATGATATAACTGTTTTGAATAATTCACCGTTATTCGACGACCTTCTTGATGACATCGCCCCCAAGGTTCCGTTTCAAGTAAACGGAGTTACATTTCAAAACGGGTATTACCTAGGCGACGGATTTACCCAACTTGGTCGCCTTTTGTCAAATCATTCTCGATCGCATATTCTGAGAAAATGCCTTATTTAAACAAAACAAGAAAGTGCTCATAAAGACATTGAAAGAGCTTTGGTCCTCCAGGACGTTGGCATATTATAAGCCAACCGACGCGCTGACTATCAACAAGCTACTTAAGAGTCATGTACACGCGCATCATATTGCATAACATGATTTTGAAAGATCAAAAGTTTGCGATATCCGAAATGAACGATATTTATGTTTGTCCGCGAGCAAATATATTACGGACATGGGTTGAGCGATGCGATTTACAAACCAAGAATGCAAAGAACTCGTGATAAACCAACACACGAAGACTTCAACGAAATATTATCGAGCATGTTTGGCAACTACATCAAAGAACAACAACATTAGTTTAAATTCAGTATGTTTTTTATTTCGCAATGTATTTTAAATTTTGTATGTTTTTATTTACAATGTATTTTAAATTTCAGATGTTTTTTATTTTTACTATTGTATTTTGTATTTTTATTTAAATGAAATGAATTTTATTGTGTTTAAAAATATGGAAAAGAAATAAAATGAGGTGGGTGGGGCCCAAATGAAGATGTTTGAGTTAGTTGTGAATAAGAGGTATTTTAAATGAGTGTGTTGAGTGATGTGACACATGTGAGACCCAAATGAAAGGGATGACTTAGCTACGATACCCTTCACTCTAAGACTAGAGGCGTGGAGAGTGAGTGACCACCTTACCCTCACTCACCGCGAGTCTTCATGCCCACCAAACATGTCACACGCGACTCACCTCGGTTCAATGGAAATTAAGGTGAATGGTTCACCTAGTTGATAAATGTGCACATATATATTACCGCTTGGTTTGTATAGGTTTGTATGTGTTTTTATTAAAAAATGTGAGTTAAGGTGAGTGGAAGTAGTTCCTTGTCCGTAAAGCGAGTGGTAGTGAGTGAGAGAGAGAGGAGAAAGGCGATGTGGCGGGAGGTGTAAGGTGAGTGGATACTCTCCTTGCCTTCCAAATTAACAACAAACATTTAACCACCACTATGATCATTGATGACACTGATACCAACACTCGAATGACAGTTAGAACTGCATAACCCATTTAGCAGAAATATTGTATGTAGTGGAAAACTTTTAATTGACGACTTTTGCGATATTCAACTTTAAATGGGTGGGGTTATTCATACGGTGACTATAATTTTAGTCCAACCCTCTCTATAATTAGGGGTACTTTTTTGTCCCCTTATCCCCCATCTTTTTTTTTAATAAATAGAAATAAGTGTGTGTATATGGTATTTATTTATGGTATTTATTTTACGTTACTTTTTATAAACTTTTTATAAATATTTTATAAACTTTTTATAAATTTTTTATAATTTTTATAAACTTTTTATAAAAATTTATAAAAAGGTTTATAAAAATTTATAAAAAGTTTATAAAAATTTATAAAAAGTTTATAAAAATTTATAATAAAAGTTTATAAAAATTTATAAAAAGTTTATAAAAGTAACGTAAAAAGTTTATAAATGTTTTATTGTTATTGTTTAATTAAATGGAAACAATACACTATATACATATAAAACACCGCACAAATTAAATATACCACATAATAAATATACTATACATATAAAAACACTACACAAATTAAATATACCACACAAAATAAACTATACACAATTAAATTAAAAAAAAAAAAAAAAAAAAAAAAAAAAGGACGAAATCGGAGAAAGAGAAAAGAAAAGACGAAAGTGGGAGAGAGGAGGGAGGCCACGCCTGAGATGTTGACATGTCTATGAGGATAGACCCCGTATGAATAGTAGCACCCCTTTAAATATATGCATGAACACGTCTTTTCAGCGCTGAAAGTACCAATGTTTTCCCATGATCAGACGATATTCCCTATACTTCAAGGAATATGCATGCATGAAAGCTCAGTTAGATAATATTAAAGGGAAATTCTCAAATTGCTCCAACTTCTTGAACAATATTACCCCAAACGCCCCATTTTTTCACACTTTAACGCCCTACGTGAACTCTATCATATATTTGGGCCCACATCAGACTTACAAAGTACAAATATAACACTTAATCTGTTGGAACTTTGACTTATTATATCGCAAGAATCGACATTTTTTGTCTTTTGTGAAAAAGCAAAATGTACCTTTTATAATTTTAAATACAAATAAGTTGAAGAACTTACCACACATATGTATTTTAAGAACTCTCTATAAATATCACTCTATACCATACAAATACACCTTTAATAAACCAAATTATACCTTCCAAAAATTATTTATTATCCTAATACACCTATTTCATTAAATACAAACCCAAAATACCCAATTCATCCCACACACACTATCGCTACACCACACACACCTTCCTCTCAAAACGCCTAATCCTCTCAAACTCAAGAATTCACCGCAACTTGAAATGATATCCTTCCTCTCAAACTCAAGAATCCAACGCCTAATCCTACTCCCTCATTAGTTCTTCTTCCTACGATTGCAAAACGGAAGCCCTAATCGATAATCAAATCACCGTTCTTCAACATCTCAAAATCCAACGACTAACATGTTTGATGCAAAGCTAACGGTCGATCTAGATTAGAACATATTGCTACAATTAAAGGTGCATTGAATGTGAATAGAACCAAGTTGTTTAGAAACCGTGTTTCGCCCTTGGTTAGATTTTCCTAAGTATTCCCCCGACAACCACTTATACCATTATTTATATCAAAATGCAACTGAGGTGTCAAAAGTTAGTGATTGTTGTCCACCTTTAACTTTTGTACTAGGTGATAATGTTTTGATTTTGGCCATGAACAATTTAGTCTTCTAACCGGGTTTCGTTTAGGACCGAGAGATAAAGAGAAGTGACCACGACCATGTTGTTATGGTTTAACAGATAGTCCTTTTTTGATCGGTTGTTTCCGATAAAAAACTAAGAACAAAAAAGTTAAGGGTGATGACCTTTTGGCGTTGGTAAAGTCGGCCGAAAGGTGAGATTAGATATCCGATGAAGATCTTGTGAGGGTTGCTTTGTTGGTGATTGCAACATTTGTATTTATTGGTCGGGAAGGAAGGTTTAATGTTCACGACCATTTGCTAAAGAATGTTGAGGATTTTGTGTATGGAATGAGTATCCATGGGTGAATACATGTGGGGTCATCTGTATAAAAGAACGGTGAATGTTGTTCCTAGGCATCTTGAGGCGTAATCAAAGAAGCCTGTTCCAAAAGATCCAAAAAGAACAAACATACACTGTATGGATTTACATGGGTGTTGAAGGTTAGATTTTACTTGTAACATACATTATTTATGCTTGTATATATTGTGATGGTTAATCTAAATAATGTGTTCATTGTTACTCCCACCGTCCCATATTAAGTGTCCACTTTCAAGGTGCACAAAGTTTTAGAAATTTTCACTAACTACACTCTCCACCAATCAAATATTATTTTTACCCACTAAACTCTTATCTCATTGGTTGAAATAGATTCTGGACACTTAATATGGGACATCCTAAGATTCTATTATGGACACTTAATATGGGACGGAGGGAGTATATTTGAGAAACATAGATAAGCATAATAGTCATTCAGCCGTTGTCATTGTTCCTTAGGCATTGGCTTTGTTCCCTAGGCATTGTTCTGTAGTAAGTGTAAGTGTTTGTGTAGATTTAAGGATGTTATGGTTGATGGTTTCGCACTAGATAAATACATAGAAACGATTTGTAAACGGTTGGTTCAAACCACTGACAACGTCTCTTCATCCACTGCTAGTTCATAAGAACCCACTGCTGCAACAACACGATATGTAATTGTATCCCCTGTTACTACATATACACCCACTGATATCCTAACCACTGCAACCATAATCACAACCACTATAATCACAACCACTAACTCTTAATTCGATGTATTTGTTTTTTCAGATTTGGATTATGGAGACATTCCCAAACAGTTCCCAGTTTTGGACCAAAGACCCAGAGAAGATCCCACGTTGTCTAGCTTGGTCAAAAGTTAAAAACTTTGAAAAAAAGCATTACACAATTTTATTTGATCCGGTAAGTAAAAACCCAAAATTAGTTAACTGTTGTATGTTTTTATTGCATTTATCATATCAGGTTATCTCCTTTGTTATTTAGGCTTTCAGACCATTACAGAAGATTGTACCAACAAATGCCGAGCTGAGTTGTCGGTGGTACATTCGCAGTATGGAGTACATCCGTGAACTTGATTCCCAACTTGTTGAAAGAAGAAGAGTTGGGCGACCAACCGATGGTGGAAGAAAGAGGAAGCTATGGCCGATGTGGATGTATGCGGTGGAATTCAAGCCGATTTAAATGTGCCTTTATGTGACGATTAAGTTATTCTGTAGGTCAAACGCCTAGTGTCAATGACAAAGTCGATGAAGAAGAGATTGTTGTTGGGTTTGGTGAAATGTTGAATATGAATGAACCGAGAAGGTTGAAGATGTTGTAGTCGGTAATGTTGAGGTTCCGATGGGATCAAATGTGACAAAGTGGAAGCGTCATACCTTAGATAAAGATCACATTCGTGCCGAGCTTCTATCCCTTAAGTCCGTGGTTGGTAGTATAGAAGAGCGTGTAGGAGAAGTTCTTTGTATCACGAGATCTTATGTGAGTTACACAACATACAAGAGAATTGTGGTAATTGAGGAAGCTTTAGGAATAAAGTCACAAGATGATGTTGGTGAGATTAAGGTAACAAGCTGTTATTTGAATTTTTGTTACTTCATTCCACCAAAATGGTAACAAGCTGTTATTTGAAATGTGGTAATTAAGTAAGTTCACTTTTTTAGAGGTGGAGAGTGTTGAACACACCCCCATCAGGACCAATTTAGGATCCGATGACAAGCAGAAGCTGATGTATACGGATTCCGAGGAGTTTACCGGGCCTATGACCCAAGTTATGAAAGCTGCTTTATCGGGAGGTCATGAAGATGCTCATCATTCCAACAATATAATGCAGGTGGATAACAAATTTTATTGTGTTGCCTTACCAAATTTGAATGATGATTTCTCAGACATTGCTTACGATGGGTTTGATCCAACTCCTGTTGACGTACGTATATATACATATTGTTTTTTCCCTTCTTTTACTTTTTTCTATTTCAATATTAAACCCACATACCCTTTATCTAGGAATCGATGGATGTGAATGGTGCGGAAAAGAAAATGACGGTCTGAAGGGTAAAGAAATTGTTGTGTGGAGTCCACCTCTTTGGTGGGAATGGTTTGTCTGATTTACTCTTAAATTGCTAGAACCGCATATGGAGCGAGGGGCTTCTGGTAGAACAACGTTTATGATCTCAACAAGCAAGGTCTTTACAAGTAGACACATTGATTTGAGGTTGAGGAAACGGCTATGGAAGGGGCTGATACACAACCTGTTGAAGTGACATGCCTTGATTATGAGGATGGGCAGGATGTTGTGAAGGTACATTTATTTATCTTATCATTTGTTAACAACAATGCATGCATAATAGTAGTACTATCCCTTAAGTCATGACAAAAATAACTTGAGCAAAGACATTATTAGCAACAAACAAGTCTCTGCTGCATTAAAACATTAATACATTTGATTACTATATGATTATCATTTAGTAATTTTTTTCAGTAGATTTTAATACTATGATGCATTAGTTTTACACATAACTTAACTTAAACTCATACGCCACAAAGAAGTCTCTGCTGCATTAATACATTAATACATTTGCATACATAGCACATAAACACACACTAAAACAGTTGTCGACAACTAAAAAACTAATATGATACTAAAAACATAAATGACCATCATCATAATCTACATTTTAGTTCCAGAGCTCTCTCCCTTGCTTTTCTTATTTGCTTTGAGTCGTTGAAACAGTATTTCAAGACCACTAATCCTATTTTCCAAATTATAAATATTTTCAAATAATGTAGGATTATTCACATGTTGCTCCACTTCGTTTATATCATCTTCCTCAGTTTGTTGCACCACCTCCCTTTGCTGCATCACCTCACTTTGAAACTCTTCCTCTACCTCATTTTGCTGCACTATCTGACCTTGCTGCACCATTTCACCTTGCTGCACCACCTCACTTTCAGCCTCCTCCTCATTCTCTAGATCTTCCTCATCTTCATCTTCTTCCTCCTCTTCCCCATCAAGTCCATAAATCTCATCCCAGTAGAAGTCTTGGCGACGCAGCCAAGTAAGGATATTTGTCCTCATCCACACACTCACTTGCCTATATGAACCATATTCTGACATTGGTTCTTCCCCAAAAGCATCTAACACTGCGTCAAAAAGAAAATAGTTGTTTAAGACAAACTCATACTCTTCTTCATCATTTTGAAAGTATCCATTTGGTGCTGCCATTGTTCTTGAGTGAGAATAAGAGATAATAAAGTGAGAGTTGTGAGTACATTATATAAGCAGTAACAAGAATCTTATCTTTTACATTGTGGTGTACTTGAGTTAGAATAAAATACTGTCTCAAAGTATACTGTCAAAAAGTAAATTGTATAACCAGTACCAATACTTATCTTTTACACTGTGTAAAGAATCTTATCTTATCTTTACAATGTGCTACATTTGATATAATTATTAAAATATAAATCTTGCTTTTTCACTTATTTGTATTTAATACATTAATACATTAATACATCACTTTTACAAACTAGGAAATATCATTACACTTGCGCAATATGGTTGACTTGACTGTTTGAGTCTCATTCAGATTCACTTGCTTCCGAACATTAGTTTTACTACTACTATGACCAACATCTTGCGCATTGGGTCCCAACCTTTGTGATTGCTTAGAGTTACCACCGAGGTTGGTTCTATAACTTCTTTTTTATCAATACCGATATCTCTCTCTTATGTCTTCTAGCACTTCACCGGTAATCGGTAACTAGCTTCAGCATTTGGTCCATATAATTCATAAATCTCAGGAAACATTACCTCTCTTGCTACCTTTATCGACCACTCCCTTTCATCGTGTTTTTTCTCAAAGCTAACTCTCTTAGAACTCGACATAAATCAATTAATGTGATGGAAATATGGTTATGAAACTGAAAATGAATAGGAGCAAATATTTGATGGAAATATGGTGAACAATTATATCATGGTTTCGCTATTAAATAGACACCACGTGCTAAGTCACATGTAAACAGTTAAACATACATAGTCAACTTTGCAAAGGATTTACTTTTGAAAATAATAAAGGGCCACGAACAAACAAATCATGATTTGTTGTACATGTCCTTAAAATAGACACCACATGCTTAGTCATGACTAAAATATCTTATGCCATAGAATATCATATTTCCACTTAACTTCAATTGAGTATTGAGTTATTTAATGTTGGATAGACAGTACATGCTTGTTAAAAGATGAATCGCTTTTATTTTTTAGGGCGCAAATATCGATTAGTTTTCAACTCGCTCAAACCAAGAGGAAGCCAGGAGATATTGCACCTCACCTTATACTACTCCACCAGCCACTACTCCAAAGAGAGGCGCTCAACACGGATTAATTGTCAAACCCCATCCCCTCCTAACGCTCCAGATTTTGATGATACATTGGAACCGTTTGTGGAGGTATTTGACTGTGTCAACTTATATGTCTCTTACTTTGTAATACAAACATTCACTAAAAGAGGTAATTTGTTCTAACTTAGAATCTGTCGAGAACTGGAACGGGGAAGAAAAAAACAAAAAAGGTAACTGTGCCATGTTCCGTTCAAAATTTTTTGAAAGAGAATAATGGTACTAGGTTTTTTTCCCATGGGGCAATGAAGACACAATTCTTCGATCGCCGGTTTGGGATCATTTATTGCCACGGTGGTAACAAGGATGGATGGTTGAGGACGAGGTGCGTAAAATCGCTTGTTAGTATTGTACCATAATTGTTTCTTTGTGATTCCCACTTGTTTTTAATAATGTGCCCAATGTGTAAACAAAGACTCGACGTACGGGTAGATTTGATGTGGCATTCCGACCATCGGATCCGATCGGGCTATGGTGGGTCCCTTTTCACACCTCAAGTAGTTAATGAATTCTTATGAACCTATTGGGCAAATGGTGTAAAGTACCCGGTGCCTTGGGCTGATGTCGAAAAGGTATTTATTTCTTTCCATATGGCCATACGTATAGATTGTTCATCGGGTGCGTTCTGCTGATGTCGTAAATGATGTAGGTACTAAGAAAGGCTAAGAAAGGCAGGTCCTCAAAGGGGAGGAGCAAAAGCATTGATTCAGGGGAGGATGTAAACATGGATGTTGAGATGGATTTCGATAGTGGAGATCATGGTGGTGACTATATGGTTACTGACAAGGAAGGAAAAGAAGCCGTGCTTGAAGCTTTAAAGGTTATAGTTGAAAATGAAGAGGAAGAAGTGGGGCAGGAAACAACCACTCCTATTGTTGCTGAATCCCCTGGTAGTACAAATGAAATCACTGATGCCACCTTAATGACAAACACGGTCACACAACCACCCAATTGTAAGGAAGTTGACAAAGAGGTTCTTTGGTACTGATGAACTTATGTAAACCTTACCCGGTCGGATTGGATCGGGTCTTGCACGCTTCCTATTATACTTAAACCCACCGTCCTAAACCCTTGGCTAAACCTTTGGCTAAAGGTTTGAAGGTTGGAAAAGCGAATTGGTAGTGGAAGGAAAAGAACAAGTGGTAGAACCTTTTAATGTTGCGGTTGAAGATGAAGAGGAAGAAGTTGTGCATGCTCTATCTAGTGATACTACAAATGACAACCTTCTTTGTAACCTCGAGGTAAATTCATCGGCAGTTACTTGAGATACACATATTGCTACTACAACCACCGATGGTACGATTATCACAATCTAACTGTAACACCACCATCGAAGGCGAAGGAAGTTGAGAAGGAGGTTGCGGTACCTCATTGAACTTATGTAGAACCTTAGCAATTCCCGATTACATTGCACTGTTCTCCATTGTAATTGAACCTACTGGAAATAAACCATTGGCAAGGGTGAAGCTATTTCTGAACCTGAAGAAGAAGAACTTGAATTTGATAGTAAGGAGGATCAGATTTCACATGATCATGAATTATCAATACACTTGGATGAAACATTTAAGGTTGAAGATCTTGCTTTTGAAAAAAAAGAACAAGAAGAAGCTAGTATGAGAGTGATTGAACGATGGAACAAGGAACAAGCATTTCTTCAGGCTTCTGAAATGATAAAGTTGGAATGGAGTACTGAAGAATAGGCACTATTAGATGTTCCTTCAAGGTCAAAGGTTCTGGCTGCGAGGGCGAGACAAATGCAGAAGGAAAGAAGTGTCGTAGAATATAATAGTAAGAATAAGAAACCTCCTACTAGGGCTCGAATGAGAATGTAATGATCAAGATTCTCAAGCACGTGGAGTTTTGCAAAGCAAGATTTGAAAAAATGCACGTCTGAAGAGATTGAAGAGTCAGTATAAGCGTTGGATAAGAATGAATGATGATTTCAATCCTATGAATTACGAGAAAGAAGTCGAGTGGATCAAGAATGAAGAAAAGCGGCGAAATTATAGAATGTGCGTTCTAAGAAATGAAATTGGATAAAGGGATGGAGAGGAAGAAAGAATGGATGTGTATCTTAAGGTGAGTGATAGACAAGAGCGATTAATCCTACACCAAGAAGTGTAACTCAACCAGTTCATGATTTGAAAATAATCAATGAAAATGGTAGAAAGTGATTGAAATAACAAGAGCGGATGGATGCGAAGTACATAGGTAGATTTTGGAACCTTGTTGTTCTTTCTATCAAAAGAGGATTTGGAACAGTTATGGAAAGTCATTGATTTTAGATATGGAAAGCATGGGCCAACGGAGGATTAGCAAGGTTCGTGTGGACATCGGTGAAAACATGTGTCAACCTAATCCGATGGACAAATTTTGGAAAGAATTTGAAGTAGTTGAATGGATGCTTTATGAGCATTCCAAAGTACATGTTGTACAATCTACTAAGGATAAGTTTTTCATGTTTATTGATAACCACTATCCATTGTCCAAAACTGTTGCCAGGAAAATGTTGGAAGCGACGCTTGTTCCACAAGGAACCATATCAACAAATCCAATGATAGATCAATTGCTCTTGAAGATTCAGAAGATTGCTGGTGTACAAGGTCCTTGGGCAATAAAACTCTCAAGGAAGGTTAAGTAGAATGGGTGGTGTATCTAATAAGAAGATTGCTGGTGTACAAGGTCTTTGGAACCACGACAAGTATGATCAAAACCACGGCTATAAGAACTGTTGAAACCACGGCTAGTTGAGCAGATACCACGTCTAGTATTATCAAAACCACGGGTATAAGAACTGTTGAAACCACGGCTAGTTGAGAAGAAACCACGGCTAGTTTAGAAGATTGGAAGCTGGTTTAAATGTAATATTATAATTTATATGTAACAAGTTTTGAGTAGTGATTATTATCATTTAAACAAGCAATACTAATATCAACTAATAATATTTACAAACATTCACAAAACATTTTGGATACATACACAAAGAATGACTAAAGTAGATATGCCCATTATTTAAATATAACTTAACAAGAACATTAATAAGTTGTAATAAAAGGCCACCATGAAAAGGGCACTTATCTGGCAAAATGAGAAGCATTCCTTCCGATAAATTCTTTAAATAGAGCTCGATACAAAAAACGCAACCATGCTAACACTATTAATGACAACGATATTAACAAAATAATACATCCCTGTTTGGGGTTAACATTAATTCAAGTAGTTGATACATCAATTTAGCTACTACATACCCTAATACAAAATTCATCACTTGTTACAAACAGTTACAATTACAACCAAATATGACAACAACATGTCTACCAAACACATACTGTGTTTTAAAAAAATTAGCCATATGCTCACGATATGCAAGGCGGCTGTCAGGGGTTATCGACGCCAATGACTTCCCATGTGACGATCAGTATAAGAATATGCATACCGGATACCACAATCACCAAACATAGTCCCCTGATCTGGAACGTTGGGTGCATTCTTGAAGGTAATTGCATATGTTGTCGGATTTATACCTTTCTTCTGGAAGACACTGGCTTTCTCTAGAACAATCGGTAGTCCAGCCTGTATATACATCCAAACATATTTTGTTATTTTACATACCTACTTAACACAATACATAACAACTTAAATGTTTACATCTGACACACTGAAGCTACAACATACACTGAAAACGTAAACTACACCAAACTACAATGAAACCAGACATCCTAATAAGCCGCCATATCACGATGAGTCTGCAAAATAAGTGATTCACATAACGGTTTGAACAAAAAGGACCCAACATCTCCTCGATGCCCATGTCTTTGGAAGTTCCCGATAGCAAGCTTGTAAAGTACAATGGTTGCGTTAAATCCTTCTGGTTTCCAACTTCAAGTACAGGGTCGTTGTTGTCGTCAAAACCAATTAATTTGAGTGCTATTGGGTGGTGATGCTAAGAAGGCGTGTAGCGGATGCTATCGTTCCACCAACAACCGTTATAACCCATATAGAGAAAAGAACTAACATCCCCATGAATGTTTCCGGATACCACAAGATTGTCTCTTAGGTTTGAAACATAGAGCGGTAAAGGAAGTTTGCCTATTAATTCATCGGTATGTCCGAGGTTGGAAGCGGTGGGTGAGCAAGTCAAAAGAAACAATCAAATAGTTGTCGAATGTGGTACCATCGTTAGCATACAACCGTTGATAACCACACCAATAGATATAACCCCAACATTTGCTTGACTTGATTTTTGATTTTGATTGTGTTAGGAAGCAAGCAATCTTGACCTAACGCCGTCCATTGTTTTGAGGAGAGTGTGAAAATTAAGGCGGTGCATGGGTGTGTTGGATTGAATGGGTATGAAATTTTTAGGAAGGTCGGATCAAAATTGTCGGGACGAATCCCAAAAGCCAAAAAGCGTTTTCATACTCACATGATGTGTTCAAATAGGGACAAGCGTCGATCGATCGGTTGATGGATGGGTTCCAAGCGACCGCCATGGTATCACGGACAATTGGTCCATAGGTAAAACCCCAAACTCCATGTGACCAACCAATTGGTTTGGCGTCGAGAAAAAGAAATGTTTGAGGAAAGAGGTTCAAGTCAAAATTTTGATCTACCAAACCAACGTAACCTTTAAGACTACGCTTGTACAAAGAAAAGGTATGAAACGGTGGAGTGATTCGAACACCATAACGGACGGTGAAATGCATGTTGTCTATGCAAGACTTCCAAGCCTTGCAGACACTGCGGCATTGAGCCACACACTTCACTGAGAGCCTATTAACTATGTCCATTTGAACTTCAATTGGAATGGTGTCAGACATCGTGAAATTTTAATGGGCAATTGTGAAATCAATTAAGATGGGCAACTTTCACAAGAATTTTGTGGGCAACTATGAAAGTGTAAGTATGTGTTTAGTGTTGTATGGACAGTAAGAGTATTATAAATAGAACAATTAGAGCATTCATATATAGGGACCAACCAATAAGATATGCATTTAAGAAATAGTACTTGTATTAAATGGTTAAACAGTTAAGTTGGAGTTTAAAGAGTTGACTTGTGCTTTATACTACCATCAAATTAATGAACAAGTACAATGGGCAGGTTCATATACACTTGAAAGTGTATGTTCCATAATTTATTATAGTTGGGCAACTATGACGCATGGGCAACTTAGTCAATAAATAGTTTGTTTGTAACTACTAGTTACAAAACTGTTGTTCCTTTTCATTGATAGGCAACTTAGTCAATAACTAGTTTGACAAACATTTATCAATTAAGAACTTAAAGCAATGGTACTGTAAACATGCCCGCATCTCCTTGTACCAAGGGCGCCACTCGACTTCGAGCTTATAGCCCTTTGTCATAAAATGTTACAACCCCGTCCTAATATGGAATCGAGCGAAAACCAATGTTTTCCTTTTCATTGATAGGCATATAAACACTGCAGTATAATACCAAAGGCCGAGTTAACAAAACACATACCAATATATGTATAAAGGAATTAACACAACTATTACATGCTCAACATCACCCATTGGGTTTGTACTTTTCCTCGTTAACATACCAAATGGGGATGGAGTCTTGTAAAGCGGTGAACAAAGTATCACGAACCATAGCCCAATCGGTAGCCATCGGTTACGAAATGCAACATGTATTCCACCACAACTCTATGTGCTATAAAGCAACAATAAAAATGATTAGGGTATAAAAGCAACAATATAAAATGAATGTACTATCGAAGTGAAAGATATGCGTGTTTGTTACCTCGTCCATAAGCCAACCTTTCTTAGGAGGGTCTAAACACACTAAGGATTCCCAAAACCTCCGATCCACACGAACTTCTTTGGACCAAGGAAACATACATCGAAGGGGCCCCTGCTTTCCAAGAAATTCGTCGTACTCATCAGTAAGATGTACTTTGTCGATAGCCTTGTTCCTTCGGGAAAGAACCTACACACACGTTGTTACTAACACGTAAATTAAAAATAGTTTAAAAAAATATAAATGTTAAAAGTTGTTTTCATACCTCAACCCAAGGTTTAACATTTTGTAACTTGTGCGGTCATATCGGATCCGGCACCCGGTGTTCGATTATTTTCATTTCCACAAATCTTTTGACCAAGAAAAAGCGACTCGGCACCATCTTTTTACTCCTCATGTCGGTGTTATATCCGCCTTGGCTCTTTTCAATGGTGCGAATTATAGAAAGCTATAGACCTCTTTTTCTTTTCCTTCTCAATCTTCAACAACTTTGCCTTTTGCAACTGCGATTCTTCTCCTCTATCATCGCCATTAGAAAATCCTTTTCCATCATCTTTTGTTCTTCCATCCTCCACCGTTCTTCCTCTTCTTTCCTCAACCTTAATTCCTCTTCCAACGATACTCACGAGTAACGGTGATGCATTTAAAATACATTTAATACTATACTATGGCAAAAGTGTACATTTGGAAATCACATTACCAGAACTACATCATCCTCATCATCACAATCAGCCGGCTCTGAACGACTGCTAGAAATAAGAGAGTCAACCAATTCGTAGAATTCACGATTTAGTTGGTCTCGAAACTCATAGCTGAGGTGGGAAAAGGATGCAGTAAAGTCCAATTTATCCTGTAAGCGAAATAAAGTTCATTGTAAAACAAGCGGATAGTTTAAAGAAATAAAGATAATATATCGATGGTGGCCTACCCGAAATCCATAAGTTCTTTCACATGCAAGGACCTACAAAGTAATAAAGGGTATTATCCTAACAATAATTCTAATATAAGCGTATAGTTATTATTTAACATTGACTAGTAAATAACACGAATAATAGCCTCGAGTTTGAAAACACGAGAATTCAACTCTTGAATGACACAATCCTTGAGGTGATTTACATTGAAGACTCTTGATGCATACCTGAGACACAATCGGTAAATACTTTTTTCGTCCTACCACGTTTCCGTCGTGACCAACCACGTAGATACACATCGTAATCATGCGGTAATTTTGTTGGAAGACTCCTTGGTATGTAGTGCGGTAAAATTCCCTAAATTGAATATACCACTCCGACTGGTGCTCGTCTAATGTTGGTTTCAGATCATAAATTATCTTCGAGTCCTAAATAACATCATCAACAACAAGGAAATTAAATTGCATATACCAGTCCGACTGGTGCTCGTCTAATGCATTGAAACATTTGAATGTGTTTTACCTTGCCAAATAGCAATCCATAATCCGATCTTGTAAACATTACTTTCCTTGACCACGCTACTGCCCTTGGTATGACATCTGGGACTTTATTCCACCAACGACTGCTTCTTTTAAACGACTCAAGAATCCATATCTACAATAATAAAGATGCATTACTCTCATACCTTGGGTTCAATAATAATACTAAGAAAAGATAATATAAATAGGAATAACCTTGAATGCCCAAACAAATCCAGCAACCGTGTATGTTGGAACATACTTCCGTGATCTTTCTAGACCCTTTAGGTGTTCCCACTTGTGGTTTGATACAACGTCTAGTATCTGGTCGTACAAGTGCCTCCAAATGTGCTCCCCCCATGGAAAGGAATTCCATGCTTCTAGGTCTTCGACCAAACGAAGGAGTGAATCATCCACCTCTTCAACCAATAAGCGACCCATAAAAATAACCTCTAACGATAACAATAGACACACACGGACTACGTCTTCATCAATTAATTTACGAACAACTCTTCATCCTCAATAACACCAAGAAGATCTAAGTTGGAAAGTTTTACCCTAATTTTTTGGAAATACCCTCAACTTAAATGTTAAATCCCATGAACTATATAAATCAAAACTTGCTGTCCCAAAACGAAAGCCTGTTATAAGAGAAAACTCGGGTCGACCAAAATGTAGACTACGACCATCAACAGTATATATAAGGGGCATGTCATAGCTTGTTTTATCCACAAAACCCTGTTTTTGTAAAACATAATCTAACATATGTGGTTCATGGTCAAAAAAGAACATATCCAGCCACCCTCCAAAACAGGTTGTCCTAAACAATTTCCTTCGAGTATCATTCAACTTTTCTTTAATTATTGAAAAGTATTTCAATTTGCTCCTAACGATGACATTGGCTTCGTATTCCTTAGAAGAAAAAAAAACAAGTTAACATCAATTAACAAGTATCTTACGACAACTACAATCAATAAAAAAATGATCAAAAGACTTCCTAATACTGCAATCATATTTAACAAATGAATTATTTGTATCATACTCACACCAAATAAACAATGGCCCAATTTTAGACAACTTTTTAAACATTTGAATGAGGCTCAGATCTGTATAAATCAATAGTTTACAAAACATCAGGATATAACCGCCATGGCTGCAATAGTATAAACTATATAATTGCCACGCCAAGATACGGAATATCGCATCACATGCGTGATTTAATAAGATACATGTCATCACGACCTCATACACACACACACATGTATACATGCTTTGCTACATTGTTTAACAAAAACATAATTATAGTTTCGCTAGATTCTTGAAAAAGTTAAGGAACAATATGATATAGTTGCGGATTCAAAGAAAGTTGAACATACCAATGTGGCGCGTTAGTTTGTAGGTGTGTATGGAATTTCAACTTAGTGAACCCTACGAATCCCCTACGGTACCTTTTGTCGTTTCAACTCCCTTTGGGCAAAGGCACGCACCGGCGGATTGCTAGATCGTTGAAAAACAAAAGGCAGCGTTTGGGAATCGAGAATGGATAACTATCTTTGAAATTCCGTACACATATACAAAGTAACGTGGCCACCTAGAAATGTTCTACTTCCCTTTTAATCCACAAGTATATCATATTGATCCTTAACTTTTTTTTAACAAACTATCAAAAGTGTATAACAAGTATATCAGACTCATATAAACTTCGAAACTGATTGTGCATTCTGATATGCATTAGCAAGGCTCAGATCTGTAAAAAAGTTGGATAAGCACCGGAACATCAGGATATAACCGCCATGGCTACAAAATTATGTAATACAATTGCCATGCCAACGTACGGTAAATCACATCATTTGCATATCAAAATAAGATATTCGTCATCACAGCCTCTTGCATATCACAAATACACAGTTGTGGACAACAGGAACTGAAAACGGTTAATTATGGTTTTTAAAATCATACTTATAGTTTTGCTAGATTCTTAAAAAAAGTTAAAGAACAATTTGATATACTTAGCATTCAAAAGAAGTTGAACATACCAATGTGGCGCGTTATTTTGTAGGTGTGTATGGAATTTCAACGTAGTGAACCCTTCTAAATCCCCTACGGTACCATTTGTCGTTTCAACTCCCTTTGAGCAAAGGCACGCACCGAGCGGATTGCTAGATTGTTGGAAAAACAAAAGCCAATGTTTGGAAATTAAGAATGGATAACTATCTTTGAAATTCGTGCCTGTATACAAAGTAACGTGGCCACCTAAAAATTTTCTACTTCCTTTTAATCCACAAGTATATCAAATTGATCCTTAACTTTTTTAAAAACATAGCAATAGTATATAACAATATCGACTCATATAAACTTCAAAGCGAGTGTGCGATGTAATATGCATTAACAAGGCTCTGATCTGTAAAAAAAGTTGGATAAACACCAGAACATCAGGATATAACCGCCATGGCTGCAAAATAATGTAATTAAATTACCATCCTAACATACGGTAAATCACATCATTTGCGTATCATATAAGATAATCATCATCACGACCTCTTGCATATCACAAATACACACATGTGTCCCAACATAAACCAACTACTTCAAACAATTACCTATGTAAAGGAGTTGGTTAACAAAGTTGATTGTCAATATGTTATAAACAAGTGGATAAACGTTAGTACTTTGACCCTCCACTCGAAATCCCATTGCCATGTCAAAACCCATTGCTATGACAGTGACATAGGAATGGGTTTTCGAGGGGAAGCTCAAAGTACCAACGTCCTTTCTACAATTCGTGGATTCTAGAAAAGCATTTCAGTTGGATAATCATGAAGTGTGGCGTGTCATGAACATTACACACTATCGTGATCATTGAGATATTCAAAGACAATTTGAATGTATGAAGTTGCGTATGGCCACATTCTTACTTTCAACTTGACTTTCAATCCACAAGTATATCATATTGTTCCTTCTTTGTTAAGTAACTCCTTTACATATATAAACTATTTTTTTATAAAAATCTATCAACAGTCTATAACAATTATATGACACTCATTGTAAATTACTGGCAATATTATGATACGTACAACCCATTTATTGTTACGGTTACCTGATGATGAGGGCTGAATATTTAAGGGTGGAAAGGTGGTGCAAAAGGGTTTAGCTTGCTCTCAGAGTTCATAATTGTGTATGTGATTTTAGTGTGTAATATTTGGTGTGAAACTCTGTATGTGTGTGAGAGAAAGAGAGCAGAGATGATAAGAAGAGAGATGAAAGGGTTTGTAATGATAGTGCTAGAATAGTGCAGAGTGAAGTGGGGTTAATGAGGCACCCTCACAAACCCTTTCATATCTCTCGCCACCATTCCACCACTATCCTTACCAACCTTTTCATCTCTTTTCTTATCATCTCTGACCTCTCTTTCTCACACACACACACAGAGTTTCACACCAAAAATTACACACTAAAAACACCCACACAGTTATGAACTCTCAGAGTAAGCTAAACCCTTTTGAACCACCTTTCTACCCTTCGAGATTCAACCCTCATCATCAGTAACAAAATATCAAGATATGAAAAAATTAACTTCCCTAAATGGCCCATGGGCAACAGTCGGCTTTGACATTGGTCTAAAACTCCTCCATATACTTGTTTGTTCACGTGCAATCCAGGTTTGCTGATTAAATAGCATGTCAGATCTAGGTTGATTTATGATTCACACAAATGATCCCAGGTCTGATATGCCATTCAATCAACAAAGCTGAATTGTAAGTAAACAAACTATCTGCATTGATTAACACACGCATCTAAGATATAACCGCCATGGTCGCAAGCGATGATGAATAATCAAACATGGATGAACGACACCATATTAAGTTTTTTTGCTACTCATAGGTGGTGCCGTACATCCATCTTTGATCATTGATATGTTAGTTTCGTAACATAATCTGAGGCTCGGATCTGTATAAATCAATAGTTTACACAACATCAAGATACAACCGCCATGGTTTGCAATAGTATAGAATTGCCGCGCCATGAAGCGGAATATCGCATCATTTGCATGATTTAATAAGATACTTGTCATCACGACCTCTTACCAATTATACATAATGGAATTGTTTGAAAAGTTACATGTCTAGTTTACTCACATACATGATACAAATCTTGAGCCAATCATGCTTCATTGGGACGGGCGTCGCTAGGAGAAATGATTATATACTCTCACGGAAAATATATATTCATGTGTTGCCATAGGATGCCGACCACAATGAAACATGATTGACCGAAGATGTTAATCATCTATGTGAGTATACCAATCATGGTGTTTCTATTTATATGCATTAGCAAGGCTCGAATCTGTAAAGGTTTGATAAACACAAAACATCGAGGATATAACCGCCGTGGGCTGCAAAATAATGTATTAAAATTGCCATGCCAACATACGGTAAATCACATCATTTGCATATCAAATAAGATAATCATCATCACGACCTCTTGCATGTACTAAATACAAAATACATTTCAAACCTTCCTTCTCGAACACAAATTGGCATTGGCAATAAATAAGCAAAAGTTGCCCAATAAATCGCATAAGAATGTAATAACACCGTAAGTACAATGCTTCATCAAGGGCCCATGTCAACTATATGGGAGAGGTTCCACCTATGTAAGTACACCCATGTCATTTATTGACATATTGAGGGTAATAAATTATCAAACTTACCCACCTTATATGTGTGAATTTAAATTCAAGTGGTGTTGCTAAATAGGTTACAAAATTCTATCAAAAATGTCTACAAAAGACTTGACCAACAATTTAGGATGTTTCCGAACAAAAGACTTGACCACAATTTTGGAACAAAAGACTTTGGCCAACAAATTGATGAAGAACAACTTTTAATAGAAATGGAGGAGGTCGCTATTAAGGAGGAAGAAGAATGGGAGATAGCGAAGAAGAAGTCGCTCTTAAGGAGGAAGCGAAAGGGGCGACTTATGCTCAAGATGAAGAAGTCTTGTTAGAGATGGAGGAAGTCGTGGATCAAGTCGGGACGGAGAATTCAATGCATTGTATGCAGAGTGGGATGAGCGTGATTTGAAGGTTGCTCACGAGTATCTTTACTGACGATGGTTACGACTCTAACAACTCTCAAACTTGGGATCACCGGATTATATTTAGTTGTGTCGCAGTTTAATTTTCGATGTATTTTGTTTTGTTAACCCAACCAGTTTGCACCATGATTAGAGTGCTTTATTCACTTACTACCACTTATCTTCTGATGGTTTAGTCACTTAGTCTACAACAACATCCATCATTTTGTTTCTCAAACTTAATAAGTAGCAACAAATCACTAAAACCACAAGAACAATTAATCACCCAATCGTTACCGGTTTTCTTACCTTTGCTTTATTCACATCCACAATTTGTTTCAAAAACTTAACAAAACAATTAATCACCCAATCGTTAACTACTAAATAAGCGAAACCCTATATCAATCGATACCAACAAAAGGTAACCCTAAATAAGCGAAACCCTAAATAACCGATACCGACATCAATAGCAGGCACCCTAAATTAGCGAAACCCTAAATTAACAAAACCATAAATCAATAGATGAAAGACGTAAAATTAAACGCCCAAATAGCGAAACCCTTAATCAAAAACAAAATTACTTACCCTAGCACAAATAGTTTTTCTTATAGACATTAGTTGGTAGAGTGTCGTGGCGATGTGAAGAAGTGTGTTATCTGTTGAGGAAGAAAGTGTGTTATGGTGGTTGTGGAAGAAGTGTGGTGGTTATGGAAGAACTGTGTTGAGGAAGAAATAAGAAGTGTGTTGAGGAAGATTGTATTTGTATATATAAAGTGTATAAATGTATAAAGGTTATAAAATTATTTATACCCTTTTAATTTTTTATACAAATAATACTTTAATACTATATACATAGTAAGTTGCCCAAAAGTACATAAGGGTGGGACCGGTTGCCCAATATTTTGTATTTTTATTAATAAAATAAGACCATACTTTTTAGCTAAAAGGCAAAAATGTCGATTCTTGAAATTGAAAGTCAAAGTTGCTTGAACTTAAATAGTACACTTGTACTAGAAAGTACATGGTGGCCCACAACATGGGACACATGTCGATTATTTGGGATGGTTGCCCAAATTTGGAGTTGAAAGAGTTGCCCATGGGACATTATGAGAAGTGAAAAAAAATGGGGCATTTAGGGTAATAATGTTGGGCAACTGGGGCAATTAGAGAATTTTCCCATATTAAAAACAATTAACCAAGCTTTGCGTGTGTTTATACATTAAAATAAAGATTCTACATGTCAATGTATGCCTGTAATTAAAAAATAAATAAATACGAATTATGGAAAATCATTTGTTTGATTGCCTTTGAATTTTACGGATAAAAAATGATTTTTATTTTATTTTTAGATTATAAAAATTTACGATTTTTTTTTCTTTTTTTAAATATTTTTGAAGGGTAAAATGTTCGTAATATTTAAAAAATCTAAAATGTCAGCGTTAATGTATAAAGAGTTATTTTTAGTTATTCTGTAGCTGTCGTTTTTGCGTGTATAATGATTTAATAGATTATTTGCCTAATTATTATTTAGAGTTAATTACATAAATGGTCATTGTGGTTTGGTAGTTTTTTCACTTTAGTCGCTAAAGTTTTTTAAGCTAGTTCGATCATTTGTGGTTTGTATATATTCTGGATCAGGTCCATATCCGAATAAAATGACCAAAATGTCCTTGTCATCTTCTTTTAAAATCTTTTCACAATTAACTAACGACCGTTAGTATAAAGGACTAACGGTCGTTAGTTCTTTTCTCGTTTTCATCCGTATTTACGTTTCGTCCGTTTTACGTTTTCGTCCGTTTTACGTTTTCATCCGTATTTACGTTTTCGTCCGTATTTACGTTTTCGTCCATTTTACGTTTTCATCGTATTTACGTTTTCATCTGTTTTACGTTTTGTCCGTTTTACGTTTCGTCTCTTTTACACTTTTCTTGTTTTACGTTTTCATCCGTATTTACGTTTTCATCGTATTTACATGTTTTCGTCCGTATTTACATGTTTTCGTCCGTTTTACGTTTTCGTCGTATTTACGTTTTCGTTTGTTTTACGTTTTAGTCCGTTTTACATTTTAAATGCATTTTTACGTTTTAAATGCGCATGTACCTGCGTTTTAAATGCGTTTTACGTTTTAAATCTGTTTTACGTTTTAATCCGTTTTATCGTTTTTATGCATTTTTACGGTTTCGCCGGTATCTATCGTTTTCGTCCGTTTTACGTTTTCATACGTAATTACACTTTTCGTCCATTTTACGTTTTCGCCGGTATTTGCGTTTTACGTTTTGATCGTGTAAGCGGCAACGTGAAATACGGGCGAAAAGGTAATGCGGATGGCGTGCGCGGGCGGCGTGTAAATATGGGCGGCGTGTACATGCGACGGCGTGCTGAACAGGTGTAAGCGGGCGCGTTAAACGAGCGGCGCTCTGAGGGCAGCGTGTATGGGCAGCGTCTGCGACGGCGTGTACGACGAGCGAGGTGTAAAGTGAGCGGCGTGTGCGAGCGGCTGTGTGATGCGGATGGCGTGTAAGGACGAAAGTGTGTAAGCGAGCAACGTGCGCGAATAACGTGTCGGATAACGTGTGCGGCAGCGTGTGGGCAGCGTCTGCGACAGCGTGTGCGAGCAGGTGTAAGCGAGACGGCGATAGCTCGGGCGGCGTGTGCTGACGAAAGGTGTAAAGCGGACGGCGTGTAAAAGCGGACGGCGTGTAAAGCGGATGAAAGCGTGTAAATCACGTGTAAGCGTGAAAATACGGATGGCGTGTAAAAATGGACAAAGCGTGTAAATATGGGCCAGCGTGTGCGTGCGAGCGGCGTGTAAAAGCGGGCGAAAAGTGTAAAAGCGGACGGCGTGTAAATACGGATGGCGATGTAATCACGGACGGCGTGTAAAAGCGGACGAAAGGTGTAAAAGCAGACGGCGACGTGTAATCTGAGCAGCGTGTAATACGGATGAAAGCGTGAAAAGAACGCGACCGTTAGTCCTTTATGTAATTAACTCTATTATTTATTATCATATTAAACCGAACACTAGTTAAATAATATTAAATACTTTAGCCACAATATTGTTGACCAAGTTTTCGTGTTGAATGTGAAAGTCAAAGCTTGCTAAACTTTTAGCCACGACGGCAACATATTTAACCATGACTTTGTCGTTGCTAAAAGTGGTTTCCTCAGTTCAAAATTGTATTTTGTAGGCTTTTAGCCACGAAATCGTAGCTAAAAGTTATCCATGACTAAAAGCCCGAATTTAGGAGTGATGTAATCATTCTTCAAATAATTTTCCTTACTAGTTTTTTTTTTTCTCTTATTTTTTTTTTTATTTTTTTTTATTTTATTTTTTTTCTCTTTAGACATTTTTTTACTAGAGGACTAACTCTCATTTCCTGTAAAATGTTTTTTACTAGAGAAGTAGAGATGGATCATTAATTTTATCCAAACACCGGCCCAAACTTCAAAAAACAAACTCCACGTAACCCAAAAAGATTGATGTTCCCATACCTCAATCTTATCAACAACAAAACATCGTCACATTTTAATATTTTATCTTCTTACAATCTTACGCACATAACTCCAATCCCGCCCCATTTCAATCTTTATCCCATGCAACTTTATAAACTTTGCTAAAGCCCATAACACCTAAGAAAACACACACTAAAAAAACCAACTTTCCTAGCAACAAAAATGGCATTTAGTATGGGCTATTATGGTGACACCGCCATGAAAAAAGTTCCTGGTGGTGTCGGAGGCGGGTACGATGTACCCGAAGGAGTCGACGTTCGTGGTCGATACGACGAAGAGTATGCTAAGATACTTACAAAAGATGCTCTAATGTTTGTGGCTGGTTTACAAAGGGAGTTCAGGAGCCATGTAAAGTATGCAATGGAGTGTAGGGCAGAGGCTAAAATGAGGTATAATTATGGTGCGTTGCCGGGTTTTGACCCGGCAACGAAAAATGTTCGGGACGGGGATTGGATGTGTGCTGAGGTCCCCCTGCGGTTGCGGACCGTAGGGTCGAGATTACCGGTCCGACTGAGAGGAAGATGGTTATTAATGCGCTTAATTCTGGAGCTAAGGTTTTTATGGTAAGTTGTTTTGTAACATGATGTTTTAATCTAGTTTTTTGTTTAATTTTGCATGAGGTAATTTGCATGTAAATTAAATAGCAATAGGTTGTTTACTAATTTATCCATAAATAGTACCGTAAATAGCATGACATATGCATGTTGATTTTTTTGCTTTAAACCAGTAAATAAAGCTTAGACCATCTCCCATCAATAACACGCGTTAAACTTTAACATCTCTGGCGTCGATCGTCGCCTTTAACGTTTCACTTTAACATCCCAAAAAACACGCAATAATAACGTCCAAGTTAAACTTTAACTCACCAACAATTCTAAAAACAACCCTCGTTTAGGGCGAAATAAAAAAAAAAAAAAATGAAATAACGCCCGTTGAAACTTTAACGCACCCATTGGCTAACGCCGGTTAACGTGCTCCGCCCGAATAACGCCAGGTTTGGGCGTTATTGATGGAGATGCTCTTAAAACTTAGCTGAATATGAGTCGTGCACGTTTATTGATAGAAATTTGATTACTCATTTCCACAAGCCTATTACACAACATTTGTGACGGATTTCTCACGGAATATTTTTCCGTGGTAATCTGTGAAAACTCGTTGGTAATTTTCCATAATATTATGTCAACGCAAATCATCACTAATCTGCCAAAAGTTCCTGACGGTTCCGTGGAAAATCCGTCGGAAAAATTAGATTTTCTAGTACTCGATCATCTACATCCTTTTCTATTTGAAGGTTTATATTACAGTAACTAAAAACTTTATATTAATATTTTATAAAAAAAAAGTTTCTAATTCTATTTAGCATACGAGTATCACTTAAAAAAGGTATTGTACACGGGTAAATCAACACAAATTAAAAACTTACTTACATAAAAATGCTTGTAAGCCATGCATCGCGGAATGTGAGTTCAAGTCGCATATGAGAAGCTATGTGAGATATTTTTAAATATTGCGAGATTATATTGTTGCATTTACAACTTTAGTATGAAACGAAATGGTAACAACTATTTACACCAATATGAGGGGTGTTGTGTACAAAACAACGTAAGGTGTGTGCAAATCAATTCTAAGTTTATCAGTTTGCCCTTTGAAATATAAAGTTAATTACATGCTACATTTGTCAGATTGGATCAAAGTATGTTGCTATAGATTGGATTTTTCCATTTTTGTATCAACAAAACCTTTTTCGAGTTCGGCTAACCAAGCTTTTTTGACCGAATGATATTAACGTAAGAAATTATATATATTTAAGATGTAGTAATGGAATGGCTCATGTATAAAAACAGGCTGATTTTGAAGATGCACTATCACCAACATGGGAGAATCTAATGAAGGGACAAGTGAACTTGAAAGATGCTGTTAATGGCACAATCAGCTTCAAGACAAGGCTAGAAACAGGGTTTACAAGCTCAACGATCAAATAGCTAAGCTCTTTGTTAGTCCCAGAGGCTGGCATCTACCGAGTCTCACATCTATATTGATGGTGAGCCAGCAATCGGTTGCCTAGTTGATTTGGACTTTACTTCCATCACAATCATGCAGCATTCCGTAAAACACAAGGCCAAGGATTCGGACCATTTTTCTATCTTCCAAAGATGGAAAACTCCAGGTAACTTTACGCCGGTTCATGTGGTCTTGAAATGGCTAAATAGGATGGTCAGATGGGCGGTAAGAGTTCAAAATGGGTACTTTTTTTGGTATCGCTTAAAACAATCTGGGTTGCATCGGTTGAAACATTTTGAACTCTTATGGCATAAAATACTCTTTGTGGGTAATTTTCGACACGTTTCAGTTGTTCCCATTTTATTTAACTTTTTTACCTTTTGCGTTTTTAATCAGGAGCCAAAATTGCAACATCAAGTGAAGTACTAATGTTTTGCAAGAATGTTCCTAATCGATGTTTTTGTGCAGGGAAGCGAGGATATGGAACAATGTATTCACTCGGGCAGAGAAAATGGTGGGGATAGAGAATGGTAGCATAAGGGCTACAGTTCTAATCGAAACACTACCTGCAGCATTTCAAATGGATGAGATATTATACGAGCTAAGGGACCATTCAGTTGGTTTGAACTGTGGAAGATGGGACTATATATTCAGCTATGTTAAGACATTCCAGGGTCATCCTGACCGGCTCTTGCCAGACCGTGTTCTTGTCGGTATGGGCCAACACTTCATGAGAAGCTACTCTGATCTTCTCATCCGCACTTGCCATAGGCGTGGTGTCCACGCTATGGGAGGAATAGTATGTAATTTATGGTATTCCGCAATTTGGGGCCCTGTAAAATTCAAATATCGAATCAATTATTTTGTTCCGTCACCAATTTTAGCATCAAGATACTTGTTTTGCCAAATGAATACTTGGTTTTTAACACAATTGTTGATGAACAGGCTGCTCAGATCCCAATCAGAGGCGATCCAGAAGCAAACAATGCAGCGCTTGAGCTAGTAAAAGGACAAGCTAAGAGAAATGCAGGCGGGCACGATGGGACATGGGCAGCACACCGGGCCTAATTCCAGCCATAATGGAAGTCTTCACAAACAACATGAGCAACTCCCTAACTTAATCAAAACCATGAAACGTGAAGATGCTGCAAGCATAACCGAGAAGACCTCTTACAAATCCCAAGAGGGGTTCGAACCCTTGAAGGTTTAAGGCTAAACACACGCGTCGGGATCCAGTATGTAGCAGCCTGGCTCACGGGGACAGGGTCAGTCCCATTGTACAATCTCATGGAGGATGCTGCCACTGCTGAGATTAGTCGAGTTCAAAACTGGCAGTGGTTGAAATATGGAATTGAATTGGATGGTGATGGGCTCGGTGTTAAAGTGAACCTCGAGCTTTTTGGGAAAGTCGTTGAGGAAGAGATGATGAGGATTGAACGTGAAGTGGGTCGAGCGAAGTTTAAGAAGGGAATGTACAAGGAAGCGTGTAAGATCTTTGCTCGACAATGTACTGCTCCGTGCTTGATGATTTTCTGACCTTGAACGCATACAATCATATCGTTGTTCATCATCAAAGGGATCATCAAAGCTTTAAGTACGCATATTTTCTGGTTCTAGTTTATATTGTTCAAACATATGTTGTGTTTGTTTTCGAGTGATTTAGCAAGCCATTATATGGCTGCTTATTTTAACTAAATAAAGGATGCTCTTCTGATGTTTTTGTTATAATGTTTTATGAATGTAATCGTTATTGTCTTCTGTTTTCAAAGCTAGTAAATTAAATGCAATTTCAATTGGTACTTATGAAGAATAGAACTACGTATAATCTTGCAAGACTGCCTGGCGAGGTTTAACAAAAAATTATTCGTATTAATCTTGAATATTGTATCTTTAAATGTAATTGCGTATAATTATATAGTTATAAGTTTCGTGTTGCTTGTACGTTTCTGTACACATCATCAAATTTATTTTAACATTTTAGTTCGATGTCTGCGTATAAAATTTGCGTAAAAATTGTGATATAAGACTGTTAATACTTATCTGCGAATTTTTCATTTATGCGATAATATCAATTAAATTTTGTAAAATATTTGTAAAAATTTATGTTAGGTAACTTCAAGATTTAATTTTATTTAGGCGACAAAAATCTTTGATGTTGTTATTTAAATTTCACTCTTGATATTATGTTGTCTGTGACGCAAGTTTAATAATGCATAATGGCGTTGATAAAGTTAAAGTATCTTTCCTTAAAGTTTTTTAAAATGTTTTCTTGATCTCCTTACATAAATAAGCAAAATTCTGAGTCGTTGTTATAAATCTGATCACGTATATTTATTTTTATATTAAAGTAGCCGTCTTCTGATTTGACAATTATATTCTCGGTTTGATAATTTAATATTTAAAATGTAAACTACGTGTCACATAGGTTAAACTTTTAAAATAAAATAAATGAATCCTAGGCGAGCATGGTTCGGTTTTGCTAAAACCGAAACCGAACCAAAAATATTCGGTTTTTGATTTTTAGAAACTGTTTGGTTTCAGTTCTTCTAGGTTCGGTTTTTCGGTTTTAGGTTTATTTTCAGTTTGGTTTTTCAGTTTTTATTTTGTTTATCGCGATTTGGTCTTTCAATAATCGAATTTCTAACGCAACATAAAATAATCTTTTCAAGTTTCAAGAACAAAGAAACATTATATAAACAACAATAAGAAATTATTGATCATAAAAAAATTATATAAGCTAATTGTTTATGCCTCGTTAAGTAACACAAATAATGACAATAAAAAACTAACCACCACAAAAATTCTAGATGATAAATGTTTATGTGTTATAAATGAGACATTAAGAAGCAACTGAAATGTGAGTTATTAAGATTATATGTATTTTGTCGGTTTGGTATTTATATACATTGTATTTTTTAATATATAAAGTATAAAGGGTATAAAGTATAAGGGGTTATTTGTTTATAATCCAAAGTTATTAAAAAACATGAAGGCTTATAATATTACACTTAACTCTATATAATTTTAAAATTTCAATCACTAAAGTTTTATTAATTACCTCCTCTTTTATTTAAGTTTTGTTTTACAAATTTGACACTTATATTTTATGTGTTTTTATCAATAAAGCTTCTCATGGAATTTATTAAAGTTTGGCCAAAATCGATTTAATTTTGACTTTTATTAACCGTCGCATTCTGCGATTTCTTATGTGGCGAAATCGAGTTCTCTAATAGCGATTGTTTTTTCAATAAGAATGAATTAATAATCGACAAAATGATGTAATTCTTTATATAAAAGATCATCTGTCACCAGCTAGGATGTAAACGAATCAAGTGTTTATTGAACAATTCATGACCTATTTTGCAAACAATTTGTTAATTTACAGCTATGAATAAGATAGTGGAAGATTTTGAAAACAATGGACTTGGCCCAAGTTGATTTGGATTGAGAATTGTTAAATTTAGTAAGAGGCTAAAACAAATTCCCTCTATCCCTCAAAAATTAAAATGGTGAACTTATCTATGTAGGTTTGTTTGTTCAAAAAAAAAATCTACGTTGGTTTGAAATGTGTTTTTTGCCTTTATACTGTAACTCGATAACTTACTTTACAGGACATAGTCAACTACAAAATATATGTGATAATAACTTTGATTGATAACTTAAAATAGTCATATGTTACAACAAATATATGAAATTCTTATAGGTTATGTTTAACGTCTTTCGAGACGTCGTTAATTGTTTGTCTTTTAATAATACATGCTAATATTTTGAATTTAACATCTTTTAACTAACTTTATATACCACTAGTTATATATGTTTTGTTTCTTAAACATAGCCCTAGCAAAGCCCTAAATTATATAATGGAATTCTTGTATTTGAATTGAACCAAACACCGAGTATTTCCATTAAAGTGATTTTTTTTGGCTTTCTAAAAAGTGATCGTGGTAGTAGGTAATGTTTAGATCAGGAATTTGTTTGGATTTGCTAGAAATAGAATAAAGTAAAGACTTACAATAAGAAAACCCCTCTCTCTAACTTCTCTCCAACCTCTCCTAAAATAAACCCACCACCTAACCCTTACAAACAAATCTCATCTTTCTCCGTCGATCGGTTTTGGTACCGTCTGACCTCCTTCTCCATCTTTTCTTGTCTTTTCCTTTCTCATAAAGCCTTCTTCATGGATCCGCCAAATCTCCCAAAATCTTGCCGCTGCCATTAGAGTCCCGCCGCCACCGTTGTCTTCGCTTTCGGATCAGCTACCATCCGGTCTCTTACTTCGGTCGGTCTGTGGTCAGTCATCGATGACTTCTTCTTTGCCGGTATTGACTTTAGATCTGTTTGGTTTAGGTCAGCTCCTTTAAGGATCTTCCGTTTATCTTATGTATGTTTATGTACTTTATTTACTTTTATCAAGCTAAATCTTCGTATGGTTGTGTCTATCAATTCACACTTGGTGATTCCCACAATTGTATGGTGTGGTGTAGTCTGTCACAACTTTATGGTGTATGTCTTTTTTTTAACTCAACATTACTTGTGTATTTTGTTTGGCAAGTCGGTTTCGACTTTGCCCATTATGTTCGATTTAACTTGTTTTGTTCAAATTACCTTCATTTATGAGGAATGAAATGTTATCTCTGTTCAAAAAAAAAAAAGAATAAAGTAAAGAAACCTAACCGTAACTTGTAAGCGCTCTACTGGTTGAAATATCATATATATTTTCCATTTGCCGTTTTTGCTCGAATGATTACACATGTAGTAATGTTAATCAAACAAAATATTCGTGAATGGGTTCATCAGATTTCATATTGTATGAGATTATTTGTTTCTACAATGAAAGGACAATAATATTTTAAACAGACTCATTTTCTAAAGAGATCATACATCATTTATCGTTTTATAAAGTACTTTTTTCTTCTAGATTTTGTAGTGTGATTAATCATTGTTTGAATTATTTGAGAAAAATGTTATTTAATTGAAATATCTATAAACATAGACTAAGTTCATAATATAATAAACTAAAAAACGAATTCTATTAAATTAAGTGGTGGTTTAAAAAGTTTCAGGAGACAGCTTTCCAATTAAGGCAAGATTGTTACAACGTAGGCCATTACCAAATTAATGGTACCCGTGTTTTATATTCAACTATTCAAGTGTAAGTTAACCAAGAAACTATGCCCTAATTTATGTTCTTAACAAAATAATCATGAAGAGACTAGGAGTGTTAATTTTAGAAAAAAAATGTTGTTTCTATAACTTGTAATGGTATTGAAGTTTATTTCAGCAATAGTAACAAGAGGCACTTTATTTTGCATACTCAAAAATTTTTGCATACTAATGGATAAATCCCCACCTTCCATCTAATTTGATCTAATGGTGGTGATTAACCTACGATTTAATATGTCTACACCTAAGTCCATGTTTTTTTCTTGTCCTTTTCTTTTCTTTTTATCTTTCTTATTTATTTTCTTATTATTATTTTTTTAATCACTTTTTATAATTTCACTTTCTTTTTTTTTTCGTTTCGTGTGGGTTTTCTTACGTTTTTGTCAGTTTTTCCGCTTTTATCGTTTTCTGTTTTTCATACGTTTTCGTCCGTTTCATAAGTTTTCGTTTGTTTTCTTACGTTTTTGTCCGTTTTCATACGTTTTTGTCCGTTTTCATACGTTTTCGTCCGTTTTCGTCTGTTTTCTTAGGTTTTCGTCCGTTTTCATACGTTTTCGTCCGTTTTGTTACGTTTTCGTCCGTTTTCTTACGTTTTTGTCCGTTTTCATACGTTTTCGTCCATTTGCATACGTTTTCGTCCGTTTTCTTATGTTTACATACATTTTCATACGTTTTCGTCCGTTTTCATACGTTTTCTTCTGTTTTCTTACATCTTCGTTCGTTTACATATGTTTTTTTCTGTTTTCTTACGTTTTCTTACGCTTTAAATACATTTCTTCGTTTTCTTGTTTTCTTACGTTTTGTCCGTTTTCATCCGTTTTCTTACGTTTCGTCCATTTCATACGTTTCGTCCGTTTCATCGTTGTCGTCCGTTTTCTTACGTTTATGTCCATTTCATACGTTTTCGTCCGTTTTCTTACGTTTCGCTGTTTTCTTACATTTTCGCCTACATTTTCCTATCTTTTAGTTCGTTTTTGTCCGTTTTCTTCGTTTTGTCCATTTCATACCTTTTAATACATTTTCTTACGTTTCGTCCGTTTTAATACATTTTCGACTATTTTTTACGTTTCTATCCGCTTTCTTCGTTTTCATCGGTTTTCATAGGTTTATATCGCTTTCGTCAATTTTTACGTTTTCGTCCATTTTAGGCGCTTAAATGCATTTTGAACGTTTTAGTCCGTTTAATACGTTTTCATCCATTTCCATCCGTTTTATCGTTTTCGTCCGTTTCGAGACGCTTTTTCCGTTTCATCGTTTTTATTAAGCTTTTCATTCGATTTTATAAGTTTTGTCCGTTTTCATCGTTTAAATCCGTTTTGAAGTTTTATCGTTTTCTTCTATTTTCATACGTTTGCATGCTTACTATTAAATTTTATTATATTACATGTCTAATATCAATTGTGATATTTTATTAAAAAAGTTAATGTCTAATATCACTTGTGATATTTCATAAACAAACAAGTATGTTTTTTTAACCTTTAATATCACAGAGTTATTTAATTGCTTTCATATACTTTTATATATTATCACTTATGTGTTTTATAATATTTTTATAATTTTCGGTTTCAAGATAGTTTTGTGCCTTTCATCGTAATGGACAAGCGCATATTTTTAATGCAACCAATGTTATTTATCACTTGTGATATTATACTCTTAGTAGAAATAAAAGGGTTAAAGTCTCTTTAGGTAAATTCTTATTTTGTTCAAAAAGATGTTAATTTAATGCAACACTTGTTTGATTTTAAGAATAAGTTAAGTCTCTATTTTCCTAGTTTGCTTCATTTTTATTCATTTTGATATTTTTAAGTGACATTTATTTATCTCTTGTGATATAACACTGTAAGAAAGATGAAGAGTGTTACACTCTTCATCATGTATGTGTTATCAGTTGTGATACTCAACTAAAAATGTGAAATATTAAATTCATATCGAATGTGAAATATTAAATTAATATCAAATGTGATAAGAATTTAGTATTTTACCAAGTATATATGAAAGAAATGATAATAAACATCACTTATTATATTACTGTGATGATTATGTTCATTTTTCTTATTTGTGTTTTTGAAAATATTTAGGAAGATTTTTGTTTTATGATAATATGAAATATTAGAAAATGTGTTTCTTGAAAACAATAGATGTTATGAAACTTTTGTTAGACTTGTGGTGGATTTTCTATTTAATGGATACATTGTGCATGTTTCGATGGGTTTTATAGCGGGATTTAAAATATCATGGTTGAATCGTGAACTAAATAGTATGGTTGAAGAAATCGCACATCTTTATAAACAAACCGTAAGTTCAAACACCGGTGATATCGCATGATATCACGGTGATATCACAATATATCACAAGTGATATAAACTATGATATCACACATGCTATCGCCGGTAATATCACGCATGATATCACATGTGATATCACCGGTGTTATCACACATGATATCGCGTGTGATATCACGAGTGAGTGAAAACACCGTGATATCACGGTGTTTGAGCTCCTCGGTTGTTTATAAAAATGTGTGCTATCTCAACCATAACTTATTTAGTTTCGGCGATTCAACCCATAGATATTTTCAAATCCCGCTATAAAACCTATCGAAACATGCACAATGTATCCATTAAATAGAAAAATCCACCACATGTCTAACAAAAGTATCATAACATCTCTTGTTTTCAGTTGAACAACTTTTCTAATATTTCATAATATCATAAAAAAAAAATATTCCTAAATATTTTCAAAAACACAACCATCACATTCTTGGTTGAGTATCACAACCGATAACACATACATGATGAAGAATGTAATACTTTTCATTTTCCTTACGGTGTTATATCACAAGAGATAAATAAGTGTCACTAACAAATATCAAAATGAAAGCGTCGAAAATGGACAAAAGCGTATAAAATCAAATGAAAAGCGTGTGAAAGCGGACAAAAGCGTGCTCAGGAAAAAAAATGCAGAGGAAAACGTATAAAAGCGGATGAAAACGTCGAAAGAGACGGCGTGCGAAAATAGACAAAACAATTAAAATGGATGACAGCGTGTGAAACGTCAAAGCAGACGGCGTATAAAAGCGGACGAAAATACATGAAAAAGTAAAATCTGACGGCGTCTAAAAGCGGATGAAAATACATGAAAACCTACAAAAAGACAAAAACGTGTAAAATGGATGTAAATGGCGGCGTGAAAGCGGCGAAAATGTATGAAAGCGTAAAACACGTCCGAAAGCGTATGAAAATGGACAAAGCGAAACAAAGCGGATGGAAGCGGATGAAAGCGAACAAAAGCGTGTGAAAATGGACGGCGTGTGAAACAAACGGCGTGAAAAGCGACGAAAACGTGAAATGCGGGCGATAATGTCTAAAATGGGCGAAACGTGTGAAAACGAGAGAAAACGTCAAAAAGACGGCGTAAGCGTCGAAAACATCGAAACGGACAAAAGCGTCGAAAGCGGATGTAAACGTGCAAAACGAATGAACAGACTAAAGCGTGTAATAATGAGCGAAAAATTATGAATACGGATGAAAGCGTGTGAAAGCGGAAAAACGTGAATTTAAAATTTTAAAAAAAAAAATAATAAATAAGAAAGACAAAAGACAAAGAAAAGGAGAAAAAAAACGTGAGCTTGGGTTTCATATTAAATATTAGGTTTATCCCACCATTAGATCAAACTAGATGAATGGTGGGGATTTGTCATAGTAGCGTCAAAATAAGAAGTAACATTTGAAAATTCCTCATAGTAACAATTAGTTACATGAGGTTTTATTACTAGTTAACAGCTTAAATATGTCACTCACGGTTAGATAAAAGTTTATTCTTGAATAATATTTATCTAAAGAATAATTAATGCAATCATAATCATTTATTTTTTCATTAATAAAAAACCAATTTTCATCCTTTTTTAGTTAAAATATCTCGCAAACCGTTAATCGTTAAATGAAAATAATTATCTGTCGCGATGAGAATTAAATAATCTTTATAGATATGCACTTCATATACTTTCAACAAACTTTTTCTCAAAATTTTCTCGAGAAAAATCACATGTGATTCGGAAAAAATCATGTGATTTATTACTTTAAAAATAACATGTGACTTGTGAAATAACAAATCACAATTGATTTTACAAATAAAAAAAATAACAACTCACAGGTGAATTTCTGGGCGGGAATTTTACCAGTTATAAAAATAACACCACAAGTGATTTTTACTATCACATGTGATTTTTACTATCACATGTGATTTTTCTGAGCGAAAACTTTGAAAAAAAAAATTGGTCGAGACTATATAAAAGTGCATATCCATAGAAATATAATTTAATTCTCGCCGCGATGATATATTTTTGATAGCTTAAATATTTACCGTTTGCAAGATATGTTGTTGTTTTTTTTTCCTCACAGTTATTAAGGAAAAGTTGCATATATATCCTCCTAAAAGCTTTTAATTACATATATATCCGATCAAAGTTCATAATTACGTATATATCCTTCCAAAGATATAAATATGTCATATATATCAAACTATTATTTTATACACATTTAAAACTTTAAAATACATGATAATTTCTTTTTTAAATGTTAAATATCAATTCTATCCATTATAAATATTATTAAAGCACGATCCATACGGCCGTTTAAGCGAACAAAATATTATTTTTTCGGTGCGTTCGAGACTCTGATGAAATTGTTTTGGCCTTGCTTTTCCTTTGGCCCGGTCATTCTACAAAACACAAATAAATCATAATCGGTGTAAGCTGCGGTTTCTAGAGCTTCTAGAGATCACCGCTAGTAAACACTAGGGTTTGCCCTTTCTCAAATCATCCACACGAGTTACATACAAACAACGGTTTCGAGTTACATACAAACAACGACTTTAATATGGAGCAGAGATCTTCGGTTTGAATATGGAGATGAAAAATGTGAATATTGAAAAAGAAAATCGAAATCGCATGTTGATGTTGGTTACATTATATATATATATATATATATATATATATATATATATATATATATATATATATATATATATATATACTAGTATAAAACCGTCCGATGGACGGGTATGACTAATAGTTTTTATTTTTAGGATTTAGTAGAACAAATATATACTAAAAAGTAATTAAAAGTTAAATAAACGGTTAAGATCTATAATTGATGTTACCATAATCCATAAAGCGGCTAAAAGCATGTAAGTATTACGATTTTTGGTGTTCATTTTAGGATTTAGTTGAACAAATATATACTAAAAGTAATTAAAGTTAAATGAAACTGTTAAGAACTATAATTGATGTTACCATAATCCATAAAAGCATTAAAAGCGGTAAGTGCTTTGACTTGTGGTTTTTATTTTTAGGATTTAGTAAAACAAATATATACTAAAAAGTAATTAAAAGTTAAATAAAATGGTTAAGATCTATAATTGATGTTACCATAGTCCGTAAATCAGCTAAAACATTATCATTTAATATGCTTGTAATCTTTTGTCACTCCATCACCTTTAATTTCAACAGAATATATGTATATTGTTTTAGTATAATATAAACACTTTAATCCCTCTATTAACGATCATTGCGAATCAGTATCAAAGATTGACCTCTGAAAAACCACATAAAGATTGACCTTTGAAAAACAACACAACTTTCAAAAAAGTTTGGCCAACTTTTATTAATTGTCATTGCGAATCAATATCAAAGGGTGTAATCAAAGTTTGCGGTGACAAAGGGTTGTCCATTCCTCCTTCCAACGACACCAATCACGTAAATGAATGGGCTTCACATAAAGATCAACGTCATGCATCATAACTACTCCTTAAATTGAGATAAAATGTAGTAAGAGTTTAATAGATGTATTGTAAAGGTTTAATAGATGTGTAGTAAAAGTTTCACATTATACCCTTAAGCAACCTGGTTATATAACAATAAGATAAAATAAATACTCTTCAATTTAATGACTAATAAACTAAAGATATAAAGTTTACAAAGAAAATGAATCCCCATTCTCAAGATAAGTCAAAATGCTAGTAATAACTTATTTTGGCCACAAGATTTATCCATGGTGTGATGAAAGTTTAATAGTATATATGTATCACACTAAGTATCTATCAACCTTGTGCTTAAAATACCTCATGTTGTCCGCTTATTTGACTTTAGAGAAGCAAATAAAGCATTAATTTTAGCTTGCGAGCTTATTAACATGAGCTTATGAATTCAAATATGCCATAAAATTAAAGGGTTGAAAAACAAAGTTAAATATGCTCATATCCAAACATCATTTGAAATTGAACAAAAACCTTTCTAACCTATTCCTTTGACCCGTTACAGTGCATACACAACCCAATTTGGCATTTCTACATAATAACCTATTAACCACCAGAAGCATACACATATAATTAAACATTTCTTGTGTTTCGAGACCCAGCTCTATTTCCTTAGCCATGGTCTAGAGCACGGTTAAGCCCATTCCTTTAATTGAAAAGCTACGTCCTTTGCTAAATAAGTAAATATCGGTCCTGGACCAAATTTGGCATTCCACTACCTTGTTATTTCATCGTAGTTTTGCAACACATTCTAGCATCACCTTGGTTTTGCATTGAGTTGAGCTATGTTACATTATTCTTGGTATTTTGGTTCTAAAGATAGAAATACTCAATAGCACAAAATGAAACCCGAGTGTCAACATGTATGATGTGTCATCTTTGCATAAGTTGAGCATAACAATGACCTGAAAACAATGCTTCTTTAAACTAAACCGGATAAAAAGAATGCCAAAAAGCGTAAAGGCAACAACACTCTAGCATAGATCGAAAAGGACTCAAAGATTGATTAAGTAACATGCTTAAATTACAAATACAACATTAGTCGTCTAAGGTATGGTGATGCTATAAAATATGAACTTGACAAGTCGGCGTGATTGATAATTTCATTGTCTTGATCTCTAAATAGCGGTGAATATTACATCCATATATAATCGCATGCAATATTTCTAGGGACTACATGTTTTTGAACTTTACAACAATGACTTGCAAATTTGCCATACTCTAGGCGATCTTTGCAATAGTCGCTAAGGTTTATATTCCAGGTTTCAATCGAGCTATCTTGCTCGAGCACTTTGAAACCCGATCTGAAGTCGATCGACTCGAGGTGCCTTGGTGGCGTCGTCGAAGGTGCATCATCTTGACTTGAGCCTCTATTCTTTGGCACGGTTACCTAAACATCCATCTCGAACGAGTCATATCAAGAAAGGTATCGGGTCAAAGAAGTCAATCAATACGATACACCTCGATTGATGTGTTGACGGGAACCACGAGATGATGCGAATCGTAAAATGGGTTTCAAAAGTGCGTGTGAAAAAATTTGGATTGCTAAGGTGGTTAATAAACCTGCAAGACTTTACCACCTTCTTACCATACTTCGCCGGCTTTGACTCTACAATACAATTGTATCCACTTTCTCCTTGGCGATTTCGATGTTTAACATGTGACCTCTAGTAACTTTTCCATCTTTTAAGCTTAATAATCACCGTGGTTTGTCTTCCAAGCTCAAAATGTGTCCTCTTTCTAGTGCGTTTGGGAAACCTCATTTACGAGTCACTCACTCATTCCTTTGGTACAAAGGCCTAAACACCACTCGTTGAAGGTACATCATTTTGACTGAGCTCCTTTTGTTTGACCCACTACCATTTTAACATCCATCCCACGGTGAGAGTGGTGTTTAAAAAGGTATAGATCAACAAAAGAAGTTGAGGAAAAATGATCCATCTTCGAGGGATGTTGGTTAGATGATCTGGCACAAGGTAAAGCCCAGGAAAGTAGACAACTGTTGGTTGATAATTCAAAAAATGATCCATCTTTAAGGGTTATCTACTTTTGGTTGGGCTTTACCTGTGCCATATCGTAGACCAATGAAGGGATCGGTGACTCAATTAGAAGTTTGCTAAGCATGCGAAAGAACTCACCTATTTCAAATGTGAAGGAAAAACCTTATGCAATTCTTGCAAATTCAAAAGAGGAAAAGTTTCCTCTTGGTTCGGATGTTGAACTTTGAGAAAAATCAAATAAGGATGTGGATACGATTTACCGATGTCAAAGCGGTATAAGGTGGGGGTAAGATGTGTGAAAATATCAGAGACAAGTCTTCCTTAGAGTAGCTCGTGGTTGACCTCCAGCTGTCTCATTGACACCTTTAAGAAGAAGAAAAAAAGGAATATCAGATTGGTTAGAAATAGATACTACAATTAGGAATAATTGCAAAAAGTGAAAAAAAACAAAAAAAAAAAACTTCTTTATTTCATAAACTTCTCTCCAAATTAGACCGATGAATAGAAGTTGTGAAAGCTGGAAGCAAAGAACCGTTCTCCTTGTAGCTCGAGAGAAACCGTTGATAGCGAGCCATTATTTGATGGATAGCTATCATGTTCATGTTGAGGATCACCATCTTGGAATGTTGCGAGATGACCAACATGTCATTTCCACATACATATGAACAAAGGAGCAACAGAAATACATTAAGATTCCAATGGTCTTGGGAAGAATCGGAAGATATTATGCATTATACAATCTATTACATTCCGTTGTTAAAGAAATAAATTCCTTTTTGTTCCACCAATTGCTTTGAGGTATCTGCTCTACAAAACCTTGCATTCCTCTTCCACACACACGCATCAATCATGTAATTTGCAAATGATGCAATGAAAGGGACTTTGAATCGACTATTAGCATATGGATTAAATGTGATATGCATACTTTATCTTAGTCAAGTAATTGTCAGACGGTGTTTGAAATGTTTGTGTTTCTAACCTACATTGAGCTCTCTTATATAGTTCTGCGCACTTTTGTTCAGTAAGCATTTCACGAAACTATGCTCATTTGCCTTTATACGATATAAGTGTGATCCATTGTTAGATATTAACTTTCACATACACATCATAACATTAACACAATGAGCACATAGATGGTTCTAGATAGAAAAGTGGGACATTCTAGTGAGAGAAACTTGTGGAATATTAGATTACAAGAACATCGACCCTACACCTTGCAAGGTAGAGGGTATTTATAGGTTACAAACTAAGCGACCTCACGACGGCACGTGGATCGGGGATACTGATGGGTAAAGACCGACCTTCTTCCACGGTGTTGCACTATACTATTTTACGCTACTAACTAACTACATAGACCATACACGATGACCAATCTACGAGCTAACTTATGCTAGATAAAAGTTGGGGTGACCGACTCTTTCAACACGGAATTTTCTAATTCTAACAATCTCCCAAGGAGGTCACCCCATATTTTACATTTCAAATCCTAGCATTCTAGTCTTGACTTCGTTCTTGAGCTCATAGACTTTCATACATCAACATTGTAAACATAGTGCATAGGTGGTGCAACTTCAAAGTCTGCAAAGATTTGTACTTTATGTAGGAGGTCCATTTCGATTCACGAGATAGTAAATATGAGCCGACTTTTGAGATCATCGAAGAATCAACAATCTCGACACATCCTTTGGGTGTTGGTATTATGTGATATTGTGACTTTGGGACCGACATGCTCACATACGGATCATGATATCTTCTCATCGATGGCGGAAGCTTTAGTTGATTCATGATATTGGCGGCGACTTAGCGAAGCATGGGTGAAAATATCGAGTCATTGATGCACTAATCATGATTTCTTTTGAGATGAATGTGTTAAGTGAGCATGCGGCTATGGATTGACCGCTTCATTACGATCGGTTTACGCGTCGGGTGTACACGCATACAACAGATTAGCAATAAATCGCACGAAAGTGTCTTTGATCACTTCGTTGAATTGAGTCTACACGCCCACGGTTCCCGATTGATCGATACAAATCTTGCTGTGATCGGTAGGATTCCTAAGAATCTCCTTGACGGGGTTTTATGGTGTTCTATTGTTCTCAAACCGGAACATCTCAAAGAAGACAACACGAGTGAGTGAACCGGTAATTTTGAGGTCCAGATTGATGAAAAGAGATTTGGGAAAAAACAATCGTGTATTGCTCAATAGAAATTGTTTTTGCAATACAACGAAGGTTTTATTGAAAATCAATTATCAATCATAAAAACACCTTTTAGTTTGAAAAATTAGTACGGTCAATGTGCTAAAGAAAAGTTTTAAGCACCTGATGACGGTTTTTCAAAATGTATCTCGTCAATCCATAACTCGAACGAGATTGATTCAAGAGATTGAATCGCCCCATTGTTTACATTCGGTTGTCACATGGTTGATCTATATACTAGATCTCATGCCACCTACCGGGAGCTTGTTTGATGTTGGCTCGAAAGGCTTTCCATCTTCATTGTGAATATGTAAACACATCACTCGGGATGTTACGGCGGTACCACAAGGATAATGCGTGGGACTCGAGATATAATCTCTTTTCCACATTGTGTGAAGCGAGAGAGTCTTCATTGAAAGTGTCCTAATGAGATTTATTGATGATCTCGTGGCTCTAGACACAATTTGTGCATATTTGGATCCTATAGCGGAGACTGGGAGAGGTCTCCTTCTTCATATCAACCATCTCTAAGAGAAAGTCGATAGATAATGTCGGTTCCCGTGAGAATGAAACAAGTCCTTTTAAGAGGAACTTGAGTGGTTTGGAAAGGTGAAGTGTAGTGCGTCCTTTGGGTCCATGACGTCTTGTCTTCAATACCGATGTTACCATCGGTTAGCATATGAAGTGAACCGGTTCACGCCTCAAGGTTGAATAAATGGAGGGCTATTTGTTTCACCCTTTTCTCATTCAATTCTTTTTAATTCTTCAACCCCTTCATTGCTTACGAGACTTCATAGCTAGAACCTTGTTGGGTTTATTCGATTACTAGCTCGATCTTAGTCCGCACTCTTCCCGTATCTCATTTTCTCCTTTTATCATCATACCTAAGGACTTCTACACTAACTAGTGGATTGTCCACTGGTAGATCCCTCCGGTTACGGCGGATCATGGGAACCAATACCTAACCTTATCATCCTTATATCACCATACATAAAGTAAAGTTGGTAGGTCAATTTGGTATTGTCATCCGCCATTGGATCCATTGAAAACCATTTGAAAATCAATTCGGATACTTGTGATATATTATCAAAGCTTTTGTACCGAATTGTTTTTATATTTTAGAACGAGAACTCCCTCAACATGTGCATCAAGTATTTGAAAATGTTTTGCACACCGGAGACAAGAGAAAGAATTAACTTCTTTGATTACCATTTTCTAAAGATATCAACATCACTTCCCTCAATGCATCAAGTGGGTATAGCATTTCGGGAAGGATGAGGTTTCCATAAATTGCTCCCCTCAATATGTGCTTCGTGTTTGAAAAGAGTTTTGCACATACTAGAGAACCTTTATCATCAAAGGATTAGAAGCCATGTGATCAAGGTACTTTAAAATATTTAAAGTGTAGTGTGCCGATGACTTGAATTTACAAAGAGTTCTCCCCATAATATATGCTTGAGATTGAAAATTGTTTAGCACATATAAGGGAGAAGTTTGCACAAAATTAGTCATCTTATCTTTTACCATCTTTCATATTTATATCACATTTTCTCCCAGATCAAAAATCTTAAATCCTTTGAGATTTTGGATCTCAAGTAATTAAATAAGTATGAGGTAAAATATTTGTAGGAGAAAAATGTGTCCGATTTTATATGATAAAGAAAAGGGCGACAGATGTTTCCCACTTTTCAAGGGAAACCATAGTACAAATCTAGCACTATTACATGAATTCTGAGTTGTTCATATTTGTTACACCACATATTACACAAAGTTAACAAAACATAAACGATATTCGAAGAAGTCTTCATTCGGTTCTCTGAAGTTTGTTTGTAGTGACCATCACGGAGCCTTCCACCAACAAAGCTTTCAAAGGCCGCGGAAGATCCTTCGTGTCTTAAGTCTTCGTCGATTGCAAAGAATGAAATGTTCGCATCTCTTCACGTCATCATCGGTCCGTAAAGTAGTTTTAACCCAAGATCTCATATCAAGTTTGGCTTCTTTCACTCACGGTGTCAAGTTCTTCTTCGACTAATTTGAGCGTACCATCACTAAACTTGTAGGATTCGCATAGGCGCATAAGCATACGCGATCCATATCCGTCGGTGAAGATGACGGCTCTAGGGGTGTCAAGAACTTTGTATTCTCGATGAAATTCATGCCGGTGCATTCCATTGAGGACTTGTGAGGTTGACCACTGGTTTGGTAGCTTTCAATGCCAAGTGAAAGTCCTCAACTCGTTTCGAATGACTAAGCCCACGATCCAAAGAGTGACGGTTGAGAGGGCCTTTTCTCACGTCAGGTAAGTGCTCCAAGTGTCCTTGAAGATTTAAGAGATAGAGATCTTGAAATCATTTGGCGTAAGATGTTTGAAGTCGTTCTCTTCAATAGTATACACTTTGAAGTCGCTCTTTTAAGGACAATCTTCTTCAAGTACTCATATCCATAGATAGGGAAGATCTACACTAACAACACTTAAGATTTGCGACTTTGATCGACATCATTGCGTCTTTTATCGGCCATGTCTTTCTATGTAGAACTTCTTCTTTTTGAACCACCAGTGGGAAATACCATAAGAAGTTTCAATATTATACTTTTGTTCTTCACTCACCTGAATTGATCGGGAACCATCCGCCGAGCCCTTGATCGGAGTAGGTTCGACTTTCATTTAGATATTGAAAGAGCAGTCTTCTTTCAGCAGAGCGAGCACAGATAGTCAGTCGTGGTTGAAGAAGAATTACACTGAATGGTCATCGACCGGTTCACCACCAAGAGGAAGAGATTTGTTGACATTGAAACGGTGGATTTGATCACCGACTTGGTCATTTAGCATCTTATGGCATTCTTCCATCTAATATTGAAGATGATTAGCATCGAGTGGAAGACTTTGACAATCTCGTAAGCTTGACCTTCAAGATCTCTTGGTGTTATGGATGAGATGCTCTTCCGTTCACAAAACCATCTTATGAAGCTTCCCATATCACCGGTGTAGTGTAGAAGAGTCTTCATTTGGACTTACGTAGTTATTGGTGATAGCGATGCCCAATTGTTGTCGGGAATCATAGAGTCGAGACTGGGATGGTCCGTGTGGGTTCCGGGAAGGAGGTTTATCTTCCATGTCGACTTTGAATAGTGTCTCTTGAAGGTTCAACTCTGGATGTGCTAGTGCGATTCCGGCCATGTAAGAGTCAAACCGGTCTTGATGGCTTTGGAATATGCTTTGTCGACGCATCATCTTCATCCGGTTACGAGTCGGCCATGACACGAGATTCTTCGTTAACCATTTGATCATCGGGGAATGAAGGTGGGCGTGGATGCGAACCTTGAATCAACCGTCGTCGAGCGTAAGATTTTTCGATTACTCTGCTCTTTTGTTGGATCGATCGGTGGAAGATTTCGGCGGTGATGATGGTGGTTGTGATGGAGGTGTGTTGGTTGTTGTGAAGGATTACGGATCCGAAGTTCCGGCTCCCGTTGGTGGTGGGGAGGAGGTGGATCTTTAGATCCTTTATCAATGCTTCCATTACACTTGTTCTCCTTTTCTTTTTACCTTCCTTTCTCCGACTTCAATCTTAAGCTGCTCATAATTGTCGAACTTGATAGATTCTTCAAGTGCCTCATAGAGTTCTTGTGAACCTCATGCTTGTCCTCTTGACCTCATACATTCTTTCACATGAAATGCTCTCCCATCGGAGATGGGGAGGTCCTTGAATCGTCTAAGAAGTGGAGCCTCCATTGCCCATTCCACAAATCCTTGACTTCTCCTTGATAAGCGTTAGTAACAACTTCATTGAAGTTGAGGTGCTCCAATCTATAGACACGATTCACGGAGAATCTGATTTAGGAAGTTGCCTTTCGGTGCATCTATCCTTTAATGGCTTTATCCGATGAGTTGATCAGTGAGAATCGTGGAGGGAAGGCGGTGGAGCCACTTCATACGCAATTGTGAAGACGGGTTACGGGTTGGTGGTGTTTATGCAGTTGAATGAGAGGGTAAGGTGGGTGGTGGAAATACGGTTGAGAGTGAAGAAGCGGTCATTGGAGGAATTGTAGATGTATCTTGATGAATCTTGACGTTATACATGGATTGTGCAATGTCCAAGGATTTGTCATTGATGAATTGATCACCAAATGAAAATCTTCATCAAGATTCTTGAGTGAAGATAATGAGTTAAGTAGATGATTTGGTTCATCCATCTTTAAGGTCTCATCGATCTTGTCTCACGGTTCTCCTGCGAGCCTTTTGTAACAGTGTCAACCTTCAAGCAGATTGAGTCTCACCAAGTGTAAGGTTCCTTAAATGTTTGAGCACCTTGACCATTCCAGTTGTTCTTTTGCATGAGATGAATCATTTTTCTTTTCGACTCATATGGTTGTGGTGCTTGATGGAGATGATGAGATAGTTAACGACATGTGAGCGCTTTGTCTCGGTTCAACACTTGCAACTCCTTTACCCTTGTTAAGTGAAATTGGGTTTGTTTGTTGAGGTAGTTGGCGGGTTCTCTTAACACAACTCCTCCCACGGAACTTTCACATTACGAATTTCAAGGCTTCTTTGAATTCCAAGTTGCGAGATCAGCATCATCTTCATCGCTTAGCTTTGGAAACATTCCTTGGTGTCTCGGTGTTCTCACCAATCTCCTTTTCCACTTTCTTCCTTTTGCTTTCTTCTTGGAGTGGTGTCGGTGTTGAGAACTATCACGTCTCTTTTTAGAAGAGGCATAGGATGCTTGTGAGGTCGACTTGGTCACGGAGCATTTGGTTGTAAAGGAGAGGTGTGACATCGGCGAGAGGTTGGTTGCTCTTTTCATGTATTGCTTGAAGTAGTCCTTCCTTTTGATATCTTCTGTGAGAAGACAATCAGGAATTGGCAATCCAAATACTTCTTTATTCGAGCCTCTAGGAACATATTTCAGGTTTCCTAAAACAAATTCATCATCTGCTTTGTGTAAAGTAGATTCAGACCTAGGAGTGAAGTTGTGAATTTGTTGCAAATACTGGATAACAAGCTTAGAGAATCTGATGCTGGGAATTACAAGTTTGTTCTGTTTCTTTAGTCATTGAACATTGTTCGGAAATAGGTTCTATCGAGATATGAATGTGTTCATTGATAACGAAATTCTTCCCAAATACGATCGATATATTCACATCAACCCTATTAACGATTCCCCATAGGATTTGCAAGATAGGAATTCTCACTTTATCGAACCACAGTTTTCCCGGATAAGCATAAGTTCGAATGGTTGTAATAGCTCTCGGGGTTGATACATGTCCGTGATGATGTCGGATGCTCTTGAAATCTTTTTCGATAACCCAACCCATTAGAAATACGATCGGATCGTCGACAAAGCGGAGATTCGAGCGAACGTCGGGGTTACATGGTGTGATTCCAAGAGCATTGCTCGAATATCTCGAATCAATAGTGAACTCCATATTATCCGACTTACAAGAGTATCGTCTTTGTGATTTTATTCCATTGAGCGGTGTTCGAATTGCTGAATGTAGATGGTAGGAATTGAGCATTGCTTGTAATAGCTCCAAGAAGTTAGTGTTTTGAGGATGTCAATTGAAACTTTAGTATCGGTTTTGTTGGAGCCTTTGTAGGTCCACATAGCGCTTGCTTTACCAATAGCGACCCATTGACTTTTGGGAAGGATTTCATCGTCGAGAGAATTCGGATGATCCCGACCAGAGTGGCGCTCTTTTCGGGATTGAACTTGCCATTGATGTTACGGTAATCATACAATCAACGATAATAGATAGAACGGGTTAGATGATACATAGTAAGTGAGACAAAGATTGAGAGCACCCTTATGACAAGGAAGTAGTAATCTTGAAGAGTTCCTAACACAAAAGATTGCAACTATATGACACCTTTCAACTATATGATAACATAAAGATATATCAATGAGGAACATTCATATAGAAAAATGATTACATGATGAGCTTATAAAGGATTCTGGGGCAAAGAGTGCATTTCAAAGTGATCATGACATGAGCCAAGATACACATGTAAAGTGATATAACATATGTATGAGGCAAAAGTAACATTTGGCGGTCGAGAAGCCAGTACCTTTTGCCTAAGCGAGATGTCTGAACAGTTTACATAGAGTATGTTGATTCAACAAGTCGAATTAAGTGTTGAGAGTGAGATCATCTTTAGCACAATGATTTTGAACATTTTAGTAAACCTTGACCCTAAGACTAAATCTCAACATGAAAGTGAACATGCTGCGAGACTTGTAAAAACAAGTCGTCATCTCGAGCCACGCAGACAAGTCGCTAAAGGATTAGCACTCTAAGTCTCTAAAGCTAATTCGCTAGCATGTAAGACCAAGATGCCATGAGCGATGCCTAAGGCAAGTCGCTGAAAGCGGTCAATCAAGTCGCTGGGTTACTAATTCGCTTAACTTGTATATACAAGTCGCTAACTACTAACTCGCTAACCAAGTTGCTATGCTAATTAAGCTAGCCAAGTAAAGTCAGTCGCTATGAGCGAAGAAGCGAGCTAAGTCGCTATAAAGCGGTTAACTAAGTCGCTAGGTTATTAATTCGCTAACTTGTAAATACAAGTCGATAACTACTAACTCGCTAACCAAGTCGCCGGAATTTAGAGAACTTATGCGCTACGCTAAGTGGAACACTAACTCGCCATGAAGAACATACATACTAAGTCGCTACCAAGAACATTTTAACTGCATACAAGAACACTTCTTAACACCAACCCATCACCCAATCCATTTTAATCATACATCAATGTGTCCACCCAACATAATCCAAACAATATATTCCAAACAATTTAAACTCGTTCAATCATTTTATAAGTAACACACATGAAAACACAAAATCCGAACCTAAGCGAGAGAGTCAACAAATCACACTTCACGAGCACGAGCGGATCCGGATATAACTATAAATTAGAGATCGGAAGCTGAAGCATAAGATAGTAACGATAGAGTGAATCGAGGCAAACCTTATGCTAAGTCGCTAAAAGACTAAAATGACGAAGAGAGGTAGAAAGCGAGAGAGAAAAACTTTCTTGGAGGATAAAGTGGTAACTTCGCTAATGGGTAACTCGCTAGGGTATACAACCTAACTTAGGCAATATGACACAATTGGTCCTTGTGGTTATAAACTAAGGTGGTAATCGCTAATGTAACATAACTTACACTATATGACGGTTTGGTCCCTATGGTATTAATGAATGAGTGGTAATAATATGCTAACACGGATAAGATAACGTCTCTAGCATTGATTATTATAATCGATCATCATGAATCAATTCAACATTTCAACACATAAGCAAATATAACGAAAGCAATGGCAATCGAAAGTCTCATGAGCGAGATACAATTCAAAATTATATGTGGAGAAACCCATTCCGGATATTTCAAAAGTATAACCCGAGCTAGTCACACGGCGTAAAATCACCACATCATACAAATAAACAAGCATCATAACCAAGACAGCCAATGGTGTATAAAACTATCTCTCCTCAATCAATGTCAACAAAGAACATTGATTGATATTACCAAACCATTAAACCACCAAGAATATATCTTTGTTCGAACTTCATCTATGATCCGTGCCATTATTGAATGACATTTCTGGACCGTAGATGTTATCGATAACAAGGAGTATATTCATTATTAGATTGAAAAAAAATGATAAAATGATAAAATTTTGAAGGAGTATATATAATTTTTTTTTTTTTTAATTTTTTTTTTTTTTTTTTTTTTTTTTTTATAAATTTAAATTGATTTATACAAAAACATGGGAGAAACGAGTCACGATTCAAGATGAATAGGAGTCAGTAATAAATACATCAACTCGGCAAGCTATAGCTCTGAATGAGCTATGTTCATATCACGAGGGAACCAAGTCATGAAGTTCTTGATTGAGTTGAGCATTGTACTGAAAAAGGAGAGCACATTGTACTTGAAGCACATGTAGACTTGCACATAGAAGGGTTAGTGACATGTTTAGTCTCGCATTTAGATCTGGACAAGTATAATCCAGACTTATCATTAATGGGAATCCTATTAGGTTCTACATTCTTGAAAAATTTACACTGGAATCCACTGAGGCATGATTTAGGAATGTAAGTTCTTTTAAGTCCTGTATACTTAAATAATGCGCCAATGGGAATCCATTTTAAGCCGATGAGATGAACTAACCGAGCTCACACCCTTGTTTTGACAATTTGTCTTTTGTGATCGAGAGAATTTCTTAGGGATTGATCCGCCGGACTATGTTTTGTATGATACCTAGTTAAGCTTATAGCATTTTGATTTGTGGGTGATGATTATTAGTCCTATGTTTGGGATTCATCATATCACGAACTAGGCAATGAAGTGACGGTTTTGACAAAACAGACTTGTTATCAACTTGGGATGTAAGCTTAGATTTCAATGGTTTAGCTCTTTCGCACCTAAAGGCATTAGGTTGTTTAATAACTGCTCGTTTCATGTGATTACAACCGTTGACTTTCCCAAAGTTGAAGGTTTCGCAAACTTAGTGTTCATCTATTTCTGCATACTTCACGAGCTCATTTTTTAGAGCAACAATATTGAAGCTCTTATCACGAATTTGTGCTTTGAGGTCATCAATATCTTTCATCAAGAGATTAGATTGATTGACTAATTTAGAGTTTGTTTCCTCAAGGTTCTTTCTTAAATGCTCATTTTCTCTTAGCGAGTTGGATACACATAGAGCTAGTTCGAAATTCCTAGATTCTAGTGTATCACTCATCTCGCAGCGGTCATAATTCGGGCTTCGAAGAAGAGATTTGATTTCTTATGGTCGAATCTTTGTCCCGAATCGGATTTTAAGCGATTAATTTCAAAAATTCTCTAAATTCGAAGTTCAGTTACTACCTTGTTTTTTGCATAAAACATTTCATCCTTATGTTGTCTTTCAATTTGCAAAGAGATACAGTGTTTTTCAAGAATTGAAAATTTGTTTGAAAGCTCATCATATACCCTTTTTTCAATCATGTTACTTGCATTAGATTCAGACAAAACAAAGATTGATTCCACATTGTTATGTTCAGGGTAAGAGTCATGTACCTTTTTGTGAGAATTAGTGTGATCAGATAAGTGTACCTTGTTGATTGATAACTTTTCGACTCACGAGAATTTGAGATCGATGTTGTTTTCTTCATCCTTTTCCATCACAGGCGAGATTACGCAATCGTGTCTCACCGGTTCAAGCTGAATGAAGCATGACACGTCATCATTGTTCCATGGACACTCTTTACACTTATTCAATTCCTTGACTTGTTATTCTCTTTTGCAGCTTCCTCGATGTATGTTTCCATATTACTCATGAGTTGAATAAATGAGTTTACGAACTCATGAATTTCCATTCCGTGTGCTTCTTGAAAGACATTCCGGTCATGATATTATCAAAATGAGGAGTATTCTTCCGGGTAAGTGGGCGAAATTGGTTGAAGATGGTTTGGAAAGCGACATGAGAATCATCAATTGAGAGCTTTTCTTGGTAATTTGAAACCTCGATCGTTCTAAGTTAAGCAAAGCAGTTCTTGTTAAAGTGGGAAAGTCCTGACGAAGGATGGCACAACTTGTTCGATCCATGGTTGTGGATAAGAGTGATTTGAGAAGTGGTGAGATGTTGAAGCGGTTCGCGGTGCATTCCACATTCTTAGTATCATCTGAAGATATTAAGAGTGACTTATTTGAGTTGTTACGATTGATTGATCTTGAGTCATTAAGTGTGTGGCCTTGTGATAAGCATTCTGTTTCACTATTACATGATGTGTCATAGAGCACAGTACTTTGGTGATTAAAGAATCCGTGATAGCGGACATTGTGTTATTATGAATTACTCCCCAGTCTCTAGAGAATTTAGAATCAATTAAGCTACCAACTAAACTACACCAAGTCGCCAACACTAATTCGCCACCACGCCAAGTCGCTAGCTTTCCAAGTCGCTAGCGGGATGTAAGTCAGCTCGTGGTAACTTCGCTAGCACTCAGTCGCTAGCAAAATTATTGACAGATTACCGCTACTCAAGTCGCCAATGATGCAGTCGCTAAAGAGCAACTCGCTCTGGACCAAGTCGCTACAACAAGTCGCTACCGTGGTGGAGATTCCACTACTTGTACTTTAACTCGCTAGCTCTAACTCGCTAGCTTTAACTGCATGTAAGTCGCTACAAAGCGTGAAGTAAGTCATTGCCAAGAAACTATTCGAGAGCTAAGTCGCTAGCTTGAAAACCAAATAAACTCCACTTTTCAATCCAAAACAACCCAACCAAGATGATTCAAGCTTGCAAATGAAAACCTAACCACTTTTGATGATTCTAAACATAAAAGTACCAACAAAATTCAAACTTTAACACACGAAATCAACCAAATGATGCAAAACCACTAAACTTTTTCAAACTCAAAACCACCTAAAACCACTATAAATCCAAAGATGTGCAAGATATGATCTAACCATGGCTCTTGATACCAATTGTTAGATATTAACTTTCACATACACATCATTTATTAACACAATGAGCACATAGATGGTTCTAGAGAGAAAGAGTGGGACATTCTAGTGAGAGAAACTTGTGGAATATTAGATTACAAAGAACATCCAACCTCTACCTTGCAAGGTAGAGGGTATTTATAGTTACAAACTAAACGACCTCCCATCTGACATGGATCGAGGATCGATGGGTAAAGACCCGACCTTCTTCCACGGTGTTGCACTATACTATTTTACGCTACTAACTAACTACATAGACCATACCTAATGACCAATCTACGAGCTAACTTATGCTAGATAAAAGTTGGGGTGACCGACTCTTTCAACACTGGAATTTTCTAATTCCTAACAATGATGTAATGTGCAACACTCATTATTCAAGTATGTAAAAGTGGGCGATAGTATGCTTCAGTCAATTCTATCATAAAGCTCTCTCTTATTGAGTTGCAGACTCGCTTCAACGAGTTGTATTTTCCAGCAATCATAGTCGGGTCTTGCAATAAGGATGGTAAAAACCCATTACATAAAAATGGTATTACTTCCATTCACTGTCGGCTGCAACGAATAGTGGTAGTTAGACAAAAACACCTTTGCCTAGAGACCGGCCTGAGCAACGGAAAGAACTGCAAAATCGGCTGATTTATATTTATGGACGGTTTAACTTATACTCATATACAGCTCACGGTCTTTAGTTCTCCTTGATTTAGGATCATTTTGTACTATTCCAATTGGAAATCTTTTACAAGTGACAATCGATCCTGCATGAGAAAATGAGTTTAGTAAATTGTAAGTTATATAATGTCTATATTCTTTAAGTATTGTTATTTGTTTGTTAGTATCATCAAGGCTTTGTACCACGATGTATCATGGCATCTAAATTTACCTTGCATCATATTGTTTTCCATTAAAATAAAGGCATCCAACGGATGGTAGAAAACATTCTAATATTAGCAAATAAAATCTTTTATATATGTTTCTCTCAAAAGATGGCCGTTGACTCCACTATCGAGTTGAGAATTAGGATCTCCAAAAAATATGATTGCCCACTCTAAAGTTTCTTCATTTCAATAAAATGTAAAAAGATTTTCTGAGTTAATTTACTTAAGTTGCAATCTATCTAAAAGCGAGTGAGACAAGAATAATACTCACTTGTAACTTTCGGAAAATTCATCAGATATTGTCGCTATTTTTGTGACAACGAGGTTTGCCAATGGTCAATGTCCTCTTTTGTAAAAACAAGCTGTGTTCATTACTGACAAATTTTGTGAATACTTCCACCACGAAATAGCAATCCTTTTGTAGCACCAAGAGATGTTCCAACCTAGAAAATTAGCAAAATCATTAAGATTAGACATTAGACTATATCTTCAAAGATATATACAAATAACTTAGACAAAGGTCTTACCGACAACGATTGGTGTTGCTAAACCTAAAGCACATGGACAAGCAACTACGTGCTTGCATTCACATAGAGAGAAAAATTTAACTCCTAAAAGGCGTCCACTTTAGCGTAATAATAAAGCTATATCATTTGCTATTATCTAACATATATACTTGTATATGTTGAAAAAGTTATAAAAAAAATTGTCATAAGAAAAATGACCCTAGGTACTCTAGTGGGAAACAAATATCCACCTTAATAAAGTCGAACACGGTGTTGGAACAATTTACGCTCCAAGCGGCTTACGATTGCATCAACGAAATGTCGATTACTCTTTCCCGATTCATCTCTATGTCTTATATTGAGCAACACATATCGATATTGGATATGAAGGTGGTAGTAGTTGCGAGGCCGGTGGAGCATTAGGTGGAATGGTTGGCATTTTGTCAATAGATCAATTTTAAAATGAAGGCGAAGGTTAGCTATGGGACCCGGAAATGCGACTCGACAAGAAAGCTTTTGGATCGGCAAATTTCAATCAACGGTGTGCCCAAAAGGTACATAAATTCCACTTTAAGCTAGTACTATAATAAAAAAAAAATAGTGATATCTCTCATGATTTTTTAAAAAAATTGCTCTACGTAGTGATCTTTTTCTAGTGATAACTCACCTATTGAAGCCTCCCAGGTGGAAGGCTCTGTTTGTCGAAATTATTTCTTGATTGCAATGAGATAGTAATAGATAGTTAGACACTATTTTGATAGGTCTGATGCCCATAATGGCCGTGCTCTCGTGGATTCGGTACTCGAACATAAGTCTTTCCAACTATAGCTAAGTTACCTAAGAACAAAAAGCATTAAAACATATCATAAGCGTACGAAATATACTGGTTTAACAATCAAATATTAACCATAATGAAGATAAAGCGTAAAGAAACTTTGATTCTAGAAAAAAAAGTGCATACCATCAAGAGACATGCTCATGACAACCATTACACACATTGTCACACGTACCTTTCATTCTTTTAATTTACCTCGGCGATCGCTTTCTCGTTCTCCGGGATCCGGCCCTCGAATATAAGTCGTTCCGGTATAGCTAAGTTACCTAAGAACAAAATTTATTAAAACATACAAAAAGCGTGCGAAATATACGGTTTAACCATCAAATATTAACCAGAATGAAGATAAAGCGAAAGAAACTTTGATTCTAGAAAAAAAGTGTTGACCATCGGGAGCATGCTCACAAACGACATACGCACATTGTCTACTATACCTTTCATTCTTTTCGTACCTCGACAATAATGCTTTCTTGAACACTATCGTTGGAACCGCAGACAGAAGAAAATCATTGATAGTCATCACAGCGAGATACTTTTCTTTTCCTCTCATTCAACGACAAGCCACATTGTCTAAAGTCATTAGGTTCATTGTTACCTAAAGGATGCAACAAACTCTTTGTTTGTAGCTTCTGTCCTACTAATAATAAATCTATTATTAGCATTGCTTCTCCTACTTGTGGAGCATTCTTGATATCAATAATTCAATATGGCCACCATATTGCTTTAGAGTGTTCTTCATAGCTCGTAATAGGTGTAGTACGAAATATTATAATGTCATAAGTAATCATGGTCATTTATGTGATTTTTCAATGCCAATAAAATTAAGATGTCTTTAAAGAATAATAAAGCAAATTACCTACTCCATTTAAACATCGTCCTTCATATTTTTTTCCAATCACAACCATCTTTCGACGTAAATTACATAAGAATGTCTTGAAAATACAATATTTCTTGAGACATTAAGAGTCATGACAATAAACTTCTATTCTAGCAAAAAGTTATTGTACATCAAGACATGAAAACATATACCTCATATCCCGATGTGTTAATAAGATGAACAAGCGAGCAAAATAAAAGTGACAAGTGATTACGATGAAAATTCCTTCTAATTCTAGAAAGGGTCCTACAATGGCATAATCTACAACACTCATCTTATTATATTATTGCAACCACCAGCCTTTTAATCTTGTAATATGACCATTTATCGATCGTGATTCCGTTATAGAACGACCTCATTTGAACCGGACTTTGATTACTTAAAACTATTTTTATCCTCTGCTTTGAAATTCGATCACACCCCTAATTACACACACGCCGCATCTTATATCACTCTCGATTCGGTCTGAAGCGGGTTGTATTGATTGAGAACACTTGATATAAACATTTATGTTGAAAGAGAAAGATTACTATTGAGTGTCCTAAGAGCTATTTTAATGAACTTTTAACCATTTATTTCCCTTGCATTATTCAATCCGATATGAGCTGGACTGGAGGAGTAACAAATGAAGACCTTTTTGGATTGCTGCAAACAGAAATGAAATGTTTTTGTTAGTAACCTTAGATGACTCTAATGCAATTTGACAAGTGTTTGTCTTGCTTTCAATTTGACACCCAAAATAAAAAAAATGTATATGAGAACTTTTGCCAACCAAACCGAGTTAGAAGCCAAATCACATATACCTAAAACGAACCAAATTGTCCAGCTTGGTTCATTTAATTTAATTCCATGTTTCAATCAGTGGACTTACAAATACAAATGTCCTCAAGTCTCTTTATGGCAAGCCATATTTAATGAAACCGGTGGATCAGAAAATACCCCATCAGTAATTTGATTGTATATCCATTTGTTAGCTGCCTTGGTGAAGTGAATCCCGTCCCAAAGGATCCGCTGATGATGGATCTTCACAAGACCACAAATCAATATTTCTTTACCTTTAACCATTTTCATGCTCCGCGCTCTCCTTGCATTGTTAAAGTTGTACCTTCCTCCATGCCCACAACACCAAAACGGATCACCAAATCCTGTCATCCCAAAATGCTTATTTACCAAAACTAAAGATGTAACATTTTCATTCTATTAACAAAAATGCGAAACGCGCTACATGAGTCTAAAATAACCCAACCCAAATAAAAACTAACTGTTCTGACCTAAATGTCTTGACATGCCCATATTGCTACTCCTATATATAAAAGAAACATAAACACAGAGCTTACCGAGTTTTTTAGATTGGGCGATGAGTGAGTACTTGACAGCATAGATATCTACATAAATAATGGCAGCCAAAGGAAGTTCTTTTCGAAGTTGGATAATGGTTTCCTTAAGTTTCTGGTTAAAATATTGTGAAACACCATTATATGGGGCTGCACATCCATATTTATCCACATGTCTGCTGTGATCACACGCGTATCCATGATATAGGGCAGCGACCAATAGGTCCGTGTTGTGTATCAAAATGTTCTCGCCACCACTACCATAGGCGTTATGTTTTTCACTCGAGAACACATTAAGTAAACCATTTGGTACAATTCACGAAGTCAATTTAGGTACATTTTCCGAGTGCGAGTATATTTAATCTCAAGCGGGTAAATAATGATCTTAATTGCACTTTTAAGTAGGTGCCTTTAAGGTATTGAAATAGTTAAAAGTGCAATTTGAATGATAAGTATTTTGGATGGACCAAATTTTTTTTACATTTTGACCCGACCCGTTACTCGACTCGCGCCGTACGTTTGCCTTACAAACACATTTTCAATGTCACGTTATCAACCTTTATCTTCATCATCGCCTTTACTGATTCGGTAAATTTCCACTCCACAAAGAACACGGAAAAGATTAGTTTTGTTTAACAACGATGGGAATGGCGAGAGGTGCGAGATCAAAATACAATTTATTTTTGAGGCTTACTAAGCACTCTCACACTGTGATCAATGAACCCATTGACTTCTTCCATAAGATATGGATAAGCTCCAAGTATATCATTCACCTAATCTAAAATTTCAAAAAAAAAATAAGATTACAATTTCAAAAAATCATTCAAATTATAAGAAGTAGTACCATATTCACATGATATTATGTCAATAATACTTCTGACTTCACATGTACTATATGTTGTTTTGGCTAAAGGGGTGTTTTGATTAAGCTCATTATCACAATTTACGGACTAATTTGATCTTGGAAAATCAGTAAGCACACTTTCACACCTTATGTGCTTATCAAGTTGAGCTTATGAGCTTAAATAAGCCATAAGCTCAAATTGATAAGCTCGTAAACAAAGCGTTAACGCTCTACTACAATCGAACCCAGTGGGGAGACTTGTCCCACGTTGTGTTGATCATGATTAATGTAAACATTATATTGACAACAACATCACGACCATGATTTTGTTAGAATGAAAAGAATAAAGCTTCATCATAAAAAACATGCAACTAACTAACCGCGGACATAACATGTATCTGGTACCATAAGTAAAAGCGTTGATGGGGCCTCACTAATACCATTCTTGCCATTGAAGGAGGGAAGTTTAGGACTATCAAGACAAAGGAGCGTGTTTTGCACAACCTACAAAATAAAATTATATGTGTTTAATAAAATAACAAACATGATTAAATACTGCAAACCATTCTTGCTTATGTTTTCATTAATTTAAAAACATATAAGCAGTTTATCATGTTGCTCACAACAATTTATCAAAATGGCAATCCAAACAGGAACATCTTACCCAAGTATGAGAGATTCTCACAGTTTTTTCACAAAAAAGAAGAGATGTCGAATCATTATCTTGAAGGTTTCCTTTAGTTGTCATATTAATCTGAAACGTCGTAGACTCCTACAAACGTGCAAACTGTGTTGCAAATCTCTTACATGCAATTTTATGAAGATATAAAACATAAAGTTACCTCAAGAGATGTTCCATTTATACTCACAGAGCATATATATCATGAGCACTTCAATCATGGCGCCATTCTCAAAACCCTAAAAATATCTTAGACGAATGAATGTGTGGGTTTCTTGATTTAGGGTTTCGGATATTGATACGTGATATGATGTTGTGATGGTTTTGTATGTTTTTAATATCCGGTATAAATTTTTGGTTAAACATTATATCTTTGGCTTTGCAAGATATAACACAAAAATTAAATTGCTTTAGTGGTCAAATTAGTTATTAATGTATCATAACGACCAAGGTTCGAATCTTGTACAATTCATTTTTACACTAATTTAATCCGAATTTTAGAACAAAGTGTGCTTAGGTGGACAAAATAAGATGACATGGCATTATGGGATGCCAAGTGGCATTATATGTGACATCCTCCTCTTATATATAATGTATATATATATATATATATATATATATATATATATATATATTTACTATTAAATGTAGCTCTTTGTAGTGTGTGTATAATCATTAAATTTTGTATTGGTTAGGTGATTCATAAGAACTAGGGGTTCATTTTAATTTAGGGGTTTTTGTGTAAGAATACCCGATTACGGTTTGGTCTCAGTCAATATTTTTTTGTTAAATTAGGGGTGTTTGTGATTTGGAATTCGGTAGTGATTATATAATTATTGGGGGTGTTTGCATTAGGTTGTTTATCAGGTTTATGTTATGTTCACTACAAGAATCTGATGGAATACCCACGAAAATTACCCACACCCATACTTCTGAGTGTATTTACCCACCTAATACCCACCCATCACCCACGATTAGTGACTTACAAAGTTGATATTATCTTCCCTCGAATTTCCCACGGATTTACCCACAAAAATATAGCCACATAAATATATTTGGTGTGCAACATGTGGAGTAAATTCATGGCGTAAAATATTTCCCCATGGATTACCCGTTCTGAGTCATTGTGTTTAGCCACAAAATGAGAGTATCCTTTCTGGTGGTGGGTGAGTTTGCGTGTGGTATTTTGGAAGGTGAATATATATATATCCATGAATTTACCCACCTTATTGTATATATGGGTATTTTGTTATGAGTAAATGCCTATGGATAATTCATGGTTACAAATACATTCATGAATTTACTGTTGATGTTGTTTTCATGAGAACTTTGTTGTTGGTATTTTTGTGTGTAATTTATGGGTAACTACGAAAAAGTAATAAACGCCCATGTCTGTTAAAGAACTGATCCTCTAGATTCCGACCAAGATGATGATAGAATCTCACATTCATTTCCGTAAAAAAATCTATAGATCACTTGCAGTAGCACAAAGTAGAAGAAGCTCATGACACCCAACTTACATATATATTTATATTCAAAAATTTACCAAATATATATAAATGCTTTTTTATACTCATTTAAATATAATATTTATATAATTTATATTAAAAAATAATGATAGATTTCAAAATAATAAAATTTACACAAATGAGAAACGTACGAAAGTATTTAAATTCCGAAAATTTGAATTATCAAGAATATAAGTTTCCTATAATTTAAATTTCCGAAATTTCAAATTCACAAACCAAACGCAACCTAACAAATTTGGTTTTTGAATATTATAATCTTAGTACATAATAATGCAAATTAGCCTTCTAAAAATAGAAACTCTTAAAATTAAGTACTTCTAATTATAGTAACATTCAAATGGCTTACACAATTGAGCAGTAAATGGCTTATAAAATACATTAAATACAATAAATAAAACACATTTTCTAACAATTAATGCATAATTAACTGGTGAATAAAAACAATCAATGCAATCATTATTAGTTAGTACACGCTTTATAAAAAAATACAAATTATCTAATCATATTATAAAACCGAAACATTTATCGCATTAAATGTCATTAATCTGAAATAATAAAGACTTTATCTGAAATGTCTAGTGCGAGGCATGAGCGTGATAAATGTACGACTAAGTTGGATAGAACGTGACTACAGAACTCAGCGATAGAAGAATTTCTTGAGGAATATCACGCTTGATCATGGAAAATCACTCATATTGTAGATTAGTTGTTATAAAAAGTATCTTGCAGCATAACTTGTCAACATTCTTTAGAGAACACTAGTCGGAGTCTGCGTCGGCTGCGTCGCGTTATATGTGCGTATCAATAATTATAATAACAATAACAAATACAATATAACAAAGTAATATATAGAAATTCTATATTTCCAAAATACGGTTATTGACCATCACATGAAATACGGTTATTGACCATGGATGCCATTGGGTGAAATTTTTGGCGCCTTATGTAAAATTATTTGGCGCCCAAGATATGTAGGGATCGTGGAGCAGCAAGTGACTCCTTCAACAGAAGGTTTATGTTGCAGTTTATGAGATGCAATGAACTTTCAGGAGAAGGTGGTTAATACCATTCACTCTTTTTACTTCATAATTATGGTAGTTAGTTTAAATTAACCCTTTAATTTAATGTTAAGGTGCTTCATTGAGCTTGATTGCATGATTATAGTTAACTAGGGTAATTTTTAGTTTTAAATTTATGTTAGTAACTTAGGGTTCTTTGAATTAGCCTTGATAATTGTAATTGTGTGGGTAGTAATGAACCCACAAATCTTGATTTGCGTTTGCCACTAATTTCATTTGTGAACCCACTGGTGTTGAGCACTTGAACACTATTTTGATTTCTAAACACAAAATCAGTGTGAATTGGGGAAAAAAAATCCTTGTTTTGATTTCTAAACACTATTTTGTTGCTCAAGTACTCGTCGTTTAGGAAAGGTACTTGAAGTTTAAAGGTCTGCTCTTTACTTTACGGTATATATATGTCTTGCGTTAAATTTGGTTGTGTTAAGTTGCTGACGATTTAGGATCATTATCCTAGAGACAAGAAAAGTTGTTTGTGCTTCTTACTTCGATTCTCTCTCGACTATGGAGATGAAATGTTGTTTGAATGAACCATTGTAGGTTGAACCATGGTTACTTATTTTGTTGTCTCCCTTTGATAATCTGGTAAAATTTCACATTTATATCAGGTTTAAAATATCGTTGTTTCTTTTTTTATGTAAATATGGCTAGACAAAGACAAAGGCTTGGATCAGGGGGACTAAGTCTTATGCTAGTGAATGACAAGCAAATGATATCCAAATGACTCAACTATTAGTGGCGATACCAATGAAACTTCCCCTAAAACTGTGATTGATAACTTACATAATCTTTCACTCCCAGAAGGAAGGAAACAACTTCATGTTTCGAAAAAATTGTAATAACTACTAAATTTATAGTTTAGAGTATGACAACAGTTTCATTACAGTTTCATTATGTGACTTCATTTCATTTTTCATCATTGTAACAGATTAGACAAAAGTGACTGTTCGCGAGAGATTACAAAGTAATTCAAAGAAAGAATTGATGATGTAGGGCACACTTGAACAAACTGTCTCAACCTACAAAAAGCTTCTATTTGGAATAATTTAAGGTATTGCTTTCATGTTAATGGTTTGATAATATTTATATTTCATTCATAACTACTACGAGGTGTAATTTGGATTCAAAATAGATTGTAAGTTGTCTTGCGGTCCTACTTTGCCTTAAAATAGTATCTGTATGCCTTCCAACATTATGTAAACTTATTGGCTGGCCTTAATAATCTACATGATATCATTGAGGAAAGCATACCATGGTGGATCATTATCCTATGCTCTTCCGTGAGCTCATCAAATGAAACTGATGGAATAAATGGGTGTCAAATTAAATTCTAATGTTGCTCATTGTATACTCTGTCTTAACTTGAACTATCTAATCTTCTATAGTTCTATATATCAGATGTAGGCAAACTTTATTATTTCTTATATTTCTAACCACATAACTGTAATAAAACTATATTGTAGGTTTATATCCACTCTTTGTCATAGTGTCATGGTCATCTTCTATTTTTGTAGAATTTTGTCAGTGTATCGTATAAAGGAATGGTGATGTGCTTCCCGGGTTGCAAGTTTTAAAATTTATAAACGATTTAACCGTCTAATACTAAAAACACACATACGAACAAGTATACTAGATTCGCGATAGTAAAAGGTGGGTAAGTCGAGATCGTCCCAAGGGATTTTGTGTTTGAAATTGTTTTTAAAAGATTGGTAGCAAGAAAGCTTTGTCAAGGCTTCCTCAAAAAGTGATGTTATAGTGAAATTCAATAATAAGAAATATATACTTGTGTGTAGTCTATAGGCAATCATAGTAAGTGTTCATGAAGGCTTGGTGTAAACTCTTGATGTGATGCACAAATCATAAGCAAATGATTTCCAACCATGGTTTATGTTTGCAAAAATCATTCTAAGAACAAAAACATATAGGTAATCCTTTCGGTCCATATCCTAATGATTATCCTTTAGAAAATCCATTTGTTTGTAAAATGTTCTCATTAAACTCGTTCATACGAATCTTTCGACCTTTTGTGATGAAAATGTTTCTAGTCTTGTTTTAATAAGCAAACATGGTGGTTGTCAATCACCATATCTCCATACTAGTTTGTCACTTAACTTTTTGGAAAAAAACACAAGAGAAATCCTTTCGGTCCTTTTTCTTAAAACATGTTTTACCAACAAATCAAACAAGACTAGTATTTTTCCAACAAACTCATTTAAACAAGATCATATATACATGCATCACATATGAGAACACTAGTATGATTTCCTACATCCCAACATACATCAATATCCACTACTCCATGATTATAATAACAAAACACAAGAAATAACAAAGTAATTCCAATAACTCAAGAGAATAGAAATCCATAACAAAGTTCATAGAATACCTAAACTTTTGCAATTACAAGAACTAGAAATCGTGGCTTATAGCAACCACCGCCTCAAATCACCTAAGCATGTATAACTCAGAATAACCAAAACAATGGATGAGAATTGCTCTCTCGACCTCACGGGCGTTTTCGGTGAATACTAGACTTTTGGGATGAATAAAATGATTGGTAATAGTTTTGGTGTAAACTATCACACTTTGGGTTGTGTCACCCTAGTAAACTAAGTCTAGGTTCAATATATAGCCAGAGACTTTACTAACTCGCAAAAAATGTTTCGAACAAGTTAATATCAAGAAATGATTTTGATTGATTATGGGGAGTTAAGGCAACATTAAATGCATTTTGTGTAACTCAGGTCCATACTGACGGATCGGCTACGCTTACAGGCCGGATCGGTTGCCTTTTACTCATTCCCGACGGATCGATTCTGATTCTACGAGCGGTTGGATGCTTTAATTGTGACTTTTGTTGACTTTCTTGGTTTGCGCCTCTTTCTTTGTTTTCATTGATGATTTCCAGGCAAAACTTGATCTTTCCTTGTAGATACTTAGAAATCATTGCGCTTCCTAATCATTGAGTCCAAAAGCTTCCTTGCTAGAGTTCCTTCCTTGGAATTCTCAAAGCGTGCATAAAAACTTTGTTTCTTCATCATTTGTGATACTGGCTACATATACACATACAATCGCATCTTTTGCACTTTTGCATGATTATGAGTAAATATAGCGATTAACATGCCTGAAAACCAACAATAGCATGCCAAAACATGTTCATTTTAAGCGTTATCAAATTCCCCATACTTAAGTTCTACTATAGCCTCGAGTAGGTCTAACATTGCAAGATCGATTTCAATGGTCTTGATACGTGGTTAGAAAATTTAACAATCATCCCAAAGAGATAATCATTAATTTTTCTTTAATACGTGAAAAACTTTAAAATGAACCAAATACTTTAGATAACATAACTAGAACACCTCACGAATGATTTTAAGAATTCACTCAACACTCATATATTGGTGGGTATATGTAAATCACTCGATGCTTTAGTCATGATCAATGCTTTTTACCATAAGCTTGTACAAGTATCAAAACAAAGAAAATAAATTCATCGAAGAGGCTTTTATTGAGTTATATCCTTAAGACTTCGGGTTAATAAAAGGTATGGATAAGGCATGGGATGGTTTATGAAATTGGTGTTAAAGAAAAATAAAGTCAAGTCTAAACCTCCATGTTGCTAGCCATCATACAAACCACAATCCGAAAATGATTATATAATCTCTCTTCACATATCGATCTCCAAATATATATATATATATATATATATATATATATATATAGGAAGGGATCGGTGAAGAAAAAGCTAAAATGAGAAGAATAAAAGGATTTTCGTACATATTTTAAATAAGAGTGAGAAATTCATGAGAGTGCATCTCTTTTTGTGATGCATCCGAAATGTGGTTGTGGTTTCTTCTTATCAGCCACCGTTTTTTTTCTTAATCTAACTCTATATATATATATATATATATATATATATATATATATATATATATATATATATATATATATATATATATATATATATATAGGAAGGGATCGATAAGAAGAATAATTAAAATAAGAAGGGTAAAGAAGTAATTACAGCCGCGCGTTTTAATATGAGAGGAAAATTTGAATGAAGATGCATCCAGTTTTGTAGGTGCATCTAGAGATAGTGGTTGTGGTTACTTCATCATATTTATTTTTATTATTCTTCTTATTTGATCCTAACTCTATATATATATATATATATATATCACGTCTTAGTACATTGGCTAATCGATATCTCAAACATACTTCATCTTCATAATATAGCACATTGGCTATAATGAATATATATATATATATATATATATATATATATATATATATATATATATATATATATATATATATATATATATATATATATATGTTATAGTGTCATATTCTATCTGATGCTAGTATTGAATACAGATGCTACGATCTTTATTATAATGAATCTGGGCCATTGAATGAGTTTGATCGAGGTTAAGATTAAATGTGTCGAAATTGCAATTAAACAAAAGATAAAGGTTTCTTTTTCAATTAAAGAAATAGTGAAAGGGTATTATTGGAATTCCATAAATGATTTTCGTTCAAAGCGTCCTACATTTACTCCCTTCTCCTATCAAAATCTACATAAGTTTACGCATACATTTATCCTCTCTTTAAAAAACCCTAGCCACCATCTTCATATTTTGTCACATAAAACAGTGACCATGATCTAGATCTCCCATAATACCATCATGTTTTGTCATATACAACCACCTTCACACTTGTATCCTCGTCTTTGCTCTGTTAGATGTCTACATTCACGGATGATGGGCGTTCATGGTGGTGTGGAGATTGCAGGCGTTTGTTTACAATTAAGAATAGCGGTTGCTCGATTAGACCATGGCGATTTAAGGTTTATATTGCTTTTATAATATAATCGAGTTTATATAAGTTGCTTGTGAGCGTAGTATACATTTTGTTCAAAACTATGATTTTCTTAAAAATGATTTTGGTTATTAAAAATAATTTTCTTTCTTTATAATGAGATGGTGACATCAAGCTTAGGATACATTTTTGTGTTCAAAAGCGTAGGATACATTTTAATATAAATAATCGAAGGTACATGTTGAAGTTAAAATAGGATATTTTCTAGTTTAAGCTCTCATATGTCATATATTAATACTAAAGTTAAAATGAAGGTATTTTGTTGATGACTAAGCATACCGTTTTGTGGTTTCATTTTTATAATACCATTTTGTAATTTGGCGTGTATAATTGGACCCTTTTAAATGATTTCACTTTTGTTGGTTGAAGTTGGATGTTAAGGCATGTAGTTAGATTGTTTTATATTTGGTATAAATTTGATTTCATGTAATTCGAAAATGTGCATGTATGTTAACATAAAATTAGTGAAAGGGTGCATATGTGTTTAATGGTTGGTATAAAATCAATGAAATGGTGTGCATATGTATTTTGAAGCTAAAATAAAATAAGAAAACATGTATGCATATATGTTTTGAATTATGAATATGTGTTTGTTTCTAATAAAAAAATAATAATTGTTTTGTAGTTTCGATTATCGAACTGTTTGACAAAGATGGAGACCCATGACTAATATAAAAAGAGCACATGTGTCTTGGAAGATACTCGTATGTTCTAATGAATTTGATGAGAAAGTGAAGCGTGCATGTATGTTCTTGGAAAGAGTGCATGTATGTTCTTGGAAGAGTAACACATGTTCTTAGAAGAGTGCACACATGTATATTCTTGAAGAGTGCATGTTTCTTGAAAGAGTGCACATGTTTTAGTTGATGTGTACATATATGTAACAAGATACATTTGAATTTATATTGTATTTCATTTGATATCAATTTTGTGTATACCATTTATACTTTTGGTTTGTTATAAATTTAAAGGTACATGTATATGTCTATTTTATGTTTTTGTTATAAATTTGAATATTAAAAATATACACTAGAATATGTGCAATTACCATTTAAGCAAAACAAGTTTGATACACAAGGAAAATATGTAAATTTACAATATTTAAAAAAAAACACATATGCACTTCATTTATACTAAAAAAATAAAAAAATAAATCCGAAAATGAGGAAATTTAAAAGCGTTTTTAATTAAAAATTCAAAAAAGAAACTAAAATGTGTTTGACTATTATGCCCTTTTCAATTAAATAAAATGTTGATTAATACTAAATTCCTATTGGTCTAAATGAGTCTTTGTAAAGTCTGCACGTCTAATATAGTCTTGCATAGAGCAGCTATATATATATATATATTTTAGAAACAAGTTCCCCGCACTTAGTGTAAGCATATACCACAAAAATACAAATGAAAAGGCGTCTCCTTCGTCTTTGTTGGAGAATGGTACATACTATAGACAAAGTGCAACCTTCTTCATAATCATAAAAACAATCCAACACTCCAAACAACTAGCAACAAACCAATAGACATGACAAGGGTTGGCTAAGGTTTAAGGTGTAAACTCTTTTGTATTTTTCGGATTTATCAAAAAGAAAAGAATGGCTCAAAGGTTTAACTAAAGGTATCTAGTGCTAAAGATGAGCACTAACAAATGGGTCCATATAAGGTGGTTAACTAACACGATGTGGCTAGCTAATATATCATTAGATGTAAAATGGAAGGCCATTTGGTTTAAAATCCTACGATGCCTCTTATCACTTGAACATATTTTTATCACTCGAGAGTGATTTTAACAAATAATGCATAACTAGTACAAGTTCTAGAATCGACACAATCATGGCACTTTCATAGCAAATATAAACAAAAGATGTGTTTTATACAAAAGAAACTTCACAATTAAGTGGAAAAAGGCTATAATCGGCTAGAAAATGCTATCGAATCCGAAATGAATTGCTTAGTAATTTGGTTCAAATCAAAAAATTTCAAAACCTCATTATACCATTGAAATACCCAAGTTGTTTTAATATATCCCAAAAATATGTAAAACAACTAGACAATCAAGGCGATTTCTTGCTAATTACTTGCATCCAAAAGTTTATCTAATAAAATAAAACTAAAGGCTAAAATTTAAAAATGGTATCATTTTCCTATTTTCTTCCTCCCATACTTAAGTTTTGCATTGTCCTCAATGTAATAAAAAAACTTTAAAGTAAAGAAAATGGGAAAAAGAAATAGTCAAAAGATACCACGGGATAGAATATGCAATACACATATTGGGTCATAAGCAAGCATGTGAGCTATCCAACTCTAAATATTTGACCATCAATAAGCTTCTGACACATCCATCCTGCAAACAAAACTGCAATACACAATACACAAACAAAACAATCCAAATGCTACTAAAAACAAAGTAAAATAAAGTATGATAATCATCCTAGAGAAATAGTTAAGAGATAGAGATAATATTGTTTAACACACAATAACCATTGTTTTGAAACCATAAATCAAGAATGATCGACGTCATATCCGCTCTTAAAGGCGTTAATCGAGTTCCTCTGGTAATCCTTTGAGCTTTCCACTTCCTTCTTCTCTCAATTGAGCAAATCCTTGACTTAGTGCTACGGTATAAACGCCTCACTAAACAAAACCATCCCCATAGGGTTGAATAAACCAAGGCTTCTTGCAATCTTAGTAATCAAGTGTCCCCCACAAATATAGTTAACGCTTCCTAATGCGGCCCTTTGATGAAGGTGCTTGGCAATCAACCACGCTACATTTAGCAATCTTAATGGATGTCTTTCTTAGAAAGCAAATAGTACCCATAAATCATCCTCCAAAATCCCATCCACATCATGTGCCCTGTGTAATAGAGATTCGACTACTGTCCTTTGAAATACTTGCAAGAGTGGTTTTCTAATTGATGAAACCCTACTTTCTCCATATGTTAGCTTACTTTCCGTACTTATTTTCTTCCAAAACTTGTTTTCATCAAATCCTTCCTTATTCCTATCACTCAACATAATTATATATATAAAATCCGATTTCTCAAATCTTCGTCCAAATATAATCTAACAAATTTTCAAAATCCCATAATGTGACAACATGTTCACGACCACCTAGCACAGAAAGTCACACTTGTCCGAGAAAACCCTATGGTTGTAATATCATCTTCATTTCTAGGGAACAGAAATTCTAAACACCATTCTTTGTAAATAGGCTCATTGATGTTGAGAGCTCTCTTCCATTTCGTAGTTAGAATCATTGTTCCATAATGTTCTTATCAACAACCTATCTTCTAAAATTTCATGGCCAAACCTTGCAATACTTCCCAACTAACAATCCGAGGTGGTGAATTTCCTTTCCTCCAATAGATAATAAGGTGTCATTGAGATGTTTTCGTGATCATGATTCTCTCCACGCCAAAGAAGATCGGGTGGCATTCAGGGATTGGCATTTCATCTATCTTCTTTTGTGCTTCTCTAGTCCGTGTGCGATCCCTTTCTAAGACATTCTTCACAACATAATCAAATTGGATTAGCCGTTAGAAACATGCAATATTATCGCGAGAAATCACAAATATAAGCCAATATAAAGTGTTAGAACAAACGGGAAGGTCCATGGAAGCTCTAAGGTCCACTTCAAAAATTTGAAAAATCCCAGCGAGAACTGGGCACGGATTCGGTTGCGGGGCAACGGATCGTTACTCTATTGACCAACCCACGTTCGGTTAAGCCCATAACGGATCGGATTCTTTCATCCGCATAAGGCTTTGCCTTCAATCCATCACCCTCGATTTTTCTAAGTCCATTCACTCCTAGACTGCATTCTAACATCTCCAATGATTTCTACATCTTCAAATTACTCTAAATTCACTTTCCAAACCTCTAGTCATCACATATTCATATGCTTAGAACTCAACAAATAAGACCTCAATTCTTCAATCACTTGTTCTAATCAACAATGTGGCATCTATTATTCATTAAAAACGCATCATCTACCAACTAGGAATCACCAATTGCAACTTAATTTGATTCAATGGCATAACCTAATTAAATCCGAAAATTCAATCATCTAATACTCATTCCATGTTGAATCAATCACTACAATTCTTTTTTGCAATGCATTCTATATCAATTACCCACTTAATCCTAAAGATTACAACTTAATTGAATTATATCCAAAACCCCAAATTAGTGACCTAATTTGCAATCAATCAAATTCTCTATTTAAACCTTGATTGAGTTAATTGAATCACGGATGCTTACTTGTTTGGGTGCCATGATGATCTTCTACTTATACAACCTTCAAATGGCTTCTATTGGTGAATTTTGCAAAACCAATTTGGAGGATTAGTGTGTGTGTGTGTGCTTTTCGGAAAAAGTGAATTTTAGTATATATACTTGTATGCAACCGGTTGATCATGGACACAACCGTTTGGGTTGCATTTTGCCAAATTTTGCATTTTCATGTTATTTAGCATTTTACCTTCCAAGCAACAATCGTTTACTCAAAATCCTATTAAAGATGCACAACATTCATCCACCATTTGGAAATTTCAACAATCATCTAATCTCAAAACTCAAATCATCATACTCAAAAACTAAAACTCGAACTCATAATGCATTAATCAAATAACCTCAACATAATAATAAAGATAAAGACTGAAATGAAAAACAAGAAATCCTAAATGCATAGTGCATGAAATTCAAGCAAACAATTGCTTGTTTATTATGGAGCCTTGTTTCTCCTTAGAATTCCTCGAAATACTCATGCCTTAAGATGTCCTCACTTAGAAATTTCCCGGTCAATTCACGGTGTGTTTCATAAGTTTTGAACTTCTTTATAAATCTTCTCCCATCCGGACATAGTATATCAAATTTGACGTGCCATTCTCCATCCCCATCTGTCTCTTGTAAATACCCGACCCTCGGGTCTCATTCAAATTCTTGAGTTGAACGGTAAAGAACCTAAGAAATCGGTTAGCTTCTTGTAAACAAGGATATTTTTGAATGGATTGTAAATGCTTCCACCGCTAGTGCGTGTTCGATCTCATCCTCAATATCAAAATATGGTGGAGCTAGTGGTCCATACATCGGTTTCCTTGGACATCACGTCCTACTTAAAACAAGTTAAGTCCTCGTCAACTTCCATCAATTCTAAATCTTCCATGAATTAAACAATTGGTCCCTCGGTTTGGGATAATAGATTTGTTTTGAAATCCCATCATCGATAGTCATCGATACTCTACCCATGTCTATGATTGCACCACAAGTGCGAGGAATGGTCTTCCTAATAGAAGTGGTAAACTCTCATCCACCGGATGTCTAGGACTAGAAAATCGACCAAGTATGGTTGATAACCAATTTGAACTCTTCGTTTTCACCTCCCCATTGCTTTTGCTTGGGAATTATCCATCATGGTAAGTTTTGAATGATTTGGTTGTGTATTACTAAGACCCAACATCTTAAACAATGGATAGGGCATAACATTAACACTTGAACCCATATCGGCTAAGGCATACACTTGTGTAGTCCCGTTCACTTTAATTGGCAAAAACAAATTTCCCGGATCTTTCTCCTTACGTGGCATACCTCTAAACAAAATCCTATCTCTATCCTTCTCCGATAAATCTTTATCCTCCAATCTTGCTTTTGCTAGCATCACCGCATCTAGTTTCTTGCGGTAGAGAACGTAATCTTGTAGTACCTCAATCAACGGCTTTTCTCATTTAGCTCAAGAAACTTTTGTTCAAGGTTTCCAAAATAGCTTCTTTTTGTTCTTGGGTTAATGGTTTGAAAGTGTTTGGTGTAGTAGGTGGTGAAGGTGTAGTCATTCATTTTATTGGTTGATGTGGTAGGTGTTAATTTGTTGGATGAGGTTTTCTTCCTATTTGCCTTCCCCATCTTTACGACTTCCATCTTCCTTCTCCATATTAGCACATAACTCCACAAGCATCTCGTTCCTTTTCCTTCTTCCAAATCGGTGATATTGATCCTCATTTCCCCAAGCAAAATCCAATTGGCATTTGGTTGTTATAAGAAAATCCGCCCAAAACATACATTGGGCTCATCAATTCCTTCTTCCAAGACAACAAAATCTGTTTCAAAATGTGACCATGAATGTTAACCTTAAGACCCTTAACCATTCTTCTTCTGTATGCTTCATAATCCAAACGTACATGACCAATTTAATCAAGAACCTTTTCCTGAATGTAATTTTCACCATAGGCCATATTTATTCTTGGCGTCCCAAGCACTCACTCCTCTACACTACAAGGTGTACTGGAACCTCATAAGTGGCGAATCATACTCCGTTAAAGGTGTTTGTGTGAATATCACAACTCTTCCCTTCTTAGGAAGTTGAACCTTGTTTTCACCCGTTCCTTCCATACTAACCATATCAATTCCCAAATCCTTCTTACTTCCTTCCAAGATATCTCCAATCTTCTCCAATGAATTCCCGGTGTCTTTGAACATCTCATCCAAGTTACGAAGGTACTCGGAAATTCCGCTTAAACTATCCATAATAACTATCTAACAAGACAAAACAAAACCAAAGACAAAAATCCAAATCATTAGCGTTAGAGTTAGTAAAAACAAAAGTAAACTATAGAAACATATACTAAGAAAGTAAAGACACTTAACAAAACTGAAAACACAAGCTAAAACTCAAAATTTAAAAAGTATAAATTTTTTTACCGAGAGCTCCAACCGGATCGGTTGGTGGTAAACTTCTTAACCAAAACGTCCAACCGATCCGGTTGCGGGTTGCAACCGAACGGTTGAATTGATTTCCTATAATTTTTTTTATTTTTATTTTTTTTAAACCTGAAAATTAAATTAAACAAAAAAAAACTATTAAGTGTACTTTAAACTCTAATTAATGGAGACTCCTCATCATCCTTATTAATTATAAAATTATTTACGCTAATAAATGAAAACTACATTAACTAATTCTATTAAACCAATCATTAGATTACTAAAACCTTAGAAACTCAAAATTAACTTCTTCTAATAACTGAAATTAAAACAATTAACTAAAAAGTAAATAAAACTAAAATTAATAAAAATAAAAGAAAAACTAAAAATCTAAGAAAAGCATAAACAATCCAAGATATGATCTATAAAAATCAAAAATGACAAGAATTAATCTATAAACTATAACACAAATCACTGAATAAACTAAAACTATGAAAATCAAAATACCAAAAATTTTCCAAGAGCACTAACCGGGTCGGTTGCAGGAGCAACCGGATCGGTTAGCCTCTAAACCAAAATATATTTTTTTTACTCTTAACAAAATTCAGTTTCAAAACTACCAATTTTACAGAAAATGAACAAATTCAAATTACTTAGAAATTCAAAATCCCCAGCAACGGCGCCAAAAACTTGATGTGCTTCCCGTGTTGCAAGTTTTAAAAATTTATAAACACGATTTAACCTTCTAATACTAAAAATAGTTACGAGCAAGTATACTCGTTCGCGATAGTAAAGGTGGGTAAGTCGAGATCGTCCCAAGGGATTTTGTGTTTGAAATTGTTTTAAAAGATTGGTAGCAAGAAAGCTTTGTCAAGGCTTCTCAAAAGTGATGTTATAGTGAAATTCAATAATAAGAAATATATACTTGTGTGTAGTCTATAGGCAATCATAGTAAGTGTTCATGAAGGCTTGGTGTAAACTCTTGATGTGATGCACAAATCATAAGCAAATGATTTCAACCATGGTTTATGTTTGCAAAATCATTCTAAGAACAAAAACATATAGGTAATCCTTTCGGTCCTTATCCTAATGATTATCCTTTAGAAAATCCATTTGTTTGTAAAATGTTCTCATTAAACTCGTTCATACGAATCTTTCGACCTTTCGTGATGAAAATGTTTCTAGTCTTGTTTTAATAAGCAAACATGGTGGTTGTCAATCACCATATCTCCATACTATTTTGTCACTTAACTTTTTGGAATAAAACACAAGAGAAATCCTTCCGGTCCTTTTTCTTAAAACATGTTTTACCAACAAATCAAACAAGACTAGTATTTTTCCAACAAACTCATTTAAACAAGATCATATATACATGCATCACATATGAGAACACTAGTATGATTTCCTACATCCCAACATACAAGTATATCCAAAAACTACTCCATGATTATAATAACAAAACACAAGAAATAACAAAGTAATTCCAATAACTCAAGAGAATAGAAATCCATAACAAAGTTCATAGAATACCTAAACTTTTGCAATTACAAGAACTAGAAATCGTGGCTTATAGCAACCACACGCCTCAAATCACCTAGCTTAACCGTATAACTCCGAATAACCAAAACAATGGATGAAATTGCTCTCCCAACCTCACGGACGTTTTAAATGAATACTAGACTTTTGGGATGAATAAAATGATTGGTAATAGTTTTGGTGTAAACTATCACACTGGGTTGTGTCACACCTAGTAAACTAAGTCTAGGTTCAATATATAGCCAAAGAGACTTTACTAGCGGCCAAAAAGCGTTCCCAACAAGTTAATATCAAGAAATGATCGGCCTCCAATGATTATGGGGAGTTAAGGCAACATTAACTGCGTTTTGTGTAACTCCAGGTCCATCTGTTGGATCGGCTCGCTTACTGACGGATCGGTTGCCTTTTGATCATTCTCAACCGGATCGGTTCACGGGTTACTGACCGAGCGGTTGGATGCTTTAGTTTTGACTTTTGTTGACTTTCTTGGTTTGCGCCTCTTTCTTTGTTTTCGCGATGATTTCCAAGGCGAAACTTGATCTTTCCTTGTAGATACTTAGAAATCATTATGCTTCCTAATCATTGAGTCCAAAAGCTTCCTTGCTCGAGTTCCTTCATTGGAATTCCTCAAGCGTGCATAAAAACTTCGTTTCTTCATCATTTGTGATACGGCTACATATACATACCTGATCGCATCTTTTGCACTTTTGCAGCGATTATGAGTAAACATAGCCGATTAACATGCACAAAACCAACAATAACGCAACTAAAAACATGTTCATTTTAAGCGTTATCAAATGGTTATCTTCTATTTTTCATCATATAAGCCCTGCTGCATTTGATTTTTTTTTTGGTATTAAGCTCAATTTCCAATTGTTTCTTTTTTACATCTGGATGCAACAGAAGCTGATGTACAGAAAAGTGGCCTTTTCGATCTCAGACGTATAAAAACTTCCCCTTTGTTGCTTGTAATTGATAGGAGAGACTATCTACAACTCCATCACTTAATCAATGGACTGATCAGGTTCCAATTTTTGTTGTTTGAAACTTTATCCGTTATGGCCGGTTAAATATTTGGTTAATATATTGGAAATGATAACAGTCATATGTTAAATTTGTAGGCCATGATCCACGAGTTGATAGGTATTAAAGACAATAAGGTGGATTTAGGAAACTTGGGGAGTTTTCAAAGGATCAAGAGGTCAACTTTCACTTCTATTATGTTCACATGTAATCATATTGTTATTCATCGCGTTGCTGTTAGAAATTTATATATAGTGTAACTGATTTTAATTACACTCTTATTTTTGTGTGGAAAATAAGGGGAAAATCCAGCATCTGCAAAAGCTCGGGTTGATGAACAAACATTTTATACAGAGGCCACATGTGGTGCACAAAGAAGAAATGTGTATGATGTTGGGTTAAAAAGAGTTGATTATAATTTGGATTGTGGAAATAGACAACTGCAACCTCCAAGCTGTGGATGAAGGGTAGGAGAGAAAGACAACAAGAAATATCAACACAATAATTTCAAACTCCTCGGAGTTGTGATCTTGAATGGTGAAAATAGTGACGGAAAAGGTGCTCATCAAAATTAAAACACTAGTCATTCCCAAAAATATGGAATTGGATAAGATGCTCATAAAACCCCTCTATAAAACACGAGGTGATAAGTTTTATCTATAAGCTTATACACATCCTTAGGATGATGGTTCATTCTTATCAGTTTATTCTATATTCTATTCTTAAAAACATCTTTAATATGATCATTGGTTAGATTAGAAGACTTGATATCGTTGTATGAATGATCTTTTTATAATAGTATATTTCATATAATAAGAATTTTTGTGTTTGATGTATGGTTCAATAGATTCTCTTGTAATTTGCAAATAAAAAAATAAATTCAGGAAAACTTTTCTCATCTATTTACCCATGAGTATTCATTAATAAAGGGAACATGTAAGGCACGGTTTCCATAATATCGTTGGTAATTTAGTCACGAACTTACCCAGGTTGTATTACCATAAAATCGTTGGTAATTTCTCCCCAATTTACCCACGAAATATTATCAATGAATGTGTCATACTCACCCTTGATTTTTACACACAAATAATTATGTGGGTGATAAGGTTTTAAAATGTACCTTTATGAGGGTCGTTTAAGCCCTTATTTGATCACTTTTGTATCCGTTATTACTTAATATCGTTCCTTTTCACTTTTAGGTCTCTTGAAGGCAAATTCTTTGTAATGGCACTTATTTGGACGAAAAGGCGCGGATATCTGAAGAAAATGGCCAAAGTCAAGAATCGAGACACTCAAGTGCTTGAAAGACAAGGTGGCGGGCCATCGCTTAAGCAATGACGCCGTCGGAGCATTTTGTGATGACACGAAGCCAAATTTCCTATTTTCAAGTGACGGTGTCGGGCTTTAAAAGAGTGAGCCGTCAACTCGGGCGGCCTAGATTTGATCGAGACGGTCGGAAGAGCGAAGAGGACGGCGTCACAAGCACAAGGTGGCGCGTCGCCAAGACTAACGTGGCCAAGCGAAACCCTAATGACGGCGACCGGCGTCACAAAACATAAGGTGGCGCCGTCGCACATGTAATCTTATATATAGAATCCGAAATTTTCAAGATTAAAGGGTAGTCTTTTGGAGTAAAACCTAAACCGAACCAAGGTCATCTTGTACGGTATTTTAGGGTTCCAAACCCTATCTTACATCAAGATAAGTGTTTACTTCATTAATACAATTATGTCTTTGATTATTCGTGTGTATGCTTGCATGTTCTCCATGTCCGCTAATTTACTTGTGTGTTTGCTTAGGGAATATGAAACTTAATTATTAAATATTGATTGGTTGTTTCTTATCTTAATTGTTAATGATCTAGTAATGCGATAGGTCATTCGTTGTGTAATTAATGCTTGATTAATCTTTGTGAACCTTAGGCTATAGCACTTAGGCGGTTGTAGGCTAAACCATCCAAAGAGGCCTTAGAGTTAGAGTTTATAATCCTAGTGGGTTTTGTAGGCGAGACCCTTTGGTAAGTTCAAAGAGTTAGGGATAAACGCATACCTACGACTTTAGACACAACGCGATTAAGAATAAGGACGTGACAATTCAACCACCAATAGGAGATAATTAAGGAGTAATAAAACCTAAGTAAACACATCTTTAAACTATCATACGAACACAATAATTAGACATAGACTACCCATTAGTTTAGATAATTAGATAAGTAGAAGTAATCGGTAGAAATACCAAAACCTCCAAACTCAAACCCCGAGATTCGTACCTTTCCATTTCTCAAAAACATAAAAAGATAAAAATAATCTTCCTCTACCCCAACCTTAGCGTAGTAACTTCTCACTAGCACTCCTATTCCCTAGAGAACGATATCAATACCCGTGGCTTACCTAATACTACACTACAACGATTAGGTTCCTTTGCCTGGGTGTTATAAAACTTGCTCGAGAAAAGGAAGTTCCTTTGACCCCGGCAGCCGCGTGTAGCGTTATCAAGTTTTGGCGCCGGCGGGAATAGAATAACTAGTTAGTAGTCCACCTCGTTTAGGTTTCTTTGCTGATTCCTATCAAGTAAATTTTTTTCTCATTCTTAGCTTCCTCGTAGTCTATCCCCCTTCTTCGTGACCTTTGTTCGTAACACCATCACTTTTCATCATGGAAGGTGACAAACCACCAAACAACACTTTACCACCAAACAAGTACCCACCACTTGACCCAGCCTCTGCCAACCAACTTCGAACCCGTATTATTAGTGAAATTGGAGCTTAGGAAACTAAATAGGATAATTGAAAATACACTGAGGAAGCCCTTAAGAATCTAATCACCCTTTAGATAGTGATTAGGCCTCAAGTGATTCGGATGATGATCTAGAAGAGGAGATTATAAGGTGTTAGAAATTATGGAGGGTAGTAAGGAGGAGGAAGAACTTGGGGAGTATTTCGATTCATACCCTAAAGGGAAGGAAACCGCCTATCACTATAACGTGGTTAACTTCCCAAGACCACCTTCGAACCTCGCATAAAGGAAACCCTAAAACATCAAGATACCGTGTATGATTGGATACTTATCTGTGGATCATACCTACATTGACTATAAGGCACCCATGAATATAATGTCTAGGCTCTATTATAATTGGATCATGAGCAAAAGCTAGAACCTATGAGGGACCCTTTAGCCTTAGGAAGTAAGTAACTATGTGGGAGGGTTAAGGGATTGCATGTCTTCGTAGGTAACTTCACATATAGGTGTGATTTCATGATTTTGGAAAATGTTAAGGGCATCATTGATGGGTTTTAGGAGATGTGATACTTGGGAAACCATTTATAGAGGAGTCTAAGATGGTTTATGATCGAGAGAAAGGAATAGTCGAGTTCTCAAATGAAGCCGAGAGTTAAATATATAATGCCCACAAAATAAGAAGTTTGAGGCATGGATAATTTAGATGTGGATAACATTCCGACATTGAAGTAGACGGAAGAACAAAGTTTACTACACCTGCTTGTCTTGAACTAGGCCACAATATATTCGTGATGAGAGAAGGGTTAAGGAGATCGAATGGGCCTCTAAGATTAGGAAAAGCGTAGGAGCACGACTACGAGTCTAGCTACAAGACTCATAAATAAAGAAAAGCGCCGTGGGAGGCAACCCATGCTTAATTGTTTGCTTGTTAGTGTCGTATATCTTTTATTAATTGTTTATTCTCATGTTTAAATTTGTAAAAATGCTTTATTTTGTTTTTAACCTCGTCTTAATTGCATATAAAGGTATTTTACATAAAGGATAAGTGTAGGGAGGATTACACGTTTTCAAAAGAAACGTAAACATGAGAATAGCAATTCATTAAAAGATATATATGTGTTTGTTCGAGTCAAATGCTTGTATCGAGTCATAATGGATGTTTTGCGAAATTTTCCAGATTCTAAAGATGTAAATTTTTGAAATTTTTCGTAAAATCGAGACCCGCTTTTGTCGGGATAACTTTGTCGGTTGCAACTTTGTAGTGTCGGAAAGTAAAAACAGATTTTTCTCGCAACCTTATGACGGAATTTTCGGTCTTAAGGAGTAAAATCAACATATTACTTTTTAGTCGTCTTTCTTGAATGTGCATGTTTTATTTATCAAGAAGAAGAAACAAAAGATTGGAAGGAGCTTTTCACGCACATTCTTTTTGGAAAGGATTTAACCACTACTTTACACGGATCCTACCGAGCTAATTAGGAGTACTAGTTTCTTTCGTTTTTAATTACCTTCCATTATCATAACTTTGATACTTTCGGGAACATTGGGGACAATGTTCGTTTAAGTGTAGGGAGGGAAAATAAAGCGGAACTTTGAAACTATGCTTATCCTTGATTATTTGCTTTGTCAATTGTATTTGTGTAATAAACCATGAGAAAATGTCGGTTAGGGTAATTTTGGCACCAAATTTAAAATTTTCATGACATATAGGAGTGGGCCATTAGTCTTAACAAAAGCGTCTCACGGATAGGAAGTTGCATGACTAGCACAAAACCCTTTACCACCTAAATTCCACCCAAAATGTGAGGATCGCCCTTAGATTAGTAGGAATTAAAAGCATTCATCTTTAATGCTTAGAGTGTGAACCGGTAGTATATTAGATTCTAGAACTTGTTTTGTGATGCATTCGAGATCGCTAGTAAGACTACACTTGTGTAGTTAGGAATAACTAAATGATAAGAGACATTAGGATAACCCTTGTTTGATACCCGTAATATAATTACTTCTTCCACATCGGTTGAGTAATTCCCCCCACCCTTTGTTGTACTCATCTTTAGTACACGATACCCCTAGTTAACCCTCGAGCCTATCCTTTTCGCGGTTCTCGTGATGTTTCGGTTTTCGAATATCAATGAAGAGCATTGTTTACACCCGCACCCCAAATATACACCCAAATCGCCTTAGCCTACCACATGCACTCACTTTTAGTGCATTATTGTTATCACCCCAAACCCTTAGTTCAATTATCTAGTTGCTTGCATGAGTTGCTAAGTCGAGTCATATCCTTTGTACACGTTTGGGACGATTGGGACTCATGGGAAAAGTTAAAGTTTATAAAATGATTGGAAGGAACGTTAAATTCCTTTATTTGCGTAATAACATACCCCAAGTGTTTTGATCTTTTCAATTCGGGTCAAATTAGTGTTAGAGTAATAAAACTCAAGTGTAGGGATGTGCCTATAAATCCCTATCATTTTGATGTTACCGTAGAAGATGGTAGAGTAAAAGTGTATGAAAAAAAAAAATCGAAAAAAAAATAGAGAAAAGAAAAAAAAATAGAGTGTAAAAAAAAAAAAAAAAACATACGGGCTACCATCCTACATCTATCCTTTAAATTTATGTTTGTTTGTTTCAGTTAGCTAGAGTCTAGAGTGTCGAGTCTTGGCTTAGCAACGCCATTCTTCGTATGCTTGTAACAAAAGATTTTTGACTTGCCACCACTAAATAGCCTATCCCACCAAACCCTTTGTTTCCTACCGTAAGCCTAACATTACAACCCTTTAAAACCTCTTTGATAGTCTTTCCTAGGTGCTTCGCCAAAGCGATGGAGGTTTGATCTATTCTCAAGCCTATGGTAATCTATGTACTAGGACCGGTTAATGAGTGTTTAATCTTCCATTTCCAACTTGTTATATTTCATATACACCCGAGAGAGATGTGAGTATCCAAACACCCCATGTGAGGTGCTAGTATGTAATTTCCGTGCTTGTTATGACTTTTATGGGGCTTATATGTGTTGTGGACTGTTTTAAACCAATGCTTCATGACCCCTAACTTATAAATTAATTGGCTAAAAGCACATTTGCTTGAGGACAAGCAAATACCAAGTGTAGGGATATTTGATAAGGTTTTAAAATGTACCTTTTGAGGGTCGTTTAAGCCCTTATTTGATCACTTTGTATCCGTTATTACTTAATATCGTTCCTTTTCACTTTTTAGGTCTCTTGAAGGCAAATTCTTGTAATGGCACTTATTTGGACGAAAAGGCGCGGATATCTGAAGAAAATGGCCAAAGTCAAGAATCGAGACACTCAGTCGCTTTGAAGACAAGGTGGCGGCGTCACTGGTTAAACAGCGACGCCGGAATATTTTGTGACGAAGCCAAATTTCCTATTTTCAAGTGACGGTGTCGGACTTTAAAAGAGTAGGCCGTCGAACACGACGGCCTAGATTTGATCGAGACGGCGTCGAAGTTGAAGAGGGCGTCTTCACAAGCACAAGGTGGCCGCCGTCGCAAGACTAACGTGGCCAAGACGAAACCCAATGCGGCGACCGGCGGCGTCAAAAACATAAGGTGACGCCGTCGCACATGTAATCTTATATATATAATCCGAATTTTTCGATATTAAGGGTAGTATTTTGGAGTAAAACCTAAACCGAACCAAGGTACTGTCTTGTACAAGATTTTAGGGTTCCAAACCCTATCTTACATCAAGATAAGTGTTTTACTTCATTAATACAATTATGTCTTTGATTATTTGTGTGTATGCTTGCATGTTCTCCATGTCCGGCTAATTTACTTGTGTGTTTGCTTAGGGAATATGAAACTTAATTATTAAATATTGATTGGTTGTTTCTTATCTTAATTGTTAATGATCTAGTAATGCGATAGGTCATTCGTTGTGTAATTAATGCTTGATTAATCTTTGTGAACCTTAGGCTATAGCACTTAGAGCGGTTGTAGGCTAAACCATCCAAAGAGGGCCTTAGAGTTAGAGTTTATAATCCCTAGTGGGTTTTGTAGACGAGACCCTTTGGTAAGTTCAAAGAGTTGGGATAAGCGCATACCCTACGACTTTAGACACACAACGCGATTAAGAATAAGGGCGTGACAATTCAACCACCAATAGGAGATAATTAAGGAGTAATAAAACCTAAGTAAACACATCTTTAAATTATCATACGAACACACAATAATTAGACATAGACTACCCATTAGTTTAGATAATTAGATAAGTAGAAGTAATCGGTAGAAATACCAAAACCTCCAAACTCAAACCCCGATATTGGTACCTTTCCATTTCTAAAAACATAAAAAGATAAAAATAATCTTCCTCAACCCCAACCTTAGCGTAGTAACTTCTCACTAGCATTCCTATTACCCTAGAGAACGATATCAATACCCGTAAACACCTAATACTACATTACAACGATTAGGTTCCTTGCCTAGGGTGTTATAAAACTTGCTCGAAGAAAAGGAAGTTCCTTTGACCTCGAGCGACGCGTGTAGCGTTATCGATGGGAAATGTTACCTGGATCACCCGCAGTATGTTACGGGTATTTTAGGTAGTGAGCTAGAATCCCATAAAACTTTACTCACGAAGAAAATACAAGTACCCACCTAAAATGACGTGGGTAGATTTACCCACAAAGTGAATATTTCGTGGGCAAATAATTAGCCTCGGAGGTTTTACCCATTTTCATATAGTCGTGGGTAGTCCGTGGGTATTACCCAATTACCCACGAAATTATGTCTTTTACCCACAAATTGTGTCCGTGGCTATTCCGCAGAATTCTTGTAGGTTATTAGTAATAAGAAGGTTGGTCACTTGAACAAGTAAGAGACAAATTAAGTTACACTAATATTTTGCAACGTCCTGCTATTACATGTATTGTCAACTTATTCAGACGGATACGATAGCAGATGTCGCTGATGTTTCATCGTCGGTTATTTTTTGTCAACATTGTTCTGCTTTATTAAAAGGGTGATTACATGAACCATACTAATGATGTTGTGACTCAATTTCAGAATAATTCATTAAAAGGTTAGACAATTTCAAAATTTTAAAAACATAAAATTTTTTATTTTTGAATGAGAATTGTATGAGATTTTTATTAGCTGTGGTTATCATCAGACTGTCACTTTCAATATGTAATACCTGTTAATACAAATAAGCCGTAAAAACGTTTATTTATATTTTACGATCTTCTAATGTTTTGTCGATAACAAACGTAAAATCATTTTAACGAAACAAATAAAATACGTAAATAGTTTGAACTAATAGTTTCTAACATACTTACGTTCTCACATAAAACACTAAAACAAGTATAAGTGATTTTATGATTTAGTATTACATATGTACAACAACTAGTGTTTACATATTTGGGTAAAATATACACATAACTAGTATGTAGTATATTGGGTAATATAAATGGGTAGAAACTTAAGTATCATAACCCATTGACCTAATACATTGAATGTAGTTGGGTACAACCCAAAGTCCATGACCCATATCCATGGAGCTTGACCCATAACCCATTGCATGACATCATGCTTATATCATATATGGATAATATCCATAACCCATGGTATTGACCCATACCCATTTGACTAGGTGCATTGCACTCATAGATACATTGTAACTAGTATAAGACCGTGGATCAACCCATAACCCATGACCCATGACCAAAATACCCATGGGTAAAGAGGCGTCCCTCGGATCCCTAGCTTTACGCTAGACGGATCCCTGTGGGAGGGATCTGCGGATCCGGGAACGATGAACTTTTTCCTCTATAAATAGTGAGCCATTTCTTCATTGTTTCTCACCCCTTTCCAACATACTTTCCCTTTGAGTTAAAAACTCTCTAAGCCCAAATCCAAGAGATCTATGTTTGTAGTTTTGTTTTTGTGTGATTCTCTAGGATCCTCTTAAAGGCGAGATCACCACCATTGAAGTCAAGCAAGCTCAAGTCCATGAGTTGCCATGCTTCCTCATCATCAAGACTACTGAAGTCCTCTTGTTGATGGTTGTTTTCTTTCTACTAAGAAGTGTAGTGTTGAAGACATTAGTGAAAGATGTCTCAAGTGTCAAGACGAAGACATTAGTGAAAGGTGTCGATCGTCCGTATTGTAGGCATTAGTGAAGGGTGCCTAGAAGTCAAGTCACAAGACATTAGTGAAAGGTGTCTTGAAGATCAAGTTAAAGGCATTGGTGAAAGGTGCCTAAGATGTACATTCGATATGGTGTGTTTCGATGTACAAGATAGATTAGTATTGGGTCAAAGGATATTGTTATCCTTGTTGACATTATAAGGAGTAGATCTCCTTTGGGATTAGTCGTTGGTGAAGTGTTGGGTTGTAGTTCCTCCATTGTAATGGAACTCGGTACCAACCTAGTACCGGATAAAGGGTAAGCGACATTGTGGTAGGTGTGGTTCACCTGATGTGAAAGAACCCGATGGTTAGCCTAGTACTGGAAAAAGAGTAGGCAACGTTGGAAGGTTTCTCCACCATAAGGAGTCGGTGTTGTGTAGTGATTACAAACTCTCGAGTAGGTGACTCGGGGAGTGGAGTAGGCAAGGAATGTGTCCTTGTGGCCGAACCACTATAAATACTGCGTTGTGGTTTTGTGCTTACTACTCTTATCTTTTCATTACATATTTATACTTCTATGTTTGTTTATCAACATCCAACACACACCTAAATAGATTGACATAAGTCGATCTAAATAGTTTAAAACAAGTTTTAATTGGTAAAACTATTCAACCCCCCTTCTAGTTTTCCACAATACCAAATACCACTTTAATTCCTTTTTTAGTTGAATGTATGCTACTGTTTGTAACAAATGGTCATATTTTGCAGACCCGTATCAAAGAATTAAACGCCTTTGGTCAAGCAGGTTAGGTTTAACATGGGTTTTTGTTTTTATGAAATGGTTTTTTGCTATTTTACTGATTTAGGTGAAAATGTGACAATGTAGTTGAATTTAGCTATTGTCATAGTTTCGCTAAAATAAAATAAAGATGGTATATTTGACATGGGTTTTTTTTAATGAAATAGTTTTATGTTTTTTTTGGCCGATTTTGGTGAAAAGATGTATAGAGTCAAAGTCTTCGATATGAGTTTCGTTTGTTAATGTGAAATTTATGTTTCGGAATTGCTAAACCGATTCTCTATTTTGTTTCAGGATGCCTTTGGGAAAAGAAATGCGGTGACCAGTATTCGGCCAAGAAAAAAAAAATTCCTGGCACTGGTGTACTGGGATCATTTTTCTTGATCGAATACTGATCACCACTTATGATTTTTGCCCATCCTTTAAGCCTCATTGTAAACGAAGAACAAGCGATGTTGTTTCACTAAAACTGGAGGAGACTCCAGAAAATAGGCATCAAACTAGCGTGTGAAGACCACGATTGGCTAGGTTGCAAAGTAGATAAAGATGATTTGGGAGGTAATTTCTTCTTATAGGGTTATTTAGATCAAGCATATCAAGTTATGAGTCGATATCTATAATATTCCTTGACGTATTTTGCAATTTCCCTTTGATTGCAGGTAGAGTGGATTATGATGATGAGGTTTTTGATGATGATAATCGTTTCAAACTAAGAATTGGCAAAGAGGTTCATAAATGTATTTCTAAGTCTACTTTATCTAGCGTTTCTTCTTACTAACTAACTTTGTTAGTAATATTCTGTTCTATGAATTTGCTTGCTGTGTATAAAGTCTCAACCCGAAATATATGTAAAGTTTATCCAACAAGTTATATTTACTCGTCGCTGACATTAAGAGTCTTAACGAGTCCTATATATTCTCAATCGTTGGTAGAATTGCAGTTGTTGACATTAACGTTCTTAACAAGTCCTATACATTCATAGAGTTAGGGCATTTGGCACCTCCCTACGATTGATATTACGGAATACAATGCACTAATTAAAACAATGACGTGACTATTCGACTAATCAATAGGATATAACTATGGAGTAATAAGATTCTAAGTAAACACATTTACTTATCATACGAGTTCACCAATTTATTTTTCCGCATATTTAGTTTAATTAGTTAATTAGTAGTTATAAAACAAAACTCTTCAAACCAAGAGATTTTTAATTGCTTTATAAAAAATATAAAAAGACCAAAAATAATCATTCCTTAACCTTTAGACTTAATTCGTCATACACTTCAAGCCTTCACAACACTCTTCTCCTAGACAATGATCAGTCCCTCGTGTCTTACCTATATTACACTACAATGATTAGGTACACTGCCTAGGAGGATTGTAAAACTTCTTGTGTTTACAATTATCCGCATCAAGTTTTTGGCGCCGCTGCCAGGGAATAGTTTAGGTTTCGATTTCTATCTATTAGAACAAGTTAATGTAATTACTTACAATGGTGTTCTAGGAATGAATACTTGAAATTATGGAAGCCAATGAGTATTAATTCGGTGGCGGTCGTTTTGTGTTGTGTGAATAGAGGAAAGTAATCGGTGGTGAAATTTTGAAAGCGTATGGTGAGTTACATTCCACGGTTCCCGGATCCTTTGTATTTGGGATCCGGCTAGTAACTAGGGATCCGGCTCACGTGAGCAGAAGAAGGTTGTTTGGCATTATTTTGTAGTAGGCTTATAGATAGGAACAAAAATAGTTTGGAGTATTAGGATTAAGATTGTTTTTGATGATGGCTTTTGATGAATCACATATCGAGGGTTCATATGTGACGGCGTTGGTTTGTGGAATCAAAGGAATACTATTCGATGATGAAAAGGCGGAAAAGTGATGAAGAGACTTCTAATGATGCTAGTTATTAAACAAGAAACTATGAAATAAATTGAACTCATGTAACCTATCTAATGAAAGGTAAAACATACCTCTATGCTTCTTGGTTTGGCTTAATGCCAACAATACTTCATGAGCTTTTAAAGTAATCCTTTGTACGGTTGCGTAGTAGTGATTACTTTATAGATCCTTCCTTGAATATTGTCTTTATTATTCTTGAATGAAGATTTTGGAAGATTCTAGTATGAAGATTTCTTGAAAACAAAAGTTGTTAGAATGATCTATCAATGTCCAACAAATTGATTTAAGCGAAAGTATGATCTTAAAAAATCCTTCTTTGTAGTTTTCAAACATACGGATCGTATCAAGTCTTTAAGTACAATATACTTTAAGAAACTTGGTTCTGACTCGATACCAATTTGGAAAACTAGAAGGGGTTGAATAGTTTTCTTAGATTTAAAACTTTCTTTTAAATATTTAGATCGACTTATGTCAATCTATTTGTTTGTTTATGTTGGACGTTGATAGATAGATGAATAAACATGTAATGAAAGATAAAGTGAAGCACATCACCACGACTAGGTTATTTATAGTGGTTCGACTATGGACACCTTCTTGCCTACTCCACTCCCAAGTCACTACTCGAGAGTTTGTAAGCACCTACACCAATCTCCTTATGGCGGAGAATCCCATAGCGTCGCAACCTTTTCCGGTACAAAGCTAAATACGAGTTCTTTCACACCAAAGCGAACCGCACCTAACACAACGTCGCCTACCCTTTATCGGTGCTAGGCTAACCACGTTTCTTTCACACTTAGGAGAACTAATCCTATCATAACGTCGCCTACCCTTTGGGGTACTGGGCTAAGTACCTGGTTCTTTCACCTTAGGTGAACTAGACCTTCCGACACAACACCTATTCAGGAGATCTACTCCTTGTTACAAGACCATCAAGGATATCACCATCCTTGTAAATAAACAAATACTTATATGTATAACGATGCACCATCGATTATCGACCTAAACATTCTTCCCAATGCTACTTGATTTGATTCTTTGGCATCCTTCACTAATGCCTTTGACTGGCAACAGCATCCTTCACTAATGCCTTTGACTGGCGCTTGGCATCCTTCACTAATACCTTGAACCTGACGCTTGGCATCCTTCACTTTCATGCCTTGTCTTGACACTTTAGCATTCTTCGCTAATTCCTTGACATGAATGATGAGCATCTTTCACTAATGCTTTCATCTTTACATTTGGCATTCTTCACTAATGCCTTCAACCCAACTTCTATGGAGAAGGTAGATCTATCAACAAGAGAACGTTGTCTTGATGATGACTTTATGGACTCATGGACTTGAGCTTGCACGTCTTCAAGTGGTGATCTTTCTTTAAGAGGAACCTAGAAGATCACACAAAACAAAGACAAACTACATAGATCACTTAGATCGAGGTTAGAGGTTAGAATACCTTGGGAGTATTTATTGAAAGTACTAGTAGAGAGGAAGAAATGGCTCTCTATTTATAAATTCTCTTACATTTCCCGGATCACGGATCCCTACCACGAGATCCGGCTAGCACAAAGCTAGGGATCCGTGGTCCGCTCTCTTTGCCCATGGGTATTTTGGTTAAGGGTCATGGGTCATGGGTTATGGGTTGATCCATGGTTTTCTTTCTGAATCAATGAACTTGGTTAAGTGGTATTTGTAAAACCATGGGTTATGGGTCAAAACCATTTGCTAGTATTTACCCATTTAGTATATACTTGTATTTAATTTATCATACACATAGTTTTACCATTTAGTATACTTAGTTTAAGTATATGTTTAACCCAATATGCAAACATTAGTTGTTGTACATATTTATCTAAATCATAAAATCACTTATACTTGTTTAGTGTTTTATGTGGCGTAAGTGTGTTAGAAAACTATTAACTCAAACTATTTATGTACTCTATTTGTTTCGTTAAAATGATTTTATATTTGTTATCAACAAAACATTAGAAGATCGTAAAATATAAATAAGCGTTTTCACGGCTTATTTGTAATGTGAGGGCCAGCTTCATTACTCATTTTGCAATCGTCGGGTGTACTTGCATACAACAGTTAGCAATAAAGCGCCGAAAGTGTCTTTGATCACTTCGTTGAATTGAAGTACCGACCCACGGTTCCCAGTTGATCGATTACAATCTTACGCCTATGATCGGGTAAAATTCGAAGAATTTCCTTGGAGGCTTGGCACTCTAAATTGTTCTCAAGCCGGCGTCTCAAAGACAACACGAATGAGTGAACGGTAATTGAGATTGATTGATGAAAATAGATTTGAAAAACAATGTGTACCGCTCAATAGAAATTGTTTTACAATACAACGAAGGTTTTAATGAAAATCTATCGGGACAAAAATACATAAAGATTTATGTGGTTTGGAGGTCGAGGTTGGTGGAAGAAGATGAACATCTTCATCCTTACAGAGAGAGACTAGAGAGAGGAGGAAAACCAAGGTTTATTGATAAACACACACAATACAAATGACCAAATGATTTACCTCACCATTTTAAATGTAGTGCCTTTGAAAGCGTACTTGTGATTTTCATTAAAAAGCACGAGTTTTGATTGAAAATAATCAAAAGTCATCATTTTGGTCGGGTTTCGTCTTGAAGTATCGAAAACCATTTTATGAAGAAATTTTGAGCTTGACATGTTTTGGAAAACATATTAAAGAACTCTCGCTCGACATCATACATACCCGTATCATTGTTGAATGACATTTCTAAACGTCTGGAATATCGATTATCGAGAGACATGTCGTGAGAAGAATATTTTGGATTTTGATTTTCTATTTTTTGTTTTTGAATTTTATATTTTATGTTTTGCTTTTGTTGGTTTTCAAATTTTTATTTTGTTTTCAAAAAAATATTTACTGACTTTGAAAATCATTTTCAAGAAGATTAGAGAGCGTTCTAACTCCTCGGGGGTTGGCAGCCGCATTAAATCGAACTAAATAGTCAAACCTTTCTTTTGGAAGGGCTTTAGTTAATAGATCGGCGTTGGTAATCGATCTTCGCGAAGAATAATTCAACGATACCATTGTCGGCGTACTCTTTGATGAAGTGGTAGCGGACACGGATATGCTTAGTCTTTGGTGATGAGCGAGTTGCATGATATGGCTATGGCACTTTTGAGGTCACAATACATAGGTATTTTCGAAAGTAAAGCCATAATCTGTGAGTTGTGTTCGTCCATAGAACAGGCACAACACGCAGATAGAGACACATACTGGCTTGGTTGAAAGTGATGCAATCTTGTTTCTTTGAAGACGACTTACTAACTTTTCACCCAAAGTGCTCCTCGATGTACTTTTGCGTAACGAACACTGCGTAGTGCGCATCGAAAAATCAATTAGATCAAATCCAGTTCCCGGATACCAAAGTCCCATGTGATGGATGTCTTGATACGAAAGATCCTTTTAACCTCTTTGAGGTGCGGTTAGTGAGCTTTGCACGAAACCGTGCTAATAAGCAAACGACAAAATGAATATCGTCGACTAGCGGTGAGGTTCATGAGAGAACTTTATAAAATCTCATACCATGATTTTCAAAATCTCGGTTGTGTATTTAGCTTGTTTATAAAAATTCCACGAGGGGTGATGTATTTGTAAACCAAGAAGAATTTTAGTTCCCCATGTTAGAATTAGAAATTCCATGTATTAAAGTCGATCACCTCAAGTATATGTAATCGTTAAGCTCGTGATCGTAGTTATTTCAAGCTAAGTAGTAGTTAGTTAAGTAACAAGTGGAGGGCAGACGGGTCTTTACCTGTATGCACGATCCACGACCCGTTGTGTGGCGTTTTATGTAAGACTATAAATACTCTCTACCTCCCAGGTGAGAGTTGGAACTCATAATAATATCTTTCACTCTCTCCAAGTTCCTAAACCTCTAACTTTCTCTCAGAATTCCTTATCGCCCACTTTGTATGGTTTGATGTGTGTGAAAACCCATATCTTACAATTGGTATCAAGAGCCATGGTTAGATCATATCTTACATATCTTTGGATTTCTAGTGGTTTTAGGTGGTTTTGAGTTTGAAAAAGTATAGTGGTTTTGCATCATTTGGGTGATTTCTAGTGTTAAAGTTTGGATTTTGATAGTACTTTTGTGTTTAGAATCATCTCAAGTGTTTAGGTTTGATTTTGAAGTTTGAATCATTGTGGTTGGGTTGTTTTGGATTGAAAAGTGGTGTTTTGTGTTTTCTTGCTAGCGACTTGAGCCTCGGATAGATTTTCTTGGTAGTGACTTGCTGTTGTTTGGTAGCGGTTGTTGTTTAGCATATAGCGACTTGAGCTAGCGACTTGTCTATTGAGACAATCCGACCAAAAATACAGTTAGTGGATTCCCCACTACAGTTAGCGACTTGGTTTAAGTTAGCGACTTGTACTATATTGTTAGCGACTTGGTGTTAGCGAGTTGGTACCTAGCGATTCTTGTTGCGACTTGAATATTTAGCGACTTGGTGCTTGGCAATTCTTTAAAATTTTGTTAGCGACTTGGATTGTGCGAGTTGTTATATAGCGACTTGGAACTTTAGCGACTTGGTTCAAGGGTTATAGCGACTTGGTTGATTTTTAGGAAGAGGTTTGACCAAAGTTGACTTTTCGTCAAAACTTCAAGCGGCCATAACTTTTGATCCGTAACTCCGTTTCGATGAAATACTGTCAAAATGGCCAAGAGCGACTGAATATTGTGAGTTTCACCACGATGTCGTGAAGCAAATTTTTGAGGCCAAATCCTCTCGAAAGGAAGTTATTGAGCTTTTAAGTTTTTAGACCTAAATTTCTCCATAAAATCGTGCAACAACCAACCCAAATCACAACCAAACAACATCTACGCTTATCCCACAAACAATCATAAGACCTAACACACAATTGTCTATCATTGTGTCGATCCATCGTCATCTTCATTCCATTGGTCATTGCTTAACGGTTTGGTCTTGATTTTAGTAAAATCCATGAAAGATTCTATTTCGTTTAAATCATAGACTTGTAAAATCCGTGCATTCTACCACATCATGTCTTACTCTCTTGACCAGTGATTTGAAGTGCTTAAATTGTATGATCTTGGACAATAATGTTAATAGATGCTACTTTGAGCGATTAAAGATGTTTGAATTAAACAATGAGGATGTGAGATCTTCATGTTGAGTACAATGAGAATGAATTGCACTTTCTGAGAATGCCATGCAAATGGAATGCGACATTGAGCCTATCATTACTTCATACGCACCTCATACATTTGTTATCCATGGCGGGATCGAACATGTAGTGCTCTTTTCGCGGACTTACCTACGATGACAAGAAACTTCTTTGTTGAACTTAGAACATTTAAAGCGCAACTTACCAATGAAGAGGTTCAAAAGGATGGTTCCGGTCGACTCTTCAAGTAATCTACAAACAATTTGACCATTCATCGATGGGAATATTGACATATTACAATCAACACTTGTTGAATTTCCTTCAAAAACATCTTGGAATGGAAATTCGAAATTCATTGAGACATTTATCCAACTCATGGATAATGTGAAAAAGTACATTGAAGAATCGCACAAAAGAATGGCATTGAATGAGTGTCGGTGCGGTTGAAAGATTGTTGTGATAAGTTGGGTAATGTACATTGAAGAATCGGGTGTTCTTGAATCTGAGAATGTCGGTGACAACAAATAATGATGAGTCGGATAATGCAAAATGGAATCTTAGTGCTCAAATTCACAAGAGAGCGTGCCCAGAACAACTTTGTGGTTAATGCAAAGGCAGCTCCATGGAAGCTTGGATGTACCAAGAGAGATGCCCGTATTTTGTGCATGTCAATCTTGAGGTAAGTTGCATGGAAGTTCTCTTGCACCTAGTTGTGCATCTTCTACTCAAAATGATGATTATGAGCGCATGGAGTGCAGCGCATTTGTGCTGATGATTCCCTTACCGCGAGCTTAACATATATAAGGATCAGTTGCTATTTATGAGCAGTGCTAAGTTTGAGTTGACCACCGTGGCGAAATGGATGTCCAAATCGTACAATCATTAGAAAAAGTAATTTTAGAAGAAGTATTAAAACAAGGTTAAACTCCTTACAAGAAAATTTCTAAAAGCTAAGCAAAAACACGAACTTCAGAAAATGTTAAAATGCTTAAGCAAGAATTCAAGGCTAAGGAATCAAAACTTTTGAATGATTTTCCAATCTAAAAACTTTGAAAAACAAGCTTGAAAAGTTGGTTATGCGTACAAAGGGAATACCATTAGATGCTCACATGATCACTAAGCATAGAGTCTTAGCGATAAGCATAGCATTCCCTTGTTGAGGAACCAAATCCAGGTAATTAAAGGCTAGAAATGCTCATAAGGTGCTTTATGATGGTAATGAAATCCTTAAGCCTAGGCAGAAACCTAGTTCTTGTTGAGTGCACGAGGAAGATAAGAAATCGATGAAGTCACTAGGAGAAAATGAATAAGAAGTTAGAAGATCCGAGTGTAAAAGAATAACATAGATCAAACCCCATAATTACACTAAAGAAAATTGGATCTCCTTGAACAAGTTTAAGCCTCGGACTCTATTAACCCCACGAACAAGTGTTACGAAAAAGGATATGGAAATGCAAATAGTGAAAATCTTGTTGAAAAGAATCCCCTTGTAGGAAGCGCCTAAAACAACGTGTATCCTCTAATACACCAATGCATGGTTCCTAGATCTATTACTAAAAGCAAGACCTTAATCGGTCAATATGTTATCTTTCAACTATTTGATTTTGAAAACTTGTGAAAAGGATCACACCATGGTATGGCGAAGGGAAAGGGGTTTTGAGCAAACTAAAGAATGCTATTTAAGCGAGGTCGCCTTTCTTTAAACAACTAAAGATCAATTTGAGAGTCTTAAAAGGGCGCGATACGATATTAAAGAAATGGAAGGAATTTGATGCAATGATTGTTGAGGTTAGTGACTATGAGAGAATTAAAATATAGTGAGATTGAAAGGAAGAACTTGCATACCTTGAATGAGAATCGATTTACGAATGTATTGCTCAAGATGTGTTTTTCAACTGCTACAAATTGTTCCATTAATGCTTCTCAATTTCATGAATTATCTGTTATAAAGTCTCCCATGATCGTGTCATTGAGCTTGAAACAACAAATTCAAAATTGCATGAGAAAATAAACAGGATGATCATGATAACGGTCAAACATTATTCTAAATTAGAAGTTGAACATCTTGCTTTGCAATTAAAACATCAACATCTCGAAAATTTTAAAACCTCAAATATCAAGACATCCTCGATGCTCGAGTTTGATGCGGTTTTGAAATTGTAAGCGTGATGAACAAATTGAGCTCATTATAACGATCAAAGATTGAAAGCCCAAATTCTGGCCCAGAAGGTGAAAAGAAGGATATGGTGGTTCCCTATGCCTCGCACTTTAGATTCTCGAATTTCTAACTTCAAAACATAATTGATAACTTGCAAAGGAAAATGATTGTTTTAAAGCTGAAATTTCAAGGTTAATGATCAAAACAAAGGTTATGTGATTCATTAAAGTTAATCATGATAAACAAATTGAAAAGATAACTTCTTTACTTAATGATATTGAGAATGCGAGCGTGAGGTGAAAGGAAAGTTGCCAATCCCCAATTGCAAATACTCTGTTCCTAAGGTTTACGCTTGTGATAAATATGCTATCGATATATTATATATTCCCACCCATTAGGAATAATGAACTTGCACATAAAGCATATCTCTCGTACCTTAGGGCAGTTTGAAGGTCTCAAGTGAGATTGTTGAAGATGAAAGATTAGAAAAACCTTTTGATAGTACTATAGCCTATGCGCATGGATGCCAAACGATCTCGGGAACTCTTAGAGTATGTAATTGTCACAAGTCAAATCTAGCAATAGGCGAGATAGAATAGTTGTGCCTTGTTCTATGCCTAAAGCCAAGCATGTGACCACGATATGCCTTGTTCCATGTCTAAATTCAAGCAAACAACTGTGATGTGCCTCTAAATTTCGGATCCGACCTTCTAGACGAGAATGCGAAAGTAGTGAAGCCATGTAATGTTCCCATCGTTACTTCTCAGGATGTTAAGATTGACACTAAAGTTTGGGTCGAAACCTAGAAGCAATGCAAAGAAGGATAGGATTACATAAACTAAAAGTGATCATGATAAGGAAGTGAAAGAACACCATAGGGACAAGAAGTTTGATTTGAACAAAAAAAATCGTGTTGGTTCTAGTATTAGCTCCAAGCTTCTTGAAATTAATTCGAGCCCTTATCTTGTCTATGAAACATGTAAAAATGTTTATCTTGGTAATCATGATAAATGTGATGTGTTATTCGGGTCTATAATTGATAAGGTTTTAAAGGTACCTTTGAGGGGTCATTTAAGCCCTATTGATCACTTTGTATCCGTTATTGCTTAATATCGTTCCTTTTCACTTTTTAGGTCTCTTGAAGGCAAAATCTTTGGAATGATGCTTATTTGAATGAAAGCGAATATCTGAAGAAAATGGCCAAAGTCAAATTCGAGACACTCAAATTCTTTGAAACATAAAGCGGCCAGGCGTTGCATATCTGCGACGCCGTCGGAAAATCTGACGGCTCGAGAGGAAAAATTACATGTTTTCAAGGGGCGTCGGGTTCTAAGGAGTAGGCCGTGGATTACTCGGGCCTAGATCGCCAAAGGCGGCGTCGGAGTGAAGGGACGGCGTCGGTCATAAGGTAGCGCAGTCGAAAAGTTCACGTGGCCAAGGCGAAACCCTAATGGCGGCGACACGGCGTCCGCGAAACATAAGGTGGCGCCGTCGCGGATGTAATCTTATATATAGAATCCGAATTTTTCGGTTTTGTGTGTAGTCTTTTGGGTAAAACCTAAAACAGACCAAGGCTTTCTTGTGCGATTTGGGTTCTAAACCCTATTATACATCAAGCTAAGTATTTACTTCATTAATTTAATTATGTCTTTGATTATTTGTGTGTATGCTTGCATGTTCTCCATGTCGGCTAATTTATTTGTGTGTTTGCTAGGAATATGAAACTTAATTATTGAATATTGATTGGTTGATACTTATCTTAGTTGACTAATGATCTAGAGTCGCTAGATTATTCGTTGTGTATAATGCTTGAAATTTCTTTGTGAACTTTAGAATATAATTATCTAGGTAATTGTAGGATAAAGTATTCAAGGACTTTCAACCGTAGAGTAGGCGATACATAAATCACTAGAGGATTTGTAAACAAGACCCTTTGGTAGTTTCAAAGAGTTGGGAAACAAGCGCATCTATACCTTAGAATCACGCAACTAGGAATAAGGGCGTGACAAATCAACCATCAATAGGAGATAATTAAGGTAGTAAAACCTAAGTAAACACATTTTAAACTATCATAGAGTACACATCAAATTAGACAGACTATCACAACCTTAGTTTAGATAATTAGATAATAGTAGAGTAATCGGTAGCAATACCAACCCCAAATCCAATACCGAGATTCATTGCCTTTTCCATTTTCTAAAAAATATAAAAGAAAAAATAATCTCCTCCTCAACCTTAGCGTAGTAACCTCTGCACCTATTCCCCTAGAAGCGATATCAATACCGGTGGCTTACCTAATTACTACTACAACGATTAGGTTCAACCTAGGGTGTTATAAAACTGCTTTCGAAAGGAAGTTTCCTTGACCCCGAGCGGCGTGTGGCGTTATCAAGTTTTAGGCGCGCTGCCGGAATAGAATAGCTAGTTAGTGATCCACCTCGTTAGGTTTCTTTGTGATTCCTATCAGTAAATTTTCTCATTTTTAGCTTTCTTAGTCTATCCCCCTTCTTCGTGACCTTTGTTCGTAACACCCATCACTTTTCACCATGGAAGGTGACCCGACCACCACTCATCACCCGCGCAAATGACCCGCCAAGCCCGTACTCTTGGTGAGTACTCGAGACCAAACCACCTAGGTTATAGGAACACCATTGAGCTTCCGGCCAAGCCCAAACTACGGCCTGCGATGGCACCATCGGTTGGTGCAAGCGGATGTGCATTCCATGGACTTGTTAGAAGATCCGTCGACATCTGAGGATTTCCTCAAAATTGTCGATTCCATCGACCTTGATGCTACTACTCGGGAGACCAGCAACGCGTCTCTTCCAATTCTCTCTACGGGACCAAGCTAGTAATTGGCGGCGACTTCCATTCCATCTCGAGTTGGGATGATCTTACTTCCGCTTCCTTTTCGATTTTCCCAGGGAGAACCTTAAGCTTAGGAATGACATCTTGATGTTCCAACAGCGTCAAGGTGAATCTCTCTCGAAGCATGGACCCGATTCAGGACTTACTTCATAAGTCCCTCATCACGGCATTGATCTTTGGCTCCAGTCCAAATCTTTTATGATCATGTCAACTTTCCCCTAAGCGATCCATTGACCAGCGGCGGTGGAAAACTTAGTGATCTCACAGCGGAAGAATCATGGGAATAATGGGGACCTTGCCCTCTATGACAAAGTTAGGATGACCCCGTGAACTTCCCAAAACGTCAAGGCAATCTCGCACTCCTCCCGACCGTGGATGATTGAACTTGAAGATCAAGTTAAATTCTCATGAGCTCTATAAATCCTAAGTCTTCACGACAAGTGAATCAAATCCTCTACCTTGTGAGTTATCGATGGTCCCCATGACACTCGTGATTGCTCGAGGCTCTCCGAACAAGCTTTGCGGACTCGCCTCCATACGTCCGGCGGGCGGGGAGATAAGTGGTACACTTTCAGGCAGAACAAAACAACTTAGGAAACTCATACAACCCTCATGGAGAAATCACCCTAATCTTAAGTGGGACAAAACTCAAGCACCTCAAAGCTCATCTAGTTATGATAGGTTCAATTCTTCTATCCGGGAACCCCACTAATATTGAAGCAATTGCATCTAGATTTTGTCATCCCAAGAAACTCGATTGAATAAGCTTGAAGCGAGTTTAAGCAAAAGCAGGCGAGATGACAACCAAGCTTGATGCCTCTTAAAAGCCTTGATGAGCGGGTGGAGCACTCCCAGTGATACCATAAAGAACCCAAGTGAATTGATTGCATCGACTGTTCTAGTTCATCATGGGAGAACATGCCCTACCCAGCGGTTCCTCGGTAAATGCTATCAAGGGTTCCAAGTCATCCAAAAATACCAGGCCGGCACCTTTGGTAAAGCCTACTCTACGAAACCCGTGGCCAAGAATCTAAACCTAGTTTAGAGGAGGAGTACAAGGAACTCTATCAGAAAAACCAATTCTTGAAGTCTTAGCTCATGCACCTTATTATAATGCTTTAAAAAGAAAAATATGAGTTAGAACTTAGGCTTGGGAAACATGGGTCCGCCTTTATGAAACAACTTACCTAAGAAGTTAGATGATCCGGGCTATTCACTCTTCGTGTAGACTTGGAACTTCAAACCTCGATGCTTTAGCCGATTTAGGATCATGCATCAATCTCGTTCGTTGTCCTTCATAGAAGCCTCAACTTAGGTAAAAATTGAACCAACGAAACTATCTTAGGATTAGCGGACGGTAGTATAGCACGTCAGGTTGGAATAATAAAGGACATGGTAGTACATGTAGGAGGTTGACTCTTTTGGCCGACTTTCATGTGCTAGAACATGAATAAGGACCCGACATGCCCATTACTAGTTGGAAGAGGTTTTTAGCTACCGCTAGTGCCATCATCGATTGTAAGATGTCCAAAATAGTAGTAGGAGGAGTGCTAGATGGTTCTACGATGTCGAAAGGCATTCGTACTACAAGGATGAGGAAATCCCACAAGAGATTAGGTTGGATAGAGAGCCTTCGATATGGACCATGGATTGAGAAAGAACATCATAGGCCCCAGAGACCTTTTTACCTAGATAAGGGCCTTTGCTAGTGTAACTTTCCAGAACAAGAATTGGCTAGGGATATAGAAGTGAACCCGTTCGAGGGCGCCTTAGTATTTAGGAAGATGACCGAGTTCCTAGGATGCTTGCCCGTTAATCTTGTCATGAATAAATGGATAGTTGAGACATCCGACACATGGAATTGGAATAGAGCGCCTAGCGATGGTAATGGAAGATGGCACATTAGGATACAAATCTATGATCCCGATGGTGAGATGTTTGAAAACTTATTTAACGACGCTACTAGGAACTTAAATGATAAGTTTGATCCCTACGACATTGTTGAGGATAGACTTACTTATATCGATGCGTAGGAGTAGGACTACGAGTCTAGCTACAAGACTCTTAAATAAAGAAAAGCGCTTGTGGGAGCAGCTATATGGTGTTTGCTTGTTAGTGTCATATATCTTTTATTAATTGTTTGTCCTCATGTTTGAATTTGTAAAATGCTTTATTTGTTTTAACCTCGTCTTAATCACATATAAGGTATTTTACATAAAGGATAAGTGTAGGGAGGATTACATGCGTTTTCATAAGCGTGAACATGAGAATAACAATTAATTAAAAGATATATGTTTGTTTGTTCGGTCAAATGCTTGTATCGAGTCATAATGGATTTTTGCGAGTTTTCCAGTTCTAAAGATGTAAATTTTCGAATTTTTGAAAATCAGACCGGTTTTGTCGGGATAACTTTGACGTGAAATTTCAACACAGCGTCGAGGAAGGAATAAAACATCGACACTTTTCTCGTTTCGAGCTACTTGTAAAATTTTGGAATTTTCGGATCTTAATTTTCAAAACAAATTCTGTAAACATCCATTCCAAACATTATATCTAGTTTAAATCGAGTCTTATGTATATTATTACATGATTTTCTGCTTGAGGTTTAGTTTGTTTTCTTCTAGTGTGCGGTTTAGTTTGTCGAGAAGAAGTTACACAAGTTTGGAAGGAGCCTTTCATATGAAAACTCTTCTTGGAAAGATTTAACCACCACTTTTACGGATCTACCGAGCTAATCGGGGGTATTAGTTTCTTTAGTTTTAATTACCTTCTATTATCATAACTTTGATACTTTCGGGAACATTGGGGACAATGTTCGGTTTAAGTGTAGGGAGGAAAATAAAAGGAACTTTGAAACTATGCTTATCCTTGACTATTGCTTTGTCCAAGTATTTGTGTAATAAACCATGAGAAAATGTAGGTTAGGGTAATTTTAGCCAAATTTAAAATTTTTCATGGCGTATAAGAGTGGGCCATTAGTCTTAACAAAAGCGTCTCATGGATAGGAAGTTGCATGACTAGCAAAAAACCCTTACCTAAATTCCACCCAAAATGTGAGGATCGCCCTTAGATTAGTAGGAATTAAAGCATTCATCTTTAATGCTTAGAGTGAACCGGTAGTATATTAGATTCTAGAACTTGTTTTGTGATGCATTCGAGATCGCTAGTGAGACTACACTTGTGTAGTTAGGAATAACTAAATGATAAGAGGCATTAGGATAACCCTTGTTTAATACCTGTAATATAATTACTTCTTCCACCTCGGTTGAGTAATTCCCACACCCTTCGTTGTACTCATCTTTAGTACGATACCCTAGTTAACCCTCGAGCCTATCCTTCGCGGTTCTCGTGATGTTTCGGTTTTAGGAATATCAATGAAAACATTGTTTACACCACCCCCAAATATACACCCAAATGTTAGCCTACCTTTATTACTCACTTTTGGTGCAAATTTATGTTATCACCCAAAACCCTTAGTTGATTATACGGTTGCTTGCATGAGTTGCTAAGTCGAGTCATATCTTTTGTATCTGATTTTGGGATGATTGGGATTCATGGGAAAAGTTAAAGTTTAAACATAGGAAGAGAGCGTTAAACTCAAATTCCCTTTGTTTGCATAATAATGTACTCAAGTGTTTTGATCTTTTCAATTCGGGTCAAATTAGTGTTAGAGTAATAAAAACTCAAGTGTAGGGATGTGTCTATAAATCCTATCATTTTGATGTCTTAGTAGGGATGGTAGAGTAAAAGTGTATGAAAAAAAAAAAAAAAAAAAAAAAAAAAAAAGAAAAAAAAAAAGTGAAAAAAAAAAAAAAAAAAAAAAAAAAAACATACGGGCTACCATCCTACATCTATCTTTTAAATTGTGTTTGTTTATTTTCGTTGCCTAGAGTTTTAGAGTGTCGAGTCTTGGCTTATAGCGCCATTCTTGTATACTTGCAACATAGAGATTTTGACTATCCACCTAAATAGCCTATCCACTGAACCCTTCATTTCCTTCAAGTAAGCCTAACATTACAACAAAAGACCTCTTTGATAGTCTTTCCTAGTTAACTACGTAACGGCGGAGGTTTGATCTATTCTCGAGCCTATGGTAATCTATGTACTAGGACCGGTTAATGAGTGTTTCCATTTAGATTTGTTATATTTCATATATATACACGAGAGAGATGTGAGTATCCAAACACCCATGTGAGGTGCTAGTATGTAATTCATTGCTTGTTATGACTTTTGGGGCTTATATGTGTTGTGGACCGTTTTGAATGGATCTTCATGACCACAACTTATAAATTAATTGGCTAAAAGCACATTTGCTTGAGGACAAGCAAATACCAAGTGTAGGGATATTTGATAAGGTTTAAAGGTAATTGAGATGCTATTATAGGTGTTTCTAATGATCCTAAAGCTTTTGTAAACTCAAAATGAAAACCGGACAAATTTGTTCATCATGTCGAAGACAATCAAAGTTGATTGTCGAGAAAACTCGATTTAATGTCGGTATCTTCAAGGAAACATTCCTTGACTACGACCTTCGTGAATAAGTCGCTTTGTGAGGCTTTTGAAAATTTTACGGTTAGTTTTGGTCGGACCCCTTTACGATAGTAATGAAAGGTAATGACGGTGTCATGATGATCTTGTTGAGTGGCTTTGGGCATGGTTGGTCCTAAAAATACAAGTTTTTCAGTTAGGTTAAATTGGTTGATATGGGTTTATGGTTTTGATTTGTATTAACAATGTTGTGAACATAATGTGATTTAAAAACCCCTTTTCATGATTAATTTGAAAAACCCTAATTAATTGATTAGAAATTAAGAAACCATAAACCCTTGAATTAGTATGATGAAAATTAGAACAAGTTAATGTAATTACTTACAATGGTGTTCTAGGAATGAATACTTGAAATTATGGAAGCCAATGAGGATTAATTCAGTGGCTTGGTCGTTTTTGTGTTGTGTGAATAGAGGAAAGTAATCACAGAAATTTTGAAAGCGATATAATGAGTTCGCTCCACGGTTCCCCGGATCCTTTGTATTTGGGATCCGCTTAGTACAACCAGAGGGATCCCACACGTGAATGTAAAGAAGGTTGTTTGGCATTATTTTGTAGTAGGCTTATAGATAGGCAAACAAAAATAGTTTGGAGGTATTAGGATTAAGATTGTTTTTGATGATGGCTTTTGATGAATCACATATCGAGGGTTCATATGCGACGGCGTTAGTTTGATTTAATCAAAGGAATACTATTCCTCGATGATGAAAAGACGGAAAAGTGATGAAAGAGACTTCTAATGATGCTAGTGATTATTAAACAAGAAAACTATGAAATAAATTGAACTCATGTAACCTATCTAATGAAAGGTAAAACATACCTCTATGCTTCTTGGTTTGGCTTAATGCCAACAATACTTCATGAGCTTTTAAAGTAATCCTTTGTACTTGGTGTACGTAAGTAGTGATTACTTTATAGATCCTTCCTTGAATGTTGTCTTTATTATTCTTCGAATGAAGATTTTGGAGAGATTCTAGTATGAAGATTTCTTGAAAACAAAAGTTGTTAGAATGATCTATCAATGTCCAACAAATTGATTTAAACGAAAGTATGATCTTAAAAAAAATCCTTCTTTGTAGTTTTCAAACATACACGGATCGTATCAAGTCTTTAAAGTACAATATACTTTAAGAAACTTGGTTACGAAGCTCTGATACCAATTTTGGAAAACTAGAAGGGGGTTGAATAGTTTTGCCGATTTAAAACTTTCTTTAAATATTTAGATCGACTTATGTCAATCTATTTGTTTGTTTATGTTGGACGTTGATAGATAGATGAATAAACATGTAATGAAAGATAAAGAGTAAGCACATCACCACGACACAAGTTATTTATAGTGGTTCGACTATAAGACACCTTCCTTGCCTACTCCACCCCCGAGTCACCTACTCGAGAGTTTGTAAGCACTACACCAATCTCCTTATGGCGGAGAATCTTCACAACGCCGCTTAACCTTTTCCCAGACAAAGCTAAATACCGAGTTCTTTTCACACCAAGGCGAACCGCACCTAACACAACGTCGCTTACCCTTTATACGTGCTAGGCTAACCACCGAGTTCTTTCACACCTAGGAGAACTAATCCTATCATAACGTCGCCTACCCTTTATTAGGTACTAGGCTGGTACCTAGTTCTTTCACACCTTAGGTGAACTAGACCTCACGACAACACCTATTCTCAAGGAGATCTACCCTTGTTACAAGACCATCAAGGATATCACCATCCTTGTAAATAAACAAATACTTATATGTATAACGATGCACCTCATCGATTATACGACCTAAGCATTCTTCCCAAATGCTACTTGATTTGATTCTTTGGCATCCTTCACTAATGCCTTTGACACAACGCTTAGCATCCTTCACTAATGCCTTTGACACAACGCTTGGCATCCTTCACTAATACCTTAGACACAACGCTTGGCATCCTTCACTAATGCCTTCGTCTTGACACCTTTAGCATTCTTCGCTAATTCCTTGACATGAATGATGAGCATCTTTCACTAATGCTTTCATCTTTACATTTTCGGCATTCTTCACTAATGCCTTCAACCCAACTTCTATGGAGAAAGGTAGATCTATCAACAAGAGAACCTTCGTTGTCTTGATGATGACGAAGCATGGCAACTCATGGACTTGAGCTTGCACGTCTTCAAGAAGTGGTGATCTTTCCTTTAAGAGGAACCTAGAAGATCACACAAAAACAAAAGACAAACTACATAGATCACTTAGATCCGAGGTTAGAGGGTTAGAATACCTTGGGAAGTATTTATTGAAAAGTACTAGTAGAGAGGAAGAAATGGCTCTCTATTTATAGAGGAAATTCTCTTCGGATTCCCACCCACGGATCCCTACCATAAGGGATCCGCTAGCACAAAGCTAGGGATCCGTGGTCCGCTCCTCTTTGCCCATGGGTATTTTTGGTTAAGGGTCATGGGTCATGGGTTATGGGTTGATCCATGGTTTTCTAGATACAATGAACTTGGTTGTTGGTATTTGTAAACTGATGGGTTATGGGTCAAAACCATTTGCTAGTATTTACCCATTTAGTATATACTTGTATTTACCCAATTTATCATACACATAGTTTTACCCATTTAGTATACTTAGTTTAAGTATATGTTTAACCCAATATGCAAACATTAGTTGTTGTACATATTTATCAAATCATAAAATCACTTATACTTGTTTTAGTGTTTTATGTGAAAGCGTAAGTGTGTTAGAAAACTATTAACTCAAACTATTTATGTACTCTATTTGTTTCGTTAAAATGATTTTATATTTGTTATCAACAAAACATTAGAAGATCGTAAAATATAAATAAACGCTTTCACGGCTTATTTGTATTAACAGGATCGACCGCTTCATTCCGCACCAAGAATCGCGGTGTACTTGCATACAACAAGCAATAAAGCGCAGCCGCACTAAAGTGTCTTTGATCACTTTCGTTGAATTGAGGTACACGACCCACGGTTCCCGCTGATCAAGACAAGCACGCTTATGATCGTGTAAAATTCGAAGAATTTCGATGTGGTCAAGAAATGCTTTAGTTGTTTCAAACCGGAACGCCTCAAAGAAGACAACACGGAGTGAGTGAACCAAATAATTGAGATTCAACGATTGATGAAAATAGATTTGAAAAACAATCGTGTACCGCTCAATAGAAATTGTTTTGCAATACAACGAAGGTTTTAATGAAAATCGTCAGACCAAAATACATAAAGATTTATGTGGTTTTGAGGTCGAGGTTGGTGGAAGAAGATGAACATCTTCATCCTTCTAGAGAGAGACTAGAGAGAGGAGGAGAAAACACAAGGTTTTATTGATAAACACACAATACAAATGACCAAATGATTTACCTCACCATTTTTAAATGTAGTGCATCAAGCGTACACTTGTGATTTTCATTAAAAAGCACGAGTTTTGATTTGAAAATAATCAAAAGTCATCATTTTGGTCCGGGTTTCGCATCAAGTATACGAAACCATTTTTATGAAGAAATTTTGAGAACGACATGTTTTGGAAAACATATTAAAGAACTCTCGCTCAACATCCGTACATACCCGTGATCATTGTTGAATGACATTTCTAGAAACGCATGTAATATCGATTATATGAGAGACATGTCGTGAGAAGAATATTTTTGGATTTTGATTTTCTATTGTTTTGTATTTTGAAAGATTTTATATTTTTATGTTTTGCTTTTGTTGGTTTTCAAATTTTTATTTTGTTTTTCAAAAATATTTACAATGTTTTTTGAAAATCATTTTCAAGAAGATTCGAGAAGACGTTCTAACTCCTCGTGGGTTAGGTCAGCATTCCAATTCGTCGAACTAAATAGTCAAACCTTTCTTTTGGAAGGCTTTAGTTAATAGATCGGCGAGTTGGTAATCGCCTTCACTTAAGAATAATTCAACAAAGACTACTGTCGTTTAATGACTTCTTTGATGAAGTGGTAGCGATACGGATATGCTTAGTCTTTGAGTGATGAACAGATTGCATGATATGGCTATGGCACTTTCGAGTCACAATACAGGTATTTTATCAGTAAAGCCATAATCTGTGAGTTGTGTTCTCATCCATAGAACTTGGAGCACAACACGCAGACAGAGACACATACTCGCTTCAAAGGTTGAAAGTGCGATGCAATCTTGTTTCTTTGAAGACCGCTTACTAACTTTTCACCCAAAATTGTGCTCCTCCCGATGTACTTTTGTCAGAATTTGAACACCAAGTGGTCCGATCCAAAAATCAATTAGATCAACCGATTCCTTCTTGACACCAAAGTCCCATGTGAATGGATGTCTTGTGTACCGAAGATCCTTTTAACCTCTTTGAGGTGTGTCTGTAGGCTTTGCTCGAACCGCAAGCTAATAAGCAAACAAAGAAATGAATATCCTGTCGACTAGCGGTGAGGTTCATGAGAGAACTTTATAAAATCTCATACCATGATTTTCAAAATCTCAGCTGTGTATTTAGCTTGATTTATAAAAATTCCACGAGGGACCGATGTATTTGTAAACCAAGAAAGAATTTTAGTTCCCCATGTTAGGAATTAGAAATTCATGTATTAAAGAGTCGGTCACCTCAAGTATATGTAATCGCATAAAGCTCAGTCGTAGTTATTTCAAGCTAAGTAGTAGTTAGTTAGTAACACCACCGAGGATCGGACGGTCTTTACCCATCAGATGCCCGATCCACCTGCCAGTGGCGCTTATGTAAGACTATAAATACTCTACTCCCAAGTGTAGAGTTGAGCTCATAATAATATCTTTCACTTTCTCTCACTAAGTTCCCTAAACCTCTAACTTTCTCTCTAGAATTCCACTTATACGCCCACTTGTGTTATGGTTTGATGTATGTGAAAACCCATATCTTACAATTGGTATCAAGAGCCATGGTTAGATCATATCTTACATATCTTTGGATTTCTAGTGGTTTTTAGTGGTTTTGAGTTTGAAAAAGTATAGTGGTTTTGCATCATTTGGGTGATTTCTAGTGTTAAAGTTTGGATTTTGATAGTACTTTTGTGTTTAGAATCATCTCAAGTGTTTAGGTTTTGATTTTGAAGGTTTGAATCATTGTGGTCAGTTGTTTTGGACTGAAAAGTGGTGTTTTTGTGTTTTTCTTGCGACTGAGCCTCGGATAGATTTTCTCTGGCAGTGACTTGCTTGTTATTTGGTAGCGAGTTGTTGTTTAACGCCTTAGCGACTTGAGCTAGCGACTTGTCTATTGAGACAATCCGACAAAAAGTACAGTTAGTGGATTCCCCCACGAGTAGCGACTTGGTTTAAGTTAGCGACTTGTACTTTATATTGTTAGCGACTTGGTGTTAGCGAGTTGGTAATTCTAGCGAGTTGCCATTTAGCGACTTGAATATTTAGCGACTTGGTGCTTAATTAATCAGTCGCCAAAATTTTGTTAGCGACTTGGATTGTAGCGAGTTGTTATATAGCGACTCTGAACTTTAGCGACTGGTTCAAGGGTTATAGCGACTTGGTTGATTTTTAGGAAGAAGAGGTTTGACCAAAGTTGACTTTTTACCAAAACTTCAAACGCCATAACTTTGATCCGTAACTCCGCTTTTGAAATACCGCAAAATGACCGAATGTACCGAATATTGTGAGGTTTCACCACGATGTCGTGAAACGAATTTTTCGAGGCCCAAATCCTCCAAAGGAAGTTATTGAGCTTTAAGTTTTAGACCTAAATTTCTCCATAAAATCGTGCAACAACCAACCCAAATCACAACCAAACAACATCTCGCTTATCCCACAAACAATCATAAGACCAACACACAATTGTCTATCATTGTGTCGATCCATCGATCATCTTAACACATTCCATTGGTCATTGCTTAACGGTTTGGTCTTGATTTTAGTAAAACCTCCGAAGATTCTATTTCTCGCTTTAAATCATAGACTTGTAAAATCCGTGCATTCTACCACATCATGTCTTACTCTACCGACCCAAGGATTTCGTAAGGCTTAAATTGTATGATGTGGACAATAATGTTAATGAATGCTACAATCAATCGATTAAAGATGTTTGAATTAAACAATGAGGATGTGAGATCTTCATGTTCGAGTACAATGAGAATGAATTGCACCTGCCACAATGCCATGCAAATGGAATGCAAGATTGAGCCTATCACCTACTTCATCCGCACCTCATACAAATGTTATCCATAGTCGGGATCGAACATGTAGTGCTCTTTTCCGCCAGACTTACCTACATTGACAAGAAACTTGTGTTGAACTTAGAACATTTAAAGTCAACTTACCAATGAAGAGGTTCAAAAGGATGGTTCCGGCACTCTTCAAGTAATCTACAAACAATTTCAAATTCATTCATCGTTGGGAATATTCAGATATTACAATCAACACTTGACTCGAATTTCCTTCAAAACATACTGAATGGAAATTGTGAATTCATTGAGACATTTATCCAACTCATGGATAATGTGAAAAGTACATTGAAGAACTGCACAAAAGAATGAAAACGCGAATGAGTGTCGTGCGCATTGAAAGATTGTTGTGATAAGTCAGGTAATGTACCATGAAGAATCGGGTGTTATTGAATGCGTAATGTCATGACAACAAATAATGATGAGTCGGATAATGCAAAATGGAATCTTCGTGCTCAAATTCACAAGAGAGACGTGCACCGACACAACCCGTGCAAGTTAATGCAAAGGAACGCCCATGGAAGCTTCGGATGTACCCAAGATAGAGATGCACCCACACACCGTGCGATGTCAATGCCGAGGTAAGTTGCATGGAAGTTTCATTGCATTTGAAGTTGTGCATCTTCACTCAAAATGATGATTATGAACCCATGAGTACTGCTGATTTGTGCTCGATGATTCCCTTACCACCGAGCTTAACATATATAAGGATCAAGTTGCTATTTATGAACAAATGCTAAGTTTGAGTTGACCACCCGTGAGCAGTGAAATGGATGTCCAAATACGACAATCATTAGAAAAAGTAATTTTAGAGAAGAAGTATTAAAACAAGAGTTAAACTCCTTACAAGAAAAGATTTCTAAACCGCTAAGCAAAACACGAACTTCAAGAAAATGTTAAAATGCTTAAGCAAGAATTCAAGGCTAAGGAATCAAACTTTGAATGATTTTTTCCAATCTAAAAACTTTGAAAACAAGCTTGAAAATAAGTTGTACGCATACAAGGGAATACCATCTGGATCGCTTACATGATCACTAAGCATAGAGTCTTAAGCGATAAGCATAGCATTCCCTTGTTGAGGAACCAAATCCAGAGGTAATTAAAAGGCTAGAAATGCTCATAAGGTGCTTTATGATGGTAATGAAATCCTTAAGCCTAGGCAGTAAACCTAGTTGCTACCGAGTGCACCGAGGAAGATAAGAAATCATGAAGTCACTAGGAGAAAATGAATAAGAAGTTAAGATCCCGAGTGTAAAAAGAATAATATAACGATCAAACCCCATAATTACACTAAAGAAAATTGGATCTCCTTGAACAAGTTTAAGCCTCGACTTATTAACCCTCGAACAAGTGTTCAAAAAGGATATGGAAATGCAAATAGTCAAAATCTTGTTGAAAAGAATCCCCTGTAGAAACGCCTAAAGCAATCGTGTATCCTCCTAATACACCAATGCACTTAGTTCCTAGATCTATTGCCACTAAAAGCAAGACCTTAATCACCAATATGTTATCTTTCAACTATTTGTTGATTTTGAGAAAACTTGTAAGAAAAGGATCACACCCATCGTATAATCAAGGGAAAGGGTTTTGAGCAAACTAAAGAATGCTATTTAACCGAGGTCATGCCTTTCTTTAAACAACTAAAAGATCAATTTGAGAGTCTTAAAAGGGACGATTCGATATTAAAGAAATGGAAAAGGAATTTGATGCAATGATTGTTGAGGTTAGTGACTATGAGAGAATTAAAATATAGTGAGATTGAAAGGAAGAACTCATATACACCGAATGAGAATCATTTCAATGTATTGCTCAAGATGTGTTTTTCATCATACAATTGTTCCATTAATGCTTCTCAATTTCATGAATTATCTGTTGCCTCAAAGTCTCCCATGATCGTGTCATTGAGCTTGAAACAACAAATTCAAAATTGCATGAGAAATAGAAACAGGATGATCATGATAACTTGGTCAAACATTATTCTAAATTAGAAGTTGAACATCTTGCTTTGCAATTAAAACATCAACATCTCAAAGAAAATTTTAAAACCTCAAATATCAAGACATCCTCCGATGCTCCGAGTTTGATGCGCTTTTGAAATTAGCAAACGTGATGAACAAATTGAGCTCATTATAACACGATCAAAAGATTGAAAGCCCAATTTCACAACCGAAAGGTGAAAAGATGGCGATCGTTCCCATATGCCTCCACCTTTAGATTCTCGTAATTTCTAACTTCAAAACATAATTGATAACTTGCAAAAGGAAAATGATTGTTTTAAAGTCGAAATTTCAAAGGTTAATGATCAAAACAAAGAGTTATGTGATTCATTAAAAGTTAATCATGATAAACAAATTGAAAAGATAACTTTGATAAGGTTTTAAAGGTACCTTTTGAGGGTCATTTAAGCCCTTATTCGATCACTTTTGTATCCGTTATTGCTTAATATCGTTCCTTTTCACTTTTAGGTCTCTTGAAGGCAAAATCTTTGGAATGATGCTTATTTGAACGAAAAGCGCGAATATCTGAAGAAAATGGCCAAAGTCGAATCGAGACACTCAAAGCTGCTTTGAAACATAAAGGCGGCGGCGTCCTTGCATATCTGCGGCGCCGTCGGGAAGGAATTTTGCGACGGGTCGAGGCGAAATTGCATGTTTTCAAGGGACGACGTCGGGTTCTAAAGGAGTAGGCCGTCGTTACTCGGGCGGCCTAGATGCGACCAAGGCGGCGTCGGTGAAGGGGCGGCGTCACGGTCATAAGGTGGCGCCGTCGAAAGGTTTACGTGGCCAAGGCGAAACCCTAATGGCGGCGACACGGCGGCGTCACGAAACATAAGGTGGCCGTCGCGGATGTAATCTTATATATAGAATCCGATTTTTCGGTTTTGTGTGTAGTCTTTTGGGTAAAACCTAAAACCGAACCAAGGCTTTCTTGTGCGATATTTTAGGGTTCTAAACCTATTATACATCAAGATAAGTATTTACTTCATTAATTTAATTATGTCTTTGATTATTTGTGTGTATGCTTGCATGTTCTCCATGTCCGGCTAATTTATTTGTGTGTTTGCTTAGGAATATGAAACTTAATTATTGAATATTGATTGGTTGATACTTATCTTAGTTGACTAATGATCTAGAGTCGCTAGATTATTCGTTGTGTATAATGCTTGACTTTTCTTTGTGAACTTTAGAATATAATTATCTAGGTAATTGTAGGATAAAGTATTCAAGGACAACCGTAGAGTAGGCGTCTATAAATCACTAGAGGATTTGTAAACAAGACCCTTTGGTAATTTCAAAGAGTTAGGAAATAAGCACGCCTATAGCCTTAGAATCACAACGCAACTAGGAATAAGGGCGTGACAAATCAACCATCAATAGGAGATAATTAAGGAGTAGTAAAACCTAAGTAAACACATCTTTAAACTATCATACAGTACACATCAATTAGACATAGACTATCACAACCTTAGCTTAGATAATTAGATAATAGTAGAGTAATCGGTAGCAATACCAACCCCAAATCCAATACCGAGATTCGTACCTTTTCCATTTCTAAAAAATAAAAAAATAAAAAATAATCTTCCTCAACCTCAACCTTAGCGTAGTAACTTCTCACTAGCATTCCTATTCCCCAGAGAGCGATATCAATACCGTGGCTTACCCTAATTACTACACTACAGCGATTAGGTTCCTTTGCCTAGGGTGTTATAAAACTTGCTCGAAGAAAGGAAGTTTCCTTGACCCGAGCAGCGGCGTGTGGCGTTATCAAGTTTTGGCGCGCTGCGGGAATAGAATAGCTAGTTAGTAGTCCACCTCGTTTAGGTTTCTTTGTGATTCCTATCAAGTAAATTTTTCTCATTTTTAGCTTTCTCTTAGTCTATCCCCTTCTTCGTGACCTTTGTTCGTAACACCCATCACTTTTCACCATGGAAGGTGACAACCAACCACCACTCATCAACCCACCACCAAGCGACCGCCAAGAGCCCGTACTCTTGGTGAGTACTCGAGACCAAACCACCTAGGTTATAGGAACACCATTGAGCTTCCGACCAAGCCCAAACTACGGCCTGCGATCCGACACCATCCGGTTGGTGCAAAGCGGATGTGCATTCCATGGACTTCGTTAGAAGATCCAAATCGACATCGAGGATTTCCTCAAAATTGTCGATTCCATCGACCTTGATGCTACTACTCGGGAGACCAGCGCTTGCGTCTCTTCCAATTCTCTCTACGGGACCAAGCTAGTAATTGGCTTGGCGACTTCCATGGGCTCCATCTCAGTTGGGATGATCTTACTTCTCGCTTCCTTGCTCAATTTTTCCCACGGGAGAACCACTAAGCTTAGGAATGACATCTTGATGTTCCAACAACGTCAAGGTGAATCTCTCTGAAGCATGGACCCGATTCAGGACTTACTTCATAAAGTCCTCATCACGGCATTGATCTTTGGCTCCAGTCCAAATCTTTTATGATCATGTCAACTTTCCCACTAAGCGATCCATTGACCAAGCGGCGGTGGAAAACTTAGTGATCTCACCGCGGAAGAATCATGGGAAATAATAGAGGACCTTGCCCTCTATGACAGCGAAAGTTGGGATGACCCCGTGAACTTCCCAAAACCGTCAAGGCAATCTCCTTGCCTCCTCCCGACCGTGGGATGATTGAACTTGAAGATCAAGTTAAATTCCTCATGAGTTCCTACAAAATCCTAAGTCTTCACGACAAGTGAATCAAATCACTCTACCTTGTGAGTTATGCGGTGGTCCCCATGACACTCGTGATTGCTCAAGGCTCTCCGAACAAGCTTTTGCGGACTACGCCTCCATACGTGCCGGCGGAGGCGGGAGATAAGTGGTACACTTTCAAACCGAACAAAACAACTTAGGAAACTCATACAACCCCTCATGGAGAAATCACCCTAATCTTAAGTGGAACCAAAACTCAAGCACACCCAAAGCTCATCTAGTTAGCCTAATAGATTCAATTCTTCTAATCTGGGAACCCCACTAATATTGAAGCAATTGCATCTAGATTTTGTCATCCCAAAAACTCGATTGAATAAGCTTGAAGCGAGTTTAAGCAAAAGCAGGCGAGATGACAACCAAGCTTGATGCCCTCTTAAAAGCCTTCAATGAGCGGAAATTGGAGCACTCCCAGTGATACCATAAAGAACCCAAAGTGAATTCGATTGCATCGACTTCATGTTCTAGTTCATCATGGGAGAACACACATTCATGCCCTCTCACCCACGGTTCACTCGGTAAATGCTATCAAAAGGGTTCCAAGTCATCCAAGAAATACCAAGGCCGGCACCTTTGGTAAAGCCTACTCTGAGAAACCCGTTAGCCAAGAATCCAAACCTAGTTTAGAGGAGGTACAAGGAACTCTATCAAGAGAAACCAATTCTTGAAGTCTTAGCTCATGCACCTTATTATAATGCTTTAAAGAAAAATATGAGTTAGAACTTAGGCTTGGGAAACATGGGTCCGCCTTTGTGCGAAACAACTTACCTAAGAGTTAGATGATCCGGGCTATTCACTCTTCCGTGTAGACTTGGAACTTCCAAGCCACTCGATGCTTTAGCCGATTTAGGATCATGCATCAATCTCGTTCGTTGTCCCTTCATAGAAGCCTCAACTTAGGTAAAATTGAACCAACGGAAACTATCTTAGGATTAGCGGACGGTAGTATAGCACGTCCGGTTGGAATAATAAAGGACATGGTAGTACATGTAGGAGAGTTGACTCTTTTGGCCGACTTTCATGTGCTAGACATGAATAAGGACCCGACATGCCCATTACTAGTTGGAAGAGGATTTTTAGCTACCGCTAGTGCCATCATCGATTGTAAGATGTCCAAAATAGTGGTAGGAGAGGGGAGTGCTAGATCGGTTTACGATGTCAAAAGGCATTCGTACTACAAGGATGAGGAAATCCCACAGAGATTAGGTTGGATAGAGAGCCTTCTCGATATGGACCTTGGATTGAGAAGAACATCATAGGCCCCAAAGACCTTTTTACCTAGATAAGGCCTTTGCTAGTGTAGCAACTTTCCAAGAACAAGAATTGGCTAGGGATATAGAAGTGAACCCGTTCGAGGGCCTTAGTATTTAGGAAGATGACCGAGTTCCTAGGATGCTTGCCGTTAATCTTGTCATGAATAAATGGATAGTTGAGAAATCCGAACACATGTGGAATTGGAATAGAACGCCTAGCGATGGTAATGGAAGGTGGCACATTAGGATACAAATCTATGATCCCGATGGTGAGATGTTTGAAAAGGCATATTTAACGAGCGTACTACTAGGAACTTAAATGATAAGTTTGATCCCTACGACATTGTTGAGGATAGACTTACTTATATCGATGCGTAGGAGTAGGACTACGAGTCTAGCTACAAGACTCTTAAATAAAGAAAAGCGCTTAGTGGGAGGCAACCCATGCTTAATTGTTTGCTTGTTAGTGTCATATATCTTTTATTAATTGTTTGTCCTCATGTTTGAATTTGTAAAAATGCTTTATTTTGTTTTAACCTCGTCTTAATTACATATAAAGGTATTTTACATAAAGGATAAGTGTAGGGAGGATTACACACGTTTTCATAAAAGCGTGAACATGAGAATAACAATTAACTAAAAGATATATATGTTTGTTTGTTCGAGTCAAATGCTTGTATCGAGTCATAATGGATGTTTTTGAAGTTTTTCAGTTCTAAAGATGTAAATTTTCGAATTTTTTCGAAAAATCGAGACCGGTTTTGTCGGGATAACTTTGGCGTCGAGATTGCAACTGGCGGCGTCGGGAAGGAATAAAACATCGACTTACTTTTCTCGTTTTACGAGCTACTTGTAAAATTTTGGAATTTTCGGATCTTAACTTTCAAAACAAATTACGTAAACATCCATTCCACAAGCATTATATCCTAGTTTAAATCGAGTCTTATGTATATTATTACCGCCGATTTTGTGAAGGTTTCGTTTGTTTTCTTCTAGTGTGCGGGTTTAGTTTGTCAAGAAGAAGTTACACAAGTTTGGAAGGAGCCTTTCATAAAAACTCTTCTTGGAAAGATTTAACCACCACTTTTACGGATCTACCGAGCTAATCGGGGAGTATTAGTTTCTTTCGTTTTAATTACCTTCTATTATCATAACTTTGATACTTCGGGAACATTGGGGACAATGTTCGGTTTAAGTGTAGGGAGGAAAATAAAGCGGGAACTTTGAAACTATGCTTATCCTTGACTATTTGCTTTGTCCAGTGTATTTGTGTAATAAACCATGAGAAAATGTAGGTTAGGGTAATTTTAGCCAAATTTAAAATTTTTCATGACGTATAAGAGTGGGCCATTAGTCTTAACAAAAGCGTCTCATGGATAGGAAGTTGCATGACTAGCACAAAAACCTTACCACCTAAATTCCACCCAAAATGTGAGGATCGCCCTTAGATTAGTAGGAATTAAAGCATTCATCTTTAATGCTTAGAGTGTGAACCGGTAGTATATTAGATTCTAGAACTTGTTTTGTGATGCATTCGAGATCGCTAGTGAGACTACACTTGTGTAGTTAGGAATAACTAAATGATAAGAGGCATTAGGATAAACCCTTGTTTGATACACGTAATATAATTACTTCTTCCATATCGGTTGAGTAATTCCCCACACCCTGCGTTGTACTCATCTTTAGTACACGATACCCTAGTTAACCCCTCGAGCCTATCCTTTTCGCGGTTCTCGTGATGTTTCGGTTTTCGGGAATATCAATGAAGAGCATTGTTTACCCCCCCCAAATATACACCCAAATCGCCTTAGCCTACCTTTATTGCACTCACTTTTAGTGCAAATTTATGTTATCACCCAAAACCCTTAGTTCAATTATCGGTTGCTTGCATGAGTTGCTAAGTCGAGTCATATCCTTTGTATCTGATTTTGGGATGATTGGGATTCATGGGAAAAGTTAAAGTTTATGAAATATAGGAAGAGAGCGTTAAACTCAAATTCCCTTTGTTTGCATAATAATGTACTCAAGTGTTTTGATCTTTTCAATTCGGGTCAAATTAGTGTTAGAGTAATAAAAACTCAAGTGTAGGGATGTGTCTATAAATCCCTATCATTTTGATGTACCGTAGAGGATGGTAGAGTAAAGTGTATGCAAAAAAAAAAAAAAAAAAAAAAAAAAAAAAAAAAAAAAAAAAAAAAAAAAAAAAAAAAAAAAAAAAAAAAAAACCATACGGGCTACCATCCTACATCTATCTTTTAAATTATGTTTGTTTATTTTCGTTGCCTAGAGTTTTAGAGTGTCGAGTCTTGGCTTAGCAGCGCCATTCTTCGTATACTTGCAACATAGAGATTTTGACTATCCACCACTAAATAGCCTATCCCACCAAACCCTTCATTTCCTACCGTAAGCCTAACATTACAACCCTTTAAAGACCTCTTTGATAGTCTTTCCTAGGTGCTTCGTAAGCGACGGAGGTTTGATCTATTCTCAAGCCTATGGTAATCTATGTACTAGGACCGGTTAATGAGTGTTTATCTTCCATTTCGATTTGTTTTGATAAGGTTTTAAAGGTACCTTTTGAGGGTCATTTAAGCCCTTATTCGATCACTTTTGTATCCGTTATTGCTTAATATCGTTCCTTTTCACTTTTAGGTCTCTTGAAGGCAAAATCTTTGGAATGATGCTTATTTGGACGAAAAGCGCGAATATCTGAAGAAAATGGCCAAAGTCGAATCGAGACACTCAAAGTTGCTTTGAAACATAAAGCGGCGGCGTCCTTGCATATCTGCGGCGCCGTCGGGAAGGAATTTTGACGGCTCGGAGCGAAATTGCATGTTTTCAAGGGACGACGTCGGGTTCTAAAGGAGTAGGCCGTCGTTACTCGGGCGGCCTAGATGCGACCAAGGCGGCGTCGGTGAAGGGGCGGCGTCACGGTCATAAGGTGGCGCCGTCGAAGGTTTACGTGGCCAAGGCGAAACCCTAATGGCGGCGACACGGCGGCGTCACGAAACATAAGGTGGCGCGTCGCGGATGTAATCTTATATATAGAATCCGAATTTTTCGGTTTTGTGTGTAGTCTTTTGGGTAAAACCTAAAACCGAACCAAGGCTTTCTTGTGCGATATTTTAGGGTTCTAAACCTATTATACATCAAGATAAGTATTTACTTCATTAATTTAATTATGTCTTTGATTATTTGTGTGTATGCTTGCATGTTCTCCATGTCAAGCTAATTTATTTGTGTGTTTGCTTAGGAATATGAAACTTAATTATTGAATATTGATTGGTTGATACTTATCTTAGTTGACTAATGATCTAGAGTCGCTAGATTATTCGTTGTGTATAATCTTGACATTTCTTTGTGAACTTTAGAATATAATTATCTAGGTAATTGTAGGATAAAGTATTCAAGGACAACCGTAGAGTAGGCGTCTATAAATCACTAGAGGATTTGTAAACAAGACCCTTTGGTAATTTCAAAGAGTTAGGAAATAAGCACGCCCTATAGCCTTAGAATCACAACGCAACTAGGAATAAGGGCGTGACAAATCAACCATCAATAGGAGATAATTAAGGAGTAGTAAAACCTAAGTAAACACATCTTTAAACTATCATACAGTACACATCAATTAGACATAGACTATCACAACCTTAGCTTAGATAATTAGATAATAGTAGAGTAATCGGTAGCAATACCAACCCCCAAATCCAATACCGAGATTCGTACCTTTTCCATTTCTAAAAAATATAAAAGATAAAAATAATCTTCCTCAACCTCAACCTTAGCGTAGTAACTTCTCACTAGCATTCCTATTCCCTGAGAGAGCGATATCAATACCGTGGCTTACCTAATTACTACACTACAACGATTAGGTTCCTTTGCCTGGGGTGTTATAAAACTTGCTCGAAGAAAGGAAGTTTCCTTGACCCCGAGCGGCGTGTGGCGTTATCAAGTTTTGGCGCGCTTGCGGGAATAGAATAGCTAGTTAGTAGTCCACCTCGTTTAGGTTTCTTTGTGATTCCTATCAAGTAAATTTTTCTCATTTTTAGCTTTCTCTTAGTCTATCCCCTTCTTCGTGACCTTTGTTCGTAACACCCATCACTTTTCACCATGGAAGGTGACAACCAACCACCACTCATCAACCCACCACCAAATGACCCGCCAAGAGCCCGTACTCTTGGTGAGTACTCGAGACCAAACCACCTAGGTTATAGGAACACCATTGAGCTTCCGACCAAGCCCAAACTACGGCCTGCGATCCGACACCATCCGGTTGGTGCAAAGCGGATGTGCATTCCATGGACTTCGTTCGAAGATCCAAATCGACATCGAGGATTTCCTCAAAATTGTCGATTCCATCGACCTTGATGCTACTACTCGGGAGACCACGCGCTTGCGTCTCTTCCAATTCTCTCTACGGGACCAAGCTAGTAATTGGCTTGGCGACTTCCATGGCTCCATCTCAAGTTGGGATGATCTTACTTCTCGCTTCCTTGCTCAATTTTTCCCACGGGAGAACCACTAAGCTTAGGAATGACATCTTGATGTTCCAACAACGTCAAGGTGAATCTCTCTGAAGCATGGACCCGATTCAAGGACTTACTTCATAAAGTCCTCATCACGGCATTGATCTTTGGCTCCAGTCCAAATCTTTTATGATCATGTCAACTTTCCCACTAAGCGATCCATTGACCAAGCGGCGGTGGAAAACTTAGTGATCTCACCGCGGAAGAATCATGGGAAATAATAGAGGACCTTGCCCTCTATGACAACGAAAGTTGGGATGACCCCGTGAACTTCCCAAAACCGTCAAGGCAATCTCCTTGCCTCCTCCCGACCGTGGGATGATTGAACTTGAAGATCAAGTTAAATTCCTCATGAGTTCTACAAAATCCTAAGTCTTCACGACAAGTGAATCAAATCACTCTACCTTGTGAGTTATGCGGTGGTCCCCATGACACTCGTGATTGCTCAAGGCTCTCCGAACAAGCTTTGCGGACTCGCCTCCATACGTGCCGGCGGAGGCGGGAGATAAGTGGTACACTTTCAAACCCGAACAAAACAACTTAGGAAACTCATACAACCCCTCATGGAGAAATCACCCTAATCTTAAGTGGAACCAAAACTCAAGCACACCCCAAGCTCATCTAGTTAGCCAATAGATTCAATTCTTCTAATACGGGAACCCCACTAATATTGAAGCAATTGCATCTAGATTTTGTCATCCCAAAAACTCGATTGAATAAGCTTGAAGCCGAGTTTAAGCAAAAGCAGGCGAGATGACAACCAAGCTTGATGCCCTCTTAAAAGCCTTCAATGAGCGGAAATTGGAGCACTCCCAGTGATACCATAAAGAACCCAAAGTGAATTCGATTGCATCGACTTCATGTTCTAGTTCATCATGGGAGAACACATTCATGCCCTCTCACCCAGCGGTTCACTCGGTAAATGCTATCAAAAGGGTTCCAAGTCATCCAAGAAATACCAAGGCCGGCACCTTTGGTAAAGCCTACTCTGAGAAACCCGTTAGCCAAGAATCCAAACCTAGTTTAGAGGAGGTACAAGGAACTCTATCAAGAGAAACCAATTCTTGAAGTCTTAGCTCATGCACCTTATTATAATGCTTTAAAGAAAAATATGAGTTAGAACTTAGGCTTGGGAAACATGGGTCCGCCTTTGTGCGAAACAACTTACCTAAGTTAGATGATCCGGGCTATTCACTCTTCCGTGTAGACTTGGAACTTCCAAGCCACTCGATGCTTTAGCCGATTTAGGATCATGCATCAATCTCGTTCGTTGTCCCTTCATAGAAGCCTCAACTTAGGTAAAATTGAACCAACGGAAACTATCTTAGGATTAGCGGACGGTAGTATAGCACGTCCGGTTGGAATAATAAAGGACATGGTAGTACATGTAGGAGAGTTGACTCTTTTGGCCGACTTTCATGTGCTAGACATGAATAAGGACCCGACATGCCCATTACTAGTTGGAAGAGGATTTTTAGCTACCGCTAGTGCCATCATCGATTGTAAGATGTCCAAAATAGTGGTAGGAGAGGGGAGTGCTAGATCGGTTCACGATGTCAAAAGGCATTCGTACTACAAGGATGAGGAAATCCCACAAGAGATTAGGTTGGATAGAGAGCCTTCTCGATATGGACCTTGGATTGAGAAGAACATCATAGGCCCCAAAGACCTTTTTACCTAGATAAGGCCTTTGCTAGTGTAGCAACTTTCCAAGAACAAGAATTGGCTAGGGATATAGAAGTGAACCCGTTCGAGGGCCTTAGTATTTAGGAAGATGACCGAGTTCCTAGGATGCTTGCCGTTAATCTTGTCATGAATAAATGGATAGTTGAGACATCCGAACACATGTGGAATTGGAATAGAACGCCTAGCGATGGTAATGGAAGGTGGCACATTAGGATACAAATCTATGATCCCGATGGTGAGATGTTTGAAAAGGCATATTTAACGAGCGTACTACTAGGAACTTAAATGATAAGTTTGATCCCTACGACATTGTTGAGGATAGACTTACTTATATCGATGCGTGGGAGTAGGACTACGAGTCTAGCTACAAGACTCTTAAATAAAGAAAAGCGCTTCGTGGGAGGCAACCCATGCTTAATTGTTTGCTTGTTAGTGTCATATATCTTTTATTAATTGTTTGTCCTCATGTTTGAATTTGTAAAATGCTTTATTTTGTTTTAACCTCGTCTTAATTACATATAAAGGTATTTTACATAAAGGATAAGTGTAGGGAGGATTACACACGTTTTCATAAGAAAGCGTGAACATGAGAATAACAATTAACTAAAAGATATATATGTTTGTTTGTTCGAGTCAAATGCTTGTATCGAGTCATAATGGATGTTTTTGCGAAGTTTTCCAGTTCTAAAGATGTAAATTTTCGAATTTTTTCGAAAATCGCGAGACCGGTTTTGTCGGGATAACTTTGCGTCGAGATTGCAACTGACGGCGTCGGGAAGGAATAAAACATCGACTTACTTTTCTCGTTTTACGAGCTACTTGTAAAATTTTGGAATTTTCGGATCTTAACTTTCAAAACAAATTACGTAAACATCCATTCCACAAGCATTATATCCTAGTTTAAATCGAGTCTTATGTATATTATTACCGCCGATTTTACGCGAAGGTTTCGTTTGTTTTCTTCTAGTGTGCGGGTTTAGTTTGTCAAGAAGAAGTTACACAAGTTTGGAAGGAGCCTTTCACGCAAAAACTCTTCTTGGAAAGATTTAACCACCACTTTTACGGATCCTACCGAGCTAATCGGGGAGTATTAGTTTCTTTCGTTTTAATTACCTTCTATTATCATAACTTTGATACTTTCGGGAACATTGGGGACAATGTTCGGTTTAAATGTAGGGAGGAAAATAAAGCGGGAACTTTGAAACTATGCTTATCCTTGACTATTTGCTTTGTCCAGTGTATTTGTGTAATAAACCATGAGAAAATGTAGGTTAGGGTAATTTTAGCCAAATTTAAAATTTTTCATGACGTATAAGAGTGGGCCATTAGTCTTAACAAAAGCGTCTCATGGATAGGAAGTTGCATGACTAGCACAAAACCCTTTACCACCTAAATTCCACCCAAAATGTGAGGATCGCCCTTAGATTAGTAGGAATTAAAGCATTCATCTTTAATGCTTAGAGTGTGAACCGGTAGTATATTAGATTCTAGAACTTGTTTTGTGATGCATTCGAGATCGCTAGTGAGACTACACTTGTGTAGTTAGGAATAACTAAATGATAAGAGGCATTAGGATAAACCCTTGTTTGATACACGTAATATAATTACTTCTTCCATATCGGTTGAGTAATTCCCCACACCCTGCGTTGTACTCATCTTTAGTACACGATACCCTAGTTAACCCCTCGAGCCTATCCTTTTCGCGGTTCTCGTGATGTTTGGTTTTTCGGAATATCAATGAAAACATTGTTTACACCCCCCCCAATATACACCCAAATCGCCTTAGCCTACCTTTATTGCACTCACTTTTAGTGCAAATTTATGTTATCACCCAAAACCCTTAGTTCAATTATCGGTTGCTTGCATGAGTTGCTAAGTCGAGTCATATCCTTTGTATCTGATTTTGGGATGATTGGGATTCATGGGAAAAGTTAAAGTTTATGAAACATAGGAAAGAGAACGTTAAACTCAAATTCCTTTGTTTGCATAATAATGTACTCAAGTGTTTTGATCTTTTCAATTCGGGTCAAATTAGTGTTAGAGTAATAAAAACTCAAGTGTAGGGATGTGTCTATAAATCCCTATCATTTTGATGTACCGTAGAGGATGGTAGAGTAAAAGTGTATGCAAAAAAAAAAAAAAAAAAAAAAAAAAAAAAAAAAAAAAAAAAAAAAAAAAAAAAAAAAAAAAAAAAAAAAAAAAAAAAAAAAAAAAATACATACGGCTACCATCCTACATCTATCTTTTAAATTATGTTTGTTTATTTTCGTTGCCTAGAGTTTTAGAGTGTCGAGTCTTGGCTTAGCAGCGCCATTCTTCGTATACTTGCAACATAGAGATTTTGACTATCCACCACTAAATAGCCTATCCCACCAAACCCTTCATTTCCTACCGTAAGCCTAACGTTACAACCCTTTAAAGACCTCTTTGATAGTCTTTCCTAGGTGCTTCACGTAAGCGACGGAGGTTTGATCTATTCTCAAGCCTATGGTAATCTATGTACTAGGACCGGTTAATGAGTGTTTATCTTCCATTTCCGATTTGTTATATTTCATATATACACCGAGAGAGATGTGAGTATCCAAACACCCCATGTGAGGTGCTAGTATGTAATTCCGTGCTTGTTATGACTTTCTTGGGGCTTATATGTGTTGTGGACCGTTTTGAATGGATGCTTCATGACCCCAACTTATAAATTAATTGGCTAAAAGCACATTTGCTTGAGGACAAGCAAATACCAAGTGTAGGGATATTTGATAAGGTTTTAAAGGTACCTTTTGAGGGTCATTTAAGCCCTTATTCGATCACTTTTGTATCCGTTATTGCTTAATATCGTTCCTTTTCACTTTTAGGTCTCTTGAAGGCAAAATCTTTGGAATGATGCTTATTTGGACGAAAAGGCGCGAATATCTGAAGAAAATGGCCAAAGTCGAATCGAGACACTCAAAGCTGCTTGAAACATAAAGCGGCGGCGTCACTGCATATCTGCGGCGCCGTCGGGAAGGAATTTACTGACGGCTCGGAGCGAAATTGCATGTTTTCAAGGGGCGACGTCGGGTTCTAAAGGAGTAGGCCGTCGTTACTCGGGCGGCCTAGATGCGACAAGGCGGCGTCGGTGAAGGGGCGGCGTCACGGTCATAAGGTGGCGCCGTCGAAAGGTTCGTGGCCAAGGCGAAACCCTAATGGCGGCGACACGGCGGCGTCACGAAACATAAGGTGGCCGTCGCGCGATGTAATCTTATATATAGAATCCGAATTTTTCGGTTTTGTGTGTAGTCTTTTGGGTAAAACCTAAAACCGAACCAAGGCTTTCTTGTGCGATATTTTAGGGTTCTAAACCCTATTATACATCAAGATAAGTATTTACTTCATTAATTTAATTATGTCTTTGATTATTTGTGTGTATGCTTGCATGTTCTCCATGTCCGGCTAATTTATTTGTGTGTTTGCTTAGGAATATGAAACTTAATTATTGAATATTGATTGGTTGATACTTATCTTAGTTGACTAATGATCTAGAGTCGCTAGATTATTCGTTGTGTATAATGCTTGACATTTCTTTGTGAACTTTAGAATATAATTATCTAGGTAATTGTAGGATAAAGTATTCAAGGACAACCGTAGAGTAGGCGTCTATAAATCACTAGAGGATTTGTAAACAAGACCCTTTGGTAATTTCAAAGAGTTAGGAAATAAGCACGCCTATAGCCTTAGAATCACAACGACTAGGAATAAGGGCGTGACAAATCAACCATCAATAGGAGATAATTAAGGAGTAGTAAAACCTAAGTAAACACATCTTTAAACTATCATACAGTACACATCAATTAGACATAGACTATCACAACCTTAGCTTAGATAATTAGATAATAGTAGAGTAATCGGTAGCAATACCAACCCCCAAATCCAATACCGAGATTCGTACCTTTTCCATTTCTAAAAAATATAAAATAAAAAATAATCTTCCTCAACCTCAACCTTAGCGTAGTAACTTCTCACTAGCATTCCTATTCCCTGAGAGCGATATCAATACCCGTGGCTTACCTAATTACTACACTACAGCGATTAGGTTCACTTTGCCTAGGGTGTTATAAAACTTGCTCGAAGAAAGGAAGTTTCCTTGACCCCGAGCGGCGTGTGGCGTTATCATAAACATATGATTGGGCTCTTAACAATGAGAAACGTTTGTTCAAATCGATTCGGGCCTCGTGCTTCATCATTATAAGCGTCTGCGAGATAACACTTGAGCCCCATTCCTCAAATAGAAAAGAAAAATATACGCTCTTACATAAAGCTTTATCTTCATCTAATGAAAAATTCTCTCATGAATGGCCATACTCATCTACATTCTTCATCAACAAGCTTCATGTTTTCCACGCTCATTCGATCGTCAAGTGGATCTCGTTCATTGGTGTATACTCTTATTCACTTGTTAAATCAAAAATGGCAACCGGATGCAATTTTTGAGGGGAAAGTGAATATACTACATGATGATGGATGTTTGAATAATGGTTATACGACTTAATTTTTGATGATGATGAGTGTATATTCTTTTGAAGAAGAGTGAATATACTAAGGATAAGCGGGATTCATTGTTTTGATTTTGATGACTCTCCTCCAACGCCTAATGCTTCACCTACTAAGGATAGCAGGATTCATTGTTTTCAAAGATATGTTTGATGTGTACTTTCAATCTCCAACGAATGTTGATCATCTAGTTTAAAGCTCATGCTCCGGTTTCTCTTGACTCAGCAGTTCACCATCTAAAGTACTTCTCGAATTCTCAAAACCTTATTTCAATTACTTCACAAGGCGTTGATAACGACTATCATGATGTTGTAGTTGCACTATTGAATAATGATCCGCTCTTTGGTATATCTTTGCCAAATCTTCACGGATTATTGTTCATGAATAATGATCCACTCTTTGGTATTCCTTTGCCAAATCTTCACGGATTATTGTTCCTCTCATGGTGCGTTATAAATCAACCACATGAACATTAAGGAAAATGACTACCTCATCGCTCGAAAACATTATTGGTGAATCTTCGGATCGGTTTCTACATGTATACCTTAAGGAAGAATGCATTGATGTTGAGGAATCATTTGCTCGGTTCATTCGGTGGGTCAATGTACATCCGATTGTATGTTTATTCACGTGTTGGACATTTGACACAAGTTGATTACTTGAGTTAATCATTTATCACTTATTTAAGATTGAAGTTGTCCTTCACAAAGGCGTGTTCTTATTTGATAACACTCGGGCTTAAGAATTTGAGTTGAAGGCTTGGTTTATCTAGTTACCGGTGATCAGTGGATGGTTGAAGACACAGTTAACTATCACTATTAGGAGTTACGTTGTTTTACTCGATTATGCATGCAGATGACGATGTGGATAATATCAAGAGGTGTTAATGTCTCATACTTTGTTTGAGTGTGAGTACTTAGAGATTTGCTTGAAGCATAGATTCTCGACACCGTTCTTCCATCTTTAAGTGCAAGCTTAAGACACAAATGCGGGAATTCGACTTGGTTTCAAGTTTGGAATATCGGGTTTTCTTCAATAGTGGTCACTTCAAATTGTCTACATATGGGTTGATAAAGATAGTCGGAGAGAGTTTATGTAGCAATTGATTCTCACGAGATTCATTTGGGCTATTTGAGTTCTTCTCACAAGATTTCAAGTTTATGGATATATTATGTTTCTTCGATTACGAGGTATCAAAACTATTTGAGAGTCTTAAAAAGGGACGCATTCGATATTAAAGAAATGGAAAAGGAATTTGATGCAATGATTGTTGAGGTTAGTGACTATGAGAGAATTAAAATATAGTGAGATTGAAAGGAAGAACTTGCATACTGAATGAGAATCGATTTACGAATGTATTGCTCAAGATGTGTTTTCATTGCTACAAATTGTTCCATTAATGCTTCTCGATTTCATGAATTATCATTTGCTCGAAAGTCTCCCATGATCGTGTCATTGAGCTTGAAACAACAAATTCAAAATTGCATGAGAAAATAGAAACAGGATGATCATGATAACTTGGTCAAACATTATTCTAAATTAGAGTTGAACATCTTGCTTTGCAATTAAAGCATCAACATCTCAAAGAAAATGTTAAAACCTCAAATATCAAGACATCCTCGATGCTCGAGTTTGATGCGGTTTTGAAATTAGTAACGTGATGAACAAATTCGAGCTCATTATAACACGATCAAAGATTGAAAGCCTAAATTTCTGGCGAAAGGTGAAAAGAAGGATGTGTTGGTTCCCGTATGCCTCCACCTTTAGATTCTCGAATTTCCAACTTCAAAACATAATTGATAACTTGCAAAGGAAAATGATTGTTTTAAAATGAAATTTCAAGGTTAATGATCAAAACAAAGAGTTATGTGATTCATTAAAAGTTAATCATGATAAACAAATTGAAAAGATAACTTCTTTACTTAATGATATTGAGAATCTGAGCGTGAGGTGAAAGGAAAGTTGCCAATCCCAATTGCAAATACTACTGTTCCTAAGGTTTACGCTTTGATAAATATGCTATCGATATATTATATATTCCCCGCCCATTAGGAATAATGAACTTGCACATAAGCATATCTCTCGTACCTTAAGGAAAGTTTGAAGGGTCTCCGTGAGATTGTTGAAGATGAAAGATTAGAAAAACCTTTTGATAGTACTATAGCCTATGCTGCATGGATGCCAAACGATCTCGGGAACTCTTAGAGTATGTAATTGTCACAAGTCCGAAATCTAGCAATAGGCGAGATAGAATAGTTGTGCCTTGTTCTATGCCTAAAGCCAAGCATGTGACCATGATATGCCTTGTTCCATGTCTAAATTCAAGCAAGCAACTTTGTGATGTGTCTCCTAGAATTTCGGATCCCAAAGACTTCTAGACCGAGGAATGCGATAATAGTGAAGCCATGTAATGTTCCCATCGTTACTTCTGAGATGTTAAGATTGACACTAAAGTTGCGGGTCAAAACCTAGAAGCAATGCAAAGAAGGATAGGATTACGCAAACTAAAAGTGATCATGATAAGGAAGTGAAAGAACACCATAGGGACAAGAAGTTTGATTTGAACAAAAAAAATCGTGTTAGTTCTAGTATTAGCTCAAGCTTCTTGAAATTAATTCGAGCCCTTATGCTTGTCCTGCAAAACATGTAAAAATGTTTATCTTACGGTAATCATGATAAATGTGATGTGTTATTTAAGGTCTATAATTCATAACTTGATTAAGAAAGTTTAGGCGAAGCAGTTAAGCAATCACGTAAACCTCGGGGAATGTGTTTACAAATGTAGGATTTGGTGGAAGCCCACGGGCGAATAATAGCATGGCAAACCTTACCCTTAGCTAGATCCACTATGCCTAGAATAGTGCTGTTAAGGTTTGGAAGCCAGCGGTAGAATAATCCCATTAAGCACAAAATGTCATTTGACTAAGTCGATGCTTACTACTAGTTCGACTCCTAGTGATAATGCCATTGCATCTAGGGTTTCTGGATTCAAAGATTGTTTGTGCTAACCAAAGGAACCCATTAGCACGTGGGGATCCAATGTTTCCAATTCTGTCTTAGATACATTGTCCAAAGCGGTCGTACAAATCGTCCCTTGGTATTTGGATTGAGGCGGCTCTAAACATATGATTGGGCTCTTAACAATGACGTTTGTTCAATCGATTCGGGCCTCATACATCATCATTATGGCGTCTGCAGATAACACTTGAGGCCCGTTCACGATAGAAAAGAAAAGTGTACGCTCTTACGTAATGCTTTATCTTGACTAATGAGAAATTCTCTCATGAATGGCCATACTCATCTACATTCTTCATCAACAAGCTTCATGTTTTCCACGCTCATTCGGTCATCAAGTGGATCTCGTTCATTGGTGTATACTCTTATTCACTTGTTAAATCAAAATGACAACCGGATGCAATTTTTGAGGGGAGAGAGTGAATATACTACATGATGATGGATGTTTGAATAATGGTTATCGACTTAATTTTTGATGATGATGAGTGTATATTCTTTTTGATGAAGTGAATATACTAAGGATAACGGGATTCATTGTTTTGATTTTTGATGACTCTCCTCCAACGCCTAATGCTTCACTACTAAGGATTCTTGGGATTCATTGTTTTTCAAAGATATGTTTGATGTGTACTTTCAATCTCCAACGAATGTTGATCATCTAGTTCTGAAGCTCATACTCGGTTTCTCTTGACTCATGGTTCACCATCTAAGAAGTACTTCCGAATTCTCAAGAAACCTTATTTCCAATTACTTCACAAGGCGTTGATAACGACTATCATGATGTTGTAGTTGCACTATTGAATAATGATCCGCTCTTTGGTATATCTTTGCCAAATCTTCACGGATTATTGTTCATGAATAATGATCCACTCTTTGGTATTCCTTTGCCAAATCTTCACGGATTATTGTTCCTCTCATGGTGCACGTTATAAATCAACCACATGAACATTAAGGAAAATGACTACCTCATCTGCTCGAAAACATTATTGGTGAATCTTCGGATCGGTTTCTACATGTATACCTTAAGGAAGAATGCATTGATGTTGAGGAATCATTTGCTCAGGTTCATTCGGTGGGTCAATGTACATCCGATTGTATGTTTATTCACGTGTTGGACATTTGACACAAGTTGATTACTTGAGTTAATCATTTATCACTTATTTAAGATTGAAGTTGTCCTTCACAAAGGCGTGTTCTTATTTGATAACTTGCTCGGGCTTAAGAATTTGAGTTGAAGGCTTGGTTTATCTAGTTACCGGTGATCGAGTGGATGGTTGAAGACACGGTTAACTATCACTATTAGGAGTTCGTTGTTTTACTCGATGTCACATGATATGACGATGTGGATAATATCAAGAGGTGTTAATGTCTCATACTTTGTTTGAGTGTGAGTATTAGAGATTTGTGAAGCATAGATTCTCGACAGTTCTTCCTTCTTTAAGTGCAAGCTTAAGACACAAATCACGAAATTCGACTTGGTTTCAAGTTTGGAATATCGGGTTTTCTTCAACGATGGTCACTTCAAATTGTCTACATATGGGTTGATAAAGATAGTCGGAGAGAGTTTATGTGTGATTGATTCTCACGAGATTCATTTGGGCTATTTGAGTTCTTCTCACAAGATTTCAAGTTTATGGATATATTATGTTTTTGATTAAAGTATCAAAACTATTTGGGGGAAGGATATATTATTCCAACTATTTGGGGAAGTGGTCTCTGGAGACCTTTGGTTTTGTTACTTGGTGTTCGAGTTGGAAGAAATGTGAGAAGAATATTTGGGCATTGAGATGATCACGCTATCGACATCTTATATCGGTTTATGATAAAGTGCTTCGGTTATATGCAACATGTTCACTTGATCGAGCTAATTGATTATTTGAGTTGACATCCACGAGAGATGATTAGTGACTCAACATGTTACATGGATGTCATCGTCTCTACTCTTGTTGGGTACATGTGTACATTATGTGTTGATTGGTTATATGTTATATAAGCGGAATGCACTTGGTAAAATGAAGATGTTGATATATTGTTCCCAACTAGACAATGGTCAATCTCGAAGAGTAAGGTGTACATCGAGGATGCTACGAGTTCATGTGATCGGTCGTGTCGGTTAATCCGGTTTGATAACCACAGGGCGATCAATGTTTCAACTTATTACTTGGGTGTTCGTGTTCTTGGTCTTTGAGCTTCAATCAATGAGACGCTTTGTATTCAACTCTACTTCTTAGGAAATGGTCTTTATTCGATGTTTGTCGGTTTGGGGCTAGGCAAAGATTCAAATTGAGAGGCTCATGTCGAACGATTTTCTTAGAAGCCTCGGATGCTTTGGTGGCGAAAGTTTAAGAGATGTTGATTCCTTTCTTCTACAGCGTCTTTGAGCGATATCTTTATCTCGGTACTCATTTCATCATTCTCTTAAACTAATTTATCTCTTGTAAATATTTATTAGAAAAACAAAATACAAAATTATAAAACCTTCAAAAATCAAATAGAAAAATATAAAACTTTCAAAATCCATAAAATTTGAAAATTCGAAAAATCTTCAAATAATATTGTCATTTTGTCATGTTTCTCTCGATTCGATAATATCTACGGTCTTGATGTTGTCATTCAAAGAATGACACGGGACTTTAGATGTTGTTCGAATTTTATATATATAAAAAAATTCAAAAATCAAAAAATATTTTGGGAGAAAAAGAAAAAAAATGGTTTATTGTCATTTGGATAACCGCTTTTCAAAAGAAAAACGAGCCATACTTTATCATGTTTTCAAAATTCCATGCTACGATTCTATAAACATTTATCGATGAAAACTAATTGCTTTGAAAAATAACTCGGTCTCTATTTTGATAATCATCGGGACTTATTTGTCAAAATCTCTATCTCTCGATCAACAACCTATGTCATTGATTGAGGGGAGAATAATTTCAATTAAATTAAAAAGTTATTTGTCATTCAATTGTTTTCAAAGATATTCATGCATGTTTAATCAATGGGTTTAAAATCTTAATATCCGATTCTTGTCATTAAAGCGTTTTCATAATCAAGTCAGGTTCTCCTTAAAATCTTTCAAAATCAATTTAAATCTCTGAGATCACAAATCTCAAATGATTTGATAATTGTGATCGAGGAGAATTTGATTTAAATTAATTTAAGCGATAATTCGGTAAATGGTTTTATAAGGAGTACAAGCTCTCCTTCCACATGTGACAAGCGATTTCAAATTTTCCATGCACATGTTGAGGGGAGCATCTATCTTAAACCACGATGATTTGAAGCGTGATCATTTATCTCATATGCGGGTTCCCTCTAGTATGTGCAAAACTCTTTTCAAACCTCGAGCACATATTGAGGGGAGCAATATCATCAAAACCTCATCCTTCCCAAAATGCTTTATCTACTTGATTCGATTAAGGAAGTGATGTTGATATCTTTGAAAATGGTAATCAAAAGAAGTTAATTCTTCTCTTGCCTCAGGTGCAAAAATGATTTCAAACATTTGATGCACATATGTATCGGATTGATTTTCAAATGGTTTTCAATTGGTTCCAATGGCGGATGAACAATACCAAATAGACCAACCAACTTTACTTTATGTGCGGTGATATAAGGATGATAAGGTTAGGTATTGGTTCCATGATCCGCCGAACCCGGAGGGATCTACCGAGGGACAATCCACTAGTTAGTGTAGAATGTTGAAATTAACTTTTCACATACATCAAACCATAACACAAAGTAGCATATAGATGGAATTCTAGAGAGAGAAGTTAGAGGTTTAGGGAACTTAGTGAGAGAAAGTGAAGATATTATTATGAGCTCCAACTCTCTGCCTTGGAAGGTAGAGTATTTATTATCTTACATAACTCGCACTTTGAATGTGGATCGGGCATCGGTGGGTAAAGACCGTCCGTCCTCACGGTGTTACTTAACTAAATTACTACTAACTTAAAGAACTACGACTACGAGCTTTCTACGATTACATATACTTGGGTGACCGACTCTTTAATACAAGGAATTTCTAATTCTAACAATCTCCCTAAGGAGGTCACCTCAATAATGCACCAAAATTACATTGAATACAAATAGATATAACATTTAACAATTGATCTTGCATTCTTGATGTAGTCCTTTGCTCAAGCTCGTAGTCATTGATTCTTCACATTGCATGTTTGGTTATTCAAGTGGAGGTCTTTTCTTGATCCACGTGATTATAAGTTTGAGCCATCTTTGGAGATCATCGGTTGTCGACAATCTCGACACATCCTTTGTGGTGTTGGTATTTTGTGATGTTGTGACATTGGGACCGACATGCTCACATTACGGATCATGATATCTTCTCATCGAGTGGCGGAAGCATTTGTTGAATCATGATATTGGCGGTAGCGAAGCATGGAGTGAAAATATCGAGACATTGATGCACTTATCATGATTTCTTTTGAGGCGAATGTGTAGTGTGAGCATGCGGCTATGGATTGACCGCTTCATTACGATCAATTATGCAAAGCGTCGGGTGTACGTATACAGCGATTAGCAATAAATCGCACAAAAGTGTCTTTGATCACTTCGTTGAATTGAGTACACGGCCCACGGTTCCCGTTGATCGGTATCAATCTTGCCTGTGATCGGTAGGATTCCTAAGAATCTCCTTAGCGGGGTTTGTTGTTCATTTGTTCTCAAGCCGGGCGTCTCAAAGAGACAACAGGAGTGAGTGAACGGTAATTTTAAGATCAGCGATTGATGAAAAGAGATTTGAAAAACAATCGTGTATTGCTCAATAGAAATTGTTTTGCAATACAACGAAGGTTTTATTGAAAATCAATTATCAATCATAAAAATACCTTTTGGTTTGAAAAGTGAGTACGATCGATGTGCTAGAGAAAAGAGTTTATTAAGCACAGCGACCGGTTTTCAAAGGCATCCGTCGATCCATAACTGAACGGGATTGATTCAAGAGATTGAATAGCCCCATTGTTTCATTCGGTTGTCACATGGTTGATCTATATAATAGATCTCACATGCCACCTACCGAGAGCTTGTTTGATGTTGGCTCGAGAAGGCTTTCCATCTTCATTGTGAATATGTAAACACATCACTCGGATGTTACTGGCAATACCACAAGGATAATGCATAGGACTCAAGATATGATCTCTCTTTCGCATTGTGTGAAGCAGAGAGTCTTCATTGAAAGTGTCCTAATGAGATTTATTGATGATCTCGTGGCTCTAGACTCAATTTGTGCATATTTGGATCCTATAGCGGGAGACTAGGAGAGGGTATCCTTCTTCAATATCAACCATCTCTAAGAAAGTCGATAGATAATGTCGGTTCCTGTGAGAATGAAACAAGTCCTTTTAAGAGGAACTTGAGTGGTTTGGAAAGTTGAAGTGCGGTGCGTCCTTTGGGTCCATGATCTTGTCTTCAATACCGATGTTACCATCGATAGCATATAAAGTGAACCGGGTTTACGCCCTAAGGTTGAATAAATGGAGGCTATTTGTTTCACCCTTTTCTCATTCAATTCTTTTTAATTCTTGAACTCCTTGATTACCAAGACTTCATAGCTAGAACCTTGTTGGGTTTATTCGATCTAGCTCGGTCTTAGTCGCACTCTTCCATATCTCATTTTCTCCTTTTATCATCATACCTAAGGACTTCTACACTAACTAGTGGATTGTCCTGGGTAGATCCCTCGGGTTACAGCGGATCTTGGGAACCAATACCTAACCTTATCATCCTTATATCACCGTACATAAAGTAAAGTTGGTCGGTCGGTTTGGTATTGTTCATGCGCCATTGGATCAATTGAAAACCATTTGAAAATCAATTCGGATACTTGTGATATATTATCAAAGCATTTTGTACACAATTGTTTTGATATTTTAGAACAAGAACTCCCCTCAACATGTGCATCAAGTATTTGAAAATGTTTTGCACGGAGACAAGAGAAAGAATTAACTTCTTTTGATTACCATTTTCTAAAAGATATCAACATCACTTCCCTCAACAGATCAAGTGGGTATAGCATTTCCGGGAAGGATGAGGTTTCCATGAATTTGCTCCCCCTCAATACGTGCCTCGAGGTTTGAAAAGAGTTTTGCACATACTAGAGGGAACCTGCACATTGAGATGAATGATCACGTTTCAAATCAAAGGTTTAAGATAGATGCTCCCCCTCAACATGTGCATGAAAATTTGAAATCGTTTGTCACATGTGGGCAGGATAGCATGTACATCCGTTTATAACCATTTACCTAATTATCAGTTTAAATCTAATTTAAATCACACATTCTCCCGATCACACTTATCAAATCATTTGAGATTTGTGATCTCGTATAGATTAAATTGATTTTGAAAGCTTTTAAGGAGAATTGTGACATGATTGTGAAAGCGTTTGAGCGATAAGGATCGGATTTTATGACTTTAAACTCCATTTATAAAACATGCATGTATATCTTTTGAAAACAATTTAATGCCAAATAACCTTTTTAATTTAATTGAAATCATTCTCCCCTCAATCAATGACGTAGGTTGTTGATTGAGAGATAAGACCTGACAAATAAGTCCGATGATTATCAAAAATAGAGATTGAGTTATTTTCAAAGCATTTAGTTTCGATAAGAGTTTATAGAATCGAGCATAGGATTTGAAAACATGGTAAAACATGGCTCTGTTCTTTCTTTAAAATGAGTTATTGCACGAAGATGACAATAAACCATTTCTCTTTCCCAAAAAATTTTTTTTTTTTTTTTTTTTTTTTTTTTTTTACAAAATTGAACAACATCTAAAGTCCGTGTCATTCTTTGAATGACGGCACAAAACCGTAGATATTATCGAGCCGGAAGAAACATGACAAAAATGACAATATTTTTGAAGAATTTTGAATTTTTAAATTTTTATGGATTTTGAAAGTTTTATATTTTTGTATTTTGTTTTCAAATATATATGTACAAGAGATAGATGAAGAAAGACCTTTACTCCTCGTCTTCCTCACGAAGGCGTTTGAGGATTCTGGTTGAAGGCTTTTCAACCAAGTCGTGGAAGAATAAACTCAAAGCGTTCTCTTGGAAGAGCTTTGGTGAAGATGTACGCTAGCGATATTCGGACCTCACAAAATATGGTTCCACCACACCTTTTCCACTGTTCCTCGATGAAATGATGTCGAATGTCGATATGCTTTGCTCTTGAGTGTTGAGCGTTATTGCATGAGAGAGCAATAGCACTTTATTATCACGATGCTGAGAGGATTTTGTTGAATTCAAAGCCATAGTCGGATAATTGAGATCTCATCCATAAGATTTGAGCACAACAAGATGACATGGCTATGAATTACCTCTGTAGAGAAATAAGTACTCATTGCTTCTTTGAAGACCAGCTCACAAGCTTATCACCCAGCGAGCACCTCTGGCGTGCTTGACGTGTATCTTGACAACTGCATGATCGGCATCTGCATAGGCCGTTAGTGACATACGGTGTCCTTGGTGCCATAGTCCCATATTGATGGTTCCTTGGAATCGAAGACCCGTTTAAGCGCTTCAAGGTGCTTTTGGTGGCTTAGCACGGTATCTAGCACACATGCGACGAGAACAAAATGTCACGGTCTACTAGCGAAGTGAGATACACGAGGATCAATCATACTTGATATTTAGTTTGGTCGATCATGATCCACGAGAGGTCCTCATCTAGTTTGGTTCGATCGATCATGGGGGTGTCAACGGTCGCATGAATCAAATCAAATTTCTTTAAAATCTCGGTTGCATATTTAGATTGATTTATGAAAATGCCTCCGGGACTTTGTGAAATTTGTAATCCCGAGAAAAATGACATTTGTCCATCATTGACATTTGAAACTTTGAACTCATTTCATTTGAAAAACGATCACATTCCATTGGGTCGGTCGAGGCAAAATAATATCATCATAAATTTGAACATGAATCAAATGTTTGCGACTTCACGGTGAACAATGTAGGATCAATGCTCCTTTGATGAATCCGGTTGATAGAAGGAACTTTGATAGTGTATCATACCATGCCCTTGGAGCTTGCTTTAAACCGAAGAGCCTTCTTCAAACGATAAACATGGTAGGATGCTCTTGATTCACAAATCCTTGAGTTGTTGGCGTGAGCGACTTCTTTAAGATCTCCGTTTAGAAATGCCGTCTTTACATCCATCGATAAACTACCATGTTCTTACTAGCGGCATGGCGAGAAAGATTACGATTGCCTCGATTCGAACAAGCTGGAGCAAAAGATTCTTCAAAGTCTATGCCCTCCTCTGGCGATATCCTTTAGCAACTAATCGAGCCTTGTTCTTCAACACATCACCATGCTCATCAAGTTTTACTTTGAAGATCCATTTTAGAGCTATAATCATAGCATGCCTGGAGCGGTACTAACTCCCATACATCAAGACGATCAAACTCGTGAATTTCATCTTGCATAGCATTGAACCAAATATCTTCATTCATAGCGGTTTAACATCTTTTGGTTCGATCTTAGATAGCACGGAGTTGAAGAAACACCATAAGGCATCGGTTGCAAGTTGTTTCGGGTTGATACAGGACGAGAGGGATTACCAATGATGTTGTCTAATGGGTGATCGTGAGTCCATTTTCGAGGTGTTCATGTGGCATTTGTTGAGGCGAGGTAGCAGTCGATGTCTCCTCAAGAAGATGGTTCGATGATGATTCAGGGTAGCAAATATGTTTTCAAATGGAGCATCTTGAGTATAAAGGGATTAACTTCATCATTGATGCCGAAACATTTCCATGATGTACATTTGAAGAATGATGATTTGTTGATGAGGCGAAGGATCGCGGTGCTTCTTGACTTACGGATATTGAAATCGATGGATTGACTTCATTCAGCGGAATATGAGCATCCTCTGTTGTAGGGATCGTACCTCATTAGTAGTAGGCTCATCTGGTTCATCAAACATTGGATCAAACAATTTCTTTATCATCTTCGATGGAGGTACATATGGCGTTTCTTGAGAGGAGTTTGGAACAAGGGATGAACCAATAGGACTGTTTTGAAGTGCGGGTCTGAATTGAGTGTCCAGAGCCATTTGACCGCCCGACTCATCAAGCGTAACGTGAATTGTTTCCATGATATTTTGGGTTCTTTTGTTGTAGATTCGATATCCCTTTTGTTTGGTGCATATCCTACAAATACTCCAATGTCGACTTTAGCTCTAAGTTTGCCCAAGTCTTGACCTCATTAGTTGGATAGCACAAGGCACCAAACACACGAAGGAAGATAGATTAGGTTTCTGTTGGACAAGTTCATATGGAGTTTTCCATGAATGGTGTGAATCAGGAGCGATTTTGTGTGTAACATCGGTGGCAATCGCTTGACCCGGAGAAACATTGGAACCTTTGAGTAGATCGGCATTGTTCTAGCGGCTTCAACAAGAGTGCGATTGCGTCTTTCAACTACACCGTTACATTGAGGGGTTCGTGGAACACTTCTTTGATGGGCGATACCAACGCTTTCATAGAATTCACTAAGTTGTTTGTTGACAAACTCGGTTCCATTATCCGCATTACGATAATTAAAGCGGTTTTGTTTAGTCTAACCTGCAATTTGTTTGATGAGTTTGATGATGATATCGAGGTTTCATCCTTTGTCCTTAAGAACTTGACCCGGTGAATCTAGAATAATCATCAACCACAACTAACACATATTTCTTCCAAAGATATTACGCACCTCATTGGTCACATAAATCCATATGAATCATATGAAGAACTTCGTGATGAGTTAGTAGGTTTGGATTTATGGGCAAACATCTTGCTTTTTCCCAATTGACATCTTGAACAAAGATGATCCTTTTCATACTTTAGTCTAGGTAAACCTACAACTAACTCCTTTCGGAAGATCGTTGATGGTGCGAAGTTCAAGTGATTGAGGCGACGATGCCATAACCATGACTTTGTTTTGAAGCCTTAGATAACAAGCAGATTGGTGAGGCTCTCATCATGTCATCGATAGAGATGGTGTAAAGGTTTGAGCCACGAGTTCCTTTCAGCAGCTTCCTTACCATTAAGATCTCTAACAAAGCGTGTATGTTTTACGAAGGCTACTTACAGATCGTAGTCACGTAATTGACCAGCAGAGAAGTTATGACCTAAACCTTCCACATAATACACTCACGGAGATGACACTATCACCAACAACATAATCTCCATAACCCATATAGCACCAAAATGATCATTACCAAATCTAATGGTCCCGATGAATTTGCTCACGCGAGTTCATGAGCCGTGATCGGTCTCCAAATATATGCTTGGAACGAGCTGAGTCCGGTACCACGTAATCGATTTGAACGACCGCAGCTGAACACGAACAAGAATGGATAATCTGGATAATTGGGATCCCATGCAAGAATGGGTTCCATTTGGTTAGTTACAATGGATGGACCACCCGCATCGTAAATAGAAGCATTCATATCGTGAAAGTGAGGCAATGGAATCATTGTGAATAGATGCAATACTAGTGTCCAGATTAGTCACATTTTACGATGTGACCACTTCTTAAGGGAATAGTTCTACCAAGAGGCATCCATTTTCTAGTGGGCATTATCGATTGGTCTTATGACCAACGGTATCCAATAAAACCTATTCTCACGAATGTTCTTCCCGGGTTTCCATTGTTTTCTAACTTTCTTTCGCTTTTGCCTTTTAGCCTTTTTAGCATGAATTTTAGCATTAACAATATTAATCGGACAATTAACATCATTAGGCAAAACATTGACATCACATCCATGATTAGAAATGCAATTTAAGCAAACATCGGTACAAGTTTTGCAAATAGTATCGAATTGAATTAATTACAAGACGCTTATGGCTAATACTAGAATCAACACGATTCGTTTTATTCGATTCAAACTTAAGGTTCCTAGATTGTTCTTCTACTTTCTTCGGTGCACATTCTTGGCTTGAGAGGTCCTATCATTCCTTGTATTGTCTTGAGACTTTGACCTCCTCCTTTAATGTCACTGATTACTCTGTAGAGGAATGGGAACATTAGTTTGTTTTACCACTCTTTGCACCACTGTTTAGATGTCTTTGGGATCTGAACTACATGCGGGTGCACTAAGGTTCACTTCTTAACACTAGAGGCACTGAGATTAGTACTCCTAGAAGGCACATTTGAGTTCACTTTCCTAGCATTGATGGATCTAAAATCGAACTACTCAATGGTACACTACTCCTTACATTCAAACCATTGGGAATCGAGTGCATGTCATGTTTGGCCTTAGGCATTGAGCATGGAATCAAGGGTTAACTCTCTCACCTAATGTCTTTGGGCATATTGTGATCAAACATTCTAAGATTTCTTGAGATCGTTTGGCATATAAGCATGCATGTCCAATTGCATTATCATGAGGTTTCTAGCTTATCTCTTCAACAATCTCACGCAGCATTCTAAGCAATCCTTAAGGGATGAGAAATATGTTTGAATGGCAAGTTTGTTGTTCCTTAGGTGAGGGGACATATGTCACGGATAAAGCATATTTATTACAGTGAACCTTTGATACAACATTTTCCTCATAGATCATTGGCATTTTCCTTTTACCGACTTCTTGATTCTCATTTCCTTTTGCAATGAAGTTATTTGTTCGTTGTTTTTGTTACGAGTGACTTTAATTGATTCAAACAACTCATTGAAATGACGTTTAACCTTTTCATTCTCTTCTAGAAAACTTTCGTTTTCCTTTTGTAAAAGCATTTACTAGGTTTTGAAGATGAAACGTTTGAGAATTCTCGAGAATCTAAAGAAGGAGGCATTTGGGAGCTGTCATATTGTTCGTTTGACCCTTTAATTGAGAAATTTGGGCTTTCAACTTTCGATCGTGTTACCTTTGAGCATGAATCTGTTCATCTCGTTTGTTAATTTGAAAAAGCGCATCAAACTCGGAGCATCCGAAGATGTCTTGATATTTGAAGTTTGACATTTTCTTTGAGATGTTGATATTTTAGTTGTAGATTAAAATACTCAACTTCTAGTTTAGAAAAATGTTTAACCAAATTGTCATGATCATCCGGTTCAATTTTCTCATTTAGTTTAGAATTAGTTTTTCAAGCTCAATGACACGATCATGGGAGACTTTCGGAGACTGATAGTTCATGAAATTTGGAAGCATTAATAGAGCAATTTGAGCGATGAAAAAGACATCTTGAGCAACACATTCATAATAAGATTCTCATTTAATGTATGCGGTTCTTTCTCTCAATCTCATTATATTTTAGTGCCGCTCATAGTCATTGATTTCAACTATTATAGCATCAAATTCCTTTTCCATTCCCTTAATATCCGTTTCTATCCCCTTTTAAGACTCTCAAAGTGATCCTTTAGAAGTTTAAAGAAAGGCATGACTTGATTAAATAACATTCTTTCATTTGTTCAAAACCCCTTTCTCCTTCATTATACGATGGGTATGATCCTTTTCTTGCAAGTTTTCTCAAAATCAACAAATAGTTGAAATATAACGTATTGGCTAATTAATGTCTTGCTTTTAGTGGCAATTGTTCTAGGTACAAGATGCATTGGTGTATTAGGAGGATACACACGATCGCTCTAGGCATTTTCCGAAGGGAGGGTTTGTTTCTACAATATTTTCGACTTTACGCTTATCTAAATCCATTTTCGAAGACTTGTTCGGGAGTCAACAATGTCCGAGTCTTAAACTTGTTCAAGGAAATCCAGCTTTCCTTCTTGTAGTCATGGGGAGTGATAATTACTTTCTTCTCTTTGCATTTAGGATCATTTAGTTTCTTATTCATCTTCTCCCTAGTTACTTCATCTAATTTCTTGTCATCCTCGGTGCACTCAAGCAACTAGGTTTTTGTCTAGGTTTAAGAATCTCATTTCCATCATAGATAACACTTTGAGTTGCTTTTGCTATTTTTCCATACTCGGGGTTGGGTTTATCTATAATGGGAACACTATGCTTATCGCTTAGAACTCTATGCTTAGTGATCATGTGAAGCGATCAGAATGGTGTTTCCTTGCATGTACAACTTGTTTTCAAGTTTGTTTTCAAAGTTTTCAGATTAGAAAAATCTCTCAAGAGCTTTGATTCTTTTGCATTAAATTCTTGCTTAAGCATTTTCACATTTTCTTGAAGTTCTTGTTTTGCTTATTGTTTTAGAAAGTTTTTCTTGCAAATTTAATTCTTGTTTCAATACTTCTTCTCTAAAATTACTTTTCTAATTCTTTATGCGCACTTGGTCATCCATTTCACCTCACGAGTGGTCAACTCAAATTTAGCGCGTTGTTCATAAATAGCAACACGTTCCTTATAGGCATTTAGTTCGAAATTATGGAATCATCGAGAGCACATGCGGTGTATTCTTCAAAGACATAGTCATTGTTGATCAGAAGATGCATCACTTGGTACAACTTTACTTTCACTTTGTTTCACGTATTGATCGTATGGGACAATATTGATATTACCCATATTTTCAACATTTGATTCAATAGTTTGATTGGTTGTACTTTGTCATGCATCTGTTGCACATCGACATCATCGTATAGCTTTAATACCTCGAGATGAGTTTGTCCTTGGATGGGCGACTTGTGGTGAAGAAGAGATCTTGGGAGAAACCATTGGAGAGATGCTAGCCATAAAGATTGTGTGTGCAGAGGTCCATCATCTACATCAGTCGTATGCATCACAACGGCGACTTGAAAGCGTTCGATGATTGTGACCTATCTCACGAATAGTTGCTCATCCACATCGCATCATAGGTCTTGGCATTGCCCTCGGCAAGAAACAACAATTCCTCTTCATCCAACGCAGCACCATTGTCTGAGCTTGTGCCAAGAACATCTTATCTACGAAATAATCGGCATTCGAGGGCGCTTTGGAGATGTCAGCTTCCTTACAATGTGACCTTCACCACCACGGTTGTAGCATTTGATTGGCTTAGGTTGACCTTGGTTACCATTTCTTCCTCGATTACGGTTACCGACATAACCTCTCCCGCTCCACCTCTTCCACGATCATCTTGTCTTTCTGAGCTGGTTGCACCGATCCTTCCATCTTTAACAAGGCTTGATTATGTGGGTTAGATGCGGTTCGAGGTTGTTGTTGGTTTGTGGGAGAGAGTTCATGTTTTGACTAATGAGAAGAGCTAGTTGATTGATGATGTTACCCACGTGTGCATCGGCGATCGACTTGTTTGAACATGGGATCGGGAATGAGTTTGTGATTACCATTCCCAAGGTATGACTTGTGATGCTTTGGTTGTGATTCCAATGTTTGAGTAGAAGGTCATTGAGTCATTAGGCGAGCTTGTCTCTCCTCGGTTGGTTTTGAGCTGATTGAGAATCAATTTTTCAAACATGGCATGTCTCTCGTTCTCAAGGAGGAAGGCATAGAGTTGCTCATAGTTTGTATTCTTCAATCCTTTAGTGAGCTTCACAATTGTGACAAACTTGTGCCATTCGGGATTCATGTTGTTCACAAACTTTGAGTTCAAATGAATGTTAGGCATAGTCATTCTGATGTTCCTCATGTCATTTACTAACTTATGGAATCTCACATAGTACTCATAGACACTCTCATCTGGTTTCATCTTGAAGTGCTCAAATTAGTCATAGGTTGGGATTCTCTATCTTCCATAGTTAATTACGAACACGAGAGAAGCATCTTAACATTATCCCAAAACCTTTGCATCGGTGTTATGATTGATCGACTTGTAGATGTCTTTAGGAAGACCTTGAAGAACAATGTTTGAAGCCACGATATACGCATCGAATCTCTTTTCTCCTTATCATCAAGCTCATCATACATCTTAGGTGCATCCATTCCGTAAATGGAGTACCATCTTCATTAGTATCAAGTATGTCTCTAGTCGTCTCGACACGATATGGTCCTTCATCAATGGATTTGAGAATGTTGACACCATTTTCCTTTCCAAGGCAATACAATCGATTCGTTGAGCCCAAGAATCGTGATCGATTCTGTCAAGCATGGGAGGACAGTATCTGAGCCATTTGTTTGTACATCCTCGGCAGCGATGGAGATGACGGTAGGGACGTTGGTAGACATGTTGACAGATTATACGGATTTTATAACTCAATGATTAAACCGAAAATAGATTCTTTCACGGATTTTTACTAAATCAAGAAAAACCGTAAACAATCACTCAAGTCGCTAGATGATAAAGCTCTAAGTCGCTAGAAACAAATCCACTAAGTCGCTACCAATTAATTAGCTAGACGACCAAGTCGCTAGAATCCCAAGTCGCTAACGAAAAACAAGTCGCTAAGTAGTAACTCACTTCGGACCAAGTCGCTAACCAAATTTTGGCAATGCATTACCACACAAGTCGCTAGAAACACAAGTCGCTAAAGAGCAACTCACTCTTGACCAAGTTGCTACCACAAAGTCGCTACCGTGGTGGAGATTCCACTACTTGTACTTTAACTCGCTAGATCTAACTCGCTAGATTTAACACCGTAACTCGCTACAATTTTGTGAAGCAAGTCGCTACAAAGAAAACTTATCCGTGAACTAACTCGCTACCATGAAAACCATATAAACATCACTTTTCAATCCAAAACAACCCAACCAAGATGATTCAAGCTACCAAATGAAAACCTAAACACTTTTGATGATTCTAAACATAAAAGTACCAACAAAATTCAAACTTTAACACAAGAGATCAACCAAATGATGCAAAACCACTAAAATTTTCAAACTCAAAACCACCTAAAACCACTATAAATCCAAAGATGTGCAAGATATGATCTAACCATGGCTCTTGATACCAATTGTTAGAAATTAACTTTTCACATACACATCAAACCATAACACAAAGTAGCATATAGATGGAATTCTAGAGAGAGAGTTAGAGGTTTAGGGAACTTAGTGAGAGAAAGTGAAAGATATTATTATGAGCTCCAACTCTACCTTGGAAGGTAGAGTATTTATAGTCTTACATAACTCGCCACACTTTGGGCTGTGGATCGCATCTGATGGGTAAAGACCGTCCGTCCTCCACGGTGTTACTTAACTAAATTACTACTTAACTTAAAAGAACTACGACTACGAGCTTTCTAACGATTACATATACTTGAGGTGACCGACTCTTTAATACCGGAATTTCTAATTCCTAACATAGAAGTCCTTAGGTATGATGATAAAAGGAGAAAAGTGAGATATGGGAAGAGTGCGGACTGAGGCAGAAAGTAATCGAAACCCAACAAGGTTCTTGCAATGAAGTCTCGGTAAGCAAGGGGTTGAAGAATTAAAAGAATTGAATGAGAAAAAGGGTGAAAACAAATAGCCCTCCATTTATTCAACCTTAGGCGAAACAGGGTTCAATTCATATGCTCTTGATGGTAACATCGGTATTGAAGACAAGACGTCATGGACCCAATTACACGACCGCACTTCAACTTTCCAAACCACTCAAGATCCTCTTAAAAGGACTTGTTTCATTCTCAATGGGAACCAACATTATCTATCGACTTTCTTTAGAGATTGTTGATATTGAAGAAGGAGACCCTCTCCTAGTCACCGCACGGGATCCAAATATGCACATATGAGTCTAGAGCCACGAGATCATCAATAAATCTCATTAGGACACTTTCAATGAAGACTCTGCTTTCACACAATGTGGAAAGAGATTATATCTTGAGTCCCACGCATTATCCTTGTGGTTTTGCGAACATCCGAGTGATATGTGAACATATTCACAGTGAAGATGGAAAACCTTCGGAGCCAACATCAAACAAGCTCACGGTAGGTGGCATGTGATATCTATTATATAGATCAACCATGTGACAACCGAGCGAAACAATGGGGTTATTCAATCTCTTGAATCAATCACAGATTCAGTTATGGATTGACGGATACCTTTGAAAAACCGGTCTTTGTGCTTAATAACTCTTTTCTTTAGCACATCGACCGTGTACTAATTTTTCAAATCAAAGGTGTTTTTATGATTGATAATTGATTTTCAATAACACCTTCGTTGTATTGCAAAAACAATTTCTATTGAGCAATACACGATTGTTTTTCAAATCTCTTTCATCAATCGGTGGACTTAAATTATTTGGTTCACTCACTCCGTGTTGTCTTCTTTGAGGCGTTCGGTTTGAGAACGGCTAGAGCAGCTACGAAACCCCGTCAAGGAAATTCTTTGGAATTATACGATCACGGGCGATATGTATCTTGATCAACGGGAACCGTGGGCGTGTACCTCAATTCAACTAAAGTGGTCAAAGACACTTTTGTACGCTTTATTGCTAATTGTTGTATGCAGTGCGCCCGACGTTTCGGTGATCGAATGAAGCGGCCAATCCATAGCCGCATGCTCACACAATACATTCATCTCTCAAATCATGATAAGTGTATCAATGACTCGATATTTTCACCCATGCTTCTACTACGGCTTGCGCCAATATCATGAATCAGCGAAAGCTTCCGCTTACTCGATGAGAAGATATCATGATCCGAGAATGTGAGCATGTCGGTCCGAAAGTCACAACATCACATAATACCAACACCACAATGGAACTCTCGGAGAATTTTGATAACGATAATCTCAAAAGTGGCTCAAAATTATTATCCGTGGATCGATAAAAGACCTCCACTTGGATTAACCAAACATGCAATGAGAAGAATCAATGACTACGAGCTTGAGCAAAGTACTACATCAAGAATGCAAGAACAATTTTAATGTAATATCTGTTTGTATTCAATGTAATTTTAGTACATGATTGAGGTGACCTCCTTGTGGGAGATTGTTAGAATTAGAAATTCCGGTATTAAAGAGTCGGTCACCTCAAGTATTTGTAATCGTTAGAAAGCTCGTAGTCATAGTTATTTCAAGCTAAGTAGTAGTTAGTTAAGTAACACCGTGGAGGGCAGACGGGTCTTTACCCACCTGTATGCACGATCCACACCCGTTGTGTGGCGTTTTATGTAAGACTATAAATACTCTCTACCTCCCAAGGTAGAGTTGGAGCTCATAATAATATCTTTCACTTTCTCTCACTAAGTTCCCCAAACCTCTAACTTTCTCTCTCTAGAATTCCACTTATACGCCCACTTTGTGTTATGGTTTGATGTGTATGTGAAAACCAATATCTTACACCCCATCATGGACATTTCAGATTTGCTTTTCATGAGATTTTCAAAGTGTTTTGAAAGATACGGATTAGTGGACCCAAAGATGATGTCGTCCACATAAATCTGAACAATCAAAATGTCGTTGTTGCATTTTTGTGTAAACAAGGTAGGATCAACTGTTCCTTTGGTGAAATTGTTTTGGATAAGGAAGAGGACGATTCGTCATACCATGCTCTCGAGCTTGTTTCAATCCATAGGCCGCCTTTTTGAGTTTGTAGGCGTAGTCCGGATGTTCCAAGTTGATGAAGCCTTCCAGGTGACTCACGTACACTCCTTCTTTCGAGTTCCATTCAAGAACGCGATCTTAATGTCCATCGATAAACCGTGATGTTTTGTGAGTGCATAGGCTAAGAATATCTGATCGCTTCAAGTCTAGCTACCGCACGAATGACTCTTCAAAGTCTATCCCTTCCTCTTGTCTCGTATCCTTTGGCCACAAGACGAGCTTTGTTGCGAATATGATCATTTCTTCATCCGTTTGTTTTTCCATAACCATTTAAGATCTATGGCGTGAGCGTCAATTGGTCTTGGAACCATTTCCCAAGAGTCATGAAGACGATATTGGAGAATTTCCTCTGCATCGCTTCTATCCATGCGGGTTACGCCATTGCCTCGCTAATGTTCTTTGGCTCTATATTGCTAATTGAGCAAATGTAAATGCACAAATCGCAATCGGTGGCAAGTTGACGCCTCGTCACGAATCGGCCTGAAGGTTCACCAATAACTTGTTCAATTGGGTGGTCTTTTGTCCACTTCGTAGTAGAAGGATACCGTTGGTTAAGCGTATGCGAGTTAGATGGTTCTCGTAAGATTGAGGAAGATTCGGTGATTCCGTAGAAAACGGGTTTTCAAATAAGTCTTCATCTAATGTTGCATCGCTTTGGTTTGGTTTTGCTCATCAACTGCCGGTAGAACGGGTGCAAGAACTTGAGTAGATGTAGATGATGTTGATGGAGTTGGTGCATTGGTTTCGACCGTTGTAGATGCATCTTCATTGGTGGTGGAGGATGATTTTGAGCGGTGCAATGAATGATGGTTTGAAGCATTTGTCAAGTTCCACCATAGTATTCATCGAACATTAACTCAAAGAAATTCTCCCATTCTTGTTCTTTAGGATTATCAAGCGAAGTTGATTGAGCTCTTTGAGGTACGAGTCACGAACCGATGTGTCCAAGTCTCATGGGTTTAGTGCGGGTTCTAGAGCGAGTCTCTCAAAAGCCATATGTGAAAGTTCATCAAATTTCACATTCATCGCTTCCATGATCCTCTGGTTAGCTCATTATACACCACAATGCCCTCGAGTTATCCGAATATCCAATGAAGATCCCAATATCACCTTTGCTTTCGGTTTTCCAAGATCTTCTCTGTCATTCGTAGGATAGCACAAAGCGCCAAACACGTGAAAGTAAGAGATGTCACGGTTGTAAGAATGACCACGGCACCGAATTCACAAATCGGGAGTTAAGATCTTATTTGAAGATGTTTGAATTACACATCGGACATCGATTGTTAGAACTCCACGTGAAATGGGGTAGTTGAAAGAAGAAATAGAACTCTTGTGGGCTCGCTCGCACAATTTTTGTCACAATTCACGTAAGTGGCGTTATCTTTGAAAAGTGAGGCTAACAATCTCCTCCAAGATGGCACACGTGAATGGTTACAATGAGACCTATAAATACAAAACAAAGTAAATTACAAAAGTAACGAACAATGTTGACTTTCTTGAAGGGCAGAGTCTCAGTAGTCTGAATCTTGAGGCAAGCTTGAAGTTCTCCTTCCGATGACCTCGGTAATTGATCTTCTGTAGCTCACGAACTTCAACTGTAACGGTCTAGTTAGGTTATTACTCCTCCTAACTAGTGAGCCTTTTTCTTTCTTTGCTCCCTCTGAACCGACAACACTCTTCCAACACGTCTTTAATCTTCGCACACGCAGACGGAGAAAGTAAACTCTTGAGCGTACAATGGTTGTCGCTTACGGGAACATCATAACATAACTCACTTAGTATTGCATCCAAGTTGGTAAAAAACCCGATGTACACCACACTTCTTCTTCTTCGCTTGGCAGCAAAAATCCTTCGTAATCTAATCACGGAAGATGAAATACCAACTTCTCCCTCACGATGGTTGCGAGCTATCGGAATCATCTTAATGTTACATACATACCGTATTACCTTCTTGATGCAATATTAACATCATAGCTTGATCAAAATTCGTGAGAATATGTTGCGAAATACTCTCAATAAACTTCTCTCAAACCAACCTTTATCGAACCTCCTTTGAATTCACCGGCTAAATGTAATGACCATATGGAGATAGCCCAAGACGACTAACTTGAAAAGGAAGTAAGCATCCCAACTTGTGACTTGTCGCTTGTTCTAAATTTTGAACAATCCGTAACTTCGTGTGACATCGAGCACTACAACGTAACTCCTTAAAGTGATGGTTACACACCGTGAGCACTACAACGTAACTCCTTACCGCTTATAACCAGATTTTCAAATTTCATAACGTGCTCAACAAGTTATCTTGAGACATGCATCCAACCAACCATCGTCTCAAAGATAAAGAAGTCCACCCGTGAAATGTCACTTCAATTTCTCGTCAATAATACCGCATAAAAACTCCAAGCCATTTTTTTTGATTTCGCAAGTCGTGAATTATGTATCCTCCGTGAAATTATACCATACCAAAATTACCACTCGATTTACCAAACAATTGTAGCCAAACATTTTGTAAAAATATTCATTATCAATATTTGGCATGTCCAAATTATGTCCAAGATATCTCATATCGATATTAACTAGGCCCGCATCGATGAAACAATTCATCCCATAGCAACAAATTAAGCACACCCAATTAAAGTATGGTAATACCCGATCCATGTTTTGAGGCCCACGATCCAATAGCGAAAACCAAACCCGATCCAAACTTGATATCCGGATATAAGGATAACACATATCCCATTTTACCTAAACCTAAATCACATAATACGCCTACCACATCTCTTTATCCTCTCACCTACAAACTCAGATCATCAACAAACTTATCTCAATCATCAGTTATCTTCATCATTATCATAACCGAATCACACAAACACAAACCCAATAAACAATCCCATCAAATAGAGCCACACAAACACGAACACAACCGAACAAGATGTCATCAATTTCTTTACAATCCGAATCAAGAGCAAGTCAAGATCCTTTGGAGGGTCACGGTAGGTTCGACTTGTTTGTTTTATTTAGTTGTCAGTGTCGTGTTTCGGATATTTAAAAGAAGCTAGGCTTCAAATAAATGGATCGATGATGATTGAATAAATTTCCGTGTGTTAGACCTTTAATGGTCGTGATGTATCTTTGAAGTCTAAACATTTGTAACACACGAGAAACGAAAATAAGCTGAGATCTTTTAGATAATTTATTTTAAGTACGAGTCGTGAAGATTGATTGTGAGCGATTGGGGAGTGAAGGTGAGGTATGTTTGAGTGAGTCTAGGTCTAGGATTGGTTTTGGTTTTGTTAGAATCGGACGATGATGGTTTAAGTGAACACGAGGTCGAGTCTTGGTATTGGTATGTTGTGGTCATGGTCAATGATGTTTCACGCATAACTTTTCTCCTTTTCTCTTCAAATCCTTGTGCGTAGCCTTACGCGTAACGTTATGCTTATACGTAGCATACGCACAAACATATCGTAGCCATATACGTGAAGCCAAGGCTTAGCGTGAACGCACGCCGTAACTTTTCTCGCGTAACTTCATTACCACGCTAACTCCATTTGTAGATTCTTCTTCTGCCGTAAGTTTAGGGTTTCATCAAAAATCCGACCATCTTCATAAAATACCCGTAAAAGCATAAAGCGCTCGCTTTTACCAGTTTGACCATGAAGATGACGGTTTGACCACTTTGACTTTCACGAAATATTGGTACAAAAGTCATATAAACTCTCGTTTGGACAAGATGTGACCAAGACGGATATTCATGAAGAAAGACTATGACTTTTGTGTTACCAAAAATATTAAACATATTGTTAATCGTTAATCCCACAAATCGGAAAAACATTTCCGACCACATAAAAAGCATAAAAACAGTCAACAAACATGTATAAAAACCACAATAAATCAACAAACAACAACCTGGCTCGTTATACCAATTTTCAGGACCGAATACTATATGATTTATGTGGTTTGGAGGTCTAGGTTGGTGAAAGAAGATGAAGAACATCATATTTCTTGAGAGAGAAACTAGAGAGAGAGAGAGGAGAAAACACAAGATTTATTAAGAAACACACACAATACGAATAACCTAATGCTTCACCTCACCCCTCATGGAGAGTCATGAGGGGTATTTATAGGCTCCATCTTTGCCACTTAAACGATACTAGTCCCTAAAGGCAAAGTGTACTACGCATCTAGTCCAATTCACGTAAGTGACGTTATAGATATTAGTTTTCACTTACACATCAAACCATAACACAAAGTTGGCGATAAGTGGAATTCTAGAGAGAAAGTTAGAGGTTTAGGGAACTTAGTGAGAGAAAGTGAAAGATATTATTATGAGCTCCAACTCTCTACCTTGGGAGGTAGAGAGTATTTATAGTCTTACATAAACGCCACACAACGGGTCATGGATCGTGCATACAGCTGGTAAAGACCCGTCTGTCCTCCACGGTGTTACTTAACTAAATACTACTTAACTTAAAATAACTACGACTACGAGCTTTAACGATTACATATACTTGAGGTGACCGACTTTTAATACCGGAATTTCTAATTCCTAACAATCTCCCTAAGGAGGTCACCTCAAACATATACTAAAATTACATTGAATACAAACAGATATTACATTAACAATTGTTCTTGCATTCTTGATGTAGTACTTTGCTCAAGCTCGTAGTCATTGATTCTTCTCATTGCATGTTTGGTTACTCCAAGTGGAGGTCTTTACCGATCCACGTGATAATAATTTTGAGCCACTTTTGAGATCATCACTATCAAAAATCTCGAGACATCCATTGTGGTGTTGGTATTATGTGATGTTGTGACATTCGGACCGACATGCTCACATTCGGATCATGATATCTTCTCATCGAGTAACGGAAGCTTTCGTTGATTCATGATATTGGCGCAGCAGAAGCGTAAGCATGGAGTGAAAATATCGAGTCATTGATGCACTTATCATGATTTCTTTTGAGATGAATGTGTTGTGTGAGCATGCGGCTATGGATTGACCGCTTCATTCGATCACCGCAAACGCCGGATGTACCGCATAAAACAGCTTAGCAATAAAGCGCACGAAAGTGTCTTTGATCACTTTCGTTGAATTGAGGTACACGCCCACTTGCCCCGCTGATCAAGACAAGTACCGCCTGTGATCGTATAATTCAAGAATTTCCTTGACAGGTTTCGCAATGCTTCTAGTCGTTCTCAAACCGAACATCTCAAAGAAGACAACACGGAGTGAGTGAACCAAATAATTTAAGTCCACCGATTGATGAAAAGAGATTTGAAAACAATCGTATTGCTCAATAGAAATTGTTTTTGCAATACAACGAAGGTTTTAATGAAAATCAATTATCAATCATAAAACACCTTTTGATTTGAAATATCCGTACACGGTCGATTTGCTAAAGAAAAGAGTTTTTAAGCACAAAGACCGGTTTTTCAAAGGTATCCGTCAATCCATAACTCGAACTGTGATTGATTCAAGAGATTGAATCGCCCATTGTTTCTGCTCATTGTCACATGGTTGATCTATATAATAGATCTCACATGCCACCTACCAGAGCTTGTTTGATGTTGGCTCCGAAGGTTTTCCATCTTCATTGTGAATATGTTCACATATCACTCGGATGTTCCGCAAAACCACAAGGATAATGCGAGGACTCAAGATATAATCTCTTTCCACATTGTGTGAAACAGAGTCTTCATTGAAAGTGTCCTAATGAGATTTATTGATGATCTCGTGGCTCTAGACTCAATATGTGCATATTTGGATCCCGTGTCGAGACTAGGGAGAGGGTCTCCTTCTTCAATATCAACAATCTCTAAGAGAAAGTCGATAGATAATGTCGGGTTCCCGTGAGAATGAAACAAGTCCTTTAAGAGGAACTTGAGTGGTTTGGAAAGTTGAAGTGCAAGCGCCACCGGGTCCATGACGCCTTGTCTTCAATACCGATGTTACCATCAAGAGCATATGAATTGAACCCGGTTTCGCCCTAAGGTTGAATAAATGGAGGGCTATTTGTTTTCACCCTTTCTCATTCAATTCTTTTAATTCTTCAACCCTTCAAGCTTACCGAGACTTCATAGCTAGAACCTTGTTGGGTTTGTTCCAAGATTAGCTCGCCTCATCCGCACTCTTCCCATATCTCATTTTTCTCCTTTTATCATCATACCTAAGAACTCTACACTAACTAGTGGATAGTCCTCGGTAGATCCCTCCGGCTCGGCGGATCATGGGAACCAATACCTAACCTTATCATCCTTATATCACCGCATATAAAGTAAAGTTGGTCGGTCTATTTGGTATTGTTCATCCGCCATTGGAACCAATTGAAAACCATTTGAAAATCAATCCAGATACTTGTGATATATTATCAAAACATTTTGTACCGAATTGTTTTTGATATTTTTAGAACGAGTGCTCCCTCAACATGTGCATCAAATGTTTGAAATCGTTTTGCACACGGAGGCAAGAGGAAGAATTAACTTTTTGATTACCATTTTCTAAAAGATATCAACATCACTTCCCAAATCAAATCAAGTAGATAAAGCATTTTGGGAAGGATGAGGTTTTCATAATTTTGCTCCCCTCAATATGTGCCTCGAGGTTTGAAAAGAGTTTTGCACATACTAGAGGAACCCGCACATTGAGATAAATGATCACGCTTCAAATCATAGGTTTAAGATAGATGCTCCCTCAACATGTGCATGGAAAATTTGAAATCGTTTGTCACATGTGGAAGGATAGCATGTACATCCTTATAAAACCATTTACCGAATTATCGCTTAAATCCAATTTAAATCACACATTCTCCCCGATCACAATTATCAAATCATTTGAGATTTGTGATCTCTTATAGATTTAAATTGATTTTGAAAGCTTTTAAGGAGAATTGTGACTTGATTATGAAAGCGCTTTAATCGATAAGGATCGGATTTTAAGACTTTAAACTCCATTGATAAAACATGCATGTATATCTTTTGAAAACAATTTAATGCCAAATAACTTTTTAATTTAATTGAAATCATTCTCCCTCAATCAATGACATAGGTTGTTGATTGAGAGATTGATATTTTGACAAATAAGTCCGATGATTATCAAAATAGAGACCGAGTTATTTTTCAAAGCGCTTAGTTTTCAAGCAGATAAATGTTTATAGAATCGAGCATGGAATTTTGAAAACATGATAAAGCATGGCTCGTTTTTCTTTGAAAAGCGGTTATCGCTCGAAATGACAATAAACCATTTTTTTCTTTCTCCCAAAAATTTTTTTTTTTTTTTTTTTTTTATATTATATATAACAACAACATCTAAAGTCCCGTGTCATTCTTTGAATGACAACATCAAAGACCGTAGATATTATCGAATCGAGAGAAACATGACAAAATGACAATATTTTTGAAGATTTTTCAATTTTTCAAATTTTTATGGATTTTGAAAGTTTTATATTTTTCTATTTGATTTTTGAAGGTTTTATAATTTTGTATTTTGTTTTTCGAATAGATATTTACAAGAGATAGATGAAGATAGACCTTTACTCCTCGCCTTCCTCCTCAAGACGCTTGAGTGTTTCGTTGAAGGCTTTTCAAGCCAAGACGTGGAAGAATAAACTCAAAACGCTCTCTTGGAAGAGCTTTGGTGAAGATGTCTCGCTAACCGATATTCGCACCTCACAAAATAGAGTTCCACCACACCTTTTTCCACTTGTTCCCGATGAAATGATGTCGAATGTCGATATGCTTTGCTCTTGAGTGTTGAACGTTGTTGCATGAGAGAGCAATAGCACTTTTATTATCACAAGACAGGGATTTTGTTGAATTCAAAGCCATAGTCGATAATTGAGATCTCATCCATAAGATTTGAGCACAACAAGATGACATGGCTATGTATTCACTCTCAGAGAGGAAATAGAAGTACTCATTTGCTTTTTGAAGACCACCACAAGCTTATCACCCAAAACCGAGCACCTCCGGATGTACTTCGACGAGTATCTTGACACCGCATGATCAAGATCTCGATAGGTCGTTAGTGACATACCGGTGTCCTTCGGGTACCAAAGACCCATATTGATGGTTCCTTGAGATACCGAAGACCCGCTTAACGCTTCAAGGTGCTTTTTAGTAGGCTTAGCTCGGTATCTAGCACACATGCAAACAAATGAACAAGATGTCTCGGTCTACTAGCAAGGAGGTACATCGTGATCCAATCATACTACGATATTTTGTTTGGTCAATCATGATCCCCGAGTGGTCCTCATCTAGTTTGGTTCGATCAATCATGGAGTGTCAACAGGTCACTTGAATCAAATCCAAATTTCTTTAAGATCTCGCTTGCATATTTAGATTGATTTATGAAAATGCCTCCGGACTTTGTGAAATTTGTAATCCCAAGAAAATGACATTTGTCCCATCATTGACATTTGAAATTTTGAACTCATTTCATTTGAAAACGATCACATTCCATTGGGTCCGCCGAGGCAAAAATAATATCATCAACATAAATTTGAACATGAATTAAATGTTTGCCCGACTTCGGTGAACAATGTTGGATCAATCGCCCTTTGCTAAATCCGTTGATAGAAGAAACTTTGACAAAGGTATCATACCATGCCCTTGAGCTTGCTTTAAACCGTAAAGAGCCTTCTTCAAACGATAAACGTGAGTAGGATGCTCTTGATTTACAAATCCTTCAGTTGGTCGACGAGACGACTTCTTTAAGGTCTCCGCTCGTAAATGCCGCCTTCACATCCATCCGATAGACTACCATGTTCTTACTAGCAAGATTAGCCGAAAAGATTCGATTGCCTCGATTCGAGCAACCGAGCAAAAGATTCTTCAAAGTCAATACCTCCTCTTGACGGTATCCTTTAGCAACTAATCGAGCCTTGTTCTTCAACACATCACCATGCTCATCAAGTTTCACTTTGAAGATCCATTTAAGAGCAATAATCATAGCACGCCTGAGCAGTACTAACTCCCATACATCAAGTCGATCAAACTCATGAATTTCATCTTGCATGGCATTGAACCAAATATCTTCATTCATGGCGGTTTTAACATCTTTTGGTTCGATCTTAGATAGTACGGAGTTGAAGAAGCACCATAAGGCATCGGTTGCAAGTTGTTTCCGTGTTGATACAGACGAGAGGGATTTCCAATGATGTTGTCTAGTGGATGATCGTGAGTCCATTTTCTAAGGTGTTCATGTGGCGCTTGTTGAGGGACCGAGGTAGCAGAGTCGATGTCTCCTCAAGAAGATGGTTCGATGATGATTCAGAGCAAATATGTTTTCAAATGGAGCATCTTCGTGAGTAGCAAAGGGATTAACTTCATCATTGATGCCGTAAACATTTCCATGATGTACATTTGAAGAATGATGATTTGTTGATGAGATCAAGGATCGCAGCAGCGCTTCTTGACTTAAAGATATTGAGACCGAGGATTGACTTCATTCACGTGAATATGAGCACCTCTGTTGTAGGAATCGACACCTCATTAGTACTTGGATCATAAAGTTCATCAAACATAGGATCAAACAATTTCTTTAAATCATCTTCGATGGAGGTACATATGGAGTTTCTTGAGAAGAGTTTGGAACAAGGGATGAACCAATGGGACTGTTTTTGAAGTGCGGGTCCCGAATCGGATTGTCCAGAGCCATTTGACCGGTCACCATCAAACGTAACGTGAATTGTTTCCATGATATTTCGGGTTCTTTTGTTGTAGATTCGGTATCCCTTTTGTTTGGTGCATACCCTACAAATACTCCAATGTCTCGCTTTAGCTCTAAGTTTGCCTAAGTCTTGTCCTCATTAGTTGGATAACACAATGCACCAAACACACGAAGGAAAGAGAGATTAGGTTTTCATTGTGGACAAGTTCATATGGAGTTTTTCCATGAACAAAGTGAATCGTGGAACGATTTTGTGTGTAGCATGCAAGGGCAATAGCTTCACCCGAGAAACATTGGAACCTTTGAGTAAATCAAGATTGTTCTAGCGGCTTCTACAAGAGTTCGATTTCGCCTTTCAACTACACCGCTCGCTGAGGAGTTCGTGGAACACTTCTTTGATGGTCGATTCCAACGCTTTCATAAAATTCACTAAGTTGTTTGTTGACAAACCCGCCCATTGTCTGCTCGATTATTCGACTGCTTTGTTAAGTCGAACTCGCAATGCTTGATGAGTTTGATGATGATATCGAGTTTCATCCTTTGTCCTTAAGAACTTGACCTGTGAATCTAGAGTAATCATCAACCACAACTAACACATATTTCTTCCCAAATATATTCTCGCACCCTCATTGGTCCACATAAATCCATATGAATCATATGAAGAACTTCGTGATGAGTTAGTAGGTTTGGGTTTATGGGCATACTTTTGCTTTTTCCCAATTGACATGTCGAACAAAGATGATCCTTTTCATACTTGAGTCTAGGTAAACCTACAACTAAGTCCTTTCTCGAGAGATCATTGATGGTACCAAGTTCAAGTGATTGAGACGACGATGCCATAACCATGACTTTGTTTTAGAGGCCTTTGACAAGAAGCAAATTGAGAAGACTTCATCATATCTTCGATAGAGATGGTGTATAGATTTGAACCACGTGAACCTCTTAAAAGTTCCTTACCATCAAGTTCTCTAACGAAGGTGTATGTTTTCTCAAGGCTACTTCTAGATCGTAATCGCAGATTGACCAACAGAGAACAAGTTGTGACCAAGACCTTCTACATAGTAAACCCCGGAGATAACACTTTGCCAACAACATAGTCTCCATAACCCATAATAGCACCGAAATGATCATTCCCGAATCTAATCGTCTCCGATGAATTTGCTCACGGTTCATGAGCCGTGACCGTCGCCAAATATATGCTTGGAACAAACTGAGTCCGTGTACCACGTAACGATTTGAACGATCCGCAGCTGAACACGCATAAGAATGGATAATCGATAATTGGGATCCCCATGCAAGAATGGGTTCCATTTGGTTAGTAACAATGGTTGGAACACCCACATCGTAAAAAGAAGCATTCATATCGTAAATTAAGGCACCGGAATCATTGTGAATAGATGCAAGATTAGTGTCTCAGATAGCCCTGCTCACAGCAGTGCTCACTTCTTAAGGGAATAGTTCTACCAAGAGGCATCCATTTTCTAGTGGGCATTGTCTCGATTATTCTTATGACCAATGTATCCAATAATAGCCTATCTTACTAAATGTTCTTCCCGGGTTTCCACTGCTTTCTAACTTTCTTTCGCTTTTGCCTTTTAGCCTTTTTAGCATGAATTTTAGCATTAACAACATTAATCGGACAATTAACATCATTAGGCAAAACATTAACACCACATTCATGATTAGAAATGTAATTCAAGCAGACATCAATACAAGGTTTGCAAATAGTATCGAATTCAATTAATTACAAGACGCCTATGGCTAATACTAGAATCAACACGATTCGCTTTATTCGATTCAAGCTTAAAGTTCCTAGATTGTTCTTCTACTTTTTCCAAAGGCACATTCTTAGCTTGAGGTCCTATCATTCCTTGTATTGTCTTGAGACTTTGACCGCTCCCTTTAATGTCACCGATTACTCTGTAGAGGAATGGGAACATTAGTTGGTTTTACTATTCTTTGCATCACCGCTTAGATGTGCCGATCCGAACTACATGCAGCACACTAAGGTTCACTTTCTTAAAACTAGAAGTGCCGGATTTGTACTCCTAGAAGGCACACTTGAGTTCTCTTTCATAGCATTGATGATCCGAATCAACTACTTAAAGGCACACTAAGGTTCACATTCAAGACATTGGGCATCGAATGAATATCATACTTGGCATTAGGCATCGAACATGGAATCAAAGGATTAACTCTCTCACCTAAGGACTTTGGGCATATTGTGATCAAGCATTCTAGGATTTCTTGAGATCGTTTGGCATATAAGCATGCATGTCCAATTGCATTATCATGAGGTTTCTCTAACTTATCCTCTTCAACAATCTCACGCAGACATTCTAGGCAATCCTTAAGGGATGAGAAGTATGTTTGAACAAAGAAGTTTGTTGTTCCCGAGATGAGGAGGACATATTTCACGCATAAAGCATATTTATTACAAGAGTGAACCTTTGATACACCATTCTCCCATTGGTCATTGGCATTTTCCTTTTACCCGACTCTTCGATTCTCAATTTCCTTTGCAATGAAGCTATTTGTTCGTTATTTTGTTACGAGTGACCTTTATTGATTCAAATAACTCATTGAAATGACGTTTAACCTTTTCATTTTCTTCTAGAAAACTTTCGCTTTCCTTTTGTAATGCATTTACTAGGTTTTGAAGATGAAACGCTTGAGAATTCGAGAATCTAAAGGAGGAGGCATTTGGGAGCCCGTCATATTGTTCGCTTGACCCTTTAATTGAGAGATTTGGGCTTTCAACTTTCTCGATCGTGTTGCAATGAGCTTGAATCTGCTCATCACGCTTGTTAATTTGAAAACTCGCATCAAACTCGAGCATCCGAGGATGTCTTGATATTTGAAGTTTTGACATTTTCTTTAAGATGTTGATATTTTAGTTGTAAATTAAAATGCTCAACTTCTAGTTTAGAAAATGTTTAACCAAATTGTCGTGATCATCCAGCTCAATTTTCTCGCTTAGTTCGTAATTAGTTTTTCAAGCTCAATGACACGATCATGGGAGACTTTCAGGCAACCGATAATTCATGAAATTTGGAAGCATTAATGGAACAATTTGTAGCAAAGAAAACACATCTTGAGCAATACATTCGTAAATCGTGTTCTCATTTAGTGTATGCAAGTTCTTCCTCTCAATCTCATTATATTTTAGTGCTCGCTCATAGTCACTAACTTCAACTATCATTGCATCAAATTCCTTTTCCATTCCCTTAATATCGCTTTCTATCCCTTTTAAGACTCTCAAAGTGATCTTTTAGAAGTTTAAAGAAAGGCATGACCTCGCTTAAATAACATTCTTTCATTTGCTCAAACCCCTTTCTCCTTCGCTTATACCAAAGGGTGTGATCCTTTTCTTGCAAGTTTTCTCAAAATCAACAAATAGTTGAAATATAACATATTGGCTAATTAAGGTCTTGCTTTTAGTGGCAATTGTTCTAGGAACAAGATGCATTGGTGTATTAGGAGGATACACAATGCTTCTAGGCATTTTCCAAAGGGAGGGTTTGTTTCAACAATATTTTCATTTTCGCTTATCTAAATCCATTTTCCGTAAAACTTGTTCGGGAGTCAACAATGTCTCGAGGCTTAAACATGTTCAAGGAAATCCAGCTTTTCCTTCTTGTAATCATGGGGTGTGATCTTTATTTTCTTCTCTTTACATTTAGGATCATCTAATTTCTTGTTCATCTTTTCCTAGTGACTTCATCCGATTTCTTATCTTCCTCAAAGCACTCAACGCAACTAGGTTTCGCCTAGGTTTAAGGATTTCATTGCCATCATAAAGAACCTTATGAGCATTTCTAGCCCTTTAATGACCTCTCGGATTTGGTTCCTCAACAAGGGAATGCTATGCTTATCGCTAAGACTCTATGCTTAGTGATCATGTGAGCAATCAATGGTGTTCCTTGTATGTACAACTTGTTTTCAAGTTTGTTTTTCAAAGTTTTCGATTAGAAAATCTTTCAAGAGTTTTGATTCCTTTGCATTAAATTCTTGCTTAAGCATTTTCACATTTTCTTGAAGTTCTTGTTTTTGCTTAGCGCTTTAGAAAGCTTTTCTTGCAAGGAATTTAACTCTTGTTTTAATACTTCTTCTCGAAAATTACTTTTTCTAATGATTGTACGCACTTGGTCATCCATTTCCCGCTCACGAGTGGTCAACTCAAATTTTGCACGTTGTTCATAGATAGCAACACGCTCTTTATAGGCATTTAGTTCGTAAATTACGAATCATCAAGGCACATGCAAGGTATTCATCAAAACATAGTCATTGTTGATCGCAGAAGATGCATCACTTGGTACAACTTCACTTTCACTTTGTTTCACATATTGATCATATGGGACAACATTGATATTACCCATATTTTCAATATTTGATTCAATAGTTTCATTGATTGTACTTTGTCATGCATCTTTGCACATCAAGATCATCGATAGTTTTAATACCTCCGAGATGAGTTTGTCTTTGGATGAGCCACCTTGTGGTGAAGAAGAGACCTTGGGAGAAACCATTGGAGAAATGCTAGCCATAAAATTGTGTGTGCAGAGGTCCATCATCCACATCGAGTCGTATGCATCACAATCGCCGACTTGAAAGGCATTCGATGATTGTGACCTATCTCCGAATAGGTCGCTCATCCACATCTCGCATCATAGGTCTTGGCATTGCCCTCGCCTAGAAACAACAATTCCTCTTCATCCAAAGCAAGACCATTATCCCGAGCTTGTACAAGCAAGATCTTATCTCTCAAGTAATCAAGATTCGTGGACGCTTTGAGATGTGCGCCTTGCAATGTGTCCTCACCACCACGCTTATAACATTTGATCGGCTTAGCTTGACCTTGATTACCATTCCTTCCTCGATTCGATTACCAACATAACCTCTACCACCCACCTCTTCCTTGATCAAACCGCTTTTCTTGAACCGACCGCCCATAATTTTCCCATCTCGATCAAAGCATGGTTGTGAAGATTGGAGGCGGTTCGGATCTCATTGCAGTGTGAAGTTTGTTGGTGTGAGGTGAAAGTGTCCTGTTCTCTTTAACCATGAGTGTCGCTTGAGTGATGAAATGTTCCATGACAAGATTTGCATCGTTGTTGCTTGAACCTTGGATCGAAATGGGTTTGTGATTATCATCTTCCGGGTACAACTTGAGAAGCATTGGTGGTAATCCCATCATTTGTGAAAAAGGCGCTTGAATCATTTGTAGAGCTTGTTTCTCCCCGACCTTTGAACCGATCAAGAATCCTCTTTTCAAACATGGCATGTCTCTCATTCTCAGGAGGAAGGCATAGAGTTGCTCATAGTTTGTATTCTTCAATCCTTTAGTGAGCTTCACAGAGGTGACAAACTTGTGCCATTCGGGATTCATGTTGTTCACAAATTTAGAGTTCAAATTGAATGTTAGGCATAGTCATTCGATGTTCCTCATATCATTCACCAACTTATGAAATCTCACATAGTACTCATAGACACTCTCATCCGGTTTCATCTTGAAGTGTTCAAATTCATCATAGAGTTGTGATTCTCTGCCTTCCATAGTTAATTCGAACCCGAGAGAAGCATCTTGACATTATCCCATACCGCTTTTGCTTCGTGTTGTGATTGATCGCCTTGTAGATGTCTTTAGGAAGACCTTGAAGAACAATGTTAAGCCCCGATATCAAGATCGAATCTCTTTTCTCCTTATCATCAAGCTCATCATACATCTTTGGTCCGTCCATTCCAGAAATCGTAGTTCCATCTTCAAGAAGATCAAGTACATCTCTAGTCGCCTCAACTCGATACGGTCCTTCATCAATGGATTTGAGAATGTTGACACCATTTTCCTTTCCAAGACAAGACAACTGATTCGTTGAGCCCAAGAATCGTAGTCGGCTCACAAGCATGGGTGGACGAGTATCCGAACCACCGCTTGAACATCCTCGCAACAAAGGAGATGATAGTAGGAACGTTGGTAGACATGTTAACAGATTATACGGATTTTATAACTCTATGATTAAACCGGAAATAGATTCTTTCACGGATTTTACTAAATCAAGAGAAACCGTAAAAATCACCCAAGTCGCTAGAAGATAATGCACCAAGTCGCTAACACCTAATTCGCTATACCACCAAGTCGCTAAAGTCCCAAGTCGCTAAACAAAGGCAAGTCGCTAAATAGTAACTCGCTAAGCCTCAAGTCGCTAGCAAAATTTTGGCAAGAATTGCTAAGATCAAGTCGCTAAAGATTCAAGTCGCTAAATAGCAACTCGCTACTCACCAAGTCGCTACACACTGTCGCTACCCGTAGTGGAGAGTCCACTACTTGTACCGTAAGTCGCTAGGCCTAAGTCGCTAGCTCCAAAACCTTCAACTCGCTACAAAATTGTAAAGCAAGTCGCTACTAAGAAACAAATCCGTAGGTCAAGTCGCTAGCAAGAAAACAACACAAACATCACTTTTCAATCCAAAACAACCCAACCAAGATGATTCAAGCTACCAAATGAAAACCTAAACACTTGTGATGATTCTAAACATAAAAGTACTAACAAAATCCAAGCTTTAACACAAGAAATCAACCAAATGATGCACAAACCACTAAACTTTTTCAAACTCAAAACCACCTAAAACCACTAGAAATCCAAAGATGTGCAAGATATGATCTAACCATGGCTCTTGATACCAATTGTAAGATATTAGTTTTCACTTACACATCAAACCATAACACAAAGTTGGCGATAAGTGGAATTCTAGAGAGAAAGTTAGAGGTTTAGGGAACTTAGTGAGAGAAAGTGAAAGATATTATTATGAGCTCCAACTCTCTACCTTGGGAGGTAGAGAGTATTTATAGTCTTACATAAACGCCACACAACGGGTCATGGATCGTGCATACAGCTGGTAAAGACCCGTCTGTCCTCCACGGTGTTACTTAACTAAATACTACTTAACTTAAAATAACTACGACTACGAGCTTTCTAACGATTACATATACTTGAGGTGACCGACTTTTAATACCGGAATTTCTAATTCCTAACAAATATTAGTACACGGTCGATGTGCTAAAGAAAAGAGTTTTAAGCACAACGACCGGTTTTTCAAAGGTATCCGTCAATCCATAACTCGAACCAGATTGATTCAAAAGATTGAATCGCCCATTGTTTCTATTCGGTTGTCACATGGTTGATCTATTGGATAGATCTCACATGCCACCCACCGTGAGCTTGTTTGATGTTGGCTCGAAGGCTTTCCATCTTCATTGTGAATATGTTTGCATATCACTCGGATGTTATGGCAATACCACAAGGATAATGCGAGGACTCATAAGATATAATCTCTCTTCCACATTGTGTGAAACAGAGAGTCTTCATTGAAAGTGTCCTAATGAGATTTATAGATGATCTCGTGGCTCTAGACTCAATTGTGCATATTTGGATCCTATGTCGGAGACTAGGGAGAGGTCTCCTTCTTCAATATCAACAAACTCTAAGAGAAAGTCGATAGATAATGTCGGTTCCCGTGAGAATGAAACAAGCCCTTTTAAGAGGAACTTGAGTGGTTTGGGAAGTTGAAGTGCAATCGTCACTTGGTCCATGACGTCTTGTCTTCAATACCGATGTTACCTTGGTAACCACCAAGAGTATATGAATTGAACCCGGTTTCGCCCTAAGGTTGAATAAATGGAGGGCTATTTCTTTTCACCCTTTTCACATTCAATTCTTTTCATTCTTCAACCCTTCAAGCTTACCGAGACTTCATAACTAGAACCTTGTTGGGTTTATTCCAAGACTAGCTCATCTCATCCGCACTCTTCCCATATCTCACTTTTCTCCTTTTTCATCATACCTAAGGACTTCTACACTATCTAGTGGATTGTCCTCGGTAGATCCCTCCGGTTCGGCGGATCGTGGGAACGAATACCTAACCTCACCATCCTTATAACTCCATACATAAAGTAAAATGGTCGGTCTTTTGGTATTGTTCATTCTTCCTTGAAACCAATTGAAAATCATTTGAAAAACAATCAAGGTACTTGTGATACGAGATCAAAGCATTTTGTACCTTAATTGTTTTGATCATTTAGAAAACCTCCCCTCAACATGTGCATATGATTTAGAAATTGTTTAGCACATGGAGGCAAGAGGACTTTGAAATATTTTCTTTGATCACAATTTTCATAGAAAAGCCATTTGATTTTCTTGGTAAATTCTCCCCTCAATATGTGCCTAGAATATTTGAAATCATTTTATCACATAGAGGAAAGAGTTCTTTGAAGTACAACCACGATTACCAAACATTTAGAAACCATTTAACACACAATCAAGGTACCTTATATAAAAACATGGAAATCTTTGTACCTTGAAGATTTGAATTTGTTTTGAAATGCTCCCCTTAATATATGCTTCGAGATTCAAAAATAGTTTAGCACATATTAGAGAGCAAGATGCACTTTGAGACAAAATGGTCATCTTTTATCATCTTTCATATTTATATCACATTTTCTCCCCGATCAAAATTTCAAATCCTTTGAGATTTTGGATCTCAAGTGATTTAAATATGTATGAAACAAAACATTTGTTGGAGAAAATGTGTCCAGCTTTATATGATCCGAAGTGGACAACACAAGTTCCTTTTTAGACACAAAGGAAACCACAATACATAACCTAACACTATTACATGCATTATAGTTGTTCATAGTTTGTACACCACATTTTACACATAAAAATACAAAATGAAACTACTTCCTAAGATGTCTTCATTCGGTTCTTTGAAGCGGTTTGTAATGACCTTCACGAAGTCTACCACCAACAAAACTTTCAAGGTCGCGGAAGATCATTCGAGTCTTAAGTCTTCTACCGATTGCAACAATGAAATCTTCACACCTCTTCAAGTCCTCATCACCCGAAATTTTGTTTTGTTCCACGGCTTCGATCAACTTTGATTTCATTCACTCTAGAGTTTAATTCTTCTTCGACCATTTTGAGAGTACCATCATCGAATTTGTAGAGCTCGCATAGTCTCATTAGCATGCGAGTCCGTGATCTGCTCGGTGAAGATGATGGCTCTAGGGGTGTCAAGAACTCTATATTCGTGACGAAATTCATGTCCCGAGGCATTCCATTGTGGACTTGTAAGGTTGACACAGGTCCGTAGCTTTCCATTCCTAGTGAAAATCCTCAACCCTTTTTCGAATGACTAAGCCCCGATCCAAAGGTTGACAAGCAGAGAGAGAGCCTTCTTCTCACGGATGGGCGTGATCAAGATGTCCTTGAAGGTTCAAGAGATAGAGATCTTCAAAGTCATTTGGCGCAGATGTTTGAAGTCGTTTTCTTCATCACATGATCTTTCATGTCGCTCTTCAAGAACAATCTTCTTAAGATAATCATAGCCATAGATTGGGAAGATCTCTATATTGACAACACTTAGAATTTGCAGACTTGGATCTAACACTTTGCACTCTTTTATCACTATGTCTTTCAATGTAGAAATTCTTCTTCTTGAACCACCAATGAGAAATGCCATATGAGGCGGCAATGTCATACTCTTGTTCTTTATCCGCCTGAATTGATCCGAACCATCTGCTCAAGACCCCGATCGAGTAGGTAGCAACTTTCATCTTTGAAATCGATAGAGTGGTCTTCTTTCGATGAACGAGCACACAGATAATCCAAGTCATGGTTGAAGAAGAATTCGATCGAATGGTCATTTGTCCGTGTTCACCACCGAGAGGAAGAGGCTTGTTCACATTGAAACGATGATCCGCTCACCGACTTGATCATTCAAAGATCTTATGGCATTCTTCCATCCGGTATTGGAGCCGATTGGCATCGAGTGAAAACCTTGACAATTTCAAAAGTCGGTCCTTCAAGATCCTTTGGAGTGATGGACGAGATTCTCTTCTGCTCACAAAACCACCTAATGAAGCTTCCCATATCACCAAAGAAGTGCGAAGAGAGTCTTCACCGGGCTTCATAGTTATTGGTGATAGTTGATGCCCGTTGTTATCGTGAATCATCGTGTCGGTCTCTAGGATGGACCATGAAGGTTCTCTCTCTCTTGTGAGCCGCCTTTGAATTGTGTCCTTTGAAGGTGCAACTCTAGATGTGTTAGAGCGCTCACCGACACGTATGCATCAAACCAATCATCTTCGATGGCTTGGGGATATGTTTGGTGGATGCATCATCGCCATCGATTCGACTCGCCATGACATACGATTCTTCATGAAACACTTGATCTTCGTGAATAGAAGAGAATGTGGGTGTGAACCTTGAATCAACCGTGGTCCAAGCCGCAGATTTCTTCCGAGTTCCCGATCTCCGGATGGACTAGATTGATTGGAAGGTTTTGGTGGTGATGATGGTGGTTGTGGTGGAGCAGCAGAGGTTGTATAAGAGGATCCTCCACCCCTAAAGTTCCGGCTCCTCCAGTTGGAGGTGGTGGTGGTGGTGGCTTGGGACCTCCAGACTTATCAGTTGTTTTCTCTGGAACAGTCTTTCTTTTCTTCTTATCTTCCCTTTCTCGTATATCCTCCACAAACTGCTGATAATTATCAAGTCTCATCGATTCCTCGAGTGCTTCGTATAATTTCTTATGCGTATCATCCAAATGCTCTCCGCTTCATACATTCTTTCGAGAGAGAGCGATCTCATATCGAGATTGGCAAGTCTTTGAATCATCAAGTAATGGAGCCTTCATTGCCCATTCAACCGCATCTTTAATATCAGCTTCTATTGCCTTTGTAACAATCTCATTAAGGTTAATATCCTCCAGCTTTTTGACACGACTATCAAGATTATTGACGGCGATAGGAAAATGCTTCTCAATAGTTGCAATACGTGACATAGCCTCTTCAAGTAATTGTTCAGTAGTTTTGACTGGAGGCGGTGAAGCAGGAGGTGGTGAAGCAGGAGGAGTGATGGTTTCACTGATGGTGACAACATTTGATGGATCATTAGCGGGTTTGGGTGGTGGAAGTACGGTTGAATGAGGTGGTGCAGACATAGGAGGGATGGTTGAAGTGTCTTGCTGAATATCAACATTGTACATGGACTCTACTTCCTCTTTCTCATTATTTTTCTTAAACGGCTCGTTATCGAGGGTTTGTCATTTAAAACCGATCACCAAAAGAGAGATCTCATCTAGATTCTTCAATGAGGATAGAGAATCAATTGACAAGTTTGGTTCTTCCAAATGCATGGTCTCATCGGATCTTGACTCAAGGTTCTCCGTGAGTCTTTCAACAATTCTTCATCAACATTTTGATCGACCGGTATCACTTGATGCAAGAGTTTCTTCTTGTGCTTCGGATACCTCCTTTTCCAATCCAGATTGTTCTTGAGTCAAGATGATTCAACACTTCTTTTCTTCACTCAAATTGAGTGGTAGTTCTTGATGGTGAAGAGGAGAATGTCAAGCATGTGAGCGGCTTGTTCGTCATCTACACCAACAATCCTTTCCCTTTGTCTTGTGTGATTGGAGTTGTATGGCGTGGCTCGTTTCGTGTTCTCTTAACACGACACCTCCAACCGGTGCTCTCATTCGACTTTCTAGGCTTTGCTTGATTCCTAGTTGCGAGCAACATCATCTTCATCAATCAAACTCAGTATTACCCTCGAAACCTCGCCTCAACGCTTCCTTTTTCCACTTCCTTCTTCTTTCTTTTCTCGCTTTTGGGTTGTGGTGTCGAGGTTGTGACCTTTCACGCTCCTTTTGGAAGGGCGATATGAAGTCTTTGAAAGTCTTTGAGCCGTAGCACTTAGCGCTTTTGGGTTGTGGTGGAGTGGGAGAGACATCAACATTAACACCGGATCTCGAAGCCCTTTTCTTGTACAGTTTGAAGTGATCCGCCTTCTTAATATCGTCGATGAGAAGAATATCGTGAATTGGCAGTCCAAAGATCTCTTTATCAACACCTCTAGCAATATATTTGAGGTTGCCGAGAACAAATTCATCCTTAGCATTATGTAGGGCAGATTCACTCCTAGGGTTGAAGTTGTGAGTCTGTTGCAAGAACTGGATAACAAGCTTCGAAAATCTGATGCTAGGAATCACAAGTTTGTTTACTTTCTTTCGACCCTGAGCTTTATTCTGAAAGTTTGTTCTATCGGAGATAAATGTGTTCATTGACAACGAGAATTCTTCCCAGATACGTTCCGAGACATTAACATTCACCCCATTGACGATACCCCATAGGATTTGCAAGATGGGAATCCTCACTTTATTGAACCCTGATGTTTTGTCGGATAAGCATAAGTTGAGAACTGTTGTCATTGCTCTCCAAGGTTGATACATGTGTCCGGTGATGATGTCAGAAGCCCTTGATATGCCAACTTGATAACCCAAACCAATCAGAAGACTATTAGCTCTTCCGCACTAGGTGGAGGTTCGATCGTATGGTGGGGTTACAGGTGTGATTCCTAAGGCCTTGCTGAGAATGTCTGAATTGATCACAAATTCCTTATCATCCAGCTTGCAGGTATATTGAGCCGTGATTTTGTCCCATTCAATGGTGTTCCAAAATTGTTGTAGGTAAATGGTGGGAATTGTGCATTGTTTGGTTAGAGCACTGAAGAAGTTTGTGTTTTTAAGGATATCAATTGACACTCTGAGGATTGGATTTTGTTGCAACTTTTCCATATCTACATAACAGTTACTTTTTCCTATCTCAACCCATTTATCTTCAGGAAATATTTCGTTGTCTGAAAGAACTTTGGGTGGAGCAGAAGATGTAAGGTTCTCAGATGAGGTTGTGTTTGCCATTGAAGATCTAAAGATACACACATACAACAACAATGATTGATAGCATGTTAGTTTAGATATGGTTAGTTAAGCAACATTGAATGCAACCTCATGACATAGACACAGCAAGTAGCAAATTTGACTGAGTTCCCATAAGCGATTGAAATAGATTGAGTGGCATTAGAAAGTTTTCAAGGTAATGACTCCTTTTGACACAGCTTTTGAGAGACAAGTTGTTTTTGAATCAAATTATTTAAAACCACAATTGCTATGAAATAATTTCATGAGACAAGATACTATTATGTAAATGTTATAACAGTTGTTAAAACAAGTTTTCATATCAAGTTGCTACAAGAGAAACCAGATACAAATTGCTTAAACAAAATGTTATAGCAAGTCGCTAAGAGTAAATTGTCAATACAAGTCGCTACAGAAATCTCGGATCAAGTCGCTAACATGAGATTATAATAGCAAGTCGCCTTAAATAATTTAATGAAACAAGTCGCCACTTGAAAATTGAACCAACAAGTCGCTACCTTGTAATGACAAGTCGCTATTAAAATGACAAGGCCAAGTCGCTACATTCAAAGTTACTAAGTTGCTAACTTGTAAAGACAAGTCGCCATCAAAAACAACAAGGCCAAGTCGCTATATATTAATAAAGTAAGTCGCTAACTTGGAACAATCAAATCAACTCGCTAACAATCAAGCCAACTCGCTACGATGAACAATGGTAAGTCGCTACCAAGAACAAACATACCAACTCGCTATGAAGAACACGCTTAAGTCGCTACCAAGAACATTTCATAACAAACGCATCTAACACCACACTCAAATCAACGAACGCAACCATTTCAATACTCAAACCCAATTAGATGCAACCCATAACAACAAACAATAATAAAACACAAGACAAGGCAACCCACAACCAAACATAAAACGAATCACTTAAACCCTCATTACAATACATAATAACATAGACAACATCAATCCAAGTGAACCTAAACGCACAAGAACCATTCATACATGTAACTTTTGTTTCAATGAATGAAATCCTTTAACAAACCTAGGTGAGTGGAATAAGATTGAAGATCAAACAGCCCGAATAGAATCTGTTAAAGGAACGGAGTTAGGATATGCATATATATTACATGTAAGGAATGGAGAAGGATAGAAAAAAACATGTACCACAATCAAATTGCTAAGAGAGAATCGTCACGAGAGAAAATAACACACGAAAACCTTTTTTGATTTTTGAAATAATGAAAAGTAAACGATAAGTCGCTAGGGTATAGGGACAGATTTTTACAAGAATACCAAGTTGCCACTTTAAGTCCCTGTAGTTTTGTGAACGTTTAGCAACTCGCTAGCAAAGTGTATAACAAGTCGCTAACCCACATTTTACATAGCAACTTGCTAGAAAACATTTTACATGCCAAGTCGCTAACTCGTTAAAGGAAAGTTGCTATCTATTATTTCAAAAGCAAGTCGCTATCTTATATCAAAGGTAAGTTGCTATTTATCATTTTATGTATTATTTAGTCCACTAACTTATCGATTGCACTAACTAACATGATAAGATAAGCAGACTAACACAACAGATAACATGATAAGATAAGCAAACTAACACAGAGGACACCATGAAACAGATAAGCAATCAACACAGAGGACACCTCAATACATGCATCTGAAAACAATACATGTCCAACAATGGTGCAGAGAAAAACGAGATAACTTGTAAAATTCTCCCCCTCAATCAATGTCACCAATGAACATTGATTGAATTTAACCCACCCATTATGAAACAAGAGTATATCTTTTGTTCGAACTTCATCTATGATCCCGTGTCATTATTGAATGACATTTCTAGGACCGTAGATGTTATCGATAACAAGAGATGTATCTTTTATTAGATTGTGAGAAATGATTTAAATTATGAATTAAAAAATGATTTGAAAGAAAGATTTAAAAAAATAATGATTTGAAAGAATATTTTTTTAATTTTTTTTTAAACTGATTTGTACACAGATCAATAAGAGCGAGTCCTGATTCAAATCGAATAGGAGTCAAAGTACAAGGTACATTAATTCTGGCAAGCTATAACTCCTGAGCGAGCAATATTCATTTTATGATGGAAACCAAGTCATGATGTTCCTGATTGAATTGAGCATTGTACCTGAAAAAGGCTGAGGACAAACTGCACTAGAAGCACATGAAGAATTGCAAATGGGTGAGTTAGTAACCTGACTAATCTCACTATTGGATGTATCACGCTTGATCTAGGCGTGTCATTAATAGAGATCCCTTTAGGTTCAATATTCTTGAAGAGTTTTCCGGGCATCCACTTAAGGCAAGATCTAGGTATGTAAGTCCGTTGGATCCTGTAAACTTAAATAATCCGCGGTGGGAATCCATTTGAAACAAATGCTAGTAGATTTGGATGTGTGCACTTCCCTTTTGACTATTGGTCCTTCCGTAATTAGTTTGTTTCTTAGGGATTGATCACCATTTGATGCTTCTTATGAGAACTAGATGACCTCCTAGAATTCATGATCTTAGGACTTTGTGCATTAACGGGGGTTTGTTATTCATCTTATCGGAATGAAATAGTGAAGAGACCGGTTTTGACAAAACAAGATTCGCATCAACTTGGGAGGCAAGCTTAGATTTCGATGATTTAGATCTTTCGGTTCTAAAAGCATTTGGTCGCCTAACTACAAGATGTGTTTAGAGTTGTTCGAACAATTGGCTTTCCCAAGGTTGATGGTTTTGCAAACTTAGTGTTCACCCTATTTCCAATAGATTTCCTAAGCTCATTTTTAGTGCAACAATAGTGAAGCTCTTATCCCGAATTTGGGCTTTGAGGGCATCAATGTCATCCAACAAGGCGTTAGTTTGATCAATCAACTTGGAATTGGTCTCCTCTAAGTTCTTTCTTAAGGACTCATTTTCCTTAATAGGTTGGACACACATAGAGCCGCTTCAAGATTCCTAGATTTAAGCATATCCCTCATCTCATGATAATCACTCTTATGCACATCTGAGAGTTGTAATTTCAGATTGCATATGGTTGAATCTTTGTCCTGAATCTGGGTTTTTAAGTGGTTAATTTTAAAAAATTCTCAAAATTCTGGGAATTCCTGATTAATGCAAGGTTTTTCAGCATAAAAGCTTTCTTCCTTTTGTTGTATTGCAATTTCCAAGGAAATACAATGTTTTTCAAGAATTGAGTATTTGTTTGAAAGTTCATCATAAACCCCTTTTTCAATCATGTCATTAGTTTTAAAAGTTTTAGATTTAGGCTCAACCAAGACAGAATTAACAGTATTATGTTCAGAGTTAGGATCAAATAGATCAGGTACATTAGCACATGAATTATGTTGATCAGTTAAGGGTACCTCATCACATGACACCTGTTTGTCGAAAATATGTCATCGATTTCACCACATGCATACCAGAGTTGTCATGTAAGTGCTTCAAGCTTTTCTCGAATCGAGCCTTTGAGTTCAATGAATTGGCTTCATCCTCCTTTGTTGTATCGATATACCGCATTCAAGCATCATCCATTTTTCAATCGATCCATTGCCCGACAAATCACAACTTTCACTTGATTTTATCGACACCCATTCAACACATTCAACTGAATATTCTCTTGAGCAACTTCCTAATGTACATTTCCACATTATTCATAAGTTGAATAAATGTGTTGATGTACTCATGAATTTCCATTCCAAGATGTTTCTTGAATGAAATTCACCACATGTTGATCAAAGTCTCATGGAATATTCCTCATTGATAAATGGTGAAATTGGTTGAAGATTACTTGAAGTGCAACATTCGAGTCTTCCATTAATACCTTCTTTTGGTAATTTGAAGCTTCATTGTTCTAAGTTCAAGAACACGCTTCTTGTCAATGTGGATAAATCCCGACGAAAGAGAGCACCGCATGTTCGATGCCTAGTTGTGGATAACGGATGTGTGAGATGTTGATGAAGTAGTTGAAAGGACTCAATGTTGCATTCCATTTGCCTTGCATCATTTGTCAATACCAAGTGTGACTCATTAGATTTAGACTCGATTGTGAAGTGTGTTGATCATAAATTGTTGAATCAATCAAGGTAGAACATTCAAATAGCAACCGGTTTCATTGTTCGTGAGGTATCATAAAGTTCAAGTACTTTGGAGATTAAAGGGTCGATGATGTAAGACATTGTGTTGATGGATATTAGATATGAGTAACTTGCATCAATTTACCAAATTGCTATATAGACAAGTCGCTAACAAGACAACTCGCCAAGAATCATAACACCAAGTCGCTACGAATTAGAAGACAAGTCTTTAAGCACCAAGTCGCTAAGAATTATGACAACAAGTCGCTAACCACCAAGTCGCTAGACACAATTAAGTTGCTAAAGAACAACTCGCTAAGATCCAAGTCGCTAGTATCAAGTCGCTAACAATTTACACTACAACTCGCTAACAATTTCAAGCAAGTCGCTAACCTCACTAAGTCGCTAGCCGTAGTGGAGAATCCACTAACTTGTACTATTTGTCGGCTTGTCTCAATAGACAAGTCGCTAGGACCAAGTCGCTAACAATTAACAATCCAACTCGCTAACTTTTACTAAAGCAAGTCGCTATGATGAAAAACACAACGAGAACCAAGTCGCTAGCAAGAAAAACTTCAAAACACACTTTTCAATCCAAAACAAGCTCAACCACGTTGATTCAAGCTTACCAAATCAACACCCAAGCACTTACAATGATTCTAAACACAAAAGTACACCCAAAATTCAAACTTTAACACTAGAGATGATCCAAATGATGCAAAACCACTAAACTTTCTCAAACTCAAAACCATCTAAAACCACTAGAAATCCAAGGATATGTAAGAGAGTGATCAAACCATGGCTCTTGATACCAATTGTAGGATATTGGATTTCACAAACACATCATATCATAAACAAGTAGGCGACAAGATGAGTTTTAGAGAGAAAGTGGGATATTCTAGAAAGAGAAACTCATGGAAGGTTAGATTCCAAATGAACATCCAACCCTCTCCTTGTGGGGAGGTAGGGCTATTTATACAACAAACTAAACGCCCTCCTACGGCCTCATGGATCGAGCATACAATGGGTAAAGACCCGTCCTTCCTCCACGGTGTTGCACTAGACTAAACTATTCTAGCTAATAACTACTAACTACTAACATAATAAACGATATGTCTACGAGCTAACTTAAGCTAGATTATATTGGGGTGACCGATGCTTCACTATAGAATTTCCAATTCCTAACACTCTAACAACAACTACAATAACCGAACAACAAGCACTATCAATCAGTAGTCCCTTTATACCGTCCAAAATGTAATGAAGTTTATTACACTGTTTTTTTAGCTACTTGTGACTATAAGGCAATAGCAGTCACTTTGGCCTCCTACCTTCATATTTTATTGACTGCTGCGTCCATATTGTTGCAATATCACGTGGGTGCACAAATATTTTTATATGAAATAGTATGCTATTGATTAAAATATTACAACAAAACATCTCTTTTCGTCAAACGTTATTGCTTTTAAAGATATTACAACATCACGTGGGTGCACTAAAGCTATTGTCACTATAAACATATTATAGCAAAATATCGTTTGCCAAAAATTTCAATCATATGGAATTCTTCGTAACGAGCGGGTACCCTAATAGTCTAAACAAACAAATTGGTTCATTTAATAATCAAAACTTGTGCCACTATAGCACAAATTAGAAAAAATCATTCTTATTAACAAAAAGTCATTTATTAACTATAGATGTCAATCAACTTTCAAAGGACTAGTAGGGTACCCGCGTAATGCGGCGACGAGTACTCTATAACTATATTTTGTAGCGGGCAAATGTTATCCCGCACAGATGAGTAGATAATAAAAAGAGATTGCTTCATCCAATCCTAGGATGACTGAATCTATTGTGTATGAAGTATGATTAATTTGTGTTGTATCCTTTTTTAATTCTTTCATAAATCATGAGTTCTTTTGATATTGAAATTTTATAACTGACATTTTATTGTATATTAATATTTTTTTTGGCTTTTATATTACAAGTACCGATACGAATACACATTTTTTTCTCATTAAATCATTTATTTGATCATTAATATGACGGTTACAAATTTTTGAGTTTACTAGTATTGATCAAGTTTTGAAACCTTTCTATAACAAGCAAGTTTGGAAATCTGAATGTCATTACACATAGTTGCCATATTTTATTTGTTAATTAATTAGATGAGGAATTTTCATTTGCTTACCTTTATTTTGATGCTTACCAATGGACAAATCCTCACCATTCATATATTTTGATCTAATGGTGGGGATTAACCTAAGATTTAATATGCTTAACCTTAATTCTCCCAACTATATAAAGCCATTTCTTCTTCTTTTTTTTTCATTCGCTTCATTTTTTTCACACAATTACTGTGTGTTTTTCTCCCAACCTACTCTCATCATTTCCCTCCAAATAGTAGTTATTCCAATCAACTATTATTGTTTGATCATCACCAGTTGGATCACCATCACCATCACCATTCCAATCACCATCACCATTCCGATCATCATCTCATCATCACCTCCCGATCATATCATCCTTTTTTATGCCTTCTTTTGATTTGAATGAACCGTTTGTTTCAGAAGTTGATTTGGTTGATGTTGTTGCGGTTGATAATGTTGTTGATCGGTTGTTAATTATATGGATCAAGTTCTTAACATTCCTTCTTATTAAGTTGCACACCAAGTGTTTGATGAAATGTGTGAGTGAAAAATGTTTGATAATTTTGTTATCTGCTCATGTAATTCTGCTTATTAATTAAGTTGTTAGTTGAATTTTTGTTTTAACTCGCATTTGAATCTTTTTTATGTCGATTGTTTTTTGAATCGCTATTTATAAATGCGTGTAGTATCGCTATGATATTTGAAGTTGAATTGTATATGTGTATTATCACTAGTGATATTTGTATTATCACTTGTGAAATCTTGTTTATTTGATACTTTTAGTTTATGTTTTAGATTGTGAGTAGCATTAGGGTTTAATATGATATCATTTTGAGGATGGGTGAATTGATAAAAATTTGATGCATGAAAGGTGTTTGACAAAATGACTAAAAGAGGGATGCACAAGTTGAGAAACAATCACATGTTCCTGTTTGTCCATCATTTCATATATAACCAAATCAAAAATATTTATTTGAATAAACAAGCTTTAGGAAATTAATCAAAGTGCACTATAGTTATTGTAAATGAGTAATCATATCTTATGTTGCATTAGTTGATGCTTATTTTCATTTTTCTGAATGGCGTCCTTCTGAATTATTTTAGTGCGTTTTGTATTTTGCTTTGTCCATTACTCTATATCTGAGGTGATGCACATTTGATGTACTGTTCTATAATTGTGCAGTGACCTAGAACTTAAGCCACAAGGACTGCTTAGCTTAACAATCGTGAAGGCAAATAATTTGAAGAACATGGAAATGATTGGAAAGTCTGATAGCATATATTCAGCCACTTGAAAAGTTCAAAAGAAAGGTTGTTGATTACAACTTAAACCTTGTTTGGAATCATGGAATTCGGTTAATTGCAGAAGATAAGAAGACCTTGTTAATACAAATAAACCGTAAAAACGTTTATTAATATTTAGCGATCTCTTTGTGTTTTGTTGATAACAAATATAATGTTATCATAAGTAAAATTATAAGGATACATGTTATTTTTGTAAAGCATCTACATTTATAGTCATATAATATAAATTGTTGTAATAATTCATTTATTGTAATAGTTTATTAGGATGGGTAAAAATCACAACCCATGACCCATACCCATGGAGCTTATCCATAACCCATGGAGTTAACCCATAACCCATTGTCTAGATGCATTGCATCTTTTAGATACATTGTATCTACTTAGATACCCATGGTCCAAAGTCTAGGACCCATGACCCATAACCCAAAAACCCATGGGCAAACAGGAGCGTCTCACGGATCCCTCCTTTTACACTAGACGGATCCCTCAGGCAAGGGATCAGTGGGATACGTGCAATAGTAGCAAGAAATTGCCTATAAATAGAGAGCCATTTCTTCATTGCAACTCACCCCTCTTCTTACAAACTCTCTCATATATTCTTACATTCTTCTAACCTAAGATCACTTGATCTAGATAATAGTTCTTCTTTCTTTTTGTTGTGATTCTCATTTAGGTCCTTCTCAAGGCGAGATCACGAGCATTCTACAAGTCATCCAAGCAAGGGGGTCCTTGATTGATTTGTTCCTCCACAAGATTTACATGCAAAGATCTTGTATTTCATATTTCACATATTTGTTGTGTTATAGTAGTGTTGGTTTGGTCCTCCGTGTTAAGGACTCGGTATTTAGCTTTGTACGGAAAAAGTGTAAGCGGCGTTGTGAAGGCTTCTCCACGAGTTGAAGGAGTTTGTTGACATAGTGCTTGAACTATCGAGTAGGTGACTCGGGGTGGAGTAGGGCAAGGAAGGTGTCCTTGTAGCCGAACCACTATAAATCGGTTGTGTCATTTCTATCCTTTACTTTACTTGTTTTCTTTACTTGCATTACTTATTGATCTATACTTTCTATCTATCCACACGATTTCACATTACATCGAATCTAAAGTTTTTGAAACTAACTTAAAATCGGCAAAACTATTCAACCCCTTCTAGTTTTCCACAATTGGCATCAAGAGCTAAGTTTACAAAAGTTTTATAGTAAACCGTATTTAAAAACTTTCCGATCACTATGGGTTCTGAAAATTATAAGGAAGGGCAATCCAGGCAACAACCCCCACTACTTGAAACTAATGGTTTTATATATTGGAAAAATAGATTCGAAACGTATGTGAAGTCAAAAGATATTGATCTTTGGTACATCATTGTTGAAGGCAATTTTGAAGCCACTACAAAAGATGAAACCGAAATTTAGTAACACACCTCATGATCAACTCACCGATGATCATAAGAAAAGCTTTCAAAAATAGTGAAGCTAAAATGGTTTTATATAATGCTTTACCCAAAAGGAATTGAAAGAATTTCCATGCTTAAAACCTCTAAAGAAATTTGGAATTCTTTAGTTGTAACTCATCAAGGAAATCAACAAGTTAAAAACAATAAAATAGATTTATTTGTTCAACAATATGATCAATTTTCAATCTCGGATGAGGATACTATAGATCATTCTTTTGCTAACTTTAATACTATAATTAAGTCTTTACAAGCACTTGATGAGTCTTTCTCTAGTCGTAATCATGTTAGGAGATATCTAAGGGCTTCCATCTAAGTGGAGATCTAAGGTGACGGCAATCGAAGAATCAAAAGACTTGTCAATCCTCACCCTCGATGAACTCATAGGTAATCTAAAGGTCTATGAGCTTGTCCTCGCTAAAGATTCTCAAGCCTCAAAAGAAGAAGAAGGAGCCACAAATCTCGGCCTTAAAAGCCAAGAAGTCTCAAGTGATGAAAAGCTCTTCTTGGATAGTGATGACGTAAGAGTATGCCATGGCGGTAAGGGATTTCAAGAAGTTCTTTAGAAGAAGGGGAAGATATGTCAAGCAACCATATGACGACAAGAAGGGATTCCGGAAAGGCAAAGATGACAAGAAAGCAAGGGATGAACGCGCTTGTTTTAAATGTGGGGACCCTAATCACTTTATTAGTGAGTGTCCCAAATGTGACGAACAAAAAGCGTCCGTGAGTGGTTCGTGGGGAATGTGCGAGGAGGAGGACGAAGAAATTTGTCTCATGGCAAATGACGAGGTATGTCACGAATACTATAGTAGCTCATCATTAGATGATGATTCATTACATCGTGAATATGATAAACTTTGCAAAATTAGTTTAAAAGTAATTAACAAAAACAAGTTTTGAAAAACCAAAATGAACGTTTAGAAAAGGAAGCCTTTGAGTTAAAAGCTAAATTAAAACGTTTAGAAAAGGGGAAGATAGCAAGTGGAGAGTGTGAGCTTTGCGTTCAACTTCAAACACTAGTTGATAATCTAGATTCCAAAATTGCTAGAATGAGTACTAATACCCTTGATATGATATTAGATAGTGTTAAAACAGGAAACAACAAAAAAGGATTAGGTATTCAGCAACTTGATGCGTCAATTAGTGAAAACAAAGAAACACAATTCGTTAAAGCAATAGAAAAACAAGTCACTGTAGTCACGAATCCCACGGATCCCACAAAAAGGGAACCGGCTAGTGTAAAGCCAGGGATCCGTGGGTCTGCTGAAGCAAACAGTAGTAATAATATAGCTTCCTCATCTAGAACCGACTTTGTTATTATTAATAAAAGGAAACCAACTCATGTTACTATTAGACAACCACCTCCAAGACAAAATCAAAATTTTATAAGAAACAAAGGTCCATCCTTTTCAAAACCAAACACATTTATAAGGAGACCTAATAATGTTTATCCGAGAAGTAACCATCAAATGGGATGGAATCCTAATATGCAAAACGGTTTTCCATTTCAAAACTTTGCACCGTGGAATGCATACTCACCTTTCCATATATGTCTAACATGAATGAAATGTATAACACTAATTGACCCATGAACAAATGGGGACCAAACTTTTGAGTTAATTGTTTTCTTAGGTGTGCTTAAAGGTCAACCTAGATCCGGATGAATGGATCAAGGATAGCGGGTGCACAAGGCACATGACCGGTAATAAAGATTTATTTTCCACTTATGAATCCTTCAATGAAGGAAATGTGGTATTTGGAAATAGCAAAAGCAAAATCATTGGTAAAGGTACGATTTCTAACAAATCTCTAACCATTAACGATGTGTCACGTAGAAAACCTAAACTTTAACCTCTTAAGTATAGGACAAATATGTGATAAGAAGTGTAACGTACTTTTTAATGAAACCGGTAGTAAGATATTGAAAAACGGTATCACTATAGGAAAAGGAATTAAGAAACATGGAGTCTATGTCATTAAAATCGGTAATGAACCTAAATACAAACTTTGTCTTACTTCTATGGATGATACTTCGACCTTATGGCATCGAATATTGGGTCATGCCAATATGCGACTTCTTCAATCGCTATCATCCAAAGATCTAGTAAGAGATCTACCAAAATTAAAATATGAACATCACTTTTGTGATGCTTGTAATATAGGTAAACAAGTCCATGCTAGTCACAAGGCTAAAAAATATGGTCTCTACAACTAAGTGTCTAGAATTACTTCACATGGATTTATTTGGTCCATCCGCTATCAAAAGTTATGGAGACAACTACTACACTTTGGTTATAGTGGATGATTACTCTAGGTACACATGGACTAAATTTTTAAAGAATAAAACTGAAACGTTCGATTACTTTGAAATATTAAGTAAGAAAATCCAAAGACAATTAGGAAGTCCTATAGTTTCTATTAGAACGGATCATGGTAGGGAATTCGATAATGAAGTGCAATTTGGAGCCTTTTGTGACGCTAATGGTATTACTCACAACTTCTCGGCTCCTCATACTCCACAATCGAATGGGGTAGTTGAAAGAAAGAATAGAACCCTACAAGAAATGAGTCGCACCATGTTAAATGAGCAATTCATACCTCAAAAGTTTTGGTGCAATGCCGTTGATACATCAACGTACATACTTAATCGAGTCTTAATTAGACCATTTTTAGGTAAAACTCCATATGAGTTACTTCGAGGCAAAAAGCCTACGTTAGAACATTTTAGAGTCTTTGGTAGCAAATGTTTTCTACTTAACACTAAAGATTACCTTACTAAATTTGATCCTAAATCAACCGTAGGTATCTTTTTAGGTTACTCTCCTAATAGCAAAGCTTATGTCATATTAAATAAAGAAACAATGAAGGTTGAAGAGTCATTAAACATAAAATTTGATGAGAGTCCACCCAAACCTACCCTACCTCTTGTCGATGACGAGATAGTCAAAAGTGAGGCCATAGAAATAAAGAAAAATACAAACAAAGAAGATGAACCATTAAACAATGAAATCATCAATATTAAAGAGTCTAAAGATCACCCCGTAGATAAGGTCATAGGAAAGTTAAATGAAAGAATCTTAAGGTCTCAAGTCCAAAACCAAAGTAGCTTATTTTGTTTTGTCTCAACCATAGAACCTAAGAATACACAAGAAGCCATAAAAGATGAAAGTTGGGTAATAGCTATGCAAGAAGAGCTAAATCAATTTGTTTCTAACGATGTTTGGACACTTGTCCCTCCACCTAGTAATCAAACCATAATAGGAACCAAATGGGTATATAAAAACAAGTTAGATGCAAACGGTGCAGTATCTAGAAACAAAGCTAGACTCGTTGCCCAAGGGCATAATCAACAAGAAGGAATAGACTTTGATGAAACCTATGACCTCGTAGCTTGATTAGAGTCTATAAGAATACTTCTTGCTTATGCTTGTGCTAATGATATTAAGCTCTTTCAAATGGATGTTAAAAGTGCTTTTCTAAATGGTTTTATTAATGAAGAAGTTTATGTAGCTCAACCTCCGGGCTTTATCGATTTGAAAAACCTAAACATGTGTATAAATTAGAGAAAGCTCTTTACGCTTAAACAAGCCCCAAAAGCTTGGTATGATAGACTCAAGTCATTTTTAATCAAAAACAACTACACCATGAGGTTAGTTGATAATACACTTTTCACTAAGAAAAAGGAATCACATATAATTATTGTTCAAATATACGTGGATGATATTATATTCGGATCTACTTGTCAAGATATGTGTGATGATTTCTCTAAAATCATGCATGACGAGTTTGAGATGAGTATGATGGGAGAACTAAGTTTCTTTCTTGGTCTACAAATCAAACAAGTAGAAGATGGTATCTTCTTTAATCAATCTAAATGCATAAAAGAGATGTAAAACAAATTTGGTTTAGAAGAGTCAAAACCTATAAGAAAACCAATGTCATCCGACACTAAACTTACAAAAGATGAAGACGGTGAATACGTTGATAACACAAAATACCGTGGCATGATTGGTAGTCTTCTCTATCTTACGTATAGTCGACCGGATATCATGTTTAGTGTTTGTCTATGTGCTAGGTTTCAAGAAGACCCTAAAACATCACATCTAGAAGCGGTCAAAAGAATTTTTAGATACATTAAGGGTATGACTCAATTAGGATTATGGTATCCTAAGGGAAGGGTATGACTCAATTAGGATTATGGTATCCTAAGGGAAGGGTATGACTTAATTAGGATTATAGTATCCTAAGGGTACGGGGTAGAAACTATTGTATATGCAGATTCTGACCATGCAGGTGATTATGTTGACCGAAAGAGTACAAGTGGTGTATGTAATTTTATAGGATGTTGTTTAACATCTTGGTTCTCGAAGAAGCAAACGACATTGGCCAAATCAAAAACCGAGCGAATATGTCTCCGCGAAAGCATGCCAACAAGCACTATGGATGAAACAAGCGTTAGTTGACTACGACATTCATCTAAGTGACATAGCCATTCTATGTGACAACAAAGGTGCCATTGACTTAAGCAAGAATCCGTGTTGCACTCACGCATAAGCATATAGAGATTCGTCATCACTTCAAGAGACAATGTTCAAAGGGAACATCTCTATTGAGAAGGTAGCATCCGAAGACAACATAGCCGGCGTCCTCACCAAACCGTTGAAGCGGGAACAATTCAACTTGCTTCGTCTTGGTCTTGGTTTTATGGAACAATCGTCGTAATTAGTTTTTTTTTAAACTTTACAAGGTATGTAAACACTAGCCTTCTTCTTTTCTGAGTCTAGGATATCTATTTCAACACACAACTCATAAACAATATGTAAATTTTCAAAACCCAGAGTAGGTTTTATTTACAACACGTAATTTCATACTTATTTTTTTAAGATAAACGTTTTCTTCAAACAAGAAACTTTTTCGAAATGTTTTCTAAAAGATACTTCTTCCCGTATCACTTTTTTAATACAAAGTAAAAACCCGTTTTCATTGCATCTCATGTCTTTTGAATGCTAAAGGGAACACATAACTAATATGTGTTTTCGGGTACATTCATTTAAAGCAACAATGAATTAGGAGCACTCGGGTTATCTCACATATTAGTATGCTTTTTCACTTCTATTCTATTTTTCCTTTTCTTTTAGGAGTCGAGATAACCGCAACTCCAAATGGTTTGCATATAGGCACACACTAGGCACAAATGTTTCGAAAAGGAAAATTTTAAGCTGCCTAAGTCACCAGTACCACGGATCCCAGCATTAATGCTGGACGGTTCCCTCAAGGGAAGGATCCGTTGGATCCGTGAGATAGAAGCTGAAATTCTCTTCTATTTTTCTCACTTTGGCTAGAAACCTCTATATTTTCATCATTTTATCTTTTTTACTAATGAGTATGTTACTTAATGCTTGTGCTCTCATGATCACATGCCTTAAATTCATATCTAATCATTAGATTTTAGTCCACATTTTGGGTCAAGGATTCATTACAATGCATTATTTTCTCTATAAATAAGGTTCCAAAAATGCTTGCATCTTCATCACTCTCAACCTCACAAACAACCATCATCATGTCGTCCAAAAGATCCTCCAACATAGATGAATCACCTAGTGCAAACAATCCTCTTCAAGAAATCCAAAATTTTATCCTACCACCACCCAAATCTAGAAAAACCACACGGATTAGCATCCGGCCTTGTTGTTTAGCAAATACATTGTCAAATAGTTCTTCACCAACTACTCTTTCACCACCTAATGGTTCCATAGTAGCACCTCCCTCATCTCCAATAAGCACACCACCATCATCACCTATCAAGTCTCCACCTAAAGTCACTCTATTGGAACTCCTTAAGACTCCAACAAGATCCCGACAAATCAACCCAAAAGAACTAGTCTTTTTAATACCTCCCACATCTCCAAACACAATTTACAAATACCTTGTAACTTCACCACCTTTAGCTCCTATCCTCTTACAAGAACATCTAGGTTCTTTTCCAACACCACTTCCAAACATTCCGGACTTTGATCCATATTTTCCAACTTTTCCACCACATCTTCCGCATCTCACAAATCAAACTAACCCGGAAATCTTCCACACACATTACACACATAATTTACATTGTGAACATTGCCAATCCTCTAGGGATCTTGCAATAGAAATTAGGGAAGAGATGCGATTCATACTTAACCACATTCTTGATCGCATCAACATCATCACTCACCAAAACCTCCATCCATAACCTTATGCAAGCATGGAAGAAATAATATTACTATTTTCTCTAGTCTTTTCTTTTGAGTCATTTTTTTGGAACAAACCTTGTTCTTAGTTTTACATGTTTGTATGTGGCATATATACCACTACATTTTGTTATTTTATTACAAGGCTTTGTTTACATACCTTGGATCTCTATCTTGTTTCTCGTCAATCACAAGATTATTTATGCATTTTCTACTAACCTTTTCTTTGTAGGTTTTATATTTTCTCACTTGACGCCTATTCTAGGGGAGCTACCGTCGAGGGGAGTTAGAGATCGTGGACTATTTTTCCACACTTTATTTCTTCATTTGGGTCACTTTTTGTTTCGAAAAAAAGGGGGAGAAGAAGTAAAACTTATGCTTTCAAAACATACATCTAATCTTAAGTTTTACTTATCATAACATTATGTTTTGTCATCAACAAAAAAGGGGAGATTGTTAATACAAATAAACCGTAAAAACGTTTATTAATATTTAGCGATCTCTTTGTATTTTGTTGATAACAAATATAATGTTATCATAAGTAAAATTATAAGGATACATGTTATTTTTGTAAAGCATCTAGATATATAGTCATATAATATAAACTGTTGTAATAATCCATTAATTGTAATAGTTTATTAGGATGGATAAAAATCACAACCCATGACCCATGCCCATGGAGCTTATCCATAACCCATGGAGTTAACCCATAACCCATTGTCTAGATGCACTGCATCTTTTAGATACATTGTATCTACTTAGATACCCATGGTCCAAAGTCTAGGACCCATGACTCATAACCCAAAAACCCATGGGTAAACAGGAGCGTCTCACGGATCCCTCCGTTTACACTAGACGGATCCTCAGAGCAAGGGATCGATGGGATCCGATCTGATGGCAAGAAATTGCCTATAAATAGGGAGCCATTTCTTCATTGCAACTCACCCTCTTCTTACAAACTCTCTCATATATTCTTACATTCTTCTAACCTAAGATCACTTGATCTAGATAGTAGTTCTTCTTTATTTTTGTTGTGATTCTCATATAGGTCATTCTCTAAGGCGAGATCACGAGCATTCTACAAGTCATCCAAGCAAGGGGTCCTTGATTGATTTGTTCCTCCATAAGGTATTTGTAGCAAAGATCTTGTATTTCATATTTCACATATTTGTTGTGTTATAGTAGTGTTGGTTTGGTCCTCCGTGTCAAGGACTCGGTATTTAGCTTTGTACCGGAAAAAGTGTAACCGACGTTGTGAAGGCTTCTCCGCCGAGTTGAAGGAGTTTGTTGACATAGTGCTTGAACTCTCGAGTAGGTGACTCGGGGAGTGGAGTAGGGCAAGGAAGGTGTCCTTGTAGCCGAACCACTATAAATCGGTTTTGTCATTTCTATCCTTTACTTTACTTGTTTTCTTTACTTGCATTACTTATAGATCTATACTTTCTCTCTATCCACACGATTTCACATTAAATCGAATCTAAAGTTTTTGAAACTAACTTAAAATCGGCAAAACTATTCAACCCCCCCTTCTAGTTTTCCACAGACCCAATGTGTTGTACTTGAGGTTACGCTTTTCTCCTTTTTGATTTTATGTATTGTTGGTTTCTCAGTTGTATCACAGGTGATACAAATGTGATATCACATTTAATATCACAAGTGATATCACAGGTGTGTCAACTTTCTTTTATTTTGTTGAATCAGTTGTGGTAATGGAGGATCTTATGATATCACAGGCGATATCAAAGTTTTTTGAGCTTCTTCAATTTGTTTTGTGGAGTTGTTGTGCTTTTCTGAACCACAACTGCAGTTGTTGTTGATTCTTTCATTTGATGGAGCCGTTTTTTTGCAAATTGCAATCACAAATAGTTTGGGGAAATCGTCTCTTTTTATTCCCCCTACAAAACAAACAAGTATGTTTTTAATTTGTAATATCTCCTGTGAGATTTCATTGTCTTTCGTACATTTTGTATATATTATCACCTGAGATATTTCTCTTTCCAGGTACATGATGGTTTTTGTGCCTTTTACTGCAATTGAAAATCACAGGAGATGTGTTACTATTGGTTCTGGTTTGTTAAGAATGAAACTACTGAATCTTGTGTATGGTTACTCCAAGCATTCAAGAAAGCTTATGTGCGTTATCCGAATATCATTGTAACTGGTCAAGATGGTGCTATGCGAAAAGCAATTGCAGCTGAGCTTGCTGGTTCCAAGCCCTGTCTTTGTCATAAATTAGAAGTTACGTATCTCTTGTGATAAATAGTTGGAATTAATTTTCTTGAGGTCTTTGTGAGTTTATGAAATATTTTGTCATTTTATCACTTGTGATAAAGCATGAAAATGATTAAATGTTTACATCATTTATGTGTTTACTTATTTTTACTTGTTTCTGACATGTATCAATTGTGTTATTATTCTTTAATTGATATATATGTTGACCATATTTTTGCTGAATCGTTATGTTACTCAAAGGCAATGCTTAATTAATCCTATTCTTGTTTGATTTTGAGAATATGTCATTTTTTATTTTCATAGTTTTCTTCATGAAGTCAACGGTATTTTTATCTGACTTTTCTTTAATATCACTTGTGATACTCTAATAAAATTACCAAAAGAAGGTTATACTCAGATAAACCAAAAGCATTGTTTACAACTGAATAGAAATTACCATCGTTTACAATTTAAGTAGCAAGAGAAAATTACAATTTAAGTAGCAAAAGAAAATTACTAATTGATGCTTTTGTCTTTTTATTTTCTACAACTTTCTTCTTGCCAGCTTTATGAGCATCCCCACCTTTTGTCTTTTCCCACTTCATTCTTTTTAGTTTACAGCTTCTTCTTCTTATTCACTCATCTTCTTCTTTTTCTGCAACTCTCTTTGCTTTCTTATATGCAGTCTCTATTGTTAGTTCAACAGTTACTGTTAGTGGTGTTGGTGGTTTTAGATCCTGTTATATCACAGGTGATATCACATATGTTTCTTTCAATATTTGTTGGTGGTGTATCTGTTTCGGTTTTTATTCTTCGTGTTTTCTAAGCTTAAATGTCTAGCAACGGATTTTGTTAATTTTCTTGGTATTGTTAGTGTTGTCGGTGATGATGTTGTTTCTTTGCTTACTTCTTCAGTTTGACTTGATAATTCTATGTTTTATATTCAAATCTGCATAAAATATATACCATGTTAGTGCATGAATAGTTTATTGGTTTTTAATATCATACGTGATATACAAACTGAATAGGTATACGTCATCAAATATCATAGGTGATATACTACCAACAAGCAATCATTACAAGTTTACAACTGTTGTATCACAGGTGATATACTACCAATAAGTAATCATTACAACTGTTGTATCATAGGTGATATACTACAAATAAGCAATCGTTGCAACTGTTGTATCACAGGTGATATACTAACAATAAGCAATCATTGGAACTGTTGTATCATAGGTGATATACTACCAACTAATACTAGATTCAAATACCGCTTTTAAACATATCAAAGCATGCCCAATCTATCCATTATGCACATATATCTACCACCAATCTACCAAAAGCATGTTACAGTTACAATATTTATTTTAGCCTGTTAAGTCTCTCATATTATCACAATAATCATCTAACTTTCACAACAATCCCTCAATAAACTACTAAAATCTACTAAAACAACAAAGTGTTCATACTGTAGAATAAATATACGTGTTTTTAAGGATACCATTATAACATTCTACTGAAAGTATACATACACATTCTACTGAATATGTATGTATCACTGGTGATATAACACATAAGCTAAATGTTAAATCAAATACGCCGCATACATTCAGGGTTTATCACAGTTAATTCTTCTAAAGGAGAAATGCTTATACGTTACAATATACTTTTACTTTTATGAATCTCTGGAGATGGAGTCAAAAATTTGATTGACGACATAACTGCATTTACTCACAGTAAATAGTGTATCATCAAAACTTTTAGCAAAAAAAAGTTTACCTATGATTACAAAATAATAACAATAAAATATCAAAAGTGATATTATACATGACATATAATAAATCTTAACAAGTAAACAAAAAAACCTATCAAATAAACAAAAATTTCACAAGTGATAATACAAATATCCACTAGTGATAATACATATATACAATTCAACTTCAAATATCACTGGTGATACTACACGTATGGTACTTTGCACTCACACATTTCATCAAACACTTGGTGTGCATCCATGTATACAAAGTATTTTACTCAGAAACTCACCCAAATGTAAATACTAAAAAACACAACCTAAAGCATGTCACAATCACAATAAAAATTACACCAAAACAAATTCATTTTTCTATATTTTATAACAACATTCATCAATTTATTATAACAATCCTTCAATAAACATATAAAATCAACAAAAATACACATGCATCACATGAGATACTAATAAAACTCAAGTAAAGACATAATCATCACATGCATCACACAGTATCACATCAAAAATCAATAAAAAATAAACAAAAATCTTCATAAGTAGCAATAATATTCATAAATAAGTACAAAATCACTAGAGATTCTAATAAAACAACTAAATAATTAGTAGGAAGCATCATACCTTCATCTCGAGACTCAGTAGGTTCATTTTTAACCTTTTTTTGTGTGGATTAGCTTCTGCACTCGATGATTCTTCCATTTTTGTGTTTTAATTTTTTTATTTTAACGGTTTAAAAGCGGTTGATTTTGATTTTATAAGGCAACTTTTTATTTTGGTTAGAGAGAGAAAGTGCGAATTTTGTTGATAGGGAATGTGTGAAAGTGAAAGGCCTGGTGTTAGGATTGGTGGGTAAGTTTGCTGAATTGGCAGGAATGGTCCCTCCGTGTTTTTTATTCTTAAAATATATTTTTTTGATCCAACGGTCCAGATGCATTCATTGGTATGTAGTGGATTGTTAGTATCCAAAATAAAGTGCCTCTAATTAGATACTTATCTGTTAGTAATGAACTTTTGAACGGGATATCAAATATTTGTGCATGCATATTATGACCTATGAGTAAGATGATTGCATGTTTGTTTCAACCAACAGCGGAATTGAACCGCATTTAGCCAAATAATTGAAGGGTTATTAGCATAAAAAGATATCATATTTGTCACTTTTTGTCATAGTAGGCCGCGTATATTTTTTTCTCAACTTGACATCAACCTTTTAAAATCGTGCTATTGTGTGTACTTTGTGACCATTTTACCTTTACTTTATTCAAATTTTGAAGGGAAATGGTCATTTTCATGGCTGAAATAGTCGCAAAGTACACACAATAGCATGAATTCAAAAGGTTGGTGTCAATATGAAAAAAAACAAGTACGCAACATACAATGACAAAAAGTGGCAAATATGATGCATTTTTATGCCAATAACCCAATAATTGAATAGCGAAGTTGAATCCTCTTTTCCTATAGTTAGCAACACAATCAGTCAGTCATACTCTCATGTAGTTTAAAACGTGATAAACACAAATTGAACCTGTTGATTCACATGAATACCAGGAATAATTTTTTCAATTATCGTTGATTCAATGAATACAGATAATCAGGGTTATTGCCAAAAAAATAGACTTTTCATATATCTCGAAGTTGACCAGGCAACAATACAGAATAGTAGTTATTAAATAGGCTCACAAAACTGAAATGTTCCTCAAAGACAAACGGGCAGATAAGTAGCCAACTAACAAAGTCCAAAAAACTGAGAAAAAAACATAAAAACATAAAATAACTCAAAAATAAAGTGATTTGAGGCCCGAAAGTTCCGTAAACCGAAAGTCTGTTTACCACGGCGTTCTCCTCGTTCCTAGTTTTGATTTGACTTGTCATGGGCCTGAGACGGAGTCACGTAGCCCAAGTTATGCTCATTTTAATGAACCTTTTTTTCTTACACGGTCTTAGGCCTCCAAAACCAATAGGGCTTGTTCCTCTAAGCTTGAGCCCGCATCATACTCTTTCTCTTTTAAGGCTGAGTCTATTTACGCAGTGAATTTAGGTTTAGCTTTTCGTCACTATTTCCCTCTAATATTGTCATATTCTTTGAATGACAAAAACGAGTACTCATTCTTTCTCTACTATGTGGTGCTTCCCTGGTATTCCCAATTGTCCATTTGGAGTTGCAACTCCATTAGTAGAATCTAGAAAATTGATTGAGTTTTGTTGCAACTTATAACGTGCTGGCACCCTAGTTCTCTAGTGACATCACATGAAAATGTAAACATCGAACTCATTCCATGCCCCGAAAGTTGGTGATACGACCGACCGAGTCTCATTTAATCTACTAAAAAATCAAGTTTATCTTTGGTTTAACTCGAGATCACAAACTATAAAAAATTACGGGGAGTAGCATGCACAAAGTTTGTTGTTAAACAAGCTATAGCTTCGGTTTTATCAATATTACGGACATTGCAAATACGTATCATGCTAATTTCATTTAGCATCCGATTTATCTTAACTATATAAAAAGGAAAAAAGGTCAAAGTTGAATTATTGATTTGTTGAAAATGGTCAATGTTGAAATTCCATGCATTTGGAAAGTATATTAAGCCAAAGTTATTCAGGAAAGTATTGAGCCAATGTTGAAATTCTTAAACAATTTATTGTTGGAAAAGCTACACTGTTGAGTTCTTAATGTATCTATTAAAACTTTGAAAGCACATACACGGTTGTATTCCTGCCTATATAAAATACACACACACACTACCCTTTTTTCTCTCATATTTTTCTCTTCACTCTAACCTAAACACACACAATCTACATACACAATCACCGCCGTCTCTGATCTTTGACTCTTATTTCTACAACCTAAAACATAGGCAAAAGCACCTATATAAACCTTATTAATGCCGCCACCATAACCCAATCAACGCCGCATTCTACCTTTTTTGGGTGTGCTTGGTAGTTTTGAGTGTATTTGGTGGTTTCGGTGTGCTTTGCTGTTTGGATATATGTTAAGATCTAGATCACAGCCTGTGGTTTTCTTGTGTTTGGTGGTTTCGAGTGTATTTGTGATTTATTATTGTTGATGGTTAAAGTGTGTTCGGTAGGTTCGATATTTGTTAAAATCCACATAATATTTTATGGTTTTAGTTTCTTTGGTCGTTTTAAGATACTTAAAGATATATTGTTGTGGTGGTTAAATGATCACCGGAAAATAGGTTTCAAATGGTTCTTATATTTTCTTGGTTAGAACACAAAAAAATATGATATCTCGTGGCTTTAAGTATTTTATACTTTTTTGGATTTTTGTCTTAAGATTTATGGTAGGTGGAATCTGGTTGGATGTTGTTTGAGTTTTCTCTGGTTGTGGTTAGCGTTGGTGGTTTTTAACATGATTTCTATGTTCGATATTAGATTTAATTTCGTTGATTATGGTTTTGATTTAATGATGTTGTTAAACAAAACATGAACCCGATCCTTGATCTTGTGTATTGTGGTTGGTGGTTGAAAGTTGGCGTTGGTGATGTTTTTTATAACGGTGACATGTTTGGTGATTTGCAAGATTTTATGGTCACGTTATGTCTTGTAGTTATGAGAATCGATTTTAGGCCTTATGGTTAATGACTTTGCGTATATGTTAAGATCCATAGTTTGAGCATGCGAGTTTGGCCAAAATCTAATATGTTTGGCCGAGTGACAGGAATCTAATTGTGTGTTTAGAAATTATCATGTAAAGGTCTGTTGTGTTTGGATATATTGAATATGGCTATGATGATTTGATGAGTTGGAACTTGGCAAGGCAATAAACCAAATGATATTTAAGAATGCAATAGTTTTGTCACACCCCAAATTACCTTTTGGCAAATGAATGGAATTCTGGGATTGATGTCATAGCATCACGATTCATAGATATATTGAACGACCTAAAGTGTCGTTTGGAAAATACATCGTTTGATTTAATAAAATAATCGAGTTTACAAAGTATAGGTCCCAAATGAAAATCAACTTGTGCGGAAATAAGTTTGTTACAAGCCAAACGATGTTTTAAAGTGCATAAATCCCAGGTGTGACGCGTCGTCACCACGACTCTATGATAAGTCCATATGCATGCCATGAAGTGTATGCCTTAGATACCTGAAAATACATTGCTAAAAGTGTCAACACAATGGTTGAGTGAGTTCATAGAGTTTATGTAAATGTTTTATATGACCACCACAAGTATAAGTTATGTATGACAAATATGTCACAAAAATGGTACAATTGCTAAGCACATGACACAAGCTAGATTGTTCCCGATGTTAATTTCTAGCAGAGTGTTTTGCCAAACAACTCAATGATGATAAAATGAAATGCATCCGTTGACCGTTGGGACCACCAACACGGATGGAGGAGTCACCCTCAATAGATCTATCCACTCACCCTCGCTTCCGAAATTAACGGTTCATGATTATGAAATGGGGACATTCAATTGGCAATGAGGTAACTTAAGCAATGTAAATGAATTTGAATATCTTGGGGCTCGTAATAAAGTGATGTGCAATGTATTCTCCCCGTAGGTTTGAAATAATGTAAACTTGTAAAACGGGCTATGAAAACTCACACAGTGCAATGTTTATGATGATATAATGGCACATCGAAATGAGGCGCAACCTCAACCGCGACCTATTATGAATGATATGTTCTAATGTAAATCATGAAACAATGTCGTGCATGCAAACTCATATGATATCCATACCACTTGTACATTTAAAAATAATGTTTATCGTCGAAATATATGTTTATGACATCTCGTCATATTATAAAAATACTTTACAAGTATTTACGTTGAAACAACCTCCTACGATAGTTGTTTAGTGATTTATCAAGAATTTATAGCTTTTCGTAAAATAATATACTTTGATAATTTGTGAAAGTGACTAAATGACCTCGAAAAGTCGGGTCGTAAAATAGTGAATATCGAGTGTTAGGAAACAAACTCAATGGTTTTGGAAAGCTTGTAGCATTATCTAAAAGTCTTAGCTTTTAAATTTTCATCATAGAGGTCTCGATCATGGAGAAAAACATGGGTAAAGTAGGGTACTGGTACTAAAAATATAGTTTAAGGGTAATTTTCGGCAAAGTTTGAGTGACCGTATTTTATTCATTACAACTCCGTTTGACGAACGGTTTGACATTTTGGAAAATAGGCTAGGTGAACTTACTTTTACTAGAAGACTTCGCTTTCTAAAAAGTAATCTATCGATGTTAAAAATGACTCTCAACATGGTCCTTATATGTCCGTTTTCTACGACAACCTTGTTTAAAATGTGAATAACGTGGTCGTTATATGTCCGTTTTCTACGTTCTTTATATCCACGGTTTCGTATTAACCTATACTAATAGACAAAATACACCGTTGGTCCCTAAACTTGTAGCGGAGGAACGCGATGACTGAAACCGCATAATCATCGCCATGCGGTCCAAACAGAGCAATTAAAAGCCAATCGGTCCCTTTGACAAATTCTCATTAGTCAAAGTCTCATGGTTAGGTGTGCCTTGCACATGAGGGTAAACTCGTCATTTCATTTTTTTGCTCTATTTTATTTCATCTTCATCTTCCTCATGGGCTAAACCCAGATTCCGGCAACCTTAAACCCAGAATCCGGCGACCCTTGTAGGACAATCTGTCATATATTGGTGGTAGTATGAGTGTGTAAGTTTGCATTTATGAAAACAACGAAGTGTACAGGTACAGGTTTGGTGGTAGTATGAGTGTGTATGTTCTACTTCTAATCTTTTACTTTTGTTTTCATTTTGTGTCTTCAACAACGAAGTGTACAGGTTTTTGATTGGCCACATCTCGGGTGTTGATCTCCATTTGGTGACCATTGTTCTGTTCGATGCGATAGAGTTATCATGTGTTGGGATAAAAAAAATTAAATGGTGGAATATGGGTTTTTGCTCCTTCAGTTTGATTGTTTAGGAAGCGGTATCTATCACTAAAGACCTTGTTCACACCCCTGTGAAAATTTTGTTTTGCTAAACTAAGAGCATTGGTTTCCAATAATGTCAAACCAAAACAGCAACTTAGATTAATCTGTAATACTGTTCATCTAGAACTTGGCTTTGCAACCTCGGGACAAAAAAATTCTTTTTTAAAAGTTAAGTAAAGTAATTAACACGTTTAAGCAGTTGGTCACTCAAAATTTGATACATCGAGTAAAACTATTGTACAACGTAAAAAGAGGATTCCAAAAATGCAAACACCAATCAAATGTACATGAGTATAGCTAACGTGTTCTAACTTTTAAGAAGCGGAAGAAAATAGGTGAGGTTGCACAATGTGAAGAATAATACACACTTCAAAACCAATAGAATAGAAAAATTAGCCATCGAAATATTCCCTATCATTGTTTTTTAAAACAAGGTCTCAAACATCACCAAGACCAAGATCTTGTTCCGCTTTTACAAAACAAAAACGCTTGCATATATGGCACAAATCAGTGAATAATCAATTTTTATCAATTTAACCAAAACTCGAATGTTAATTAAAACCACAAACCTTCTAAAACTAACCGCCTTGTCAAACAAGCCTACCAATAGTTAGAAATATTAAGCTGCAACTATCAAGTTTAATTGTTATACAGAACCAAGATTACGTGTACAGCTAGAAATACACCCTACGGACAACAAATGAGAACCAATGATCATTTTAACAACAAAGATTTATACACAATGTCTTCTATGAAATAGTGCACACTAATAACTACTTACTGTTATAGAAACTACCAAGGACAGAGGTGGATTTTTTTAAAAATATACGAAACTAGAAATATTTTTTACACACTCATACTACCACCAATATATGACAGATTGTCCTACAAGGGTCGCCGGATTCTGGGTTTAAGGTTGCCGAATCGGGTTTAGCCCATGAGGAAGATGAAGATGAAATAAAATAGAGCAAAAAAAATGAAATGACGAGTTTACCCTCATGTGCAAGGCACACCCTAATCCAATGAGACTTTGACTATCGTGAGAATTTGTCAAAGGACTTATTTGGCATTTAATTGCTACTTGTTTGGACCCGTGGCGATGATTATGCCCGGTTTCGTCCCATCGCAATCCTCCGCTACAAGTTTAGGGACCAACGGTGTATTTTAGTCATACTAATATATTTTGATAAATCGACTCATTTAGATAACGCTGAGACTCATTTTTTACCCGTAAAAATCTGGACAACATCGTCAATTTTCCGGAAAAATAGTTTTCGCCGTTAAACTTGAAAATAGCATAACTTCTCGTTATAACTCCGTTTTAACCCGCTCAAGCGACCACGTTGCTTTTAAAGTATATTTTCGAATATAAACCGCCGAAATTTCCGACTTAGCAAAAATGATCGACCTTATTTATTGTTGTCGAAAGTGATTTTCTCGTAATACTTATTCTAGCCATTTCAAATCAACACCGGTTATTCTAAACCTACCATACACCTTCTTAGGGTGTCATGGGTTCCTAAACATCATTAAAATGATATATTTCAAGGGATAATTATAGGATGATATATATTCATTATAAGTACTTAAAACAAATTAAGTGGTATAGATAATCATATAACTTGCATGTTTTCTTCAAGCATGTTACAAATGACCAAAGTATGAATATGGAAGAATAAAAATAATCATGAAATGCTTACTAGTAAAGTGATGAGGTTTAAAGAACAAGGTTTTTCCTAATTACCCTAGGTTTTTATTTCAAAACCTTGATTAAGAATATACTAGTGTTGATAATTAAGCTTGATCTTGAAAATTTTTGTGTTCCTCCTCTTGATCCTAGCTTGGCCGGTTCTCAACCAAAGAAAAGAGAGCATTTTATTTGCTTTACACCTTAAAAATGTGTGTATGTATGTGTTTGTGATTAATATATTATGGGTACTTTGCAAATATCTAATTAATATGCATATGTGTAGTCTAGATTAAAGATATTTGTGTAAAATATATGTTGAGTCATGTTTTATTGTCGACAATGGCCAAGGAAAAAGATAGGTGGTGCATTTTGTATGAAAATGACATTTAAATGTAAGTATATTAGGTAATTTGTGTGTATAATTAAGTATTTAGGGTAGCGTTAGCTAAAAATAAATTTTAACGAAACAAAATAAAATATTTCGATGTCATAAAAATTATAAAAATACATTCCTTACAAAAATTTAGTGAAATAATAATTATCGAGTAGCATTTATTTAAAACCGTCAGAATATATATATATATAACAATTTATATACAAAATAAATTTAAAACACCGGTAAACTAATATTATAATTTTTATAGTATTAAAATGAGTATAAAATATATCGAATAATTTTTGGTAGTGTCGGATCAAATGTTCAAAATAAATGATTACGCGATAGCGTTTATTTAATAGGAAAATAAACGTTTAATGAAAATGCAAATTCATGCGTGAACTAATATGATAATGACATTACTAATGATATGTAGACTAAATCTACCATATGAAATGTCCCTCATGATTTTCCATGAATACGCACAACCCTCCGGAGTTCTGGCGTATTTGATACTAACACTTAGTTTACGAAAAATGATGAATAGTGACTCATGAATAGTGATTTTCTCCGGGAATGAATATTGTTTCGTGAATAGTAAAATTTTGAAATACCCTTTCAAAATATCAAATCGACTTTAAAAATGATGAATAGTAACCAGTGAATAGTAATTTCCCGAGATGAATAGTGAAATTTTCAAAGTTTGTAAAATAACCTGAAATTACAAGTTGTCACAGTTTTTAAGCAATCAAGATAAAATCCATGCCAAATTTTTAAAAGTTGAAAATAAATTTTTTGAAAATATGAAAATTTGAAAATTTTGCAATTTAAATTTTTTTGGATGTTTGAAATATTTTATTTTTGAATTTTTGAAAAACAGAACCTCTTGATAATATTAAATTTTTGTTTTTTTGTAAATCTTGAAATTTAAAGGTTTAAATTCTTAAAAGTTGAAAATCAAAAATTCTGAAATGCAGAATTAAAAAATGTGATGATAAAAATCGAACATAAGTGAAAATTTAATGATGAAAAGCTATTCACTTAGCATTGATGACAAAACTTATCATGGTGCATCATAGATAAGCTTGAGAAAGAACATTCAAATTGGCAACATATTTTAGAGTTTTTTCAAACAAAACTTTCGTCAAATTTTACCTTTACTATATATAAAGGGTTTACCCTCTTAAAAATTCAAGAATCTTGAAAACTTAAGATGTATATAAATGAAAATATTGAAACTTAAAATCTATTATTGGAAGATACATAAATCTAGGTTTATGTTTATTGATATTATTTACAAAATTTAAACTAAATTTTATTTAAGATAATCAATTAAATAGCTAAAGTTTATGGAAGAAGATTCATAAATTTCGGGCTATTCTTGTTGAAATATCAATTTCGATATATAAATTCATCTTCATTTTTATTTGAAAAATTAATAATTACCCAACTGTATGAAACTATTAAAGGAAAAAAAAGGAAATACTAAGAAGTGCTAAGTAGTGTAATAAAAACTAAATGACTAAAAATTAATTAAAATTGGACTGATTCGTGTACTAAATGTTTTCACACTTCAATAGCCCTTTTGGTGGTTTACTTGAAAATGAACTATAAAAGTACTAACATAAGAAAGTATTAAAGTATTAAACGTCACACATTAATAGCCATTTTGTGAAAACCTTGACTTGAAACTGACTTTTAATACCACAAGTTCAATCGATATGCCTATACTAGCATTCTCTAAGCAAGTTTAAATGACAAGTTTTACTTTTTTTACTTGTTATACATGGTTACATCCTTTATGATTTTATAAATGGTAAGTTTAAATGGCTATAATGGCAAGTTTTACTTTTCTTTTAAATGTTTAAATGGTTACTGACCTTTATAATTTGAATATTTTTAAACGTTACCAATTTCTTGTCACTATCCATACTGTGACAATATTTGTGACACTCTTTATTAGTATGTAAAATAATAATAATAATAATAATAATAATAATAATAATAATAATAATAATAATAATAATAATAATAATAATAATAATAATAATAATAATAATAATTAAATAAAAATAATAATAATAATAATAATAATAATAATAATAATAATAATAATAATAATAATAATTAAAAATTAATAATAAGAATGAAATGGAGGGTATTTACGTCATTTTACATTGGTTAGTGATTAAACTAATAATCACATATTACAACTATTTGCAATTATATTTTAATTTTTTCATGTTTTATTTTGAAAGTTATACGAAACACCTACCATAGTATCGCATATCGTTAACTGTCTGCCGTTAAAACCGCTACCGCTAACTGCGGGTACTCGCCTAGTCTTATAAAATTACAGAATTAGCAACTAAAGAAGCGGTTTTTATCAAATAACTTCCTAAGGTAAACATTGAATTCAAATTAAAGTCAATACATTCTGATGGGAAAATGTAAATAATAAATGGGTTTTGTTAATAATAACTCATAGATTGTTTTTAAGCTTAATTAATCGTGTAAAATAACATTTAATAAACTTAATATTTTCATATTTATGTATACTTAATGATTATAATTAAAAAAATGTTGTTAAACATGGAATGTTGCATATTAATTAACTATTTAATATTTAATTATGATAACACTAGTAAGGTACTCGAGCGTTGCGGCGGTGGATACCCTATAATAAATATTAATGACACCAAATATATAGTAGCGTGTCCGCATGTCCTTCACGAACAAATAATCAGTATATCAAATGTTTAACGATGTTTATAAAGTGCAATAATTAGATAACATACATTTATGTATAAGACTACAAATTCGCATGCTAAAGTGTATTATATATATATATATATATATATATATATATATATATATATATATATATATATATATATATATATATATATATATATATATATATATATATATATATATATATATATATATATATATATAGTCCCTTTAGAGTAGTGATTGGCATGACTAATTCATATGCCTAATTTGATGCCTAACAAGGATCTTGGAACACATGACAAAATCAATGGTAAATAAGAGGAGAGAGAATAAGTTTTAATACATGTGTCACTAAATGAATAGATTAGGCGTGAAATTAGTCGCATGAATTAGGCATCTCAATCATTTTCCGTCCCTTTATTTTCGAACCCACCTATCTCTGCGTAATCTGAGAACCTATATTTTACCCTTGGATTAAGTTGATCAATGGCTAATATTGGACAATGGCATTTTAGTAAATAAATGGTAGTGAATTTCCTGGAAACATTAATGCGAGGGTAGAAATGGTATTTTAGTTTTACACACTCTCAATAACTGCATGCAAAAAAAAACGGGATTGTATCTAAAATTTCTCCATAACAATGATAACAATCTCATTAAAATAAAAAATAATAATTTTCGATCACACAATTTTATCTATTAAAATACACGATTCTCTCACACACATAATAAAAACCCCCAAATCATCTTCATTATGAATCATGCGAGCATAAATGTTTTTTTTTATCATGAAGCAAAAAAGAAGCACAATGGAAGGTATGATATTCTTGTTTTTTAATAATTATTTTCAGTTGTTAATGATTCGACAATCACAACCAATGGAAGGCATGTGTGTTTTTTGTGATTTTTTATGGTTCATCTTCTAAAACAATATTATATATGGCTGTTAGAAAGAGATTTTACATAGATGTTATTGTAGAATAGAAAAATGTATGTTTGTAGTTAACAATGGTGATAGGATGTAAGAAATTTTAGCAGGGGTGTTTGAATGTGGGTAAATAAGAAAAAGGTTTGATTATGAATGAACAACAGAGAGGTTTCGATATGGGTAAAATATAATAAAGTGATGCATATCTGTTATTTGATAATGTTGGATTCAATATAGGTGTGTTACTGTGATTGGATAAGTGACTGCGGATAAGTGAGTGTTAGTATTAATCGTAGTGACACTGATGTTTGGAGCAATGGATTGATGAAAAGGTCTGGTTTAGTGTAAAACAAAATAGTAACCGGGGTGTTTGGATGTGGTTAAAAGTAGCATATCTGTTTTTTTGATATTGTAAAAAATAATCATATGGGTGTTTGGATGTGGGTAAAATATAATAAGTTTGTTTATGGATGAATAACAGAGAAGTTTGGATATACAGTAAAATTAGAATAAAACTGACACATAGCTGTTTTTTTTTATAATGGATTAGTGGTAACATGAGTGTTTGAATATGTGAGTGTTAATATTAATTCTAGTGATAATGATGTTTAGAGTAATGGATTGATGAAAAATTATAGTTTAATGTAAAACAAAAAACTTGTTTTAACATTTTTTGTTAATTTATGATTATTAGATTGTAAGAAAAGTGGTAGGAACAAAGGAAAGACAAAGGTTGTTGAACCCAATAACAACGATGATGTGATTAACGTAGAAGAAGAAGATATAGATGATGATTTTTTAAATGCTGAATGGAACAATTCAGGTAATTAGATGCTTGGATTAACAAGGGTGTTTAACAAGGGTGTTTGGATTATTAAACATGGGTGTTTTTAAGTCATTGTTTTATTTAACTTTCGGGAAATGTATACATTTTAGGTTTAAGAACAAATGGAAGGGACAAAGGAAAATCAGACAATGAGGAGAAAGTACACTGGCCGTATACTACTTTTTGAATGCAACTTACACAAGGAGAAGATCAAGACCGAGCTGAAAGATATGCAATCAGAAAATGTTGGTGTGAAAACAAGAAAAGGCCCGCTTGCGGGCATTTGAATGAAAAGCTTTTATGAACATTCGTATTTTGTTTTCTGTTGGTGCTTTAGTATAAAACAATGTGTTATGGTCTTTTTTGGGATTTACTGTCTAGAATTATGATCTGAAAATGATCTTTTGGTTTTAGTTTGATTTCAAGATGGAATTGTTATAATGAACAAAATTAGGATATGAAAATGGAAATATGACCATTTTGGCTTAGTTCATGGTTTCTTATTTTATTTTTTTGGTTTTTTTAATTAAACATACATGTAATAAACATGGATGTTTTTGTGATTTATGTGTTCTATGAAGAAACAAATAGGCTTGTGCAATGATGTGTTTTTTTACAATCCCAAACATATATGTTTTAAACACATATGTATGTCTAGTATGGTTGGAACATAAATGTTTTTTTAATGTGGTTATTTAATATGGTTTTATGTGTTTACGACGGTATGAAAATACATGTTTTGCAATGATGTGTGTTTTACAATTCCAAACATGTATGTTTTAAACACGTATGTATGCTTAGTATGGTTAGAACATATTTTTTTTAAATGGATATTTAATATGGTTTATATACGATATGGGTTTTATATGCTTACGACAGTATGAACATACATGTTTTGCAATGATGTGTTTGTTACCCTCCCAAACATATATGTTTTAAAAAAATATGTATGTTTAGTATGGTTAGAACATAACTGTTTTTTTAACATGGATGTGCTTAACATTAATCATGAATATTTAAAAACCACACACATTCTATGAATACATAAAGTTTTTAAAAACTATAACCAATATAAATCCAAGATCATGTAAATAATCACGGATAGTGTATTAAAATAAATAGTAACAAACACAATTGTAAAGTTATTGTATTTGAATATTGGCTATCATATTACTTGTCGTAAGCATATTCATCATCTTCACCAGATTCATCATGTTGCTCATCTTCATCATGTACCATATCTTGATCAACGTTTTCATATTCATCATCTTCCTCATCACGTCTGATAACGTGGACTTCTTCGGGTTTGTACATCCTCGTTTATTATGAAATACCAAATACCGATGTGTTATTTGGTCGTTCGTACTATGGTTCTTGATTTTCGTACACCGAACCTAGCCTTAACAAAGTGCTCCTTTTGCATGTTAACTACTTCGTCAAAAGTTTCAAAAACATCACCCTTTTTAGGCTTTTCATTCACAAGAACATTCTGAACCCAATATTTGTGTCCATTTGGTGTTGGAATAAACTTCAGGTCAATGTCATACACATCGAAGCCTTTAGCATTTACAAAAAATCAGAATCAAAGCCTTATAATATGATAATGATAAAGTTTAGTGCATGAATGGAAACATAAAATAATACATACAAAACAATATAACAATGCTCTTTAGGAGGTATATGAGCTGTAAATTAGTTTAACATCCATGCACATGATAAATCAACTAATACTGAAATAACATGAATGCAACAAAAACCATACAACAGTTAACCTGAAATACGCAACATATAAAAAAATAACATGCACGCACCTAAAACCATAAATTAATTTAACATTAAAACTAATACGGAATAAACTGTTGTTTGAAATTATACTCACCATATGTGATTAACATGTTAACAGGTTAACAATAGTACATAACAAAAAAATGGGAAAAAAAATACCATTGTTCCCGACTTGATCTTGTTCCACATAAGCCATATCAATTTCATGTTTAGATAAAACAAGTAATCGATTATTATCTTCTTGATTATTGTTAATATCTGGATCATGTTCTTGAACAATATGAACCATGCATGTTTAATCTTTCGAAACATTAAAAAATTGTGTGTTTGATATTTTGTTTAAAGTGAATTAGGGTTTGTTTGAATCGATTTAAGAAAAGGATATGGAGAAAAGAAGAAAATGAAACTGTAACAAGATTAAGATGTGAAAAAATTTATATTGAAAATTAAACCGTATAGTTTCCATGATTGTAGCAAATTTTGAATTTGAAATAAACCAGGATTATGAAATGTGTGGTAAATTACTATCATGACCCTGTGTATTTAAATAATTAAAATAAACTAAAATTATTTAACTAAATTCTGATTGGACAATATGGGTTCTCGATTGCAGATAATGTGAGTTCGAAAATAAGTTTATATATATATATATATATATATATATATATATATACACACCATATTGAAAATCATACGACATTTATATTTTGGAAGCTTTATTAGATTGTACATTATGGTTAAATAATTCTATATTTTGGTGAAGGGATGTTTTTAATAGTGTATTAATTGTATGTGTTTTGAGCTCTGTTGGATCTCATATTTTTGTTTTGGAAGCTTAATTATATTGTATATTGTAATAGTTGTATTTTTTTTGATGCACGGATGTTTTTAATAGTATATTAATTGTATTAGATGAGTTTTTTTTTTTAGTTTTATTTATGCTTTAAATACTTGTAAATAATGTTTATAAGGTAGTATTTGCTTAAATATTTATTTTTGATAGTTTTAAAATAATAATGAGAGTGGGTTATACATCCATTATAAGATACACAACCCATATGATTGTTGTTAACAAAACAATATTTCACTGGTAAGTCTTTTGGTAATACACCAATTCAACAACGGATTTATAGCCATTAGTAATTTCCTATGCTATTGCAGTGTTTTCTAGTAGTGTGAAACGTTGATGGTTTATTCAGATGTCAGAATTGTGGCTTGTGCTAAGATTTTTCTCTTTAATTCTAAAAGAGAAAGAAAGCATAAACACAAAAGTTTTTAAGGCTCGTTTGGTTTGTTCACAGGGAATGACAATGGGTATCGGATTTGAAATGAAAGTGGAATGATAACGGTATGAAAAAATGTGTCATTACGATTGTTTATGTTTGGTTGATAAAATATGGTATGAAAAAGTGTAGATAGATATTTTAATTTTGTAGTGGAAAAAGAGATTCCACGGAATGATTTCATGACACCAAATTAGTGTATAATTAATCTATTACTCATGATATACCCATTTCATTATCTACCACAAAACAAAACAAGCAAACACCACTATGACTTTGAAAGTCATAGTCTCATTCCACCAAACGACCTTAGTTTATTTCCACCTATTTTTATTGCTTAATCTTTCCTTCTTAGAAAAGGCTTAAAACTCAAGGTTAATAAGTATTAAAAGACACAAGTGAGTATTTGGACAAACTTAAAAGAAAGTGATTTACCGATGTTGGCATGGCAATTTTAATACATTATTTTGCACCACCATGTTATATCCCGATGTTTTTGTCTTTATCAAACCTTTACGATCCGAGCCTTGCTAATGCATATAAATAGAAACTCCTTGTTATACTCACATAGATGCTTAACATTCGGTCAATCATGTTTCATTGTGGTGGCATCCTATGGCAACACATGAATATATATTTGTGAGAGTATATAATCATTTCTCCCTAGCAGACGCCCGTCCCAATGAAGCATGATTCATGGAGGATGATTTGTATCATGTATGCGAGTAAACTAGACATGTAACTTTTTCAAACAATTCCATTATGTATATGTCGTTAATTGGTAAGAGGTCGTGATGACAAGTATCTTATTAAATCATGCAAATGATGCGATATTCCGCTTCATGGCGCGCCATTCTATACTATTGCAAAATGATTTGTTGTATCTCGATGTTCTCAGAACTATTGATTTATACGATCCGAGCCTCGTGACATGTTACGAACTAACATATCATCGATCAAAGATGGATGTACGCACCACCATATGTTACGAAGTAACTTAATATGGTGTCATTCATCCATGTTTGATTATTCACTCGCTTGCACCATGGCGTTATATCTGATGAAGGCAAAGTTAATCAATGCAGATAGTTTGTTTATTATACTTGCCGATTGAATGGCATGTCGACTGGATCATTTGTGTGAATCATAAATCAACCTAGATCCGACATGCTATTCAATCACCAAACCGGATTGCACGTGAACAAACAAGTATACGGAGGAGTTTTAGACCAATGTCAAAGCCGACTGCTGCCTATGGGCCATTTAGGGAAGTTAATTTTTCATATCTTGATATGATCACTATATATTATCTTGATATTTTGTTACCGATGATGAGGGTAGAAAGGTGGTTCAAAAGGGTTTAGCTACTGAGAGTTTGATGAAGTGTGTAAACACCGCTTTTAGTCAACCGAATCAGAAAACACTTAAATGGTCACAATGCATCAAAATACAAAATATTCCAAAATTGCATTTATATGTTTTTATGCAAATGTTCAAAATCGATGAAAATGAGCTAAGTTTGCATAATTGCGCTTTCCCCCAAGTTTCAAAATTGTCGAAATAGTCCCCGAGCACATAATTTGTAAAATCACCAAAGGTCCTTTTAAATCATAAGTTGTCAAAATTAGTCCTTTGGTGAAAATGTCAAAAGTTTTGAGAAATTACAAGTTTGGTCCTTCAAGTTTAAAATTTGGCAAAATGGCCCCGGAAATTGGAAATGGCAAGTTTGGTCCTTGTACTTTTGAGATTGTCATTTTCAGCCTATTGACACACTTATTTAGAGTGTCTTGACAATTATACCCTCACAAGATGAAAATGTGTAAAAGTGATGTGAGGGTATAAATGTCATGACACACTAAATTAGAGTGTGCTAATCAATTTATAGAGTGTGCAAATCAACTCCCAATCTATACTACATATAATAGAAAAACGGTCAAACATTGAAAAGTGAAAAGTTGAAATTCAAAGGTGAGAGAAATGTATTGTGTAATTAATACTCTTCTTAAAACACCCCATTACTTAAAATACAATAATTTATTCACATTGTACAACCAATTAAAAACATATTTACCAAATTAAAAACAACCAATTAAAACACCCCTTACTAAAAAGTACAATAAAATTCACAATGTACAACTTAAACAAGAAACAACATAATTCTAAATATAAAATAATTAAACACACTAATTAATGTTATTTTAAAACACCCAAAATGAAAACTACATGTTATATATTACATTATACAAATTAATAAAAACAACAAAGTTTCATAAGCTAACGTTGATGGTACATATGGTTTTGAAAATTGGACCGACCAACGGAATCTGAAACTGTGTCACCACCGGTTGGCTAATCAATAACAATCCATTCGAAACGAACTAGAGATGACCCATTGAAACCGATACAAATGGTGAATCAAGTCTCATCAAGATCTATTTCTCCTAATATTGAGTCAGAGGGTACCACACGTAACCGGGTACCGTGGCTATAGTATATATAAAGGAAAACCAAAAGTAAAAAGTGAAAATTGAAACTATTATCACCTATCGAAAACCGGGTTGACCAGATGCTTCAAACCCGTGAGTTGACCCTATTTAATTTGACCTGCTTTGGACCCAACCCGTCGGGTTGACTTGTTTAAATCATCGAACGGTTCAACCGGTTAAACCAATTAGTCGTAAGCAGTTTCAAAACATTATTTTAATCCTCAAATTTTCAAACTTCTATTATTTTCGCTAGAACCATAAACTTTGTTTTAACACAAAAGATCTGTCCTTATATAAATATTATATATATATATATATATATATATATTGATAACGCTACATCGCCGTTGCTGGGGTCAAAGGAACTTTTTTTTTCAGCAGTTTTATAACACCCTAGGCAAGGAACCTAATCGCTGTAGTGTAGTATTAGGGTAAGCCACGGGTATTGATATCGCTCTCAGGGAATAGGAATGCTAGTGAGAAGTTACTACGCTAAGGTTAAGGTTGAGGAAGATTATTTTTATCTTTTATATTTTTTAGGAAATTGAAAGGCACGAACCCGGGTATTGGATCTGGGGGTTGGTATTTCTACCGATTACTCTACTATTATCTAATTATCTAAACTAAGGTGGTGGTAGTCTATGTCTAATTAATGTGTGCCTCGATGATGTTTAAAGATGTGTTTACTTAGGTTTTACTACTCCTTAATTATCTCCTATTGATGGTTGAGTTGTCACGCCTTATTCTTAGTTGCATTGTGTGTCTAAAGTTGTAGGGTACGCGCTTCCTAACTCTTGAACTTACCAAAGGGTCTCGCCTACAAAACCCACTAGGATAATAAACTCTACTCTAAGGCACTCTTTGGATGGTTTAGCTTACAACTACTCGTAATTATATTCTAAGGTTCACAAAGATGAATCAAGCATTAAGTACACAACTAATGACCTATCGCATTACTAGATCATTAATCAACTAAGATAAGAAACAACCAATCAATATTCAATAATTAAGTTTCATACTCCCTACAAACACACAAATAAATTAGCCTTGACATGTAGAACATGCAAGCATACACACAAATATTCAAAGACATAATTGAATTGATGAAGTAAATACTTATCTTGATGTAAGATAGGTTTGAACCCTAAAATATCGTGATAAGACACCCTTGGTTCGGTTTTAGGTTTTCACCCAAAAGACTCTCCTAAACCTAAAAAATTCGGATTCTATATATAATATTATATGGACGACGGCCACCTTATGTTTTGTGACGCCGTGTCGCCGCTATTAGGGTTTCGCCTTGGCCACGTTAACCTTGCGACGCGCCACCTTATGTCCGTGACGCCCCCTCAGCCTTCCGACGCCGTTCTGAAATGCATCAGGCCGCCTCGAGTAGCGACGGCCTACTCTTTAAAGCCCGACATCGTCACTTGAAAATAGGGTTTTGGCTTCAGATCGTCACAAAATCCTCCGACGGCGCCGCACTAACACCGACGACTGCTTTTCCAGCCTGAGTGTCTCGATCTCGACTTTGGCCATTTTCTTCAGATATTCGCCTTTCATCCAAATAAGTGCCATTCCAAGATTTTGCCTTCAAGAGACCTAAAAGTGAAAAGGAACGATATTAAGCAATAACGGATACAAAAGTGATCAAATAAGTATTTAACCGACCTCTCAAATGGTACCTTTAAAACCTTATCATATATATATATATATATATATATATATATATATATATATATATATATATATATATATATATATATATATATATATATATATATATATATATATATATATATATATATATATATATATATATATATATATATATATATATATAGTAGGATCCAAATGAAGAACAAAATAAGTGGGTATGACCAAACCACGCATTTGAGATTCGACTTGCATTAGATGCATTTTTCGTGATAGATGCAACATCTTGAGTTTCGAAGTTAATTTGATGTATTGAAGGTGCAAATTGATTTTCATGAGTTCGGCGCAGAGGAACAAAAAGAGAATTCATGAAATGCATCTAATACACGATATGCATCCGATTATAAGCTAGAAAACACACTATGGTCGTTATAATGCATCTAAGATTATAGGATCTAATTTAGGTCGGCATCTCGAATTTATGCTTAAAGTTCTTCTTATTCTTCTTATTTTAAGTAATCTTCTTATTTGATCCAAACTATATATATATATATATTATATATATATATATATATATATATATATATATATATATATATATATATATATATATATATATATATATATATATATATATATATATACTATGTCAAAACTCGTCCGATGGACGGGTATGACTTGTGGTTTTTATTTTTAATATTTAATAGAACAAATATATAATAAAAATTAATTAAAAGTTAAATGAAACGGTTAAGATCTATAATTGATGTTACCATAATCCATAAAACGGCTAAAAGCAGGTAAGTACTTTGATTTGTGGTTTTTATTTTTAGGATTTAGTAGAATAAATATATACTAAAAAGTTGCGGAGTATTAAAAGTTTAATTAAACGGTTAAGAACTATAATTGATGTTATCATAATCCATAAAATGGCTAAGATGACTGTAAGCTGACATAATCATGTGCGTATCATTTCCTATCTACCACTCATCTCCTTCGCTTAAAGTTTAAACCAGTTGTGTATCTAAAACTGGCCGTCATTTTGTGTTCACTGATAATAAATTGAGAAACGAAGATCTTTAAGTAACTAATGAAACGTTACTTTTACAATAATAACCTAAATGTCTTGAATGAAATCGAGGTAGTATGCATTGTAAATACATTCTAAGCCACTTTCACTCGTTTGGCCTGTCTCTTTTAAGCTAACTTCTTTGACTTAATCCATTTAGGATTAACATAACCCAAACATGTATTATGATATATAGTCTCGTGTAGGTTTGATGGAAACTATCTAGCAAAACTACCAACCATGAGATCCATAGAAATTCCTTACCTGTTCATGTTAGTTTAGTCAAATAGTCAGTCAAGATTAGCTTCGGCTATTTAGATATTGTCAAATCAGTCCTCTTGATTTATTTTTATAATACAATGGCTCCTGGAGTAGTTTAACCTGCATAAAAAATAAACAATAATAAAAAAATGGAACAGAAGATGAGAAAAGAAGAATAAATGCTTAAGTAGCGACATCAGTAAGTAATTGGTTAATAATTGAGGGTAAGATTCGAATACATGATATTACTGAGACCAATTTCTAAAGACTTACGGGTTCGTATATGAATATATATGGGTATCAGAATCAGCAGCCCTATAAATAGTTTCAAACATCCAATAATCTGAGAATAAAGATATTAACCCGATGCTCTATTGACTATGATCATCGTTCAAAATGCGGGCTTACCATGATCCCACGATATAAAGCTTCTCCTAAGCGCCTCTAAATACATCAACAAAATAAGCATTAGAACCACAAGCTAAGTGCATAGAAAATTTGTATTTCAAGAAAATGGTTTTGGAAACCAAACGCTGCCCTGGTGCTGCCTTCTAATAGCAAAAATATTCAACTCATCAAGAGTCGTCTTACTTATCAGAAAATTCTCAGCAGATAAAATTCAATGTTAATAGCAGATCACCAATTAGTCAATACCATGTAAAATAGTCAAAAATTCCAAATGCTTCAATTCAAACATGTGAAAGTTTGAGCGGTTATAATCATAACTCAAAATTCAAAAATAAAAGTGATAACGGAACATCTTCATAATCATAACTCAAAACTAATCCTAAGCAAGATACTTTTATCCAAACATTATTCTTGATAATCTTAACCGCAATTGAATGATGAAACAGAAAAGTAAAACAAAATTGTCTTACTTGAATTGATGGTGAATAGTACCATCCGTGCAGTTGTCATTTGACGTGTAAGATCCCTTCACTTTGTTTCGTCAAATATAATACATTGTCTTTAGCAGTGCTAAATCCGTTAAAACTGGAACAATGGCAATGGCATTAGTCGGAGAGCCCAATGCTACAATTACAGTTTCTTCCTTTGCAATAATGTATTAACCTATTAAATCTAATTTCAAATTGGAAAAAAACATGATACTTAAAGATTTGCTACCGTAATAATAAAGATATGAGCTTTACCTCTCAAGACTTTGCTTGACACCTTCATAAGTCACTCCAGCATAAAAAGCACCCCGCATGCACCAACCAAATCAATCTAACATCTCGATATAATATGATATATATCCTTTAATGATTGATAAATACCAGTTTCAGAAGCTAATATTGCTTCTTTACACACTCTAGCTGCAAATTACACAAAAAACATAAACGTTTTAGTATACTTTATCTACTATCTAAATAAACATATCAAAAAGAACGTATTGCCTTTAAGAGTAGAAGCCACCATTCAGTGGGTGAAACAATCCTGCACTTGAGGCATTTATGATGATCATTCCATGTGAGCTTTTGAGACATGGGATCGCAAAGTGAACTGGAGAAATTGATCCCCAGAATTTTATATCGTGCACATATAGGATTCATGCATAAATACATTGCAAGTCGTGTTTAGGACGTGTAGTTAAAAGGATCATACCATAACATGTTTGAATTTAGTAATATATGTGTTCGTTGAATAAGTGAATCTAACTAACAATTCCATCTGCAATAATTGAAACATGTTCAAGTCACATAAACGTTACAAATTGGGAAATATAAACTTATGTAGATGCAATAGTACTCATTTTTCAAGCAAACAATTTTTTAGTATGGAAGTTTATCAAATATAAATCTGAGCATGAAGCCCTAAAAGAATCGATCTTTTATAAGTTCAAAGATACGTTAGCAATACAAATTCGGCTTTTAAGTAGCTCTTATGTAGCCTGGTCATGTTCTAACTTACTGGTGCGGCTTTACAGCAACTCCGAACACCCATTTATACCACCCAAAACCCCTTACAAAAGCAACCTGGATATTCCTTTACTACTGCTATTTTGCGGCAGGCCAAAAATTACCCAAACTCCTACTAAAAGCCATCCAAACACCCGTTTAAAATGACCCAATTGACCCCTTTACTGTTGCTGTTTCACAGTAACCCCGAACACCCATTAAAAACACCCAAAACCGCATAATACCACACCCAAAGACCACATAAGAATTATAATTTGCAGCAACTCCATGAATTTGGCCTAAAAGTGAGAGTTTTCACGATAAAGGGATGTCTAAAGTACCTTCTCATTGGCGAGGTGGTTGTGAAACTGAAGATTTTTTCAATAAGAAACTCATAGGCTCACGATCATTTAGTCTACGAATGAAGCAACGAAGTGAGAATATTTCAATAACAGATGATTATGATTCCCCTAGAGATTATGAGGGACATATCTTTGACAGCTTCTGGTAGTCGTGTACACGCTGATTATTTCGGTTATGCAAAGGGGACAACTACTAAATCATAGTTGACCTGTAAGAATGAGTTATTGTGGGTCAAATGTGGTTGCAGACATGTACATAAGTTATTCTATTCTCACCCACCTATATTGGGTTGAGAAAAGTCAGCAGAAGAGCTTAGCGGGTCCCAATCCTGTGGCGCTCTGCAAAAATAGTTCATTTTGATATTAATATCGATTAAAGGGTATGTGATTAACTTTTAAGCTGTTGTGCATGGTTTTTGGTTGCAAGCATACCATATTACCATGAATGTGATTATAATACAGCAACATGCCAAAGTTTAAAAAAAATGAATTATTTTGGGTCAAACGTGGTTGCAGACATGCACATAAGTTATTTTATTCTCAGTCACCTATACATGGGTTGAGAAGAGTTGGTAGAAGACCTTATCGGTTCCCAATCCTGTAGCGCTCTAAAAAAAGAGTTCGTTTATGATCTTATTGTCAGTTAAGGATGTATGATCGACTTTTTGAGCTCTTGTACTTGGTTTTTGGTTGCGATCATACCATGAGCATTCATAAATACAACAAAATACCAAGTTTGCATTATTTTGGGTCAAATGTGTAGAGTAAAGTTGCTTTGATTTGTTGCATTTACACTTTTACAATTTGTCCAAAGCTATTTGTTCTTGCAAACTATAGCATCTTTTCTAGCATTCAAACCCTCAATTGTGACCTCACACATGAGGGAGAAAATAAATGGTTGAGGGCTGAATTGCTTTATTCTTTCTCAAAGGTATATAGTTTATATAAATGACGAGTTTTCTGCTTGGTGTAGGCTTTACTTTGATTTTAGCTTGACCTATGAGGGATATCTAGGTTCAGATTAAGTGGTCATTAAACTTGGAGTTTAACTAAAAGGAAGCAATATATACACATTTTGTTAGGTGCATACTCGATCTATCAAATCCTTGAAGAAGAGTCGCTTACGTTACAAATATAATAAAAGTGCACTTAGACTATAAGGTACATAGCATATGCGGCTAGTCTCAACTCTTAGTTTCGTAGTCTTGAAACTCAACCTAACTCTTTTGGCTATTTCATCTGCAATATATTTAACCATTTCAAAGGTAGTCTGAGTATTAAGATGTTCTTAAAATCATATAACAGAGTAAGGTTCAAGCCTATATAACCAAACATTTTACAAATAAAAAAGCCTCTGACTTTTCATATTTCACAAAAGATTTGGAACTTTTGTCCCAAAATATAACTAAGTTTCACAGGAACTCTAACTTTCCAGTCTGTAATATTTGTTGGTATCCACAAATCCAGATAATAACTAAACCAAATGATTAAGATGGTCATCAAGAAACCAATATAGCTAGCAGAAATTGGACTATCTCCTAATTGAAGAAACATTTTAATGAATGACGCCGAAAGCTGCATAGGTTTTCTCAAAGCATGCAGTCAGTCCTTGTTGGCATTCTTCTAAAGAAATTGAGCGGAGCAGGCGGCTTATGCCCCAACAACGGGTGTCTTAACACATATAAGCCGGTCGAAAATACCACAATCTTAAGAGGTGTGACAAACAAAACAATAACCGCGATCAAACATAAAATCACAAACGACCACATGGCTCGGGGTCTCTTCGGTGAGAAAAGATTGAAGTCTCTCACAGTACAGCTAAATCGCCAAGAACAGTCTGAATCCTACCGTAAATACTCCTCAATGATCATATCTCATCCTTATGATATCGGGGACGAAAGTTGGAAATGTGTCAAATTCTTGATCAAGTTCATCGGGAGTGTGTTATCTGCACATGAGATATGAGTATCCATATAGGGTGGGTTCTTTGGTCTCCATCTGTAGCACAATAATCCATATAAAAAGAGACATAGGAAAATAATGGGCAGAATTATCTAGGGATACAAGACCAGATACACAAAAAAGATACAGATGAACATGGTTGTCATGGGATTCTTCCAGTTACATATCTCATCAAACCATTTACCAAATGCGATCAAACCACCCAAAGCGTCCATGATTCTGAAGAAATTAGCTTTACTTCTTCGCATACTCCACATGTGTGATCCCATATCAAGCATAAACTCCACAACCTCTTTTCTCAAACGTGGTTCAGCCCGGTGGTTCATTTTTCTGTCCTTGATGAGGTATTTGGCCATATTTGGCTTGTGATGGATCAACATGTGTTTACTGAAGTTGTGAACGATGTTGCAGTTCAGTAAAAATTTGGTGCTTCAGAAGAATTTCATCAAGCCTGTAATTGGACCTCACGTCATCATTACGTGATCTCCCACGCCCATCTAACATCTGATTTTGAATAAACTGTTCAAGCATCATTTGTTGATGAGACTGTTGGTCCTTTAGTAGCATTTGCTATAGAGTATGGGTTCATACAGGTGGGGAGTAGATAAAAGATTATGTTGCTGTAACAGTTGTTGGTGAATGTGCTGAGACCAAAGCGTTTATGCTAAATCAAAGTGATTGGCCTCTTACCATTGCTTCAAAGCCTTTTATGTCAAACTCCATCGCCATGTCACTCGATATCGAGAACTTAATTCAATTACCGCTGCACAGAGAATAAGTACATCGGTAAAGGATTATATAGTTCTACGATAATCATGATTTATACTTGAATTTTTCAATCTCAAACACCCTTCTTATAGTCCTCTTTGTGTTATGATTTCCAAACTCTATAAGGCTCATAACCCGTTGAACACATCCCATGTAATCTATCAACGCAACATATATGAGTTCATATTTTGTTTATAAATATTAAAACACATAAAAGCTTCTATATTACCTGCAAGAATGCAGTTCCAGACTATTTTTCTCGCATCCAGTTCATTGTACACCTCAAAAATGAAATAATGATTAGCGAATTTATCGTTCTTCCTAATCAATTTTGATTAGGAAGATTCATATTGTTCACATATGAACATGATATTTAATAGAGGAAAATAATTGAGGCGGACAATAATTTGTCACGGCCTGAATTGTTAACATAAGATGTACATGTCATGATCGATCACATATACATGGATACATACACGTATGTATGCATTACCTGTAAATTTGCATGATTGTTGGGTAGGCATCTTAACAGCAATGCCATTTACAGGTCCCTTTATCAAACCAAGAAGTTGTGTTTTGCCTGATAATTTAGTGGGGTCAAATATGTTAAAGGAGTCAAAGGTAGCCAAAGAGTATTTGTAGTGTGTCAATATCATCAAGTAACCTTAGGATCTTAACAAAAATTAGCTTAAGTTGAACTGTAGAGTACACATAAGTAAGTTTTGCTGAGAGATACCTAAGTACTCTTCAATGTCAGCCTTCACAATGCTTTCATCGGGTTGCATATACTAATGTACCCATTTTTCAAAGCCGCTATGAAATCAAGAGCATTGGCGGCCTTTGCGACCTCTATGATCTCTGATTCACTAACTTACTTCAGGTTTTATACAGGTGTAACGGTCCAATATGGCAAACACATACTTCACCGCATTGTATAGATCATTCGTCATGGTTACGACTCTTCCGAAGTCCTTATTAAGATCAAATCGTTGGTAAAACGCTTTTCTTGATTAACTCGCTATGAAGAAACGAATACACTGCTTCTCACGCGTATATTGTTGATATTGCCACATCTAAAACTAAAGTATGTTCCAAATCTTTTTTTCCTTTTATTTTATTAATTTTTTTTTTTGAAGAAAGAGGAGAGGGGTTAAATTTAGATCACCCGTCTTTACCCTCCGATAAGTTTTTAAACATAAAAATAAAGCAAGATAGTTTATGAGAACCAAGCATCTGAACTAATAATATCTTACGATGATATGGGGCATAATAGGCGTGGCAGGTTACCTTGTTAGTGATTAAGTTGTGAAGGGCTATCACACCGATGAGAGAAGAAAGGTAGATAACAAGCATATGTTCATTGATTTTCACCGCAAAATTAACGAGTAAATAAAACAAAGTGCGAAAGCAAGAGTACGAATCTCTAATAATCTTTACGCCTCATGAGATAGATACCGCAAATGCCTTCACCAACTCGGCAACATTTAGATTGGGAAGAAGGTTAAAGATGTCTGCAATATGTAACAATTTTCAATGAACTGCAATTTATGACCTTCACTTCACGGTGACATTCATGAGACAAAAATCGATTCCTTGGAAAAGTCGTGAAATACATTCGATAGTATGGATGAGTAAGTTTGGGTTTTGTTTATCTGAAAGTCTATTTTCCAAAATTACAACCTCCAAAATCGTTTTACTCAAATCAATCTTTTTTTGAAATTCCCATTTTTTTGTAATCATACTCAAACATGACCCGTTAAGACCCAAGCCTATTTTGACCCATTGCCAACGCCCCAACCTGCCCATCTTGTAACACCTTTAACTCAAGAAATACGATGTTGAATATTTGTATCGACTGCAATAAAAATATACCTGAAGATGGTACAATATTTCATGTTTCAATGGTAGTTTGCCCTACATAACAAGTTCCAGATATGGCTGTATCTCCTTGACCTTGCATCTAAACCCTTCATGCCTCCAGCTTTCCACTCACCTATATAAATTAAAAGATATTCCCTTATCAAATAAAATTAAACATTGCAACAAACATCAAAATACAAACAAAAAATTCACAATGACAAGAGGAAAGAATATTGAGACAGTGGGCCAAGATTTAAGAACACCTCTGTTGCAAGAGTCTTGATAGTTGTATCTTTAACGTCCCTCACAAATGCTCAACTCTGTTAAATGATAATTAGGATTAATGAAAGTTTGAATTAACGTATAATCAAAAATTAAGCTGCGAAGACATCATTTGTTTTCATTCTCTGGATTACCAATTTCCTCCACTTCATGTGCGCGATTTACGAAGACACGTGAACAAAAGCCTTCTTGCTTTTCCTGAGTGGCATTCTGCGAGAATCAAATAATAATGCTTAGTCTATCATCTAGATATGAAAGGTATGCGGCTATAACAAATCAAAAGTCGGTACATTACAGGAGTATTTAATATGAAAATGGGCATCATATTAAATGGTATTCGAATTTAATGGTCTTAACCTTAGAAGCCCAAAAGTAGAAGCTGATGTCGATTTACCTCGTTAACCTCTTCAATAGCATAGTAAGCTTTTGTGGGTAGTCCCAACTCCGTTGGTTGAACATCTATAATCACCAATACGGGATTTGGAGCATAGCTGCATTCACGAGGTTCAACAATAAGGATACAAGAAAAAAGACAGTAATAGAGCTCTATTAAGACTAATAGATGGTGTTTCCAAATATTTTGAAAAATTCATCAATTACATATTGGCCTCAGTATCTATACAACGAATAAATAAACCACTTCTTGGCAGTTAGTACATGCTTCTCCACAATGTTGCGCTAATGCAAACTTAGGACTTCTAAGCTAACATTTTCATGAATGCAATTGTGAAACTTTTTTTATAAAAAAAAGAAGAAAAGGATTTCCTTTTCAAAACTAAGGTAGCTGGTAAGACTATGTGCCTTCTCACATGATGGCGAGCTTCATATATGTGAAGCACATATGCATATAAAGGAGATAAGAAAAACTTAACAAGCAAAAAGAATTGTGTATGGTGCACTGATCTTTCTGCACAGATGAGAAGATTAATCAAATTCAGGCAAGATCCTTACGCTTACTCGTTGAATAAACCATGAATATCTAGATCATTCTTAGTAGCTTTGGACGGTGCTATACCACCTACAACATGCTCCTTAGTTGCAACAAACATTAATATTAGCACATACATGGTATACGAAGCAAATTCGGAAAGTGGAAAAACAAAAGCACAAATCAGTCTTTGTATTTCTTGAATTAAGCATTACTGTTGATTCTCTTGAACATGGAGAACATTTCCTCATGATAGTTGTGATCAAGAAACCATATCTTGGGATCCTTATCATCTTCCTCAAAAGGCACTATAATTATGCATTTCCTAGCAATTTAGAATCATAATTGTTTGTTTCCTAACATGTACAAGCATTGAAGTTTCATCTAGTTGAGCTGTTTTCACATAAAACATGAGTTTTGGAGGTTTTACGCACACACACACGATGGAAATCCTGCTGTTGAGCATTCTTCATGCCTAATTTTAATCATGTTTTGTCAAAATGTGTTGCAATCACAAAAGTAATATATTGAGCGAAATAGAATACTTTACAGAAACGCGCACTGCTATTTTTTTGAGGTCCTCAATGTCTCTCCTTACCATAGAATCTCTAAAAAATGTCTGCAATCACAAAAAGTAATATATTGAATGAAATTCACCAAGATAAATAAAAGGTTACATATTCAAACCTATTTAACAACAAAATTATATAACAAGAAAACTACAATTAGTTTCGATCCAAAGTATTAGGTTTTTCAAATTGAAGACGTAAATTTGATTGTTGGAAAGAGAAATCATACCATGACTTACAGAACACACATACTATCGATTGAGAAGATGGAGAGTACATGTTAGTTTACACTACTTAAGAGTATGACTTACCTCGTAAAGATGTCATTCTACATCTCACCTGCTGCAATCATGGCATAGTCCAACAGAATTTAAACTTGTTACAATTTATTAATAGCTTAAGAAACAAAAAGTAACAAACTGCACATAATGTTTTTGAAACCCAATATGTTACTGAGAAACAAAAAAAAAAGAACATTAAAATTCTTCCACAATCATAAAACCTACAAAACAAATAAACAAAAAACAAACAACATCTGTTAGAAAAACTAAAAACACCATGCATGCATTATACTTGATCATAAACAACGTATTAGAGTTTTAGGAATTTAGGAGGATATTAATGGTGCATGAATTGAAAAGAAGGACATTAGGATTTTCTGGTGAGGCTCACGATTGAAGTTCAAACCTGTGATGAAGAAAACAGGGGATCATTAGAGGAGATTGTGAGGAAAAAGGACATTAGGGTTTTTGAGAAAAAGTAAATTATGAATGAACCGTATATTGTTTTTGGTATAAGGGTTACCTTAGTTGTAGGGATTCTCATACTTATCTCATATAATTGGTTGCGTACGGGTTTATAGATTTAAATTTGCAAGATACAATCCAAAACATGTGTTGGTCTAGTGGTTATTATGTTTGTCAATAATACAAACACCCTAGGTTCAAATCTTGCAAGTGGCAATTTTTATAAACAATTTTGGAATTTTCAAATTTTAGTTCCATAAATTCATGCTTAGGTGGAATTATGACATTATTTAATTAATCCGAAAATTAGTACACGAAATTTATTTAAAAAAAATTGTACATATATTAATTAAAATGCCACATGTCATTTAAAAAAATAAAAAAAAATGCCAAATAAATATAATGATGACATGGAAATATGACTTGGCATTATAGGATGCCAAGTGACATTTTATGTGGCATGCCTCCTCTTATATATAATGTATAGATATATATATATATATATATATATATATATATATATATATATATATATATATATATATATATATATATATATATATATATATATATATATATTAGTTTTCTTCAAAACGATTATAATGTTTTATAATTAAGAGAAAATATGTGCCCGTTAAGGCACATTTAAGTTTTCAATAGGGTAACACGTCCATTTCAAAAAAACGATGCAAATAAATGTGCCAAATCTTTTTAAAATAGCCAAAATTAGCCCATCTTTTTTATTTTGGGCTAATCACATTCATGCTAATTTTGGTACTTGCGTTTTTCTTAACAACAACACCATTAGTTTTTACGCGACAAGTAACGTGTGTTGTTACTTTCTATCTCATAACTGATGTAATGTTTACTTTCATTTTCATTAAATGCTTTTATATGTTGTTTGATAGATGTTAACAATTTTGTATAGACTTTAGTTATCGTATAGTACAACCGTTTGCAATTGCATTTTCATCGGTTCACGTTTTATTTTAAACGCTACACAAAACACTCACCACAATCACAAATCATTAATTATCTGACGCTAGAAACCGCTGCCGCTAGACGCGGGTACTCGCCTAATAATAATAACAGTGTATTAACAAACATAATATTATTTTTCGTATTCAAATAAATATGAGAGAATCTTTATTTTATTTTATTTTTATCAAGAAAGCAGATTTTGGTCAAGTGACGTGGTTAACGTATTTTTTTATAGGGAAAATTTTCTAAATGCCCCGCTGCCCAACTTTATTACCCCAAATGCCCCACTTTTTTCACTTCTCAAAATGCCCTATGGCAACTCTCCCAACTCATTATTTGGGCAACTATCTTAAATAATCGACATGTGTCCCATTTTGTGGGCCACTCAGACTTACCAAGACAAGTGTACTAGATCTTTAATGCAAGAACTACGACTTTTAATATCGCAAGAATCGACTATTTTTGTCTCTTAGTGAAAAAGTATAGTCTTATTTTATTATTAAAAAGTACATAAAACTTGGGCAACCTGGTCCTACACCTTTGTACTTTTCATAACTTATAACGATAAAGTATATAATGCATTATATGTATAAAAAATTAAAAAATTGTATAAGTAATTTTTAACCTTTATACATTTATACGGGTTTATACATATAGAAATAGAAACTTCCTCAACACACTTTATTTACACTTATCACACACAATCTTCCTCAACACACTTCTCGCAAGAGCAAACACAATTCTCGACCAAGACATCGCCACGACGTCCGATCTAATGTCTATCGAAAACGAATTGGGCTAGGGTAAGTAATTTTGTTTTTGATTAAGGGTTTCGCTATTCGGGCTTAATTTTACGTATTTCATCTATTGATTTATGGTTTTGTTAATTTAGGGTTTCGCTATTTTGTGGTTTCGCTAATTTAGGTTTCGCTAAGTTAGGTTAACTTTTACGAATTGTTCTTGTTTGATTTTGGGTCGATATTTTAGGTTAACGATTGGGTGATTAATTGTTTTTGTTAAGTTTTGTGAAACAAATGATGGGTGTGAATAAAGCAAAGGTAAGATAACCGGTAACGACAAGTGATTAATTGTTCTTGTGGTTTTAGTGATTTGTTGCTACTTATTAAGTTCGAGAAACAAAATGACGGATGTTGTTGTAGACTAAGTGACTAAACCATCGTAAGATAAGTGGTAGTAAGTGAATAAAGCACTCTAATGATGGTGCAAACCGGTTGGGTTAACGAAACAAAATACATCAAAATTAAATTGCTACACAACTAAATATAATCCGGTGATCCTAAGTTTGAGAGTTGTTAGAGTCGTAACCATCGTCAGAAAGATACTCGTGAGCAACCTTCAAATCACTCATCCCACTCTCGCATACAATGCATTGAATTCTCCGTCCGTCCTCAGCAGCTTCCTCCATCTCTAACAAAGACTTCTTCATCTTGGAGCATAAGTCGCCCTTTCGACTTCCTTCTTAAGAGCAGCTCTCTTTTCTCGCTATCTCCCATTCTTCTTCCTCCTTAATAGCAACCTCCTCCATTTCTATTAAAAGTTGTTCTTCATCAATTTGTTGGCCAAAGTCTTTTGTTCCTAAACCGCTGGCGGAGTCTTTTGTTATGGAAACAGCTCCTAAATTGTTGGTCAAGTCTTTTGTAGACATTTTGATAGAATTTTGTAACCTATTTAGCAACACCACTTGAATTTAAATTACATATAAGGTGGGTAAGTTTAAAACTTATTACCTCTATATGTCAATAAATGTGGTGTGGAACCTCTCCCATATAGTTGACATAGGCCCACATTGTACTTACGTAGTGATTTATTGGGCAACTTTTGCTTATTTATTGCCAATGCGTGTTCGAGAATGAAGGTTTGAAATGTATTTTGTATTTAGTACATGCAAGAGGTCGTGATGATGATTATCTTATTTGATATGCAAATGATGTGATTTACCGTGATGTTGGCATGGCAATTTTAATACATTATTTTGCACCACCATGTTATATCCCGATGTTTTTGTCTTTATCAAACCTTTACGATCCGAGCCTTGCTAATGCATATAAATAGAAACTCCCGATTGTTATACTCACATAGATGCTTAACATCTTGGTCAATCATGTTTCATTGTGGCCGCATCCTATGGCAACACATGAATATATATTTTGTGTGAGAGTATATAATCATTTCTCCCTAGCAGACGCCCGTCCCAATGAAGCATGATTCATGGAGGATGATTTGTATCATGTATGCGAGTAAACTAGACATGTAACTTTTTCAAACAATTCCATTATGTATATATGTCCGTTAATTGGTAAGAGGTCGTGATGACAAGTATCTTATTAAATCATGCAAATGATGCGATATTCCGCTTCATGGCGCGCCATTCTATACTATTGCAAAATGCATGGCGGTTGTATCTCGATGTTCAGAACTATTGATTTATACAGATCCGAGCCTCCGTGATATGTTACGAAACTAACATATCATCGATCAAAGATGGATGTACGCACCACCAGACATGTTACGAAGTAACTTAATATGGTGTCATTCATCCATGTTTGATTATTCACTCGCTTGCGACCATGGCGGTTATATCTTAGATGAAGGCAAAGTTAATCAAATGCAGATAGTTTGTTTATTATACTCGGCTTTTGCTTGATTGAATGGCATGTCGACCGGGATCATTTGTGTGAATCATAAATCAACCTAGATCCGACATGCTATTCAATCACCAAACCGGATTGCACGTGAACAAACAAGTATACGGAGGAGTTTTAGACCAATGTCAAAGCCGATTGCTGCCTATGGGCCATTTAGAAGTTAATTTTTCATATCTTGATATGATCACTATATATTATCTTGATATTTTGTTACTCGATGATGAGGGTAGAAAGGTGGTTCAAAAGGGTTTAGCTTACTCGAGAGTTTGATGAAGTGTGTAAACACTCATCGCTTTTAGTCAACCGAATCAAAAACACTTAAAAATGGTCACAATGCATCAAAATACTGAAAATATTCCAAAATTGCATTTATATGTTTCATGCAAATGTTCAAAATCGATGAAAATGAGCTAAGTTTGCATAATTGGCGCTTTCCCCCAAGTTTCAAAATTGTCGAAATAGTCCCCGAGCACATAATTTCAAGTAAAATCACCAAAGGTCCTTTTAAAATCATAAGTTGTCAAAATTAGTCCTTTGGTGAAAATGTCAAAGTTTTGAGAAATTACAAGTTTGGTCCTTCAAGTTTAAAATTTGGCAAAATGGCCCCGGAAATTGGAAAATGGCAAGTTTGGTCCTTGTACTTTTGAGATTGTCATTTTCACCCTTGGAAACAACTTTGTGTTTTAGCGTAATGTGTCCCCGAATTTTCGTAAATTGTATAATTAGTCCTTGATTATTATTAACCTTTATACACTTTGGACCAAGTCAAACCTGCTGACCCCTGCCACAACCCTTTTGGACCCCCGCCATTCGACCCTCCAATATAATAAAACCAACAAACAACTGACTCTCCTTCCCTCCTCACGGGTTTACACCATCACCTTCCCCTCGCAACCTCTCGCTAACACTCCACCTCCTTCATCATTCCTACCTCCTCCAAACACATAACTCAAGGATGCATTAAATACCTTCTAACCCCACACTCAACCCCAATTGGTTAAAACCACTTTTGGCGCCAAAACCTTTTAAACGCCAAGATGATCCCAACTAATCCAAGGGTCAAAATTGTTAGTGGATTTAAAGAGAGAGGTAGAAGGAGTTTGGATGTATAAAAGAAGAGGAAGAGGAAGCAAAGGCACTTAGTTATTTTCTTAAAAATGTATGTCGCTTTATGATTTCTTAGTCTAAAATAGATTTTTAGTTGTATTTTAAAGTTTCATTGTATTAAAGTAAACCATTTCAAAGGCATTTCAACTTAACTTAAGTATCAATTTTAGTTCATGTTCAATTTCCATATTGTATGTCCAACGTTGAAATTTCCATTCTCAAAATCCTATGTCAAATCTCTTAGTCACTTGTTTTAAGCTCAAACATGCTCAATCAAGCTTGTTAAAGCTTTCTAAGCTCACATTTCAGCTTTTAAACAATATTGAATCGTCAATGAAAGTCAACATGGAGCAAGATTGATGCAGAATGTATCAGTGATGCGTACATGCATTTGGGTTGATCTTTAGCCATATGGGTTGGTTTAGATTAGGTAGTGTTCTTGGGTTCACAGTGATCAAGCCATAGTGGCTTTGGACCATTTGTAAGTCATTTTAAAATTCATATGCATAACTGCCTTTGTAGTATTCATAAGCTCAAACCGCTTAAATAGATGTATTTAGGTCTCGTTAACTTAGTTCGATCATTAATATTAGATAAATAAGAAGTTAGGTCGGTTTTAGTTTGCAAAACAATGAGAAAGGGGTGTTTGGTTTATAGCTTATTCTGCCTTTTAAGGTGTATTCATGAATGTTTCGTGGTTTTATGTTTGTTAAGCATATTTGAGCAAATATCACTATAAATTGAGCTCGCAAACACCGAAAGTCAACATCAATTAAAATTGCCTCACCGCTTCACCGGTGTGAATTTTGGATTACCAATCTCTTGATTTGTGTTTAGAATTATTAAACATTGCTTGCAAAGTGAGCTCATCACATCATATTACATCAATATCACTATAAAATTGGAATCAAAGTTCACTTAAGTCAAATTTTCAATCGCTTCAAAAGTCAAAATTGTGAAAAGTCATTTTGGGCTCAATCAGAATTTTCGACTCATTTCGAGCCAATCTTAGTGAGACTTGGTGTTTTAAAACTTCAGCTTGGTGTTAATCCTTATCACCATTTTATTATATTTTGCAATTTTTAAATGCCTTAAAACTACTTGTCAAGTTGGACCTTAATTGCCTGCTCACAACCTTTGCATAAACCGAGTTTTTCTCAGATTGTGCAAGCTTGACATGGCTCATAAGAGCTTATCCAAGCTTGTTTTTAGTTTAAACATAGTCACCCAGTGTCTAGTGTAGGTTCCAAGTTTTGTTTTAGATTTCTAGCTTATTTGAGTGCTTATTTTGTGGTCAAGTAGCTACCCAAAACTCATGTTGACTTGAAACTCAAATACATCAAACTGTGGTAAATGGAGATTTAGAGGTTAAAAGCAGTTAAGATCAGTTGCATTTAAGTACTTGTAGCCTATTTTAGCTTCGCAAATGCTTGGTGCTTGTTGATCTTCTTTATTTATTCAAGTGCTTATTTATAAGCACTTGTGATAGCGCCAAATTCCTCCACACAACCAATTGCTTCCATTTTTATTAGCTTCCTAATATAATTTTAGAGTTTTTCCGAAATTTTCGATTCTTCCAAGCTTGTTTGCTATTTTTCCGCATTTAAATCAATTTTTTAGCACTTTTAATTAGCTTTAAATACAATTAATTAAGAAAAGCTTCAAAAAATAATTTTTTCATTTTCTTAAGTTAAGATAAATATAAAAAGTCAAAAATATTTTTCTAGATTTTTCTTAGTAAAATTTGTATTTTAAATAATTTAATTAGTTTTTAATAGTTTTAATTCCTAGAAAATAGAAAATAATCGGAAAAATATAAAAATAGTTTTGAAAATTCTATTTTGATATTTTAGATTTTTCTAAGTCTTAATTTTATTTTTCTAGCTTTATTTCCTAATTTCTTGTATTTTAGCTATTATTAAATAGTTAAAATAGTTTTTAATTAATAATAATTAGATAATTAGTTATAAAATAATTTTCTTTCTAATAATTTTCTTTTATCATTAGGATTGTAAAATATCATTTTCATATTTTTAGGGTTAATATTGTGTAAGTTTCACATTTTTATTTGACGTCACGTAGTTTTTAATTTCGCTTTATAAAACATAAAACAAAACATCATTTTGCAAATAGTGATAGCGTTTATTTAATATTTTTATCTTTTAATTTCCTTTAATTTGCATTTAAGCCGTTGTAATTTGTTGGCTTTTTCCGTAGTTATAATCATATCGCATTCTCTTTTCCGCTCAAATCTCTCGATCACTATATACGTTGGTGATTATTCGCATGGCTCACGGGACATAACGACCCGGGAAACACTATACTCCTCGCATCTTCATTGCATCTGTGCTTAAGTCGCTTTAAGTTTCTTACAGCCATTATTCACAAGTGGTCACCATGAGAAAACTTGATTGCTCAAAGACGATCAAATTTTTGCCACGGGAGTCAGGTTTGATTATCTTCCGCCCAGCGTATTAGTGATTTGAATATTCACTCTTTGTTCATACCATCCATCTCAGATATGTTTATATTTTCTTATCCAAAAATACAAAAATACTCTTCTCATTCCTCTTATCCGTATGATTCTATTTCTCTACCCCTCGCATCGCTTTGATTCTACTCTTCTTTAACCTCAAAACCGCTTAATTCTATTTCTTTAACCTCTACATGTTTAATTCTCATGGCAACGCTCGATTATCCTCGTTGTTTCCACCGCAAAGCCGTATGGAAGAGGATCACCGTGTCGTAATCCGGATTGTTTATGCAAGCGATGTGGAAGGACGGTGCAAGCAAATATTGTTATTGGTGCGAATTATCTCGATAACTCTCGATGATTCTCCAATTTTTTCCGACCATCCGCCACAACCCGCTCAAGAACCGGAGACCATAACTGAAGTGGTGGAAATTGCTAGCTCGAAGCACACCACTTGTCCCACCTCCCGATTTTTCTCGAATGTTCTTCGAGACTTGATAGTCATTCGGATCACCATGTTGGTTTTGTTGATTCTTTGAATAAACCGATTCTTATCATAACTCTCAAATGCAATCGCTTATTCCTTGTGTCGGTTGTGGTGAGCCTCTTTGGTTCACCCCGCCGTTGGTGTACGCAGGTACAATGTGGTAATGATATTCATAACGGAGTTGTTTGTTTTGTGGTTCGAGGAATTCATTTGATTATGATCCTAATCCGAACTCATTTAACAACCCTCAAATTTTTCCAATTACCCACCACAACCCGACTTATCTTCATATAATCAACATATCTGCTGTGAATTTTGTGGAGGTCCTCACCAAGGATTTGAGTGTCAATCCGAAACACGCTTGTCTATGAACGCTTTTCCAATGATGCTCGAACTTTGGTTATAACCAAAATCCATATGATTCACCATTCCAAACTCAACAGCTTTATCATAGTGAGTACCGTGGAGGTCCCCACTCACTCGATTGTCAAATAGGAACCCGGCCTTGTAACAATCATGACTCTCACATGTTTGATAATTTCCAACCTCCACAAGACTATACGGTTCAAACTCCACCGAGCTGTTATCTCAAGAAATCTCCCAAGATTTTGAAACCACAATGAAAACACTTGATGATATGATTAGTAACTTTAAGAATCAAGTGAGTGGTGAAAAGACCATAGGAGAATTGTTGGTCAAGAACGAGAAGAACGAAGCTCGCAAATCTAGGAAGAATTATTAATCCTAGAGCAAGCGGCCTACATGCCCCAATTTCTCAAGGCTCTATATGATGATGACGAGGAGAGTTTTATCCTTTTAAAGATAATATTTCTCAACTCCTCGATCGGCTGATATCCCGCAGCTGAGATTCCATCTCAAACAACCGCTATCACACCCGAGGCTCCCACTCACTCTCTCGAACATGGGGACGAGCATCTTGACACTCGTTCGAAAAGGAATCGGACAATTCATAAAGTCTAGTGTTGAGGACCTTGTCCCAATCCCAAGAGAGTCACAAGGAATTCTTGATCATGTGTGATATCCCTCCTCCTCTTGTCTTCCAAAATGATCATGTTGAGATGTTCTCCGATTATGATGATGATGATTCGTTATCTTGTGGAGACATCATTTATGTGGAAGATTCACCTTCCGAGCTTGTTAGCTTAGAAGAAGAGAATGATGAAGTTATCGACATCGAATCAAAGATGAAGCTCTTCGAGCAACATTATTGAATGTCACTTTCTCATTTCTAAAATCGAGGCTTTCAAAGAGAAACCTATTTCATCTCCTATCCCCATTAAGGATAGTGACATTCTTTCCGATGATCCTATTATGGAAATGAAAGCTTCGCTTTGATAATACGGGAGAGAAGATTAGTGGCGTACCACTTCTCATTCTCATAATTCTCTCCTTGATCATGAATCATTTACTTTTGAGGAGTTCGCCAAGAACCCACTCATATCAATTCGAATATGATTCATTCACCTTCATGGAGTTCTCGATGAACTCACTCATATCATATCTCCGCCGAGTATGATAATCTCTACTTTGATCTAGACACACCCGGATATGTCTAGACCAATTGAGCTTAAATGATGAGATTCATGCTATGAATTCTCCTTCCGATGATGATGAGTTAATCATGATGTTTATCATGATTTTCTATCTCTTCTTCACCTATCCCTGGCTTCTCCTCATTCTTCACTCCTTCTGAATGAAGACATTATCTTTGACCCCGCATTTTCATTTATCATTTTGAGCGGTTCTATGTATATCTCATCGGTGTGGAACTTTCACGCATTTCAATGTTTGTCCAAACATCTTGAATGAAAGTCCGATGGAGACTGCTTCTTCCACTTTGCTTCCCCATGAACCAATGAATTGGGTCGAGTCAAGCTAGCGACTCGGTAATCAAAAACAAGAGTGAACATGGGTTTTCACCCGTGTACCACCCTAGTGCTGGGAGTCAGCCCACATGTTTTCCAAAAAAAAAAAAAAAAAAAAAATCCATTCAAATAATGGCGTAGTATTTCCTTTTACGTTTTTTGTTTCGGCATAACTGCTTGTACTTTGAATATTGAGGGCAATATTCATTTCTATGTGGGGGAATTCTCACGAATTTTATCATATATTATTTTTAGTGTGTAACTTTCAAACATGTGAAACTACGTGTGTGTGTGTGAGAAAGAGGTCGAGATGATAAGAAAAGAGATGAAAAGGTTGGTAAGGATAGTGGTGGAATGGTGGCGAGAGATATGAAAGGGTTTGTGAGGTGCCTCATTAACCCCACTTCACTCTGCACTATTCTAGCACTATCATTACAAACCCTTTCATCTCTTCTCTATCATCTCTCTCTCTCTCTCTCACACACATATAGAGTTTCACACCAAAAATTACACACTAAAATCACATACACAGTTATGAACTCTGAGAGCAAGCTAAACCCTTTTGCACCACCTTTCTACCCTTAAATATTCAGCCCTCATCATCAGGTAACCGTAACAATAAATGGGCTTTACATATCATAATATTGCCAGTAATTTGCAATGAGTGTCATATAATTGTTATAGATTGTTGATAGATTTTTATAAAAATTTAGTTTATATATGTAAAGGAGTTACTTAACAAAGAAGGAACAATATGATATACTTGTGGATTGAAAGTCAAGTTGAAAGTAAGAATGTGGCCATACGCAACTTCATACATTCAAATTGTCTTTGAATATCTCAATGATCACGATAGTGTGTAATGTTCATGACACGCCACACTTCATGATTATCCAACTGAAATGCTTTTCTAGAATCCACGAATTGTAGAAAAGACGTTGGTACTTTGAGCTTCCCCTCGAAAACGCATTCCTATGTCACTGTTATAGCAATGGGTTTTGACATGGCAATGGGATTTCGAGTGGAGGGTCAAAGTACTAACGTTTATCCACTTTTTTATAACATATTGACAAGCAACTTTGTTAACCAACTCCTTTACATAGGTAATTGTTTGAAGTAGTTGGTTTATTTTGGGACACATGTGTGTATTTGTGATATGCAAGAGGTCGTGATGACCATTATCTTATATGATACGCAAATGATGTGATTTACCGTATGTTGGCATGGCAATTTAATTTCATTATTTTGCGACCATGGCGGTTATATCCTCGATGTTCGGTGTTTATCCAACTTTTTACGATCGAGCCTTGTTAATGCATATTACATTGCACACTCGCTTTGGAAGTTTATATGAGTCTGATATACTTCTTATATACTATTGCTAGGTTTTTAAAAAAAGTTAAGGATCAATATGATATACTTGTGGATTAAAAGGGAAGTAGAACATTTCTAGGTGGCCACGTTACTTTGTATATGTGTACGGAATTTCAGCATAGTTATCCATTCTGAATTCCCAAACAGTGCCTTTTGTTTTTTCAACGATCTAGCAATCCGCCTGGTGCAGGCCTTTGCCCAAAGGGAGTTGAAACGACAAAAGGTACTGTAGGGGATTCGAAGGGTTCACTAAGTTGAAATTCCATACACATGTACAAACTAACGCGGCCACATTGGTATGTTCAACTTTCTTTTGAATCCGCAACTATATCATATTGTTCCTTAACTTTTTTCAAGAATCTAGCGAAACTATAATTATGTTTGTTCAACAATGTAGCAAATCCCCTGGTGTGTGTATACATAAGAGGTGTGTGTGTGTGTGTGTGTGTATGAGGCTGTGACGACATCTATCTTATTAAATCATGCAAGTGATGCGATATTCCGTGTCTTGGCGTGGCAATTGTATAGTTTATACTATTGCAGCCATGGCGGTTATATCCTGATGTTTTGTAAACTATTGATTTATACAGATCTGAGCCTCATTCAAATGTTTAAATAGTTGTCTATTATTGGGCCATTGTTTATTTGGTGTGAGTATGATACAAATGTTTCATTTGTTAAATATGATTGCGATATTAGGAAGTCGAGATATCGTTTTTTATTGATTGTAGTTTTCGTAAGATACTTGTTAATTGTTGTTAACTTGTTTTTTTTTTTAGGAATCTGAAGCCAATGTCATTGTTAGGAGCAAATTGAAATACTTTCCAATAATTAAAGAAAAGCTGAATCATACTAGAAGGAAATTGTTTAGGACAACCTGCTTTGGAGGGTGGCTGGATATGTTCTTCTTTGACCATGAACCACATATGTTAGATTATGTTTTACAAAAACAGGGTTTCGTGGATAAAACAAGCTATGACATGCCCCTTATATATACTCTTGATGGTCGTAGTCTACATTTTGGTCGACCCGAGTTTTCTCTTATAACAGGCTTTCGTTTTGGGACAACAAGTTTTGATTTATATAGTTCAGGGGATTTAACATTTAAGTTGAGGGTATTTCCAAAAAAATTAGGGGTAAAACTTTCCAACTTAGATCTTCTTGGTGTTATTGAGGATGAAGAGTTGTTCGGTAAATTAACTGATGAAGACGCAGTCCGTGTGTGTCTATTGTTATCGTTAGAGGTTATTTTTATGGGTCGCTTATTGGTTGAAGAGGTGGATGATTCACTCCTTCGTTTGGTCGAAGACCTAGAAGCATGGAATTCCTTTCCATGGGGGGAGCACATTTGGAGGCACTTGTGCGACCAGATACTAGACGTTGTATCAAACCACAAGTGGGAACACCTAAAGGGTGCGGAAAGAGACCGAAGTATGTTCCCACATACACGGTTCTTGGATTTGTTTGGGCATTCAAGGTTATTCCTATTTATATTATCTTTTCTTAGTATTATTATTGAACCCAATGTATGAGAGTAATGCATCTTTATTATTGTAGATATGGATTCTTGAGTCGTTTGAAAGAAGCGATCGTTGGTGGAATAAAGTCCCGGATGTCATACCAAGGGCGATGGCGTGGTCAAGGAAAGTAATGTTTACAAGATCGGATTATGGATTGCTATTTGGCAAGGTAAAACACATTCAAATGTTTCAATGCATTAGACGAGCACCGGTCGGACCGGTATATGCAATTTAATTTCCTTGTTGTTGATGATGTTATTTAGGACTCAAGATAATTTATGATCCGAAACCAACATTAGACGAGCACCAATCGGAGTGGTATAGTCAATTTAGGAATTTTACCGCACTACATACCAAGGACTCTTCCAACAAAATTACCGCATGATTACGATGTGTATCTACGAAGTTGGTCACGCACGGAAACGTGGTAGGACGTAAAAAAGTATTTACCGATTGTGTCTAGGGTGCAGACCAGAGTCTTCTAATATAAATCAGCCTCAAGGATTGTGTCATTCAAGAGTTGAATTCTCGTGTTTTCAAACTCGAGGCTATTATTCAGGTTATTTACTAGTCAACGTTAAATAATAACTATACGTTTATATTAGAATTATTGTTAAGGATAATACCCTTTATTACTTTGTAGGTCCTTGCAAGTGAAAGAACTTGCGGATTTCGGGTAGGCCAGTTCATCGATATATTATCTTTATTTCTTTGAAAGAACTATCCGTTTTGTAGGTCCTTGCATGTGAAAGAACTATCCGTTTTTTTTACAATGAACTTTATTTCGCTTACAGGATAAATTGGACTTTACTACATCCTTTCCCACCTCAGCTATGAGTTTTGAGACCAAGTAAATCGTGAATTCCACGAATTGGTTGACTCTCTTATTTCTAGCATTCGTTCAGAGCCGGCAGATTGTGATGATGAGGATGATGTAGTTCTGGTAATGTGATATCCAAATGTACACTTTTGCCATACTATATTAAATGTATTTTAAATGCATCACCTGTTACTCAGGAGTATCTGTTGGAAGAGGAATTAAGGTTGAGGAAAGAAGAGGAAGAACGGTGGAGGATGGAAGAACAAAAGATGATGGAAAAGGATTTTCTAATGGCGATGATAGAGGAGAAGAATCGCAGGTTGCAAAAGGCAAAGTTGTTGAAGATTGAGAAGGAAAAGAAAAAGAGGTCTATAGCTTTCTATAATTCGCACCATTGGAAAAGAGCCAAGGCGGACATAACACCGACATGAGGAGTAAAAAGATGGCGCCGAGTCGTCAGACATCGGTCAAAAGATTTGTGGAATCAAAATAATCGAACACATGGGTGCCGGATCCGATATGACCGCCGCACAGCTTACAAAATGTTAAACCTTGGGTTGAGGTATGAAAACAACTTTTAATATTTATATTTTTTAAACTGCTTTTTAATTTACGTGTTAGTAACAACGTGTGTGTAGGTTCTTTCCGAAGGAACAAGGCTATCGACAAAGTACATCTTATCGATGAGTACGACGAATTTCTTGGAAAGCGAGGCCCTTCGATGTATGTTTCCTTGGTCCAAAGAAGTTCGTGTGGATCGGAGGTTTTGGGAATCCTTAGTGTGTTTAGACCCTCCTAAGAAAGGTTGGCTTATGGACGAGGTAACAATCACGCATATCTTTCACCCGATAGTATATTCATTTTATATTGTTGCTTTTATACCCTAATCATTTTTATTGTTGCTTTATAGCACATAGAGTTGTGGGTGGAATACATGTTGCATTTCGGACCGATGGCGCCGATTGGGCTATGGTAATCGCGCATACTTTGTTGTTGCTATTACAAGACTCCATCCCCATTTGGTATGTTAACGGGAAAAGTACAAACACCAATGGGTGATGTTGAATGTAATAGTTGTGTTCATTCCTTTATACATATATTGTTATGTGTTTTGTTAAACGGCCTTTTGTGTTATACTGGCGGTTTATATGCCTATCAATGAAAAGGAAAACATTGGTTTCGCTCGATTCCATATTAGGACGGGGTTGTAACATTTTACGACGGTGGCTATAAGCACGAAGTCGAGTGGCGTCCTTGGTACAAGAAGATGCGGGCATGTTTACAGTACCATTGCTTATAAGTTCTTAATTGATAAATGTTTGTCAATACAACAAAGTTAACAAACTAGTTATTGACTAACAAACTAGTTATTGACTAAGTTGCCTATCAGACTTTAAAAAGGAACAACATTTTTGTAACTAGTAGTTACAAACAAACTAGTTATTGACTAAGTTGCCCATGCGTCATAGTTGCCCAACTATAATTAATTATGTAACATACACTTTCAAGTGTTTATGAACCTGTCCCTTGTACTTGATCATTAATTTGATGGTAGTATTAAGCACAAGTCAACTCTTTAAACTGGAACTTAACTGTTTAACCATTTAATACATGTACTATTTCTTAAATGCATATCTTATGGGTTGGTCCCTAGATATGAATGCTCTAATTGTTCTATTTATAATACTCTTACTGTCCATACAACACTAAACACATACTTACAGTTTAATAGTTGCCCACAAAATTCTTGTGAAACTTGCCCATCTTAACTGATTTCACAGTTGCCCAATATAATTTCACGATGTCTGACAACATTCCACTTGAAGTTCAAATGGACATAGTTAATAGGCTCTCAGTGAGGTGTGTGGCTCAATGCCGCAGTGTCTGCAAGGCTTGGAAGTCTTGCATAGACAACATGCATTTCACCGTCCGTTTTGGTGTTCGAATCACTCCACCAGTTTCATACGTTTTGCTGTACAAGCAGAGGTTTAAAGGTTACGTGGGTTTGGTAAATCAAAATTTTGACTTGAACCCTCTTTCCTCAAACATTTCATTTTCTGACGTCAAACCAATTGGTTGGTCACATGGAGTTTGGGGTTTTACCTATGGACCAATTGTCCGTGATACCATGGCGGTCGTTTGGAACCCTTCCATCAACCGATCAGTCGCCACGTTTGTCCCCTATGTTTTGACATCACAGGAGTATGAAAAACGCTTTATGGCTTTTGGGATTCGTCCTGACAATTTTGATCCGACCTTCCTAAAAATTTCATACCCATTCAATCAAACACAGCCATGCACTGTCTTAATTTTCACCTTCTCCTCTAAACAATGGACGGTGTTAGATCAGCATTGCTTGCTTCCGAACACAATCAGAATCAAAAAAGCAAGTCAAGCTAATGTTGGGGGTCACATCTATTGGTGTGGTTATCAACGGTTGTATGCTAACGATGGTAGCACATTCGACAGCTATTTGATTGTGTCTTTTGACTTGCTCACCAACCGCTTCCAAGTCCCGGACATACCGATGAATTAATAGGCAACCTTCCTTTACCGTTCTATGTTTCAAACATACGAGACAGTCTGGTCGTTTGGAAACATTCAAGGGATGTCGATTCTGTTTTTCTATATGGGTTTTAACGGTTGTTGGTGGTACGATTGCATCCGCTACACGACTTCTTAGCATTACCACCCCAATAGCACTCAAATTAATTGGTTTTGACGACAACGACGACCACAGAATTGAAATTGGAAACCAGAAGGATTTAACGCAACCATTGTACTATACAAGCTTGCTCTTGGGAACTTCCAAGACTTGGGCATCGAGGAGATGTTGGGTCCTTTATGTTCAAACCGTTACGTGAATCACTTATTTTGCGACTCATCGTGATATGGCGGTTTATTAGGATGTCTTGTTTCATTGTAGTTTGGTGTAGTTTATGTTTTTAGTGTTTGTCGTAGTGTTTGCAAACATTTAAGTTGTTATGTATTGTGTTAAGTTGGTATGTAAAATAACAAAATATGTTTGGATGTAAACATTTAAGTTGTTATGTATTGTGTTAAGTTGGTATGTAAAATAACAAAATATGTTTGGATGTATATACAGGTTGGACTACCAATCGTTCTAGAGAAAGCCGGTGTCTTCCAGAAGAAAGGTATAAATCCGACAACATATGCAATTACCTTCAAGAATGCACCCAACGCCCGGATCGGGGGACTCTGTTTGGTGATTGTGGTATCTGGTATGCATATTCTTATCTGAGAATGTCACATGGGAAGTCATTGGCCGTCGATAACCTCAGACAGTTGCCTTGCATATCGTGAGCATATGGCAAATTTTTTTAAAACACGGTATGTGTTTGGTAGACATGTTGTTGTCATATTTGGTTGTAATTCTAACTGTTTGTAACAAGGGATGAATTTTGTATCGTGGTATGTAGTAGCTAAACCGATGTATCAACTAGTTTAATTAATGTGAACCCCAAACAGGGAAGTATTATTTTGTTAATATCGTTGTCATTATAAGTGTTCGCATGGTTGTGTTTTTTGTATCGAGTTGTATTCAAAGAAATTATCGGAAGGAATGCTTCTCATTTTGCCAGATAAGTGCCCTTTTCATGGTGGCATTTTATTTACAACTTATTAATCTTCTTGTTAAGTTATCTTTAAATAATGAAAAGCTTTTCATTTTGCTTTATGTTGTTGTATCCGCTACCTGTGTAGAAGAAACAAGCTCACGCAGTTAAAGAATGTAGTCGATGGAATTCATCTCATTTTGCAAGATAAGTGCCCTTTTCATGGTGGCCAATTTACTACTACTTAGTAATTTTCTTGTTAACATCTTTTAAATGACATTGATCGGTGCTTTGATCCTTCTAGCCGTGGTTTCAAGAATGCTTATAGCCACGGGTAGTTGAGAAGAAACCACGGCTAGTACACCACGGTTAGATGAAACCACGGCTAGATGAGAAGAAACCACGGCTAGTAGAGAAGAAACCACGGCTAGTTGAGAAGAAACCACGCCTAGTTCGAGAAGAAACCACGGCTAGTTGAGAAGATACCACGGCTAGTTTAGAAGAAACCACGCTATTTTAACACAAACCAATGCAACTAGTACTTGTGAGGTAATTCTATCCAACAATACTTAATATACACACATTTATTATGATAACCACTTCAAAATACAATTTAAAATAAAAGTGCGAATCAAATAGATGTCGAATGATAACCACTTAGTAAAAAATTTAATTCATACAAATTTAACAACCCATTTTATTCAATTCAATATCTTACAATCGCATTTCATGGGTCACACACAATCACTACAAGAACACTCATAATAAGATAACGGACACATACTAATGCAAAACAACAAACAACATAGAACACACTCGAAAAGACACACACTTAGAGATCCATCAAGCCCCGAGTCTCTCGATAAAGATGCCATTGTTCGCACATTTAGCTCCGGTTCCGTGAAAGGATACGCATCCGCATGATCTTTTGATCATCTTTACCATTTACCCCTCAAATATTCTCATTTTTTTGAGCATGCCTGTTCCAACACTCTCCAATTCTTGAATGAAGCTAAGCCTTTCTTCGATTTGAAGCAATCTTCCATAGCGCATTCAATTGTTGTGCCATACGAACATCTTCGCCAGAGGCTTGGTAGCAATAGAAGACTAACATATCAGGCCAGTTGTTAGAATTTGCATCGGCTCTAAGCTTATCACACCTAGGAAATCTAGACATTTCCTTATCCCAATACGTTATCACAAATTAAAAAAAAAAAATAAACTGGTTAACTAACAAGATGGGTTTGCAGTCTTTAAATAGGCAAGCAGCAAATACATACATTACTGTTAACTGTATTTGTATTATCATGACACCAATCCATGTCCTCATATAGCATTTGTCACATGATGCACAACTGCTCCCATATTATTGAATAACATCCAATAAAAAATTACAGCCTTTCAAATACTTTAAACCCAATCCACATATTGTCACTATATTTGTTTTTTTTCACTTACACATGCTCACAAGATTTACTATTTCTGAACAAACATCCAAAACAGGACAAATCATAGCTGGTTTTGCACTAGCCCACAGTTGCATTGACTAACCTTTCACAATTATTTACCATGGCCTTGAACATAAAACTTAACTAAACATTCATACACAAACACAACGTTTTATTCATGACAAAATACAAATACTTGGTTAAAACTATTACTTCTAACACTTATCAAAGTGCAACACACCAATAATTGATAGTTTGTAAGTTAATCTTGGAACAACAATCAAACCACACAACCATATGTAGTACTGTTTAACTTTAAGCATACACATACTTAGCCTTACACAACCATTTAGCAACTATTACATTAGTTAAATAAAGAGAACATTGACCTAGTAATTATCCATGTTATTGAAATCATCCAAGTGATATGTATTTGATGATTCAGGGAGTGAATTTAGGTTAATGCCAGAATTATATACGTAACCCTCCCAAACGCTGTTAGTTGGTTCTCCATCCCAACGTACGGCATCCCAATCCTGGTAAATTCTCCCATTTTGAAAATACTCGTCGTCCACTTGCGATTGTGGGTCATCTTTCAATTGAAAATGAGCACCTGACCCACCTTTACGCGTTCCCTGTTCAGGTGCCATCTCTTGCATAACTTGTTTTCCCTTGTCTGTCCTGCTATTCGTTTTTTTCTAACAACATATACAACCAATCGTGTCAAAATACTAAAAAACAATATTAGATATACATTTGAACGAACAATCTAGGTTACCTTTTTCTGGGCACTGGTTCCATGCATGCTGCACGGGTATGCCCTACGGTACCACACCTCCCACATTTTCTAACTTTTGGCTCCTCATTTTTTGATGGGAAGCGATCTTTGTTTTTAGGTCTTCCTGCCTGCCTCTTGTCCATCAACGGCGGTTTAACCTTTTGCAAGTTACCCGGATCATGCCATTCTGACTCTATTTCCAAAGGATACACCATTTCATGATATGTGCCTTTGAGTGCAGTTTTTGTAAACCATGTTTCCGCCCATCTGTTACAGTTAGTCAATTTTTCTTCTCTACACACGGCACACACATGACCACATGGTAGTCCCGAAAGTTGCCATTTCCTGCACGAGTCTTCGTAATCAAAAACCATACACGAATAAACAACATTTACCGTAATTGACAACTCAGATATTGCGGTGTACCGCAATCGCATTCATTCTTTACAAAATCAACAATATGACTACGACGATTGTCTATAACTTGGTACACAAGACACATGGCAATGCCTCTTACTTCCCAATTAGCACTCTTCCACATTCTCTCGCTCAACCTTCCTAGCGCCCATTGTGTAAGTTCAAATTCGGTGCGTCGCAAAATAAGCATACATAAGGTAACATTTATCGAACAAGTAAATGTGAGACGGCTAATATATAGTTATACCGTAGTATTTTTCGCGACGTTCAAATACCAATCTCAGAGAAGACGTCTGTAGTACTCCAAGAGCATAGTTATTGGTACCTTTCGAACGTGCCTTGTTAATGAATTTATTGACTCCGCACCGTTTGACGTCAAATAATTGTATCTTTTCCACCGCAATATGCCCTAGACCACTTTTCATACCCGGCGTCTTCAAGTTTTTGACGGCTTCGATTTTTTGCACGAAGCTCGAAATTGCATTATCAAAATCTTCGCCAGTAGCATTTGCACACCTTCCAAGACAAAGCCTTATGCTTTTACGGGTGATATTGCAATTCATCATCAAGTGACGACAACAATAACCATGAAAGCAATTTGGAAAAAGCGTGTCACAAGCTTTTGTTATTGAATGATGCACATCTCGAAATAATCGCCAGATTAGGCACTTCGCCAATGCATTCTTTCAACCACCCCAAAACAATGTCCAGCTTCATGGTCTCACCTGTGCGACCCCGGTAGCGATTGGAATAATCTGATTATTTCCGTCCATACCAACAACAAGCATGTTGGTTCCTAGATACTTCCCTTTCAGATGTGCAGCATCAATTATAATCAATGGCCGCATGAAGGCTATAAAACTCCGAATCTAGTATCGTTAAGTATATATTAGTGCTTAGTATACGTTAAAGCTTAATATACTAATAACAATAATAATAATAAGATGTGTGTATAAGAATAATAATAGTAAAAATACTAATACTAACAATTAATATAAATGTGCCCGAAACTTACCGCAAAACCAAATGCTACAAAAACCATCTTAAATCTTCCAACTTAAATGCAGATCGATGTGTGTTACTGAGTCCCTCGTTTTTAGCTTTAGGTTATGACAATATAAAGCTAATCGCTCAAACGATTGTTCATGTTTACCGCTCAACACCTCAAATGCCAAATTCCTACCCCCAAGCTCGTTTGTAAGAAACGTTTACTTTCCATTCAAGACTCAAATCTCTTTGTATGTCCTTTCCAAGATATACCCTCCGTGTATCTTTCAATTTTTCGATTAGCAACCGACTAAGTAATTTCATTGTCGCATTACGATGATTAGGATGTAATTCGGTTCTTGAACATGTGTGGACATTGTTGATGCTAGAAACATAGAATGTGCTATCTAGTTTTTTTTTCGTTGTATATGTTCCATGAGCACCCTTCATTTATACATTTCACGCTGTACCTCGTGGGATCAGATTTAATAACTTTGTATTCAAAGCGCTCAAGTAATGATTTCTTTCCAATAGTAAACATGCATTCTGCTTTATTATAAAATTGTTTATGTTTGAAAAATAAGGTATCTGTTTTTTGGGAATCGATGTTTTTTAAATCTGGTTGTGGTGCAGTTGGTGGCGTGGGCATATTTTTAAATGAGTCTCTTTGACGACGGAGGAAGTGAATGATCGTTGGTGAAAAAGGTATCCTCGACCTTTGGTGTGTCATGATAACTATCTTTGTGAATCGGTGGAAAATTCGTGTCTAATGATAAATGATTAGAAGTCAAGATGATTTTACCTCACGAAGGTGGTGGTTCTTTTGTTGAAATTAACAGAGCTTGAGTTTGCTCATTCTTACAACATAGTTCATGAATGAAGAATTAGACGTCTTCATCATCAACAACGTCCAATTCCATCAAGGAACCATCTTTGTAAGATAACCTGACTCTATCATTTGGTGTGTGTTTCACACCGTCAACCTTTTTCTTGACATACGCCACTAGTTTATTGAAAGTGATATTTTTAGGTAGTTTAACTGCATGTTTAGATGAAGGATGCACTAAATAAACCTTAAAATTAGAATTGTCATCGTAATCCATGGTTGTGTTTTGAACAAATTTAGGTGGAAATAATTCTTGGACTTTACAAGAAACTCTTTTAAGTAAGCCAGTGCAAATTACCACCCTTTGTACTTGTGCATTTACTTAGGTTGCCCAACAATGTAAACTTTCTAAGGTTGCCCAAAATTAATGTATCAACATAGATACACTTTAATGAGTGTATTAAGTATGAACAACCCATTTGTGATTGTTTATTATTAATGTTGTACTTGTGCCAACCGCCTAAGATTTACTAAGATACACATTTATTTGTGTTATGTGAAAAATTTATTAACTTGAGCCAAAATTGCCAACTACCCATGGATGAAACAAGTAACTTATCCCAACTACATATAGATTCTTTAAGTAATAACAATTTCATATTTGTAGTAATGTCTAACGGTAACGGTTCATTACTAGTTTTAGTAATATATTTATGATCCTTACCTTTTTTTTTTTTATTATTATTAATTTTTTTTACATAATTAATGGGATTGTGCGTAAGCGTTTGTCTTTTGAAGTGGAACAACCATGTGATGACGTGATTCATGAAATATATAGGAAACAACTTAACAAAAGATCTAAGAAGGATGTAGCTGAAAAAGGTGCGTTGGCTGTCAAGGAAATAGGTGACAAGAATAAAGATGAGCACAACAAAATAAATGGAAATGTTGATGCTGAGAAGTCCCTTACTAAGCAGCATGAAGATGAAGCAAAAATGGAACAACTAGCCGAACAAGATAGGGCTGAAAGAGAAATGGAAGAGCGAATGCGGCAAGACCGGGAACACGAGGATCTGGAATCGAAGATAGAATAAGGTCACCTTGGACAACAAAATTAAGGATAAATTTAGTTAAAGTTAGATTATCACCGAGACTTGTAGTTTAAAAAATCATGTAAAAACATTCATTCTTTAAACTTCATATATTTCACTTTCATGTTTGTTTCAAGCCTTATATACTTGGAAATTATTCATTAATTTATAAAACTGCATCAACGGATGCGATGAGTGATGCTTCCCATTCATACAATCATCTAATAAGTACATCAAGAGTTATCCAAGAAGGACTACTATCAAAAGACTACTACATCAACATAACCACCTAAACCATCTATGGCCTCTTTGGTATGGCCCATGCTTAGCATCTTCTCACGAACTCCTTGTCCCCAATAACAGTTTGTTTTGGGCAAGCAAGTCCCTCACTAGCTCTCTTTGGGGGACCTGATGAGAAGGACCACTTTCGTGGTTGAGATGCAAGTGCTTCAAGAGGTGGAGATCCGAGTGGTTCAATTTGGATGGAAGAGGTCCAACGAGAGACATGCTTTATTGGAGGAAAATAGTTCTCCCAAGTATTGCTTGAGCATGAACTATCGAACATGTGAAGAGATTTCAGAGGATGTTTTGTGACCCACTCATGTTGACTAAAATGTTTTGGGGATACAAGAGAGATATGTGTGGTATATGGGTGATATGTTATTAAATAGAGTTAAAAGCATTCAATGTGTTAAATGGGTAGAAGGTGTGAGTTGTTGTGTAGTAAATGAAGTCATTGCCTATTTGACTTGGTGTTTAGCACTTACTATAAGCACATATGGTTGTGGGCATCCCACCGCTAGTGCATTTCTAACCACCGATAGGCTGGGCAACCCACGCTAGTGCAATTGTAACCACGGATAGTGTGGGCAACCCACGGCTAGTATATTTCAACCACGGCTAGTATATTGATGAAAATGGAAACTCAAGGGCTATTATGTAACATGTTGATCTAAAAGTATATAATCCCCAAATCATCTGCGCTATCAAATAATTGATCTTTAAACACTTGAAATTGGCGCTCTACACAAACCCTAACCACTCCCAAACCGATAATTAAACGTCTTTTACATCCAAATCACAAAATGCCGAAAGAATGTAAAGAATATCCAACCACACACAACGTCGTTGCATACCTAACCAAGAACAATCATATTGAAGGGTTCCATGAGATGATTGATTTTATCAAACACACACCAATTCACTATGCAATAAGTGTACAACCTATCATTCTTAAAGCATACATTAATCAATTTTGGTTGAAGGCGAAATTCAAGAACGAGATGGAGCAGAGTTATTAGGAGTGTTGTTGATGAGAATGAGATAATAGTCAAAGAGGAGGTGATTAGGGAGGTTTTGAAGTCGGAGGATCTTGATGGGGTTGACAATTTGTCGATGATGATATTTTTTGGGGTTGAAAAGATTGGGTTATGAGAAAAATGTGGAAAGAATTAAGTATCATAAAGGTATGTTCTCACCCCAATGGAAGTTTTAATACATACTTTGCTTTTGTGTCTAAGCAATAAGACTCTTGGGTTTGATGAGTTTCCATCAAAAATAGCAACATTGTCATATGTTTATCACGGGGAGGGTGTTTAAGCGGTCTAGGATGATCTTTGAGGGTTTATGAAGAACATTAAAGAAAAGGGTAAATACTACTTATATCCTAGGTTTGTTCAATTAATAGTGGAGAAACAGATCAAAAAACCATTCCTCATAAAAGGGAGTATGAGGTACATCATATGTCTCCTAGGGTGTTTACACACTTGAGAAAAAGAATGACAAGTTCTCGTGAAAGCTTACACCTTTATTCCCTAATATGCTTAACTTGCGGACATTCACGATAATGAGGAGGTACTTGAATCCCAACCCAACCAAAGCAATGATGCTCAACCCACTCCTACCACGTCTGAACACACTGCTAACCCAACTGAATCCACTGCTAAACCATTACCTTTACCTGAATCACAAAACACCCAAACCAATGATGCTGATCCCACTGCTACCACTGACGCTCAACCCAATGCCACCGTATCTGATCCCACGGGTACCACATATGGTGAGAATATTATAGAAGTAGTGAATGAATTGAAGGCTAAATGTACACAAATGGAAAATACAATAAGAAGGTTGAAGCACAGGGTTTCTGTGTTGGAGAGAGTAAGAAGACCAAGGTTTGCTGCATCTAATAGAGTAACGAAGATGCCTAAGAAAGGCAGGTCCTCAAAGGGGAGGAGCAAAATCATTGATTCAGGGGAGGATGTAAACATGGATGTTGAGATGGATTTCGATAGTGGAGATCATGGTGGTGACTATATGGTTACTGACAAGGAGGGAAAAGAAGCCGTGCTTGAAACTTCAAAGGTTGTAGTTGAAAACGAAGAGGAAGAAGTGGGGCAGGAAACAACCACTCTTATTGTTGCTGAATCCCCTGGTAGTACAAATGAAATAAGTGATGCCTCCTTAATGACAACCACGGTCACACAACCACCCAATTCTAAGGAAGTTGACAAAGAGGTTGCTGGTACCCTGATGAATTTATGTAAAACCTTACCCAGTCGGACTGGATCGGGTACTGCACATTTTCCTATACTACTTAAACCAACTGGTCCTAAACCCTTGGGTAAACCTTTGGCTAAAGGTTTGAAGGTTGGAAAAGCAGGATTGGTAGAGGAAGGAAAAGAACAAGTGGTAGAACCTTTTAATGTTGCAGTTGAAGATGAAGAGGAAGAAGTTGTGCAGACTCTATCTAGTGATACTACAAATGACAGCACTGCTGTAACCTCAGAGGTAATATCATCGACAGTTACTTCAGATACACATATTGCTACTATAACCACTGATGGTACGATTATCACAACTGCTATAACACCACCATCGGAGGCGAAGGAAGTTGAGAAGGAGGTTGGTACATTCTTGAACTTATGTAGAACCTTAGCAATTCTCGATTACATTATTGCACTGCTCCCATTGTAATTGAACCTACTGGAAATAAACCATTGGCTAATAGTTTGAAGAATGGGGAGCCAGTTAATAAAGTAGTAGATCAACGAGACATAGGAAAGGGTGAATCTATTTCTGAACCTGAAGAAGAACTTGAATTTGATAGTAAGGAGGATCAGGTTTCACATGATCATGAATTATCAATACAGTTGGATGAAAATTTTAAGGCTGAACATCTTGCTTTTGAAAAAAAAAAAAGAACAAGATGAAGCTAGTATGAGAGTGATTGAACGATGGAACAAGGAACAAGCATTTCTTCAGGCTTCTGAAATGACAAAGTTGGAATGGAGTAATGAAGAATGGGCACTATTAGATGTTCCATCAAGGTCAAAGGTTCTGGCTGCGAGGGCGAGACAAATGCAGAAGGAAAGAAGTGTCGTACCATATAATAGTAAGAATAACAAACCTCCTACTAGGGCTCAAAGGAGAAATTTCATGATCACGATTCTCAAGCACGTGGAATTTTGCAAAGGCAAGGATTTGAACAAATGCACGTACGAAGAGATTGAAGAGCTGTATGAACGTTGGTTAAGAATGAAAGATGATTTCAATCCTATGAATTCTGATAAAGAAGCTGAGTGGATCAAGAACGAACAAAAGCGAAAAGCAGAAATTTGGGAGAATGTGCGTTCTAAGAAACAGAAATTGGATGAAGGGATGGAGAGGGAAGAAAGAATGGATGTGTATCTTAAGGTGAGTGATAGACAAGAGCCTATTAATCGTACACCACTAAGCACAAGTCAGCCAGTTCATGATTTGAAAATAATCACTGAAAATGGTAGAGAAGTGATTGAAATAACAAGAGCAGATGGATGCAGAACTACATACGTAGATTTTGGAAGCTTTTTGTTCTTTCTATCAAAAGAGGATTTGGAACAGTTATGGAAAGTCATTGATTTTAGATATGGAAAGCATGGGCCAACCGGAGGATTAGCAAGGTTCGTGTGGAGATCAGTGAAAAACATGTGTCAACCTAATCCAGCGGACAAATTTTGGAAACAATTTGAAGTAGTTGAATGGATGCTTTATGAGCATTCCAGAGTACATGCTGTACAATCTACTAAGGATAAGTTTTCATGTTTATTGATAAACCCTATCCATTGTCCAAAAATGTTGCCGTGAAAATGTTGGGCGACGCTGATCCACAAGGAACCATATCAACAAATCCAATGGTAGATCAATTGCTCTTGAAGATTCAAAAGATTGCTGGTGTACAAGGTCCTTTGGCAATAAAACTCTCAAGGAAGGTTAAGTAGAATGGGTGGTGTATCTAATAAGAAGGCTGAGGAGGATGGTGGGTCAAACCATGGATTGAATTATTGTTGGAACCACGGGAAGTATGAAGAAACCACGTTTAGAATAACTGTTGAAACCACGGCTAGTTGAAAAGATACCACGGCTAGTATGATCAAAACCACGACTAGTTGAAAACATACCACGGCTAGTATGATCAAAACCACGGCTACAAGCACTGTTGAAACCACGGCTAGTTGAGTAGATACGACGGCTAGTTTAGAATAAACCACGGCTAGTAGAAGATTGGAAGCTGGTTTAAATGTAATATCATAATTTATATGTAATCAGTTTTGAGTAGTGATTATTATGATTTAAACAAGCAATACTAATATCAACTAATAATATTTACAAACATTCACAAAACATTTTGGATATTTACAGATTTATCATTCCAATAGTTACTACAATTGATTATACATACACAAAGAATGACCATTCCTTATGAGCTAACACCTTTCTGTACCAATTATATACATACTTAGTCAATGAGAGTTGACGATACCACAACTTGTAATAAATATAGTCAATGACCAGCATACTCAATCTTGTATTTCCATAGGTACTCAAACATTCTTTCGCGATAGGCAAGAGTCATTTCGCAGGATCGTCGACTTTAATGGCATGTTATGACTCACCTATATAGGTTAATGCAAGACCATATCCCGCATCACCGTATTGACTGCTTTGTTTGGGGACGCCAACACATTTTTGAAAGCTAATCGATAAGCGTTGATATCTATGCCTTTTCTTTGCAAAGACTCCCGCTTCGTCTAGTAATTTTGGCGTAATCTTGAAATTTTGCGGGCATGGTATCCTTCCACCAAATCCGTTTGTTTGTAAAGGTTGGAAACGAATCATACAATGTCAAAACACCGTCTTGATATGCAGCTCTCCTACCGCCCAAAGGTCTTGTCGTTTCGTTTATTGGAAATAGTACCTACATCATTTACGACATCGCAAGATAACGCACCCGGTGAACAATCTATACGTCGGCAATATGGAAAGAAATAAATACCTTTTCGACATCACCCAAGGCACCGGTACTTTACACCATTTGCCCAATAGGTTCGTACCATGTCATTAACTACTTGAGGTGTGAAAAGGGACCCACCATAGCCCGATCGGCATCGATGGTCGGAAATGCCACATCAAATCTACCCATAGGTCAAGGTGTTGTTTACACATTCGGGCACATTATTAAAACAAGTGGGAATCACAAAGAAACAATTATGGTAGAATACTAACAATCGATTTTATACGCACCTCGTCCTCGACCATCCATCCTTGTTACCACCCGTTGCCAATAAAAAGTCCCAAAACCGGCGATCAGCAATAGTGTCTTCATTGCCCCATGGGAAAATAAACCTAGTTCCATTATTCTCTTTCAAAAATTTTGAACGGAACATGGCACGCTTACCTTTTTGTTTTTTTCTTCCGGCCCAGCTTCTCGATGATTCTAAATTAGAACAAATTAACTCTTTTAGTTAATGTTTGTATTACAAAGTAAGAGACATATAAGTTGACACAGTCAAATACCTCCACAAACGGTTCCAATGTATCATCAAAATCTGGAGCGTTAGGAGGGGATGGGGTTTGACAATTAATCCGTGCTGAACGCCTTCTCTTTGGAGTAGTGGCTGGTGGAGTAGTATAGGGTGAGGTGCAATATCTCCCTGGCTTCCTCTTACGTTTAAGGGAGTTGAAAACTAATCTGATATTTGCAGCCTTAAAAAAAACGATGCATCTTTTAACAAACAGCTCGACTATCCAACAATTAAATAACTTCAATACTCAACTGATATTCTACGGCATAAATTTTTTTAGTCATGACTTACCAATGTTGTGGTAATTGTTTTAAGGACATGCACAACAAATCATGACTGTTTGTTCAGGGCCCTTTATTATTTTCAAAAGTAAATCCTCTGCAAAGTTGACTATGTATGTTTAACTGTTTACATGTGACTTAGCACGTGGTGTCTATTTAATAGCGAAACCATGATCTTATTGTTCACCATATTTCCATCAAATATTTGCTCCTATTCATTTTCAGTTTCATAACCATATTTCCATCACATTAATTGATTTATGTCGAGTTCTAAAGGAGTTAGGTTTGAGGAAAACCACGATGAAAGGGAGTGGTCGATAAAGGTAGCAAGAGAGGTAATGTTTCCTGAAATATATGAATTATATGGACCAGATGCTGAACCTACTTACCGATTACCAGCTGAAGTGCTAGAAGACATAAGAAGAGAGATATACGGTATTGAAAAAAACAAGTTATAGAACCAACTGGCGGTGGTAACTCTAAGCAATCACAAAGGTTGGGACCCAATGCGCAAGATGTTGGTCCTAGTAGCCGTAAAACTAATGTTCGGAAGCAAATGAATTGTCGTAAGACACTCAAACAGTCAAGTCAACCATAAGTGAAAAAGAAAATAGTTTGCATGTTTCCTAGTTTGTAAAAGTGATGTATTAATGTATTAATGTATTAAATACAAATAAGTGAAAAATAAAAATTTATATTTTAATAATTATATCAACTGTAGCACATTGTAAAGATAAGATAAGATTCTTTACACAGTGTAAAAGATAGTATTTTATTCTAACTCAAGTACAACACAATGTAAAAGATAAGATTCTTGTTACTGCTACATATCCTACTACATAAAATTTTCCTAGTTTCTGCTCTCTTATTATCACAACTCTCACTTTATTCTCTCTTATTCTCGCTCAAGAACAATGGCAGCACCAAATGGAAACTTTCAAAATGATGAAGAAGAGTATGAGTTTGTCTTAAACAACACTTTGCTTTTTGACGCAGTGTTAGATGCTTTTGGGGAAGAACCAATGTCAGAATATGGTTCATATAGGCAAGTGAGTGTGTGGATGAGGACAAATATCCTTACTTGGTGCGTCGCCAAGACTTCTACTTGGGATGAGATTTATGGACTTGATAGGGAAGAGGAGGAAGAAGATGAAGATGAGGAAGATCTAGAGAATGAGGAGGGGTCGAAACTCGTGGTGGTGCAAAGAAGGTCGAGATAGTGCGACAAAATGAGGTAGAGCAAGAGTTTCAAAGTGAGGTGATGCAAGAAAGGGAGGTGGTGCAACAAACCGAGGAAGATGATAAAACGAATTGGAGCAACATGTGAATAATCCTACATTATTTGAAAATATGTATAATTTGGAAAATAGGATTAGTAGTCTTGAAATCTTGTTTCAACGACTCAAGGCAAATAAGAAAAGCAAGAGAGAGAGCTCTGGAACTAAAATGTAGATTATCATGATGGTCATTTATGTTTTTAGTATCATATTTGTTTTTTAGGTGTCGAAAACTGTTTTAATGTGTGTTTATGTGCTATCTATGCAAATGTATTAATGTATATAGTAATCAAATGAAAAGCATGGACTTGTTTGTTGCTAATAATGTCTTTGCTCAAGTTATTTTTGCCATGTCTGCTCTGGGATTGTACTACTATTATGCATCATTTGTTGTTAACAAATGATAAGATAATTAAATGTACCTTGACAACATCCTGCCCATCCTCATAATCAAGGCATATCACTTCAACAGGTTGTGTATCAGCCCCTTCCATAGCCGTTTCCTCAACCTCCATATCCAATGTGTCTACTTGTGCAACACCTTGCGCAGCGGGATCATAAACGTTGTCTACCGGTAAAGCCCCCTGCTGCAGCCACGGTTCTAACAATGTAAGAGTAAACTGCACAAACCATTCCCACCAAAGAAGTGGCCGCCACACAACAATTTCTTTACCCTTCGCCTGACCGCATTTTCTTTTTCCGCACCATTCACATCCATCGATTCCTAGATAAAGGGTATGTGGGTTTAATATTGAAATAGAAAAAGTAAAGAAGGAAAAAATATATATATATATATATATATATATATATATATATATATATATATATATATATATATATATATATATATATATATATATATATATATATATCGTCAACAGAGTTGGATCAAACCCATCATAAGCAATGTCTGAGAACTCATCATTCAAATTTGGTAAGGCAACACAATCAAATTTGTTATCCACCTGCATTATATTGTTGGAATGATGAGCATCGTCAGGACCTCCCGATAAAGCAACTTTCATAACTTGGGTCATAGGCCCGGTAAACTCATCGAATCGGTATACAACAGCTTCCGCTTGTCATCGGATCCTACGTTGGTCCTGATTGGGGTGTGTTCATCGGAAGTAGCCAACGGTTTGTTGGCATCAACACTATCCACCTGTAAAAAAGTGAACTTACTTAGGCACTCAAAGAGACCATTTTGGTGGAATGAAGTAACAAAAATTCAAATAATGACTTTTACCTTAATCTCACCAACATCATCTTGTGACTTTATTCCTAAAGCTTCCTCAATTACCACAATTCTCTTTTCTACTGTGTAACTCACATAAGAGTGTGATACACCAACTACTCCTACACGCTTCTTCTATACTACCAACCCCGGACTTAAGGGATTTAAGCTCGACACGAAAGTGATCTTTATCTAAGGTATGTGACGATTCCGCTTTGTCACATTTGATCCCATCTCGCAACCTCAACATTACCGGCTACAACATCTTCAACCTTCTCGTGCTCATTCTTATTCAACATTTCACCAAACCCAACAACAATCTCTTCTTCAACAACTTTGTCATTGACACTAGACGTTTGACCTTCAGAACTACTTCATCGGCGTCACGAAAAGGGACATTTAAATCGGCTTGAATTCCACCGCATACATCCACACCAGCCATAGCTTCCTCTTCTTCCACCATCAGTTAGTCAGCCAACTCTTCTCTTCTTTCAACAAGTTGGGAATCTAGTTGACGGATGTACTCCATACTGCGAATGTACCACGGACAACTCAGCTCGGCATTTGTTGGTACAATCTTCTGTAGTGGTCTGAAAGCCTAAATAACAAAGGAGATAAGTCGATATGCTAAATGCAATAAAACATACAACGGTTAACTAATTTTGGGTTTTACTTACCGGATCAAATAAAATTGTGTAATGTTTTTTCAAAGTTTTTACTTTTGACCAAGCTAGACAACGTGGGATCTTCTCTCGGGTCTTTGGTCCGAGGCTCGGAGTCGTTTGGGAATGTCTCCATAATCCAAATCAAAAAACAAATACATCGAATTAAGAGTTAGTGATTGTGATTATAGTGGTTGTGATTATGGTTGCGTGTGGTTAGGATAAGCCTACATACATAAACTTAAACACAAAACATCCACTTGTTCATCAAATTGCTTAAGAAATGGTCAATACGAAGGTAACCGATCATAGACAAAAGGCTACAATTGATTCTCAACAACTAATCTTCACGACCATTTAGATGTTTCCAACCACTCCAATTTGATAATCAAAAAGCGTTTCTATTACAACCACACCTTAGTTCCTTTGTATAATCAAGAATAATGGGTAAAAACAATCATCCATAGACAAAATGATTATGACTAGTTGAATAACACGAAGTTCTTTCGACCTCAACGATTATTACCAATTAGTCAAACTTGATTAACAAATGTCACTATGAAACTTTAGCACAATTGGATCTTAGAATCAACTTGAAATTGAATTAAAACATGTTAACACAATCATTAACTAATCATATGATAATCAACGTCATTTAAGCAAGTGCATAAAGAAACTAGCCACTCATAGCAAACATGAACATAAACTCATAACTTTGAACATTAGAAAACATGATTAAAGGTCTTACAATGCTTGGAATAAGATTACAAATGATGTAGTAATGATTCCCAAAGTATTGGGGTAGACTTCTTGATGGTTTGACCTCCAAATGATGACTTCTTGGACCTCCAAAGTTTCCTGGAACTTTATGAACGAATTTAGGCTTTGAGAGAGTAGTAGTGGTGATAAGATAGGTGTGAGAGAAGATCTCTCAAGTTTTTGGTGTATTTGGATGATGAAAACATACACAAATGAGTCTTATTTATACTACTCTCAAGCCCTAGGGTGTTTAATGCTCAACTTGGCCTCCAAGGAGTTAGGAAGGACCTAGAATACATGAAGGAAGGACCTAGAATCGTATGGAACAAGTTTGGAACCTTAACAATGAAGAAATGGCTGAACAGCCCTCCAACCGAATCGGTTGGGCTCCACTGCTCGGTTGGTCTACGTGACCATTCTCCAACCGGATCCGGTTGCGGGACTCGACCGATCGGTTGGAGCAAAAATCATAAAAAGTCATAAACACGAAAGTTGTAGATCTTTCTCTTAGCTTTCCGTGGCCGTGAACGGGAGGTCAAACGGAGTCCGTATGCAAAAGTTATGGCCAAAATGGTGAAGGTGTGTCGGGAACAACGAGTCTTCCAATATATCTTCGTTTAAGCTTCTTTTCTACATTTCTTTCTCGTTTTCCTTCTTGAACTTTATTCTTGAGTATTTGGACCACTAACTTTATGACTTTATCTTCTCGAATATACTTCACAAGTCTTGCTTTGGTCGGGAACTCTTCGTATATGGAGAAATCTTCGTGTTTTACTTCTTTTTCCGTCTTTTTCTCCACTTTCCTGTACTTGGCTACAAATGAACTAGCAAACGCACTTTGATACGATTAAGCAACAAAAGCATATGATTATAACCAAATAACATACATAAAAACACGGATAACGCTACTAAAAACATGCACAATTTGAGCGTTATCAAATTCCCCACACTTAAACTTTGCTTGCCCTCAAGCAAATCTTGTAAGATATAACTTTTCACATACACATCAAACCATAACACAAGGTGGCGTATAAGATGGAATTCTAGAGAGAAAGTTAGAGGTTTAGGGAACTTAGTGAGAGAAAGTGAAAGATATTATTATGAGCTCCAACTCTCTACCTTGGGAGGTAGAGTATTTATAGTCTTACATAAATCGCCACACTATGGGGCATGGATCGGGCATACGGTGGGTAAAGACCGTCCGTCCTCCACGGTGTTACTTAACTAAATTACTACTTAACTTAAAGAACTACGACTACGAGCTTTCTAACGATTACATATACTTGAGGTGACCGACTCTTTAATACCGGAAATTTCTAATTCCTAACAATCTCCCCAAGGAGGTCACCTCAATTATACATCAAAATTACATTGAATACAAATAGATATTACATTAACAGTTGATCTTGCATTCTTGATGTAGTCCTTTGCTCATAAGCTCGTAGTCATTGATTCTTCACATTGCATGTTTGGTTATTCCAAGTGGAGGTCTTTCTTGATCCACGTGATGATAAGTTTGAGCCATCTTTGGAGATCATCGACTATCAACAATCTCGACACATCCTTTGTGGTGTTGGTATTATGTGATGTTGTGACTTTGGGACCGACATGCTCACATTACGGATCATGATATCTTCTCATCGAGTAGCGGAAGCATTTGTTGAATCACGATATTGGCGGCGTAGCGAAGCATGGAGTGAAAATATCGAGTCATTGATGCACTAATCATGATTTCTTTTGAGTTGAATGTGTTAAGTGAGCATGCGGCTATGGATTGACCGCTTCATTACGATCATTACGCAAGCGTCGGGCGTACACGCATACAACGATTAGCAACAAATCGCACGAAAGTGTCTTTGATCACTTCGTTGAATTGAGTACACGACCCGCGGTTCCCGTTGATCGATACAAATCTTGCTGTGATCGGTAGGATTCCTAAGAATCTCCTTGACGGGGTTTCGCGGTTGTTCTATTGTTCTCAAACCGGAACATCTCAAAGAAGACAACACGGAGTGAGTGAACGGTGAATATTAAGTCCAGCGATTGATGAAAAGAGATTTGAAAAACAATCGTGTATTGCTCAATAGAAATTGTTTTGCAATACAACGAAGGTTTTATTGAAAATCAATTATCAATCATAAAAATACCTTTTGGTTTGAAAAATGAGTACACGGTCGATGTGCTAAAGAAAAGAGTTTATAAGCACAAAGACCGGTTTTCAAAGGTATCCGTCAATCCATAACACGAACGGGTTTGATTCAAGAGATTGAATCGCCCCATTGTTTCTGTTTCGGTTGTCACATGGTTGATCTATAAAATAGATCTCACATGCCACCTACCGAGAGCTTGTTTGATGTTGGCTCGAGAGGCTTTCCATCTTCATTGTGAATATGTAAACATATCACTCGGATGTTACGGCAATACCACAAGGATAATCGTGGGACTCAAGATATAATCTCTCTTTCCACATTGTGTGAAGCAGAGAGTCTTCATTGAAAGTGTCCTAATGAGATTTATTGATGATCTCGTGGCTCTAGACTCAATTTGTGCATATTTGGATCCTATAACGGAGACTAGGGAGAGGTCTCCTTCTTCATATCAACCATCTCTAAGAAAGTCGATAGATAATGTCGGTTCCCGTGAGAATGAAACAAGTCCTTTTAAGAGGAACTTGAGTGGTTTGGGAAGTTGAAGTGCGGTCGTCCTTTGGGTCCATGACGTCTTGTCTTCAATACCGATGTTACCATCGGTAGCATATGAATTGAACCGGTTTACGCCTAAGGTTGAATAAATGGAGGGCTATTTGTTTTCACCCTTTTCTCATTCAATTCTTTTAATTCTTCAACCCCTTGATGCTTACGAGACTTCATAGCTAGAACCTTGTTGGGTTTATTCGATACTAGCTCGGTCTTAGTCCGCACTCTTCCCATATCTCATTTTCTCCTTTTATCATCATACCTAAGGACTTCTACACTAACTAGTGGATTGTCCTGGGTAGATCCCTCCGGTTACGGCGGATCATGGGAACCAATACCTAACCTTATCATCCTTATATCACCGTACATAAAGTAAAGTTGGTCGGTCAATTTGGTATTGTTCATACGCCATTGGATCCAATTGAAAACCATTTGAAAATCAATTCGGATACTTGTGATATATTATCAAAGCTTTTGTACTGAATTGTTTTGATATTTTAAACGAGAACTCCCCTCAACATGTGCATCAAGTATTGAAAATGTTTTGCACGGAGGCAAGAGAAAAATTTACTTCTTTTGATTACCATTTTCTAAAGATATCAACATCACTTCCTCAAAGATCAAGTTGGAATAGCATTTCGGGAAGGATGAGGTTTCCATGAATTTTGCTCCCCTCAATATGTGCCTCGAGGTTTGAAAAGAGTTTTGCACATACTAGAGGAACTGCACGATAGGATGAATGATCACGTTTTAAATCAAAGGTTTAAGATAGATGCTCCCCTCAACATGTGCATTGAAAAATTGAAATCGTTTGTCACATGTGAGAAGGACGACATGTACATTCTTTTATAACCATTTACACGATTATCGGTTTAAATCCAATTTAAATCACACATTCTCCCCGATCACAATTATCAAATCATTTGAGATTTGTGATCTCGTATAATTAAATTGATTTTGAAAGCTTTTAAGGAGAATTGTGACTTGATTGTGAAAGTGTTTTAAGCGATATGGATCGGATTTTAAGACTTTAAACTCCATTTATAAAACATGCATGTATATCTTTTGAAAACAATTTAATGCCAAATAACTTTTTAATTTAATTGAAATCATTCTCCCCTCAATCAATAGCGTAGGTTGTTGATTGAGAGATAAGATTTTGACAAATAAGTCACGATGATTATCAAAAATAGAGATTGAGTTATTTTTCAAAGCATTTAGTTTTCGTGAGATAGGAGTTTATAGAATCGAGCATAGGATTTGAAAACATGGTAAAACATGGCTCTGTTCTTTCTTTAAAAGCGGGTTATTGCACGAAAATGACAATAAACCATTTCTCTTTCTCCCAAAATTTTTTTTTTTTTTTTTTTTTTTTTTTTTTTTTTTTAAAAATTCGAACAACATCTAAAGTCCGTGTCATTCTTTGAATGACAACACAAAACCGTAGATATAATCGAATCGAGAGAAACATGACAAAATGACAATATTTTTGAAGATTTTTGAATTTTTCAAATTTTATGGATTTTGAAAGTTTTATATTTTCTATTTGATTTTGAAGGTTTTATAATTTTGTATTTTGTTTTTCAAATAAATATTTACAAGAGATAGATGAAGATAGACCTTTACTCCTCGTCTTCCTCACGAAGGCGTTTGAGAGTTTCGGTTGAAGGCTTTTCAAACCAAGGCGTGGAAGAATAAACTCAAAGCGTTCTCTTGGAAGAGCTTTGGTGAAGATGTCCGCTAGCGATATTCGGACCTCACAAAATATAGTTCCACCACACCTTTTCCACTTGTTCCACGATGAAATGATGTCGAATGTCGATATGCTTTGCTCTTGAGTGTTGAGCGTTGTTGCATGAGAGAGCAATAGCACTTTATTATCACGATGCGAGGATTTTGTTGAATTCAAAGCCATAGTCGGATAATTGAGATCTCATCCATAAGATTTGAGCACAACAAGATGACATGGCTATGTATTCAACCTCTGTAGAGGAAATAGAAGTACTCATTTGCTTCTTTGAAGACCAGACTCACAAGCTTATCACCCAAAAGCGAGCACCTCACGACGTGCTTGACGTGTATCTTGACAACTGCATGATCGGCATCTGCATAGGCCGTTAGTGACATACCGGTGTCCTTGGTACCATAGTCCCATATTGATGGTTCCTTGGAATACCGAAAGACCCGTTTAAGCGCTTCAAGGTGCTTTTTAGTAGGCAGCACGGTATCTAGCACACATGCACACGAGAGAACAAGATGTACGGTCTACTAGCGGTGAGATACATCGGGATCCAATCATACTCCGATATTTAGTTTGGTCAATCATGATCCACGAGAGGTCCTCATCTAGTTTGGTTCGGTCAATCATGGGGGTGTCAGCGGTCACATGAATCAAATCCAAATTTCTTTAAAATCTCATTGCATATTTAGATTGATTTATGAAAATGCCTCGGGACTTTGTGAAATTTGTAATCCCAAGAAAAATGACATTTGTCCCATCATTGACATTTGAAACTTTGAACTCATTTCATTTGAAAACGATCACATTCCATTGGGTCGATCGAGGCAAAATAATATCATCAACATAAATTTGAACATGAATCAAATGTTTGCACGACTTCACGGTGAACAATGTAGGATCAATTGCTCCTTTGATGAATCCGGTTGATAGAAGAAACTTTGACGATGTATCATACCATGCCCTTGGAGCTTGCTTTAAACCGTAAAGAGCCTTCTTCAAGCGATAAGCGTGAGTAGGATGCTCTTGATTCACAAATCCTTGAGTTGGGCGGCGTGAGCGACTTCTTTAAGATCTCCGTTTAGAAATGCCGTCTTTACATCCATCGATAAACCACCATGTTCTTGCTAGCGACATTAGCGAGAAAGATTACGATGGCCTCGATTCGAACAAGCTGGAGCAAAAGATTCTTCAAAGTCTATACCCTCCTCTTGGCGATATCCTTTAGCAACTAATCGAGCCTTGTTCTTCAACACATCACCATGCTCATCAAGTTTTACTTTGAAGATCCATTTTAGAGCTATAATCATAGCACGATCTGGGCGGTACTAACTCCCATACATCAAGGCGATCAAACTCATGAATTTCATCTTGCATAGCATTGAACCGACTATCTTCATTCATAGCGGTTTTAACATCTTTTGGTTCGATCTTAGATAGTGCGGAGTTGAAGAAGCACCATAAGGCATCGGTTGCGAGTTGCTTCGGGTTGATCTGAGACGAGAGGATTACCAATGATGTTGTCTAATGGATGATCGTGAGTCCATTTTACGAGGTGTTCATGTGGCATTTGTTGAGGCGGGGTAGGCGAGTCGATGTCTCACGAAGAAGATGGTTCTGCGATGATTCGGGAGTAGCAAATATGTTTTCAAATGGAGCATCTTGAGAGTCGCAAAGGGATTAACTTCATCATTGATGCGAAACATTTCCATGATGTACATTTGAAGAATGATGATTTGTTGATGAGGCGAAGGATCGTGACGGTGCTTCTTGACTTCTGAGATATTGGCGATGGATTGACTTCATTCAACGGAATCGAGCATCCTCTGTTGTAGGGATCGGCACCTCATTAGTAGTGGACTCATCAGTTCATCAAACATTGGATCAAACAATTTCTTTACATCATCTTGGATGGAGGTACATATGGTGTTTCTTGAGAGGAGTTTGGAACAAGGGATGAACCAATAGGAATTTTTTGAAGTGCGGGTCTGGTGGAGTGTCCGGAGCCATTTGACCGGTCGACTCATCAAGCGTAACGTGAATTGTTTCCATGATATTTCGGGTTCTTTTGTTGTAGATTCGGTATCCCTTTTGTTTGGTGCATATCCTACAAATACTCCAATGTCGACTTTAGCTCTAAGTTTGCCCAAGTCTTGACCTCATTAGTTGGATAGCACAAGGCACCAAACACACGAAGGAAAGATAGATTAGGTTTCTGTTGTGGACAAGTTCATATGGAGTTTTTCCATGAATGGTGTGAATCGGGGAGCGATTTTGTGTGTAGCATGCGGTGGCAATTGCTTGACCCGAGAGAAACATTGGAACCTTTGAGTAGATCGGCATTGTTCTAGCGGCTTCAACAAAGTGCGATTTAGTCTTTCAACTACACCGTTACATTGAGGGGTTCGTGGAACACTTCTTTGATGGTGATTCCAATGCTTTCATAGAATTCACTAAGTTGTTTGTTGACAAACTCGGTTCCATTATGCATTACGATAATTACGGCGGTTTTGTTTAGTCTAACTGCATTTGTTTGATGAGTTTGATGATGATATCGGTGTTTCATCCTTTGTCCTTAAGAACTTGACCGGTGAATCTAGAATAATCATCAACCACAACTAACACATATTTCTTCCCAAAGATATTACGCACCCTCATTGGTCCATAAATCCATATGAATCATATGAAGAACTTACGTGACGAGTTAGTAGGTTTGGGTTTATGGGCATACTTCTTGCTTTTTCCCAATTGACATCTTGAACAAAGATGATCCTTTTCATACTTTAGTCTAGGTAGACCTACAACTAAGTCCTTTACGGAAAGATCGTTGATGGTGCGAAGTTCAAGTGATTGAGGCGGCGATGCCATAACCATGACTTTGTTTTAGAAGCCTTTGATAACAAGCAGTTGGTGAAGCTCTCATCATGTCATCGATAGAGATAGTGTAAAGGTTTGAGCCACGAGTTCCTTTCAGCAGTTCCTTTCCATTAAGATCTCTAACAAAGCGGTATGTTTTACGAAGGCTACTTCTAGATCGAAATCACGAATTGACCAGCGAGAGCAGTTATGACCTAAACCTTCCACATAATACACTCGGAGATGACACTATCACCAACAACATAATCTCCATAACCCATATGCACCGAAATGATCATTACCAAATCTAACGATCCGATGAATTTGCTCACGAAGTTCATGAGCCGTGACGGTCTCGGTCATATGCTTGGAGCGACTGAGTCCGGTACCACGAGCGATTTGAGCGATCTGCGGTTGAACACGAGACAAGAATGGATAGCGGATATTTGGGATCCCCATGCAAGAATGGGTTCCATTTGGTTAGTAACAGCAGTTGGACCACCCGCATCGAAATAGAAGCATTCATATCGAGACGGTGAAGTAGTGGAATCATTGTGAATAGATGCAATACTAGTGTACGTATTAGCCCTATTCTGATGTGACCACTTCTTAAGGAATAGTTCTACCGGTGGCATCCATTTTCTAGTGGGCATTATCGATTAGTCTTATGACCAACGGTATCCAATAAAAGCCTATTCTGCTGAATGTTCTTCTGTGGGTTTCCATTGTTTTCTAACTCTCTTTCGCTTTTGCCTTTTAGCCTTTTTAGCATGAATTTTAGCATTAACAACATTAGCGGACAATTAACATCATTAGGCGAAACATTAACATCACATTCATGATTAGAAAGCGAATTCAAGCAATCATCGATACAAGGTTTGCAAATAGCATCGAATTGAATTAATTACGATGCGCCTATGGCTAATACTAGAATCAACACGATTCGTTTTATTCGATTCAAACTTAAGGTTCCTAGATTGTTCTTCTACTCTCTTCGGTGCACATTCTTAGCTTGAGAGGTCCTATCATTCCTTGTATTGTCTTGAGACTTTGACTGCTCCCTTTAATGTCACGATTACTCTGTAGAGGAATGGGAACATTAGTTTGTTTTACTACTCTTTGCACCACTGTTTAGATGTCTTTGGGATCTGAACTACATGCAGGTGCACTAAGGTTCACTTTCTTAACATTAGAGTCTTGAGATTAGTACTCTAGAAGGCACATTTGAGTTCACTTTCCTAGTATTGTGGATCTAAAATCGAACTACTCATTTGGTGCACTACTCCTCACATTCAAACCATTGGGAATCGAGTGCATGTCATGTTTGGCCTTAGGCATTGAGCATGGAATCAAGGGTTAACTCTCTCACCTAATGTCTTTGGGCATATAGTGATCAAACATTCTAAGATTTCTTGAGATCGTTTGGCATATAAGCATGCATGTCCAATTGCATTATCATGAGGTTTCTCTAGCTTATCCTCTTCAACAATCTCACGCAGGCATTCTAAGCAATCCTTAAGGGATGAGAAATATGTTTGAATGGCAAGTTTGTTGTTCCTTAGGTGAGGGGACATATGTCACGAGATAAAGTAGATTTATTCCCAGTGAACCTTAGATACAACATTCTCCTCATTGATCATTGGCATTTTCCTTTTACGACTCTTGATTCTCAATTTCCTTTTGCAATGAAGTTATTTGTTCGTTGTTTTTATTCTGAGTGACTTTAATTGATTCAAACAACTCATTGAAATGACGTTTAACCTTTTCATTCTCTTCTAGAAAACTTTCGTTTTCCTTTTGTAAAACATTTACTAGGTTTTGAAGATGAAACGTTTGAGAATTCGAGAATCTAAAGAGGAGGCATTTGGGAGCTGTCATATTGTTCGTTTGACCCTTTAATTGAGAGATTTGGGCTTTCAACTTTACGATCGTGTTACAGAGCATGAATCTGTTCATCTCGTTTGTTAATTTGAAAAGCGCATCAAACTCGGAGCATCGAAGATGTCTTGATATTTGAAGTTTTGACATTTTCTTTGAGATGTTGATATTTTAGTTGTAGATTAAAATACTCAACTTCTAGTTTAGAAAAATGTTTAACCAAATTGTCATGATCATCGGTTCAATTTTCCCATTTAGTTTAGAATTAGTTTTTCAAGCTCAATGACACGATCGTGGGAGACTTTCGAGGCCCACGAGATAGTTCATGAAATTTGGAAGCATTAATAGAGCAATTTGAAGCGATGAAAAAGACATCTTGAGCAACACATTCGGTAATAAGATTCTCATTCAATGTATGCGGTTCTTCCTCTCAATCTCATTATATTTTAGTGCGCGCTCATAATCACTAATTTCAACTATTATTGCATCAAATTCCTTTTCCATTCCCTTAATATCGGTTTCTATCCCTTTTAAGACTCTCAAAGTGATCCTTTAAAAGTTTAAAGAAAGGCATGACCTCGGTTAAATAACATTCTTTCATTTGTTCAAAACCCTTTCTCCTTGATTATGCCGTGGGTGTGATCCTTTTCTTGCAAGTTTTCTCAAAATCAACAAATAGTTGAAAAATAACGTATTGGCTAATTAAAATCTTGCTTTTAGTGGCAATTGTTCTAGGAACAAGATGCATTGGTGTGTTAGGAGGATACACGGTAGCTTTAGGCATTTTCAAAGGGAGGTTTGATTCTACAATATTTTCGACTTTACCTTATCTAAATCCATTTTCGAAGACTTGTTCGAAGTCAACAAAGTCGAGGCTTAAACTTGTTTAATGCAATCCAGTTTTCCTTCTTATAATCATGAGGAGTGATATTTATGTTTTCTCTTTGCATTTGGGGTCATCTAGTTTTTGTTCATCCTTTCCTAGTGACTTCATCGATTTCTTATCTTCCTCGGTGCACTCAACGCAACTAGGTTTACGCCTAGGCTTAAGAATTTCATTACCATCATAAATCACTTTATGAGCATTTCTAGCCTTTTGATTACCTCTGGATTTGGTTCCTCAACAAGGGAATGCTATGCTTATCGCTTAAGACTCGATGTTTGGTGACCATGTGAGCGATCGAATGGTGTTTCCTTGTATGTACAACTTGTTTTCAAGTTTGTTTTCAAAGTTTTGATTAGAAAAATCTCTCAAGAGCTTTGATTCTTTTGCATTAAATTCTTGCTTAAGCATTTTCACGTTTTCTTGAAGTTCTTGTTTTGCTTATTTGTTTTAGAAAGTTTTTCTTGCAATGAATTTAATTCTTGTTTCAATACTTCTTCTCTAAAATTACTTTTCTAATTCTTGTGCGCACTTGGTCATCCATTTCACTGCTCACGGTGGTCAACTCAAATTTTGCGTTGTTCATAAATGGCAACACGTTCCTTATAGGCTTTTAGTTCGAGAGATAATGGAATCATCGGGAGCACATGCGGTGTATTCATCAAAGACATAGTCATTGTTGATGCGAAAGATGCATCACTAGGTACAACTTCACTTTCACTTTGTTTCACGTATTGATCATATGGGACAATATTGATATTACCGTATTTTCAATATTTGATTCAAAAGTTTCGGTTGGTTGTACTTTGTCATGCATCTGTTGCACATCGACATCATCATATAGCTTTAATACCTCGAGATGAGTTTGTCCTTGGATGGGCCACTTGTGGTGAAGAAGAGATCTTGGGAGAAGCCATTGGAGAGATGCTAGCCATAAAGATTGTGTGTGCGATGGGTCCATCATCTACATCGAATCGTATGCATCACGATCGGCGACTTGAAAGGCGTTCGATGATTGTGACCTATCTCTGAGCAGTGCTCATCCACATCGCATCATAGGTCTTGGCATTGCCCTCGGCAAGCAACAATTCCTCTTCATCCAACGCACACCATTGTCACGAGCTTGTGCGGCAACATCTTATCTCTGAAATGTCGGCGTGCGTGGGCGCTTTGGAGATGTGCGGTTCCTTGCAATGTGTCCTTCACCACCACGGTTGTAGCATTTGATTGTCTTAGCTTGACCTTGGTTACCATTTCTTCCTCGATTACGGTTGCCCACATATCCTCTACCGGCACCACCCTTCCACGATCATCTTGTCTTTCTGAGCTGGTTGCACCACGATCCTTCCATCTTTAACGGTGGCTTGATTATGTGGGTTAGATGCGATTCGAGGTTGTTGTTGGTTTGTGGGAGAGAATTCATGTTTTGACTAATGAGAAGAGCAAGTTGATTAATGATGTTACCAGCGTGTGCATCGGCATCGACTTGTTTGAGCGAGGATCGGGATGAGTTTGTGATTACCATTACCCAAGGGTATGACTTGTGATGCTTTGGTTGTGATTCCAATGTTTGAGTAGAAAATTTGTTGAGTCATTAGGCGAACTTGTCTCACCACAGTTGGTTTTGAGCGATTGAGAATCAACTTTTCAAACATAGCATGTCTCTCATTACGAAGGAGGAAGGCATAGAGTTGCTCATAGTTTGTATGCTTCAATCCTTTAGTGAGTTTCACGGATGTGACAAACTTGTGCCATTCGGGATTCATGTTGTTCACAAACTTTGAGTTCGGTGAATATTAGGCATAGTCATTCGATGTTCCTCATGTCATTCACTAACTTATGAAATCTCACATAGTACTCATAAACACTCTCATCGGTTTCATCTTGAAGTGCTCAAATTAGTCATAGAGTTGGGATTCTCTGTCTTCCATAGTTAATTACGAACACGAGAGAAGCATCTTAACGTTATCCCAAACGCCTTTGCATCGGTGTTATGATTGATCGACTTGTAGATGTCTTTAGGAAGACCTTGAAGAACAATGTTTGAAGCCACGATATCGCATCGAATCTCTTTTCTCCTCATTATCAAGCTCATTGTACATCTTAGGTCTGTCCATTCCGTGAGCGAGAGTACCATCTTCATTAGTATCAAGTATGTCTCTAGTCGTCTCAACCCGATATGGTCCTTCATCAATGGATTTGAGAATGTTTACACCATTTTCCTTACCAAGGCAATACAATCGATTCGTTGAGCCCAAGAATCGTAGTCGATTCTGTCAAGCATTGGTGGGCGAGTATCTGAGCCAGTGCTTGAACATCCTCGACAGCGATGGAGATGGCGGTAGGAGCGTTGGTAGACATGTTAACAGTTATCGGGATTTTATAACTCTATGATTAAACGGAAATAGATTCTTTCACGGGTTTTACTAAATCAAGAAAACCGTAAACAATCACTCAAGTCGCTAGATGATAAAGCTCTAAGTCGCTAGAAATAAATGCCCTAAGTCGCTACCGGTTAATTAGCTAGGCGACCAGTCGCTAGAAACCCAGTCGCTAGATAGAAAGCAAGTCGCTAAGTAGTAACTCGCTACGGGTCCAAGTCGCTAGAAACCCAGTCGCTAGATAGAAAGCAAGTCGCTAAGTAGTAACTCGCTCTGGGTCCAAGTCGCTAGCCAAATTTTGGCGACAATTAGCTACACAAGTCGCTAGAAACACAAGTCGCTAAAGAGCAACTCGCTCTTGACCAAGTCGCTAGCCAAATCGCTACCGTGGTGGAGATTCCACTACTTGTCCTTTAACTCGCTAGCTCTAACTCGCTAGCTTTTAACAACGTAAGTCGCTACAAAATAATGAAGCAAGTCGCTATGAAGAAAGGTTATCCGTGAACTAACTCGCTAGCTTGAAAAACCATATAAATATCACTTTTCAATCCAAAACAACCCAACCAAGATGATTCAAGCTTACCAAATGAAAACCTAAACACTTTTGATGATTCCAAACACAAAAGTACCAACAAAATTCAAACTTTAACACAAGAAATCAACCAAATGATGCAAAAACCACTAAACTTTTCAAACTCAAAACCACCTAAAACCACTATAAATCCAAAGATGTGCAAGATATGATCTAACCATGGCTCTTGATACCAATTGTAAGATATAACTTTTCACATACACATCAAACCATAACACAAGGTGGCGTATAAGATGGAATTCTAGAGAGAAAGTTAGAGGTTTAGGGAACTTAGTGAGAGAAAGTGAAAGATATTATTATGAGCTCCAACTCTCTACCTTGGGAGGTAGAGAGTATTTATAGTCTTACATAAATCGCCACACTATGGGTGTGGATCGGGCATCTGATGGGTAAAGACCGTCCGTCCTCCACGGTGTTACTTAACTAAATTACTACTTAACTTAAAGAACTACGACTACGAGCTTTCTAACGATTACATATACTTGAGGTGACCGACTCTTTAATACCGGAATTTCTAATTCCTAACACCTACCGTTTTGATTTAAAAAGACCGGATCTTGTGGTTGAGACCATTCTTCTATCTTTGTTTCCAATTCTCCATTCCAGTTGTCACTGATTTTGTTGAACTTCTCATCATCAACATGATTGTGTTCAGGACCTTTTAATTGCGTCATTGGGATATGCATGGTGCAATCCTCAAGAAAAGGTAACACGGTTGGTGAGTTAGACATGATTTGGTTCAGATTTGGCGTGGTTGGAATGTGCTCGATTTCGTCCTCTTCGATAAATTCATCCTCACCCTTATCGTTCTCATATTGAATTGAGGTTGGTTTGTAGACAAATTTATGTCTAGAGTTGGAATTTGTGGTGTAAGGAAGAGATTCAACGTGATGGACTTCCTGTTCCTTACTTAATCGTTCTATCCTCCTCTCCAAGTCTTGGCTTATCGCTTGTTGGTTCCTTCTTCCTTGATCGACTTTATGTTCCAATTCAACCAACAGGTTCATCATATTCTCATTGGCTTTTGTTTGACTGGCCATCCATTCTCTCATCATCTCCTCCGGTGAGGTTTTAGGTGTATTGAAATGTTGTGATGGATGTGGTATTGTATTCCATGGTGATATCGGGGATATGTTTGGGTTGGGTTGTGATATGGATAGAGTACAATTTACGGAATTTTGGTGGTGATATCCTCCATGATATCCTTCATGTTGGACTAGGTTCGCTTCCATGGGATCACACATCGTGTCATCCTCGGCATCGTAGTTTGAAGCTTGATGATTATTTGCAGTTCCATCATCTCCTCCGTATGCTTATGAATTGGGTATCGATGTTTGTTGAGAGAGCTTCCAATTTCTCGATCAATGAGGCATGATCGGTTTTGATGTTGCTTCCACCGGTGAAACAACGATATTCGAATTGGAATCGTTAGAAATTACTATTTGTGAAGATAGCGTTGACATACTCATTTCTTGTTTGTGGTGGATGGTACGTCTTATCATTTGATGGTTTTGGGTTGGATTGGGTATTACTTGGCAATGAACCGGATGGTCAGAGGAATGTTGGTCGGAAAATCGCCAAACTTGTTTTCAAGATCTTGGATAGATGCTTGATGATTTTTCCGTCCTTGCTCAACTTTGGCTTTGAGATTGAAAAATTGATTTTGATAAAATCATTTGCGATTTTTGAGCGACCACGAATTCTCTCATGGTTTTCTCGAATTCGGTTTCTTCCATCTTTTGTCGGGATTTTGTGGTGGTGGATCGTCGGTTCGTGGTTGAGAATCACGGTTGTCATCCCTTGGTCGGCGATCTTGCCAATTTCCAGAATTTCGACCGTAATAATTACTACGATATCCTCCTCCACGGTATCCTCCTTGATCATAACTTGCTTCTCCTTCCTTCGGTCTACCCATAGGTTTATCGTCGCACTCGGACGATGGATGATTTCCTCCACAATTGTTACATCCGTCTCGCATTTCCTTCATTTCCTCTTTGATATCTTTGTATTGCGAGTCGATTTTTGATGTTAACGCTTCCATCTTCTCCAGGAGTTTTGAGGTATCGGTGTTTTCAACAAAAGCAACGGTTTCTCGGAAAGTTTTGGTTTTGGAATCTTTGGACCAATCAAGTTTGAGAAGTACTCGATCTTGAGCAATTGATGTGCATCGTTGGAGTCTTATAGAGAAAAATTCCTCCGACATCAAGGATGCCTTGAGAGATTTCATCTAGTCCATGGTAAAGATTTGGATAATGGTTCCTTTTGATAATCCATGTCCATGACAACTACTGAAGCAAATCTTTCATTGAAGCAAGCTTGACAAGTGATTCGTTTGGGTTTTGGTTGAAAGCACGAATTTCTCCCATTAATCGATCAAACATGGCGGTGGAAAGAATCGGCTCACAAAAGCTTGCCTCATCTCCTCCCAAGTATTGATGATTCACGGGGTTAATTCATTGTACCATACTTTGGCATCTCCGTGAGTGATTGATGAGTGTCTAAATACTCATCATTTTTGTCTTATTTAACCGCAAATTCATCCGAAAACACTCGAAACACATCAAAATGATCAAAATATCACGACAAGTGTTTTATATGTTTTAAATGCAAAACATCAAAATCGGTGAAAACGATCAAGTTTGCATAATTGGCGCTTTAGTCCCCAAGTATCAAAAGTTGTCAAAAAGTCCTGAGCACATAATTTCAAAAGTAAAGTCACCAAAGGTCCTTTTAAAATCAAAACTTGTCAAATTTAGTCCTTTGGTGAAAAATATGAAAAGTTTGAGAAAATTACAATTTTGGTCCCTCTAGTTTGGCAGGTTTACATCACAAGTCCTTGTCATGTTAAACTAACCAAGACTTGTCAAAATAGATTATGACCCCTGCCTTTTTCCCTTGTGACCCCTGACCCTCTCTTTTTGGACCCTTGGTCAACATCAAGTCAAACAAGCAAAAACCCGCCCACCTGTCTTCTTCCTCCCCCCACTTGGCCTGCAAAACCTCTGCAACTCCACCTCCATCCCATCACCTTATCCCAAACACCTTTCAATCCACTCATCATCAACCCTACAAACCCACCCCTCCTAGTTGCGAATGAAAGTCAGCAAGTCAAGTTCCACATTTCCCGCCAAAATGAGATAAAGCTCAAAACTCAACCATTGGACAATAAAAGAGGTGGGATTTGCTTAAGAAGACACGTGGAGCAATTTTCAACTATAAAAGAGGAAGAAAGACAAAGAAGAAACCAACTTTGGTTTTTACCATTGTTCACTTAGTGAAGTTTTACTGTTTTCTTTAAATTAAATGTCTTTTAAGCTTTTAAATGTTGTAATTTTCTTTAAGTTAGTGTAATGAACTTTTAAATTCAGTTTAATTACAGTTTAAAGTCAGTTTTAAGTTTTTACTTAATTTCCTTTAAATTTTCATGTTCTTTCATTTCCAGTTATATGGTTGTTTTGTGGACTCTTTAAGCTCCATAAGCTTCTGACAAAAGCTCATCAAGTTTTTAGACTCATTAAACAAGCTAGGTCTTTTAAATTCGAGAAAAGTTCTAAAAATCAAAGAAAGTCAATGGAAGTCAAGCGTGGTTGAATTAGCGATTACAGGGTGTAAACTAAAATGTGGATGGTTTCGGTTCCTAGCTTGTTGACACCAAGCTAGGGTGGTTTTGGACCTTGGTACATCATTTTTACCTTGATCACATGTAAGTTCCATTTTACCAATTTTACAAGTTCTTGTGTTATCACCTTTATGCTTTGATTTCTATGTTTCTCTGTTCCTTTGTGTTTGTTTGTTGTTATTATAACTTTAAATAAGTAGTTTGTTCATTAAGATTCACTTGTGCTTAAAATGAAAAGTTACTCGGTTGAAATTCAAATTTGACAAATCATGTTTTGGCTGTGTTCTTGAAGTTTAATGCTCAATTAGTCTTAATATGTGATATTATAATGATTGGAATTTGTTCTTGACTCAGAATCATTCAAAACTGTGAAGTTCATGTGAAAAGTGATCATCACAGGGGTGTTTGGATTTGCTTACAAATTAGAATTCCTGTATATGTCTGTAGTTGTTTGTCAGTTTTTCATGTTTCATTAGTCTACGTATTAAAAGCTATTTTACACAGGCTTATGACTTGTATTTTACACAGGCTTATGACTGATAACCAGATGAGAAAGTGTAGAACACTTACTCCAAAAAAATTTTAGCCGCTTGACTTGGGAGGTCGTCTCACGATTATGACTTGTATTTTGTACTTTGTTGAAATACCTATCCTTGTATGTAAATTACATATACTTCATTTCATATAAACAATATAAAATACAAAAGATTTTATGGTTGAAATCTATCGTGCTTTGATTTGCATTTGATATCAATTTTCCTAATCTTGATATTCCTAGGTCTAAATTTTGGCTAAACACCATGTTTACACTAAAAAGGATTTATCGTGCTTAGTATAATTCACGGAATGTGATAGATTAGGTTTAAATCGGTTTCATGTATTGATAATCTCATTTAGGTTTCCCTTTTAGCCAATTTTTTATTTTTCGTTTCTGTTTATATTATATCAAAAACCCAAAAATATTTTTCCTTTCTTTTTATAAATCAAAAATCAAAAAGATTCTTCTAGCCTTTTCTGAGTTTCTTTCTAAAAATTCTTAGACTCATCTTAGTGATGATTATTCATAATTCTGTGAGTGGAAATCCCATTCCAATCATTCTCCCTACCTTTATCTTCATAATTCTGTGAGTGAACCCCACTCCAATTTCCCACCTAATCCCTGAGTGGCAATCCCACTCCACTTCCCCATGAACCAATTAATTCGGGGTCGAGTCAAGCTAGCGACTCGGTAATCAAAAACAGTAGCATGCTACATGGGTTTTTCACCCGTGTGTAACACCCTAGTGTGGGGGAGATGCCCCACATGTTGTATATAGATCTAAAAAAACTTTGAAAATTGTAAATATTGAAAAAGAGAATAATTGTTGTGTTTCCACACTTAGCCAAGAATGTTATCTTTTATGTTCTAAGTTTCGGCATATCGGTAGGTACTTTGAATATTGAGGACAATATTCATTTCTAAGTGTGGGGAAATTCAAATTTGATCATAAATGTACCCTTTTAGTCCCTTTTCCCCAAAATGGCCAAATTAAATTTTTTTTTTTTTTTTTAAGTGGAAATACTATGTACTAAACACAACAAATGGTAATCACCCACCATGTCTAACCCACATAAGGGCGGCTAATCCGAGCAAACGGCTCTTGGTAAAGATATCTCAAATCCGTTGACGGCACAATTTGCCCAAAATTGTATGGTATTCACTCACCATATCCTTAAAAGTGAAGAGTTGGCTAGCCCATGAAGTTTATGGCTTGTGGTAAAGGCAATGGAAAATCCATAATTGGTAATCACCACCAAAGATAATATTGATAATTTATCTAAGAGTTGGCTAGTCCGTAAGAGTGCGGCTCGGTAAAGACAAATCAAATCCGTTGAAAGTCGGTGGTTTGCTCAAAATCACATGGTTATCGATGTACCATGGTTCTTACTGAACTGAAACATTTGGCTACTCTCGAGTAATGGCTTTTGGTAAAGAGATAAAATCCATTAATTTTTTCAAAACATTGCTAGGGACTAGCAATATCTTAGTGTGGGGATTGATGAGTGTCTAAATACTCATCATTTTTGTACTGCTTTAAGCGCAAATTCATCGAAAATTATGGCTCAGGGACTATTTTTGACAATTTTTGAAATTTGAGGACTAAAGCGCAATTTTGTAAATTTGATATGTTTATCATCGATTTTGATATTTTTGATTTTAAAACACATAAAACACGATTTGTGATATTTTGATCATTTTGATGTGTTTAAGGTGTTTTAAAATCAAAATATCAAAATCGATGATAAACATATCAAATTTACAAAATTGCGCTTTAATCCTCAAATTCAAAAATTGTCAAAATAGTCCCCGAGCTCATATTTCAAAAGCAAAAGTCACCAAAGGTCCTTTTAAAATCAAAAGTTGTCTTTATTAAAGTTCCATATTTAAGCTTAATAAATAGTTTGCAAAAGAAAATTTCAAAATAAAAGTTTTGCAAAAGGGGTGGGCGGTCGAACACGAGACCTCCCCTTTATAGAGTGATAGAGAGTGTACACTGTAACCATTAGCCCCTTGGGTCTTTGGTATTATGGTTTGCACAAACTATTCTCTTATACACACTTTAGTCCGTTTAGCTTATTTGGTTAATTTAGCTTATTTGTAGCTTATTTAGAATAGCTTTTTCCAGCTTTTGTATTTTTAATAAATTTGTATTAGTATAAAGTATTTTACGTAAAGTTTGATTTTTCTCATTAGTTTTAATATTTTTAAACATTTAATTAGTGTAAAACTTATTTAAATCATAATAAAAATATAAAAGTCAAAAAATATAATTCTTTTTCTAAAATTTTCTTTTGTCATATATTTTGTAAAAATATTGTTTTTACACTTGTAGCCTTTTATTTCTTAAATTTTACGTTTTGCTTGCGCCCAGTAGCCATTTTCGTAAATAACGCTCGTTTCCGTTTTATATAACGTTTTTAAGTAATTTGAGTTTACGTTTTAGTTAAGATAGTTTATTTAAGTTATTTTATTTTATAAAATCAAATAAACGTTCATCGATCTGTAAAAATAGTGATAGCGTTTATTTAATAGATTTTAACTTTTTAATTCTATTTAATTTGCATTTAAGTCGCTAAGACATGCAAATCCCTACTATAGTTATAATCGCTTTTAGGTTTACGATTGCACGTTTTTATTGACATAGTTGTGACGAGCTATTACTATTCATAGTGTTAGTCAATCGATTCACATTTTTGTACATTCTATATCATTTCAGCATTCACAAGTCATTGTATGTGGAATATCACGCCTCACCAGGACATAAACGATCCAAGGAAATTTTTAATCCTTGGTAAACTTGCATTCTCTCCCGGGCTGTCGCCCTTTTATCATCTGTCGCGGTTCATAAGTGTAACGGAGAAATAAAAGAAGGTGGTTCGGGAGGAATCAAATTTTTTGTTGAAGCTCCGTGAATTCATGATGGGGGCATTTCCTGAGGAGATCTTTGAATCTCTCCCATGCCTCTCCAAAATTTTCATCGAAATTTTGACGAAATCCAGATATTTCATTTTTAAGATTAGTCGTCTTTGATGGAGGAAGAAGTAATTCACAAACTTTTGAACAAGATCCTCCCAAGTTTCGATAGATCGAGGGGTTCTTTTTCCACCAAATCCGGTTGTCCCTCAAGAGAAAATGGAAAAAGCATCAACTTGATGATTGTTTGTGGCACATCCTTGAAATTGATAGTTGAAGTCAACTTGTTAAACCAACGGATGTGTGCATACGGGTCTTCTCGATCGCACCGCGGAATTGATTTGTAGACACAAGTTGGATCAAATGTGTCTTCAATTCAAGTGATCGAAGCGATTACGGGTAAAACAATGGCATCTCCATAACCCTCGGTGGGTGCTTGGAGCATTTCCGCCATAATGCGTTAAATGCGCCATGGTGTTGTTTGAAATAGTGCGAATCTCGGGTTGACTATTTGGGCGACGTCTCGAGAACGTCTCCTTGGAATTTCGCTAGATCACGCAAAGGACTCAATGATCTAGAAGAACGAGTGCTGCATGCACTAGAGTTAACTCTAGGGACTCTGAGTTAAGGAGAGAAATGGAATTATGAAGCTATTTCAGATGAGAATGAGAATTATGAAGGCGTTTTATAAAAATGGGGTGAGAAGAATCTTTATGGGTTTTACGGTTGCGAAGCGTCGATATCACAACAAAATCAATTAACACAAAATCGAGGCAAAACAACGTTGAACTTAACCAATAATCCAAGATGAATGGCTTCTTTGAAAAGGTACACCAATCACAATGGACACAAAGGCAAGTTTTATATCTTTAGTTCGAACTTATTATGGTCGCACCCAGTTAGGTAGTGCCTTGCCTTGGTTTTCGTGGTAATCTTTTAAGTTGTTTATTATTAAGAAAGCAGCGATTCTTTTGTATTTTATTATTGATACATATATAGAAACAAAAGGAAAAATATTTTTGTGTTTTATACGTTTTGGATGTTTTTGGGTTTTGGATTTTTAAGAAAATATGGATATATATATATCGATATGGATGATATAAACAATGAGTGAGGATTCAAACAACTAATCTGCTAAAGCGGAGATAAATCAAGACTGACTCCGGAATGGCGCCTAAAAATTTTTTGGAGTAAGTGTTCTACACTTTCTCATCTTTTTTTTTTTTTGACTTTAAACGTAATTAAACTGAATTTAAAAGTTCATTACACTAACTTAAAGAAAATTACAACATTTAAAAGTCTAGTCAGCTTCCTTACCCATCAAGAATGAATGATGAGAAGCTCAAAGACAAAAACAAAGAGCAAATGGAGAAGTTTTTCCAAATCTTCAATGAGCTTCACTTTGATATAAGCTTCGTTGATGCTCTCGTTCTAATGCCTAAATTTGCATCCACGCTAAAGGCTTACTCACCAACAAAGACAAGCTATCGAGATGGCTAAAACTCCTCTCGATGAGCAATGCTCGTGACCATTCTTAACAAGCTTCCCGAAAGCTTGAAGACCCCAGCCGGTTCTTAATCCCGTGTGATTTCTTGGGATGTTTCAATGCTCCGCCTTGGCGATCTTGGCGCTAGCATTAACCTCATGCCACTCTCGGTATGGAAGAAACTCTTCTTCCCGAACTTTCACCCACTTGTATGACACTCGAGCTAGCGGATCGTGCAGTAACTCGTCCACTGGGATAGCCGAGGATGTCGTGATGAAAGTGGGAAAGTTTCACTTTCATCTTGACTTTGTTGTAGTAGACTTCGATGCGGATCCGAGAGTTCCCCTTATCTTAGGGAGAGCTTTCTTAAGAGCAGTCGTGCTCGATCGATGTGTTTGCGGAAGAGTTGACCATACGGGTTGACAACGAAGAGCTCATTGAATATCAACGAACTCTAAACCTCTGTATAAGCAGTGTTGCCACAATTGATCAAAAATCGAAGAATCAATGCAACACTCTCAAATTTCGAGGTTAAGAGTGTTCACCAAAACGTCTTGAGCTCAAAGCTTTAAAATTACCCCGGTTCAAACAAATGGTTTGAAAGTTGCACCGGGAAGTCAAGAGTGTTCTTGATGATGATGGCGATGATCTAGAATCGGAGACTTCATCGGAGTGGTGGAAACCGCTAGCTCTAAGAGCACACCACTTGTCCCACCTCCGGCATCGGTTTGTCGCATCGAGATTGTTAAGTGCATGGATGAAGCGAAACTCTCTTGATTTCATCCGAGTTGGATGATGATGTTTGTGATCCAATGGGAGACATTCTTCCCATGGATGAATTGCTCAAAAAGAATCCATCATCTTCTAGTCTTATTCCGACTCTTCCATACCTTCCTCACTCACGATGAGGAAGATAACAACTTTTGGAATGAAGTCGATCGTTTCTTAGTGATGAGTCAATTCAACGGGAATTGATAACACTTACCTTGATCCGGAGGAGACATCCTTTTCCGGAAAGTCTATTGATTGAAGAACCATTTCCACCCTCCTCCGGACATCTTCTTGACAATCACCATCTAAGCTTCAAGTTTAAGCTTAAAGATGTCAAAGCGGTGATTTGCTTCTCTCTGTGAGGAATGGACATGCATTCTCATGTCGTCTTTATTCCATTCTTCACAGATGGTGTGGTTGCTCCTTCCTTTTCTCTTTCGGGAATGAGGACACCATCTTTGACCCCGGTATCATCCTTTCTAGTTTCTACCATTAGCGAGATACCACGGTTATATCTCGTCGGAGTGGAACTTTCGATGTTCATATGTTCATTAACATTGTGAGCGAAAGTCCGATCGAGATTGGTTTTCCGTTACTTTCCCATGAACAAATGAATGCGGGTCGAGTCAAGCTAGCGACTCGGGAATCAAAAACAGTAGCATGCAATATGGGTTCTCACCGTATTTACGTCTCTCCTCTTTCTACCACCCTAGTGTGGGGGTTGCCCACATGTTTCAAAAAAAAAAAAAAAAAAAAAAAAATCTTCTTTCTAAATAATGGCCGTAGTATTTCCTTTTTCGTTCTTTGTTTCGGCATAACCGCGGTACTTTGAATATTGAGGGCAATATTCATTTCTAAGTGTGGGGATTCTCACGAATTTTATCATGTAATTATACCGCCTAATCCCGTTTTTGGCCAAAATTTTTTTGGAGTAAGTGTTCTACACTTTCTCAGTGATGATGGGAAAAGTTTGAGTTTGATGGCATTGACATCGGTGTCGCCATAACGGAACATTCCGCAAATTTCGATGAATTCGCAATGTGCTTATGCGGATCGGCCAGCGCACGCCATCGAATTGTCGGTCTTTGATCATAGAAAGGTGATGTCCCTTCACGGTGAAGTTGTCACCAAGATTGGCGGCAACAATAGCACTTTCGGGAGTTGGTGCTACGGTTGGTTGGTTCCCCACATGGATTGATCGTCCGCCATGGGAAAAGGTAAATCGGTGAAAGGATTGTAAACAACTTTGGCTTCAATGAGGTTATCAAATGGTGGGTTTGGTACTCTTGGTACCACGATTTTCCAACGGTATGAAGCGTGTTCTCCTTCTTCTTGAATCAAGCGTTCGGGGTTGGTAAGAGGTGTAATTGGTTCAATTCCACGCTCGAGTGTTCATACAATGTCCTAGAGAATCCAGGCAATATCTAAACACAAGGACAAACAACGAAAATAGTTTTTGTGGGTCAGAGTAGGTAACCGGATCGGTTGCGGGATGCGACCGATCGGTTAGACCAGCTGAGTTATGGGACAAATTGTAACCGATTCGGTTGAGGGGCAACCGAATCCGGTTAAGGTTTCTGAGAATTTTTTTTTGGTTGAATTGACTTAGGGAAATTCAAGAACTTGTTGAAACACAATCAAATCCCCGGCAGCGGCGCCAAAAACTTGATGTGCCCGGTTGGTGCAAGTTTTAAATTTATAAAAGGTGAATTACCAATATTACCAATAACACATACGAGCAAGTATACTCGTCCGTTATAGCAAGATTATGAAGGTTAGTCGGGATCGTTCGCAGGGATTTGAGTGAATCTAAACACAAGTTTGAATTAACGGAGTCTATCCAAAACATATAACAAAGCAAATAGATATAATGAAATTCAGATGATTAAAAACTACACTTGCTTAAACTAGTATCATAACATAGATTAATGTGATTGTGTTAACTACTTAACATGTTGGTTATGATAATTAGTTGGTGGACTAATCTATTGTTCTTACAAGTCAAACTTTGATCAAGAGTTTAGTTTATAAAAACAAGCATTAAGTTTAACCAATCAATTCAAGATCAATTCAAGTTTCATAAGCCTACATACATAAACTTAAACACAAAAACATCCACTTGTTCATCAAATTGCTTAAGAAATGGTCAATACAGAAGGTAACCGATCATAGACAAAAGGCTACAATTGATTCTCAACAACTAATCTTACGACCATTTAGATGTTTCCAACCAATCCAATTTGATAATCAAAAAGCGTTTCTATTACAACCACACCTTAGTTCCTTTGTATAATCAAGAATAATGGGTAAAAACAATCATCCATAGACAAAATGATTATGACTAGTTGAATAACACGAAGTTCTTTCGACCCCAACGATTATTACCAATTAGTCAAACTTGATTAACAAATGTCACTATGAAACTTTAGCACAATTGGATCTTAGAATCAACTTGAAATTGAATTAAAACATGTTAACACAATCACTAACTAATCATATGATAATCAACGTCATTTAAGCAAGTGCATAAAGAAACTAGCCACTCATAGCAAACATGAACATAAACTCATAACTTTGAACATTAGAAAACATGATTAAAGGTCTTAAAATGCTTGGAATAAGATTACAAATGATGTAGTAATGATTCCCAAAGTATTGGGGTAGACTTCTTGATGGTTTGACCTCCAAATGATGACTTCTTGGACCTCCAAAGTTTCCTGGAACTTTATGAACGAATTTAGGCTTTGAGAGAGTAGTAGTGGTGATAAGATAGGTGTGAGAGAAGATCTCTCAAGTTTTTGGTGTATTTGGATGATGAAAACATACACAAATGAGTCCTATTTATACTACTCTCAAGCCCTAGGGTGTTTAATGCTCAACTTGGCCTCCAAGGAGTTAGGAAGGACCTAGAATACATGAAGGAAGGACCTAGAATCGTATGGAACAAGTTTGGAACCTTAACAATGAAGAAATGGCTGAAACAGGCCCTCCAACCGAATCCGGTTGGGCTCCAACCGTTCGGTTGGTCTACGTGACCATTCTCCAACCGGATCCGGTTGCGGGACTCGACCGATCGGTTGGAACAAAAATCATAAAAAGTCATAAACACGAAAGTTGTAGATCTTTCTCTTAGCTTTCCGTGGCATGAACGGGAGGTCAAACGAGTCCGTATGCAAAAGTTATGGCCAAAATGGTGAAGGTGTGTCGGGAACAACGAGTCTTCCAATATATCTTCGTTTAAGCTTCTTTTCTACATTTCTTTCTCGTTTTCCTTCTTGAACTTTATTCTTGAGTATTTGGACCACTAACTTTATGACTTTATCTTCTCGAATATACTTCACAAGTCTTGCTTTGGTGGGAACTCTTCGTATATGGAGAAATCTTCGTGTTTTACTTCTTTTTCCGTCTTTTCTCCACTTTCCCGCTTGCTACAAATGAACTAGCAAACGACTTTGATATGATTAAGCAACAAAAGCATATGATTATAACCAAATAACATACATAAAAACACGGATAACGCTACTAAAAACATGCACAATTTGGCGTTATCGGATAGCGATGGTCGATATGTAGTAACAGGGATACAATTACATAACGTGTTGTTGCGGCGATGGGTTCTTCGAACTAGCGATGGATGAAGAGACATTGTCGATGGTTTCAACCAACCGTTTACAAATCGTTTCTATGTATTTATCTAGTGCGAAACCATCAACCATAACATCCTTAAATCTACACAAACACTTACATCGACTACGTAACAATGCCTAGGAACCAAGCCAATGCATAAGGAACAATGCCAACACATTATTTAGATTAACCATCGAATATATACAAGCACAAATAATGTATGTTACAAGTAAATCTAACCTTCAACACCCATGTAAATCCATACGAGTGTATGTTTGTTCTTTTTGGATCTTTTGAGCGGGCTTCTTTGATTACGCCTCAAGATGCCTAGGAACAACATTCACCGTTCTTTTATCTGAGATGAGCCCACATGTATTCGCCCCATGGATACTCATTCCATACACAAAAATCCTCAACATTCCTTAGCAAATGGTCGGGAACATTAAACCTTCCTTCCCACCAATAAATACAAATGTTGCAATCACCAACAAAGCAACCTCACAAAGATCTTCATCGGATAACAATTCCCACCTTTCCATGAGACTTTACCAACGCCAAAAGGTCATCACCCTTAACTTTTTGTTCTTAGTTTTTTTATCGAAACAACCGATCAAAAAAGGACTATATGTTAAACCTTAACAACATGGCCGTGGTCACTTTCACTTTTATCTCTGGTCCTAGCGAAACCCGGTTAGAAGACTAAATTGTTCACGGCCAAAATCAAAACATTATCACCTAGTACAAAAGTTAAAGGTGGACAACAATCACTAACTTTGACACAGGCGCATTTTGATATAAATAATGGTATAAGTGGTTGTCGGGGAATACTTAGGAAAATCTAACCAGGGCCAAAGACGGTTTCTAAACAATTTGGTTCTATTCACATTCAATGCACCTTTAATAGTAGCAATATGTTCTAATCTAGATCTCACCGTTAGCTTTGCATCAAACATGTTCGTGGTTGGATTCTTGAGATGTTGAAGAACAATTGATTGATCTGAATATCGTCGGATTGATTTGAATGTACGAATATCGTCGTATGGAAGAAGAACTATTGAGGAGTAGGATTAGGGCGTTGGATTATTGAGTTTGAGAGGAAGGATATATGTTTCAAGTTGCGATGATTTTCGCCTTTGAGAGGAAGGTGTGTGTGGGGTAAGCGAAGGTGTGGGTGTGGGATGATTTGTGTATTTTGTGTTTTGTATTCGGTGTATTAGGATAATAAATAATTTTTGGGATATGTAATTTGGTTTATTAAAGGTGTATTGTATGGTATAGAGTGGTATTTATAGAGAATTGCCAAAAGACATATGTGTGGGGTCAAGTTCCAACTTATTTGTATTTAAAATTTGGTTTTATAGATAGTTAAAAAAAGTATGTATGCGTAGGAGTTGCCCAACTTATTTGTATTTAAAATTTATAAATATAAATTTTGTTTTTTCACTAAAACAAAATTGTCGATTCTTGCGATATATTATGTCAAAGTTGCCCAACGAGACAAAGTGTTGATTTGTCTTTGTAAGACAACGTGGACCCAAATATTAGATAGAGTTGGTGAGAGAGTTCTTGGGGATTTTGAAAGTGAAAAAAAATGAGGCGATTGAGGTAATAAAGTTGAATAACCCAATTTGAAATTTCCCTTTTTATATAAGGCGGGATCAAATGTCATCAATTTGGTAATGGCCTACGTTGTCAAAATCTTGCCTTAATTGGAAAGTTGTTTTCCAAAACTTTGACAAGTGTTAGTAGTACCTACTAGATCCACTACTTTATCTAATAAAAGTTGATTTTTAGTTTATTATATTACGAAGTTAGTACTATATCTTTACTAGATATTTTAATTAAATAATATTTTTTCAATTATTAATATTAACAACACTACAACCTAACTTGAAATATCAACCTTTATTACCTCTATTTTTACTTAATAATAATTTTACCTGCACAAAATCACTAAAACCATAATATCACTTCTAAATCACCTTACCTACTAAAATCTTTAACTTTTGTTGTGATTTTTCTTTATGAGATTTGAATTTTTTGACTTGTAGTTATATTGAATGTATAACGAAGAAAAATAGTTTAAAACATGCAATCTCACTCGCTCATGTTAGTCATCCCGATATCAAGGGATTGAGTTGATGTGTGTGTAAAAAGGTAAGGTTTTATCTAGTTTGAGTCTGTGTAACAGTGAGTTCAAATCTTGTGTGTTAATTGGCCAAAAGATCAAAAACAATAATTACCATAAATAAATAAATAAAATGAGCCTCAATGTGTGTAAATGAGAAAAAACCATATGAGCGTATGTGTTTATTGATATGGAAGTAAGATTACACAAATGAGTTACACTAATGAATTACATTAAAGATTAAAGTCTAAACCACTATTTATAGTGAGGTGAACAAGTTATGGACTAGTTTCGTAACTTATCACTTTATGTGCTTCAAATTTAAATAAACATGATTACTCTAGGTTCACGGCTATATACACATTTTTCATATTGGTTTCTTGATCAAAATTTTGATGTCATTTTTTAGATGCTTGTTCAGTCCGAAATAGAAAGTAGTTAATAAATCGCTAAATTATAGTACTATATATTTTTATTTTGACTAAAATACATCGTTGGTCCCTAAACTTGTTATTGCGCATCGCGATGGGACAAAGTTGGGCGTTATCATCGCTGGAGGTCCAAAACATGGGGTTTATATGCCAAGTCCCTTGACCATTAACGACGATGTCAACGTTCCGTTATACTCCAGAAAATCCCGTTATCCTTTTACTATTGAGGGTAGAATAGTCTTATTACCTTGATGTACTATAGCAGATGTCTTGTCTAATTTCCCGCCATTATGTAGAATATAATAAAGCCGTACTCATTGCTCATCCCCAAACTTGTTTTGAAGCTCACCCAAAACCCTAATGAATGTCAATCATCAAATCAAATAATCTAAGTAAGAAAATAACAAACACCAACCTTGGATAGTTAGGATAGCTCCTGAAAGTGAAGAGATTGTGAAGGATTGTAAGTTGTCAAGGGCTTGAAAGAGTGTTAAGTGTTGTATTTGTGGCAATACTGGACACAACCGGAAAATATGTCTAGGGTATGGTGGAGCTGAAAGTAGTCGAACTGGCAATAAGGGAAATGTCAAACAAGTGCCTACAAAAGTCGCAACAAAAAGACACGTCCTAAAGGTAACAAAGTAGCGACAAAAGACACATCCTAAAGGTACGGTGTTGTTGAAAGTCAAGTTAGTGCGGTTCAAGGAAGTGGTGTTCAATCGAAAATCAAGATCAAGCAAATCAAGATCCCATCATACATGATGCATCCTGTCTCAATCCGGCAACATCAAGATGAAGCAACGGAAGATCCCGGGATACAAGATGAATCCTCTCAATCCCACCAACATGATCAATCACACCGATTCTCACCGCAATCAGTGATGTGCAAGCGGTTTACCTTGAACCCAACTGCTACGAAGAATGACTAGCAACAGTACCTTTGGAAAGAATGATGGCCTCACCATATGTCAATTACATTATGCTAATTAGCTAGACAATGTTTCATCTAGTTTATTTCCTATGAACAAGTTATGTACTCTAAAAACATATGTGTGTGTGTCTAACTGTAGTTCTCATGCTTTGAAAAGTATGCAATTTTATGCATTTGGAATTATCTCCATTTGCATTAACTATGAAACCATGTCATTATTGTGTATTTTTATAGATTGACTAAGCTTGATGTGTGAATAATTTGCATCAAAAGTAACCAAAGGTAAACAGAACCTCATAAGAATGTTGACAATTAAAAGTCAAACCTAAAGAAATTGCTAACCATCTGCATACCCATAAGGCATTGAAAGTCAAAAACAAACCAAACTGAATACTTCATAACAATGTTGACAATTAAAAGTCAACTTTAATCTTAACCATGTGCATAAAGCCATAAACGTACGGTAAACCGATCATAATAACAAGATTCATAACCTTTTGGGACACAACGTTACTATAATTCAAAATAATGAGCATTAACCATCTCGCCTCATTACATAAAAGCTAAAAGTTATCCCAATGCATAAACAATCAAGAACAATATCAAACCGAGCACCGTGTAAATCTTCCACTTCCACACATCACCTGAGTACTACTAATCTTGCCTCAAGCTCATTTCTCCCCCAAAAGACTGGTATGATCATTCTTGAACGAGCAGTTTCGGGATCATACCATCGTATCCATCCGAAAGAAGACCCTATTCATGATTATGACAAGTCATTAAACAACCACCATTGTTACAATGTACTTTCTCATGAAAACAAACTAATACAATAAATATTAAGACGCACTTACTTCAACAAGACAACCAAAGAATCAACATACAGGTTGGCGGAGGTCCATGATGCGAATAATAGCTTGATTACCACACCAAAGAACGTACCATGTTGAAACGATTATCGTTTTGTAGAAAACATTTTATAAGATAGTTTAGGGATGGATGATAGCGGACGACCAAACCGTGTTACGGACATATAGTAGCTACAAACACCGTACAGCCGGTTTGTATAAAGACGCTACTGGTGAAAGATGATTTTGCCTCAACAACATAACGTTGACATCGGCATTAACGGTCGAGGGCGAGTTTGGCATATAAACCTCATGTTTTGGACCTCCAGCGATGATAACGCTCAACTTTGTCCCATCACGATGCGCAGAAACAAGTTTAAGGACCAACGGTGTATTTTAGTCTTTTATTTACTATTTTACCCGAGAATACTTGGCTCCGCTATCCAAAGTTTGTAATTTGTAATAACAAACCAACCAATGCAAGTCATTTAGAAGTTAACGAATTAATGAAACTATTTTGTTTTTGTGATACCGAATTAATTGATGTATTCAAATAGAAAGCAATTGAACATTTTTAGAGCACACGGTAAGGTTTTGTAATAACATGCCAAATGCAGCCAAAAGAACCAATGGCATGCCAAATCTTGTACCAGCCAACAAGCCAACTAGATGCTAAATGAATTTGAGTAGGTTGAATACTCACGCCAAAAGTAGTTTTTTTTTTTTTTTTTTTTTTTTTTTTTGGTGAGTGATATTTTTAGTGGGGTATTTTGTGGGGCTAATAACGTATTAGTGGTGTGTTATTAGGGAGGATGTTTTAGTTATTGGTGTGTTATTAGGAAGGTGATGAGGTGTTGCTGAAGTGACATACCAATAACGCGTTAAAGGTTCTTCCCTCACCTTGTGCTCTTATTTATATGTTTCGTTGGCACATAGTTACGTTACGTGATATATATTCCCTAGATGTCGTCATTGTTTCTACTGTGGAAATAGAAAGTTCGCAGCTAGCAGGCCTTTTACCTCCACTCAGCAGTGCTCCATCAAGTTTTCGCTCATTGCGGAACAGTCCCTGCTGCTATTGTTTGGTAGATAATAAAGGCCCACAAACTCGTTAGGTTTGACCTGTTTAGTTGCTAGATTTTATTTAGGTAACCTCGTGTAATATTTATAATTAAATGAGTCTGATCAATAATATTTTATGTATTTCCTTTGATTTTTACATATTTTCCTCATGTGACATATTTCACCATCAAGAGCAAAACCAACTATTCATTTCACTAGCATAAAGTTACGGTGGAATCTGTCTCATTCTCACTTCCATTGGGCAAGAGAATATGTCTCATTTTTTCCATAAACAGCTAAAGCCATGGAATATGATATGTAATCTACCAAATAAGAAAATTTGTACCTTATTAGAAATGTACAATAAATCAATTTATGCCAAAAAAGATTATACCAAATAATGAGAAAGTTGAACTTTTTAGCTAGGATACAGGTCAAATAACTCATAAGATTGAAGTACTTATTCATTTTTACGTCTTTATATCTTATGTTGATTTACTAAAAAGTAGGTAATTGAAATGATAACACGTTTTACATTAAGGGTGTGTTTGGTACAAAGAAATGAAAGAAAGAAATGGAAATTGGTTGATTTCCATGTTTGGTAGACTGAGAATTTGGGAGCGGAGAATTATAAATCTACGAAATCATCCTTTGTATTTTTTTGCAACTTTATTTCCACTCATTTGGTGGAGAATTCCAAGAATTGGTCATGGCGTTTTTTTCAACTACAATTTTGTTAAATAATGTGTTTTGTTTTAAATACATTATTAAAAATATTTTTTAAATATTTTTTAAAAAATAAGTTTTTATAAATAAATATATTTTCAAAAATATTTAAAAAAAGTTTTTTTTTTTTTTTTTTTTTTTTTTTACATTTTAAAAATAATTAAAAAAGTTAAAAATAATTAAAAAAGAAAATTTTTAAATATGTTTTTTAAATAAATACATTTTAAAAAATATTTAAAAAAACAAGTTTTTTAAATAAATACATTTTAAAAATAATTTTTTTAAAGAAAGTACATAAATTTTAAAAATAAATTTAAAAAAAGATATTTTTTTAAAATAATTTAAATAATTATTTTTTTTTTCGTTCTAAATTTCTATTGTTCAAACATTAAAATTGAGCACAATTTCTCCGATTTCTATTATCCGAGATTCTATTCTACTTCATTTCTTTTCTCTGAATTTCTCTCTACCAAACGCACCCTAAGAGGATTCTATACAAGAAACTCTTGCAGCTAAAGTGTATAAATTGCATTTGTTGATCTTACAAAAAAACTTAAGGGTGCATTTGGTATGCTAACAGATGCAACTGGTATTAGAGAACGTCGTTAATGAGTCGATACCACATAATTGTTACCCATGGAACTTTTATCATTCTCGGTTGTAGAAACCAAAGGAAATATAAGATACATAAAAAAGAAGAAACTTATTAAGATATGATCAAGCCTAATTTCTACTTGCATGATGTGGTAAAAAGAAGAAAAAAAATACCTAAGCAAACTGACAACTACAAGGTGTAACGTGCGGCCATGGAAGCAAATCGGCAACAAAGACCGGAGATGAAAGATAGGGGACGGCCAGCCAATTGACAACAGCCAGACAACTCACAGTGCCACTTGATTTCAACGACGAACAGATGATCGATAAATCAGCTTGACATAGACAACGACCACACAATTTACAGATCTGCTTACTGGAAGACCGAGTTGATTCAACAATGACTAGAAGGTAGAAATGCATCAACTGTGTGTGCTTGGGAGGGAGAATAAAAAAAATCAGAACGATATGATTTTTTAGGCAGATCCGCAGATTATGGTAATAAATGTTTAAACCCAACCGCCATGCTGGGTTTAGAGTAGTGAAAATTAATGTAGTACCCAAAATCAAAATACCGGTATTCAGCATACCCATCTTTCTTCCAATATCAAGCTACCCATCCATATCGGTATATATTTTCACTATATACACGACATGGACGATATACACCACAAATGATTCTTGCAAATAAATTTGTAGCATCTCGGTACAAAGGACATCTATACACCATGGTTTTACGTGATTTTTTATTGTTGTTCACACTTACCAAGGTCATCTAGTGTATTTCTATACACGACATGGTGAGTAAATCTGCCATGGGGACAAAGTTTAGGGCGTCATGTGTATAGATGCGTGAAAATACACGACAAGGGAAAAAAGGCCATGTCGAGGATGGAAATACACGACATTGACATATTTGGTGGAGGTAGGCAATATCATCACAAATCCACAACAGATATACAATTTCATTTTATATTCAGCTAGCATCTCACAACTCGTTTATTTGTTTTCTCATTTTAGATTTAAAAAATGTATTCTCATTTATAGATTTCGTTGTTATTCTGTTAAAAAAATGTTGTAGTTATCAATTGTCAATTTTATAATTTAACACTTGTTAACATTTTATACATATAACCTTTTACATATTTTCTATTTTGAAAATTGAAGATTTAGAAAAACATGTTGTACTAGGAAGTACATAAGATTTAGAAAGTCCCATAAGATTTAGAAAACCATGATGTACTAAGCTTTTCTAGACATATATAATGATAATCTAGTAAAACACTACGTAACATTAATGTTCTAATTAATCAAAATGCATCGAATATAAATAACACAATTAAGTATTCTAAATTTAAATTACCAGACAGTGTATATAAGTAAACAACATTATTTATTTATGCATGATTCGGTATTTTCTTGTGCCTACCTCCACCAAATATAAAATTATGGTCCAACTTGATTATCTCGTGTATTTTCTTGAGCTATTTTGACATGCCCTAAACTTTGTCCAATGATTGGCCCATATAGTGTATTTTCTTGAATAATGAACATGCCCTAAACTTTGTCCAATGTTTGACCCATATGTGTATGTTTTCACTTAGATGAGATTGGTAGCGTGAAGAACAATAAAAAAGGCATGTGGTATACATCGATTTTGTACCGACATGCTAAAAATTTAATTACAACCATCATTTATGGTATATACGCCCACGTCGTATATAGTGAAAATATATACCGATATGGATGGGTAGTTTGATATTGAGAAGAAAGATGGGTATGTGCAGACACGATATTTTGATTTTGGGTACTACAGTAATTTTCACTTTAGAGTATCCCTAAGGGTTTCAAACTCAACATGTAAGCACACTCCCCCGATCAAGCACTTGACTTGGAAATTAAACCCATTTTCCATTCCCATATCTATTAAACAACAAACACCTTAAAGCTAATAAAATACACCTAAACATGTGTACTAAGAGCGTTTATTAGACAAACCCAAAATTTGATCCTCACCTGTTTTCTATTAATAAAACTAATACAAATCTCTAAATCCTACCCGAACATACAACAACAGGCTCTAAGTCCTCCTCTAACGTTCAAAAACACTCATGGTGACACTACCTTCACCTATACACACAACAATGCGACATACCTAGTCATAGTATTCATCCGAGAATACATTAGTTTGAACCCCATTCACTTCTGGTTGCGGCTCAGAAACGATTTCATAAATAATGTCATCTACCTCGTCATCTTCATCTTGCTCTTCGCGCTCAGTTTGCATCATTTCCTTGGCTCGGGTTTCATCCCGATTGTTCATCGCCTCTTCATAGGATGACTCATACCAAACCATGCCTCTCCCTATAATTCCTTTGTTGTGGAAGTCCCTCAATCGATCTTGCTTTGTTTTCTCTGAACTCTTGGGTTCCCCAGTAATACCTATCGGCAAAGATGCCACCACGAGAAATCGGTGCAGTCATAAGTCTGTTGTTCTGGTCCCTAAGCAGAGTCATTAAGTACAGCTACATGCTAGATTCTAAATAGTGAGTGCCCGGCCGTTGGAACTTAGACTACCCCCAATTCTTAAGTTCATCAAACGATGGGTGATCGGTTGGTCAATCGCTAGAGTAGAAAGTTAGTCGGTTGGTCATATCTTACTTCCCGTCTCGATCCGCTCACTAGGGTGGGTTGGTCATATCTCTGAGCAATTGGCCTCTATCGCCATTCAAAACTACCGAACCAGGGTGACTACCAAGAACTATGCATGCATACACTTAGAAATAATTGTGCGGAGTAAAGGTGGCATAAACAAAACAATTAAGGAATCATAACTAGGCTAGCACCAAGAGTGCAGTCGCTCATATTAATCATGCAAATCAATTCAATATTCAAAGGTGCGAAATACATGAATTGAAAGTAAAAGAAATAATAAAGCTAAAGCTTATCGTAATGGTTGTGACTTCTCTTGGAAGCGACAAGTATGCTCCCCTAGACACGCCTTGAGCTTTTCCCACATTCTCAGTGTTGTGTGTGGAATGGGATGCTTTGAAATCTTTGGAATTTGTGGGGTATTTATAGGCGGTGCGGGTTCTGGTAACCAATAGAGGTTCGTAACCTTCTATTTCTTTGTAAATGCACTAGATGCACTGGTTACGGTAACCTTATAAGTGGTTACTGTGCAGTCTTCAATAAACTCGGTTCGTCGTAAGTGATGCGGTAGTTCGATGTAAGTATCGGTGGCGTGGAACCTCTTGACCTAATGGAGTTACGTCGTAACCTTTGGGAAGAGTTACGCCGTAACCTCTTGATAAGTTGGACTTATGGGTCCGCATGATAGTTACGGTAATGTGAGGAGGCGAGTTCGCCGTAACTTCTTCAAAATAAACATCTTGTGATAAATCTTTAGTAATGTTTCCATTTCGCGTCTCTTTAGCTCTAATGCTCGTAATTTACACGAAAGTGGAAAACAATGAAAACAAGCGTAAATCCATATAAATGATATAAATAACGAGCATTATCGGAAATTGACACTTCATATTCGGGACTATTTGATGTTATCAAATATCCCCAACAACTCTACTTGTCCTCAGTAGACCTTATTAGATAGATTCCTAAAAGATATCTCCCAAAACTGGAAAATATGAGTTTAAAATCCTTTATGCTAGAATAAAACAGTGAACACCTCACGAAGACAAACACTCGTCTCTCAACTATTCTAAGTGTCAATTTCGGGTGATCACTCAATCGCATAGTCATAGCATGTATTCTATCATAAGCTTGGCGGTTACAAATCTCCACCAGAGTTAAGGGCTAAACAATTCTTGAAGGCAATATGGGTAGACACGACAAAGGTTAAGGGTGACTCGTCATTACTAACATGTCACGTGAAGTGGACAAAATCAATGATACATGACCAAATCCATGGCCAAGAAACCAAAGATTGCTTTGCATCACTAGACATGTTTCATGACTAAAGGGTAGGATAAGACATGGGATATATATAATTGGTGTAAAATGAAAAACAAGCGAATACTCTAAATCTATAACTAAGTCATCACCACTTCTAGTCCCTTCAAAGTTTTAGAAGTCTAGAGACCGGATCATGAAATGCAAGGTAGATCGTCATTAGGGCGTCGTGATAAGCATACTACCTTTTCTTACATTGGCAAAACCACCAACTCCAATATTTAAATGTGACCGGGTGGCCTCCTCGATACTAATCAATAAAGCTCATACTATAGTGCTTATAACATCGCACTTTACAATATCATAACTCAATCAACTATTTTTATTTTTTATTTTTTTAATCATCATTTTTTTCTTTTTCAACATAACATAATAACATAATATCCCCAAGAGATGAACAATGGGAATCGGGGTCTTCAATAATCTTTATAAATGTTGTCGATGACATGATTTCCAAACCTTTCCACTCGAACCTTGAACTTAGACAAGTGATGACTTCGATCACAAATAAAGACTACATGGTAGGCTAAGGTGTATAAATTAACGAAACAATATATTGGGTTGACAAAATGAAAGGAATGGCTCGAAGGGTGTCTAGGGGTATCTTGTACTAAAGGGAGTGCAACAAAAGGGTTTCACATGGGGTTCGAAAAGTCGGGTGACTAATTGATAGACTCACAATGGTAGAAATTTGGGTGATAATCCTATAATATTGCCTTAAAGCGAAAATCCAAATACATCGAGCTAACTCAACATACCTCGTCTATGGTCTCGAAAATGATGCAAAGGCCAAGTTCTAAAGTTTACAAGCTACCGACACACTCATAATTTGGTGGATTTGGGTAAAATATTGAAACGGATAAGGCTAATCTCACGTGTAATGTCAAGGGTTGTATGTGCTGGTGGGTCTAATCTAGTTAGGTAGGAAAAACATGTCAAAATTTAAAAATGGCATAATTTTTCAAAATAAATACTTGTCCTGGGTAGTAAAATGGTAGCTCATACTGCAGAAAAAGAAAAGGTAAAATAAATAAGAAACCATAATATCATCGATATCGGTTGCATTATACCAATTAAAATGGATAGCCATCTTACCATTCCTTCTTTATAATCTTTGCCTCTTTTCCTCCTACCAGGAAAATAATCTTGATCATACTGTATAAAAGTTATGAATTCGATTAGTATATAAATATGAATCATTTAAGACTAGGGGGTCTCTGAATGTGTTCTAAAAGTTATAATTTCATACGGAACAATCATCTAAATCAGCTGTAACAAAACGGGCTGCAGGAGATAGTGTTTGGATATGCTTCTAGTATCTAAAGTTGTGATGATCATATAACTAATTGTTTGAGGGGTTGTTTACAAACAATGCTTCACGATCTACATGTAAAACGACCTCCCAAAATATAATAGCCGGAAGAAATTAGTTGTAGCTAATCTTAAACTAATATATGGCCCCTAAATAATCAGATAATACGACTAGCTTTCATAATACCAATACACCAGCAACTGATACTTGAAAACACAATAACCAGATAATCACTTTACTTCAAAGTTCAAATTACCCTAATACTGAGTACTCAAAACGAACCTTATAAGACTCCTCTTCCAACCTATCCCGATTGGCCTCAACCCACTTATTATACTGCTTCAAAAACACCTTATACCTATCCAAACACAACCCGTCAACATCCTTCTTAGCACCATTCACCACATCCTCAATTCCAACCTTAACCTCCATCTTATGCGCCTCCCGTATAAACTCCAGCTCTTTCCTATCAACTTCCCACCCAACCGGAGGCCAATCACGTGGCGCCACTTGTCTAACAACCAACGGACCCGCCCACATTGTCCTCAGCTGCTCAGGAATCTCCCCTTTCATCTCAAACTGCTTGGCGTAAAATTCATCCTCAGTCAACCCCATTTCCTCCATTTTATTTTTTCGGTAACTCGGTCTGAGCATTTTGAAAGCTTCAATTGTCTCAGGGTTCTGCAGCTCGACTTCTTCGCCTTCGTTTAATGATTTTCGGGCGAAATCGCCTTCTGGGGTTAAATTTCTTCCCAGGGTGCCCATCCGCCTTCGACCCAGTTGCGACGACGAGCTTCGTCTTCGGTTTCGACGTCTTTCGGACCAAATTTCTGGATGAAATCTTCATCTACTGGGAATTCGTCAGCTGAGAAGGCTTTGATGGGGTGGTGTTTGTTTAAGGTTGTTGGGTTAATGTTGGTACGAGGTTTAAGGTTGTTATTGTTGGTCTTGTTGTAAGGGTTTAAGATTGTTGATGATGTTCTTGAAGGTGGAAGGAAGGAGATTGGGTGAGGGTTTAAGAGGGTTTGCATTATTTTTTTTTTGGGTGAGTGAGTGTTTGTGTGGATAAGTTGGTTTAATTTATGTACTAGTGAAGAAGGATGTTGAGTAAAGTGAAATGAAATGTGAAACTGAGTACGAAAGACAAGTTATTCTGTTCCCTTTGTAATATCCCTTTAATTTTTTTTACTTGTTTTAATTTTTTATTTTATTTTTAATTTTTATTTTATAATTCTGTCTTTGTTATAAAATTATGAAACTGAAATCTGAAATAAAAATATAAAGTTTAACGAGTTAAAAGTAAAAAAAAAAAAAAAAAAAAAAAAAAAGAACCTTAAAAATCTCTTTTGTCCTGTTAATAAAGCGTGTAAAACTTCTGAAAAAATAACGAACATAAATATAAGTCTGACAAATCAAAAGTAGTAAAAGATAAAAGATGCGGAACAAAAAACCAAAAAAAAGTTGTTTTTTCCTATGAATAAAGTGGGTAAAAGTAGGGTAGAAAAGGTAAGAGGGTATCATTAGTACTACCCCTTTGTAGGTTATCGTATAACAAAACTATTCAATAATGATAAGGTACTTTTGTTTTATGTATGATGTTGTTAGGCTCGTGTTAAATTTGGGCACAATGATAATGACCGGCGATCGGGTTTCTTTATCGCATCATTTCTTTTCGACGATGATCGAGTTGTCATGATGACCTTCTAATTTTGTATTTTTATTTTATAACTAAAGGTTATCTGTTACCTTTTTTAATACCAAATTTAATTATGTTTTAATGAAAAACTTTTGGTTAGTAACGAGTGGGCGAGCTCGCGTTGTTGAGTGAATGCCTTGTTGATGGTTTGGAATTTTTGACAATTTAGTCAACAAACCTTCAAGTTAAACATGATCGAAACCAAAGGAATACATGGTTGTTTCAAAGGTTATAGTAATTATAACTTATAAGCATATAGTTTGCAGTAACAAAATAAATTAGGCACTAAAAGTACTATTTCAAGTATTTTTCATACATACATAGCCAGACCCATGTGGCACGGATATAACTATGTTAAAACTATACGTATCAACCAAACAAGTTTCAAATAAACCAAAACAACAGTCTTCTAAATGAAGGCTTAAACATGGAACCAAATATAGTAATATTTGTGTTACTCATAAATTCATAATAGTTGTGCTTAGATTACATATAATTGTTGTACTCGGCAAGAAATTAGCTCAAAAGCGTGCCGAAATGATCTATGCATTCTATTGTCGTGCTACCTAATAATGTAATAATCTTGGTGCTTTCATATCTATAGAACTTCCACTTGTTCATATCATCGCGGAACGATACTTGATGATGTATGCTTGCGCATAGTTTCCCCAAAGAAATAAAACAATCCCGTTTTCTTTTAGATATTTTCTCGATCACATAATCCGATGAATGGTTCCCACCCTTTCTTTGCATGAGAATTTTCTGATGGTGTCTAAGCGAAACCAAATTTTAAAATAGATACATAAAATTGTTAGCATACAATTACAAAAGCGTGAAAGTTAAGCGGATGTGACGGTCTCATCCTACCTATATACTAATCTGCGAATTGAATTTAATTGTATTGATCTCAAAACTAAAGTGTCTTACTAATAAGAACATCATTGACCAACAAAACACCTGCATGAAACAATGTAGTTTTTATTAATACTTTTTAAACTATCAAATAAGCTTAGGTCACTATAAGTTAACACAAGAATCAATATGTAAGAAATAAGATGAAGGAAAGATTGGTTGAACAACATGTTGGGTTCAATCCCGATAGATCTTATGAGCCTTGAGAGAGTATAGTACATGTAATCACAAGAAAACTATGGAGAACCTTTACAAGAATTGTATTCAGCGGAAAATAAATACAATACTCAAGAAGACAATAAACACCAATTACTTTATCCTCTATGGATCTATATTAAATTACTAACAATGTTCTTCAAAAGCGTGCATCAAGCCCTAGCCGCTAGTTTCTTTTATAGTACAAGAAACCCTAATGTTGCGACTTGATAATCACGTAAAGATATGCACTATCTATTCTATTTTATCTCATGCATATCATAACTAAATAACTAATAACGGAAACTACATATCCATGAAAACAAAATAACTATCCGTGGCAACTGCACTATCCTCGAAACCATACTATCGTGAAACATAAACTATAATACTATCGTGAGGAACCCAGCGTTACATAATTCCTAACAATCCTCCCTAAACTTGAATTTGACTCATTAACTTCAAGTTTCGAGATAGATCTTTACCATGCAAGAGGATTGAGTAAAACCGACAAGCTGAAACCGACAAAGTATCCGGTGAACACCTAGAACCACCGAGCATCATTGAAGTCCATGATCCCATCAACAACTCCTAAAGCGGCGACATCGGGAACCGGCGACATCGGTAACAGTTAGATTCGATAAGCCTTTACCAAGTAGCTACTCACTCTTGGGCTAGGCGGTTCTTGAGTGGAATCATGACATCACCACAGTGAACCGATTACCGATCCAACACTTAGAACATGAATCAATGGTGTGTTAGAATACCCTAATGGTTTTGGCAAACCATCACGACCATCAACGGTTTGATTTGTCTTTACACGAAGCCGTTAACTCGGGACTAGTCATGGTGTTCCACTTGCCTTTACCACAAGCCATGAACTCGTGGGCTAGCCAACTCTTCATCTATGAGGACATGGTGAGTTGAGCACCATACAACTTATTGGTAAGTTGTCAACCATCCAACGGTTTGAGATCTCTTTACGAGCCGTTTGCTCATGGAGTAGCCAATGTTTGGTGTGTGAGACCGGGTACATTGATAACCCTCGATTTTTAGTAAATCGACAACTATCAACAGTTTGAGAATACTTACTAGAGTGTACCCCGTAGTAAGTTAACTCTTTGTCACTAAGGACATGGTGAGTTAAAACCATATATGAAGCACACCTATACAACATGATCCTCAAAGATGAAAGTTAGAAAACAAACAATATATACAAAAGTTTTTTTTTTTTTTTAATAAATAAGAAATAAATATAACAACAAACCGGACATCAAGTTGAAGAAACAACGAGCGACATCAAATGAGCTTATCCTTTATCCTTTTTTTTTACGGTACTCTGCATTAGTCATATCGGTCCCAACTAGAGCGATGAGAAGGCCAACTTCTTTTCAACATTTGCTCTAGCAAATGTGCAAACAAAGGGTAATCGATGCGAAAACATATAAAGATAGACCCCGGACCGGTCGCACCACATGAATACTAGAGTGGATAAAAGTCTAACCAAAACCTTCCAGAGCTTGACCTTCCCAAATCCTAAACCACCGCACCATCTTGATATTTGGAATCAAATAACACTTGAAGATCACCCACAACATTAAACCGGCACCGATTGCGGGATGAGATTCATAATGTTTTGACACCATTCCATAAAGTGCAATAAGATCTTGTCTATCCAAAAATTAAGGATCTCGAGAAAGAAATGTAAAATGCCTATGAGCCATCCTTGCGATAAGCGAGTTACAATCACCCAAACCACCAAGACCGGTGGGTGTGATTTCACATCTCACCAATGGAGACCAAACCACCGACTCCTCATCAAAATCATCCTCCTCAAAATCCTTTATAAAAGAACTCTCGGGGCACGAAGATCAAAGGAACTCCCTTTCTTTCTTGCTAGACTCTTACTTCTTCGCGAGTGGAAGAAGGAGAAGAGTAGCATCATCATGTGTAACCGGGGGTAACACCTACTTCCTTTTCGGTGAGAAACTAATGGATTTTGTGGAGTGGACACTGATGCTGTCTCATCGGTAGAAATATCCTTCTCTTCATGAGGTGGCACATTCTCGTGACCCGATGCATGCATTTCAATAGAAACCTTTGGAATCTTGGTAGAAGGAATGGATGAAGCCATCTCATTGGGGTCTCTACGTAGGAATGGAAGCATTATCGGTGAAGTGGGTGCATCATCAATATCATCGATGAGTCTTCAATCTCTTGGGATTAGGGCCTTTTAAAAGAGATTGAGGCGTTTCCTACAGTATAAGGACTTAGACCATCCTTTTCCAATTTTGAGAGAATGGTGTTATACTCCTTGACTAGCGATCATCGGATAAGGATTTCACAAATGCCATACTCCACTTGTATTATAAAGCTGATAAGCGGTATTCTTGACAAATTCTCTCATATGCTTCCTCTGTTCGACTTGGTGAGAGGTTTGTTCGTTTTGCTTTAGCCTTTAGTTACGCATCGCCTTCTTTCTTTGATTCACCAAAGCCATGATATCATCAACATAATTTTACGAATCAAAGGCACCACCTAAGATAGATTGGGCAAGAATTGGATTGTTGGAAACACCACTAGCCAATTGACTCAAGTATCATCTGTGTCGTGAGAGCTATATCATCCAATTCTTTCTTTCTACGTGGTGTGACCTCGGGAGCTTTGTAAGGCCGACTTTGAACCTCTGCATTATAAGTAGCTTGAGTGCGTGCGACTACTTCCTTATCTCTTTGTGAAATCTCATAAAGTCTCGAGAGTCTAGCTTGTTCACCTTAAGCATCGAGTCCATATCCTCTTCTACTACTTTACGCTTTCCTTATCATCACGAGAAGCGGGCATGAGCTCAACCTCAATAGAGTCATCCTTTGGATCAAGGAATAAACTTAGAAGCTTGAAATAGACACATCGGCGGGACACGATGATTCCTTATCCATACCCACCTTCCGGTAGTAAGAGATTCGGGAGGAATGTCCACATGATCAACAACAAGGAAGAAATCCACCATACTAGCTTTGAGGGCCATTTGACTTAGATAACTCCTCTTCCTATCACCTCCTTTGAAACACTTGAACTTACGGATCCTTTGGAGCTTGAGTATCTCTAATGAAACGGATGCCAAGACATGAAGTGCCTCAAGATCAATATGTGTCCTCTCATTTCCTGTTCCTCCTCGAATCGAGACACCACAACTCGCTCCTCCTATTATTAAGCCTAACCTCCAAATCGGTCACTCTCTTCAACAACTTAACCAAAGCACCACCAAGAGTGCCTTAGTCTCTTTAAGCTCATCCTGGATTCTTGAAGCTTAAGTTCCAAATCATCAACCTTCTTGATATACACATTGAGTAAGCTAGACATATTCATTAGCACATTAGGATCCTCGGCTCCACCGGCGAGGATTACACTGGTATTTGGAACTTCATTGGACCTTGGAGGAGACAAAAGAAAATCATCACCAAAAGTGGTGTCATCCTCAAAGTAATGTCTAGGAGGACTAGGAGGTTGAACAAAAGGGTGGGTAGGATTGACCTCGGTCTCAGCGAATTTGTTCACATGATTTAGAGGCAATCAGCGGCTCATCGGGAGCAACAATGATTTGGTGAGGTGGGGCGGCATGTTGAGGTGAAGGTGGTGGTTGTGGGTCATCGGTGGCAAGCGATGCGAGAGCATCAGCAACAACATTGACACCGAGCAACATAGCGGGTAGCGAGGGTCTATGTTCTCCGGCATAATTTGTTTTCATTGTTGCAAATAATTTAGCGATTAATTTAGTAATGACCCTTGGGTTTTATCGAGAGGTTTCAATGCCTAATATCATTTGTAAAAATCTAGGATACATAAGAAATTTATGTTTGGTATCCTTCATATTCTTAAGCATTTCCTCAAAATATATCTTGAAAAATTATACTCTACCATGGGTCAAGCAGTTATAGCATTTGCAATAGAGTGGAAAAGCGATCCCAACCCCATATTTGGGACTCAAACAACTGAGCGGTATGGACTAAAACCTCCACTTAGGGCAAAACTTATTTTTATACCAAATTATTTTCCCATCATAAGGATACCTAATTTGGTTAGTCCGAGATAATCTCATCTCTATTGTTCTCAAAGAGACCATCTTCATCATCAATTATGGCGAGTCCTAATGGTGACTCGGTTATCACATACTCTTCTCCATCAATGGTAGCCACAATCTCCTTGGTTGAACGGTGGGAGATCGCTCATGAGCGATGGACCAAAATTGCTTGACAAGAGAGTCATAAACAATTGATGGAGAAAGTGAGAGCATACACGATCTTGGGTGCGGGAGAAAATCAATCATTGAGTCATATAAATCACTCCTTTTGGCATGTTCGAAATGCAACTTTGTTGTGGTCTACTTTGTAATCGAGTGTCGCCATTGATGAGAAGATGGAAGATGGCGAGGATTCAAATTAAGAGGAATTGTGAAATTAGATATGGGATACTTTTGATTGACTATTTAAATGAGTTACCCAAAATAGTCGTTTAAATTGATGATTGAACAAATCTTTGACCAATTTTGACTTTAAATAAATCCCAATTAAATTCCCAAATTTTATCAAAACCAACAACAATGAAAAGTCAACCGGTGAAACCAAGCGGTCAAGCAATGAAACCAATTAACTTTTGTCCGTAGTTATCAATCCAAAGCTACCGTGAAATCCACGACTCATCGGTGAAACAATCACAATATCGTGACAATGAAGAAGGAATCAAATCAAATCTTTGACCCATAACGATTGCCTTGGCGGTCTCAATCGAACTTTTAGCGATACAAATTCCAACCATCAATATTTACCATAACTTTTACCGACCTAAGATTCCATTAAGCCTATAAAACCAACCCCTTGCTCCAATGACCATACAAACAAAACACATAACCTAAGCACCAAAATCGATTGGCAAGCGAGATAATCATGAACAACTCCCAAATCACCCTATTGAACTATCATCATCGAGACGATGAACCAAAGCGGCTTAACTACTTTCCTCTGGTGCATCCAGCGATGTGACTTACATCTCGAGGAGCCTCTAGCAAGTCACCATTTTACTACACTTCTTGAGAAGAAGATCTCCCAATCCTCCTCCTCATGTGGGTTTGAAGTATCGATCTTGAGCTCAATGCCATGAATGAAGACACTAATGATGAGGTGAATGATCCAACCTACAAGCCACGCAACTTGAGGCCACTCAATGTTGCTCCTCTTGCTATTCTTCCACGGTGCTTGAGTTCCAATCCCCAACCCTCCACATCAAACCCCACCAAGAGAACCCTTGTGATGGGTGCATTGCGGCCCGGTGTGGGAATGGATGGGCGGGCGGGAAAAGAGCATCATAGGATGCTAGAGTGGGAAAGCAGAAGGCGAGAGAGGAGGCCTTGAAGATTGAAGCCATGGTGCGGAGGTGTTGAGTCATGCTTGTTATGTAATGAGTCTTGCTTGATGTCATTGCATCTTTGAATGCAATGTTTTAATGAATAAAAGACTTTTATCCTTTCTCCTTTGTTATATGTTCCCACTGATTGTTTGTTTGATACTAAATCTGCAAGATGGTTAGTAGAACACAGAACATACAACACAAATATATACATAAAATATACAAAATATACATAAATATACAACTTCGCCTCCCCTTAAACGAGAATCCTCCCTTTGGCACAATCCTCCCTCAAATACAACAATCGGGGTTGATCATGCCTATATGGACAACAAAATATTGAAATCTTGGACCATCAAAGCCTTTGTTAACAAATCGACAACATTTTCATCTGTATGAATTTTAACCACTTGAATAAGGTGTTTTCATTAGCATCTCTAATAAAGTGGTGTCTAATTTCTATGTGCTTAGTTCTTTGATGAAAAGCAGGATTTTTAACAATGCATATTGTACTTTGGTTGTCTATAAAGATTTTAGTGTTCATAAAATTGAACCCATAATCCAATAATTGGTTTTGAATCCAAGTACGACCATAACAACTAGCGGCGACAACATATTCGACTTGATGAAGATGTAGCCACTATGGTGCTGCTTCTTGCATTGCGGAGATTAATCTCCTTCCCAAGCCGACAACCCCGGTAGTAGACTTTCGATCAAAGTTGGCACCGACATAATCATTGTCGCTATAAGCTTCCAACTCAAATGGAGATTCTCTAGGATACCAAAGACCTAATTTAGGTTGGCCTTTGAGATACTTGAAAATCTTCTTGACTATGATCAAATGGGAAGTCAAAGGGACACGATGCCTAGAACAAGCTTGTTGCAAACATTATATCGGGCCTAGAGCGATCAAATACATGAGAGAACCAATCATTGATGCATGAGATAGACATTATGACGGGATCGGTTCATTATTTGACTTATCCTTAGGAGCCTCATAGGGTGTAGTGGCAGTCCTAACTAGTTCCATATCAAACTTCTTGAGAATGTCATGCACATACTTCTCCTGATGAATGAAAATGCCATCTGATTTCTGCTACACTTGAAGGCCCAAAAAGAATGTAAGCTCACCCATTGCACTCATCTCAAACTCACTTTTCATCAACTCTTCAAATTCCCTGCACCAAGCTTCTTTGGTAGAACCAAAGATAATGTCATCTACATATACTTGCACAAGAATGATATCCTTAGAGCTTTTCTTGATAAAGAGAGTCTTATCAATAGCACCTCTCACTATCCATGTTCAGCGAGGAATGAAGAGAGCCTAGCATACCAAGCTCTAGGTGCTGATGAAGTCCATAGAGTGCTTTAACCACTTTGTAGACCATATCTAGATTGTGAGGATCTACAAATCCCTTTGGTGAGTGACATACACTTCTTCCTCAATTTTACCATATAAAATACACTTTTCACATCCATCGATGACCATGAAGCCCATGTAGGAGGCAAAATGCCAAGAAGATTCGATGGCCTCTACTCTTTGCAGCGGAGCAAAAACCTCATCATAATCAATACCATCTTCTTATGCGTGACCTTGAGCAACTAACCTAGCCTTATTCCTAACCACAATGCCCCTTGCATCCCTTTTACATTTGAGAATCCACTTAGTTCCAATAGCATACTTACCGGAGGCAATGAACAAGCTCCACACATTTTGATTCAAAAATTGTTGCATCTCCTCTTGCATAGCGACTACCCAATCATCATCGCGGTGCACGTGCAACCTTTGGTAGGTTCTACTGAGATAGGAAACAAGCAAATAGACAATGATGATAGTCTATATGATTGTTCCTATGTTGATCTGAATGTGGGCGAGAAATGCAGATTCACCAAATTTTGTCTTCTTGACCACCTTCTAGTTTGCACGGTGGAAGTAGGATCACCATTGATTAGGGATTGTGGATGAGCGTGTTAATCCTCTTAGTTACATTTGGACTAACATCAAGCGAAGTGGCGAGATTAGTAAGAGTGGGACCAAAGTCATCATCATAAGAAGAAGAGTCAAAAATGCTGTTCTTGACATATGATGAATGCCATCAATTCGGAGTGGAATGTTGTGAATTGGCTAAGTCGAATGGACTTGGGAATGCGGTGGGAGACACATCTAAACCAAAGAATCAGCGAGATGGGTATTGGAGGAACCGCAGGGAACAACATCAATAGCGAAAGGAGCGAGAACATGACCCGTGAACATCAACATCGACAAGCGACCCATTATAAGAAGGATCGGCCACATTACAGGTGAGACAGGATACACTACCGTGACATCAAAGTTCTTGCGGGCTTCATAGTAGCTTTGCCTTAAGAGTTCCTCTGTATCTTTGGAGAATTCATAACCAAACTTTTCAACATCATCCTTTCTTTGCATGCTCTTGGCGTTGAAGCTTCACTAGCTCTTACGCATATCCTAGATCACTTGAAGTAACATCGAGCGGTGAGTCCTTGGTACACGAAAAGTGGTTAGAAGGAAAGGATGGAACAAGAATAAGTTGTTCATCACACTCTGGATCTGACTCATCATCGAGGAACTGCAATGTTAGTTTGAGCATCTTGTGGTTCTGCAGAGAGGTTAGATTTATAACGAGTATAACCTAAATGGTCGATTAAATAGTCAAGATCAAAGTACCATTCTTGACTGCTCCACGAACATTTGGCTTGTCCTCCATAAATCTCAAATTCGATGTCTCTTCAACCCTTTTGTGGAGATGTTATAGACTCTATATGCTTTACTATGATGAATAGCCTACTACAAATCCTCATCGACTTTCCCATCAAACTTGCCCAAATGATCCTGGTGTTAAGGATGGTGACATGACAACCAAAAGGCTTAAGGTGGCTAATGGTAGGAATCTTGCAGACGAAGTTCATAAGGTGTCCTTTTGTGAGGATTAGTTATCAACACCACATTCAACACATAACAAGCGATGCTAACTACTTGATCCGAACATGGTAGGTAACTTAGAATCGGCAAGCATAGATCTTCTTTGCTTCAATTAGGGTTCTTTTTTCCTTCGACAACTCCATTTTGTTGTGGAGTCTGGCGGTGCTATAATCCTTTTGATCCCTTTGTAGCACGAGCTCTATCAATTTAGCATTCTTGAACTCGTCCCATTATCACACCTAATGGCTTTAACCTTCTTGTTCAAGCGATTCTCTACCGGCAATAAAATCTTGAAGAATCGGAATGTTTCATCTTTAGTCCCCAAAAGAATGCCCGACAATACCTACTATAATCATCGGTAACCACCAAACAATAGTACTTGTGATCAATGCTTCGATAGATGTAGGACCAAAAGATCCATATGTAGAAGCGCAAGGGCTCGAAATAGTGTTGATAGCGATAATGGACTTATAGGAAGCCTTGTGTTGCTTTCCTTGTTACAAACCACAGTTGTGCTCATTAGTAAAGACCTTGGAAGGAAGTCCATTAACTAACCCAAGTTTAGCTAGCTTGTTGATTGTTTTGAAATTCACATGAGCCATCCTTCATGCCATTTGTTAGATTCATCCAAGGATGCTTTTGCCACCAAACAAGCTAAGTCACCTGCAGGCTGAACTTCATTGAGATTGAATGTATATAGATTATGTTTCCTTGGCACCTTCAGAACAACTTGACTGTCATCAGGTATCTGGAAATATTTTGAGAGAACAAGACATTCGATGTCGATGAACAACACATAGTTTTTCTTGTCACAAATTTGGGACACAGAAAATAGATTGAAGTTTCTCAATGCTTCCACATAATACACATTCTCAAAGTCCAGCTGGGCAGTTCTAATAGTTCCCTTCCCTGTTTATTTACCATCTCCTCCTCAAAAAGTAATAGTACCTCCTTGAATAGATACAAAATCATGGAGTCTGTCTCTGTTCCCTGTCATACTCCTAGAACAACCACTATCAACAATGCCTAAATCTTTATTAGAAAGAGGATCATCCTACAAGATAAAAATATACAACAACATTAGTATGCATGGAGACCCAGTCATCAACGACTTGGGCACCTTGTGGATCATATTAGAAAACACTGCAGATTGATGAGATCCACTATTGTTCTTGGAACCCTCATAAAAGATGGTCGATTGTGTGTCCAAGAGCAACTTCTTGAGGGCTTAACAATGATATCCACCTTGCCCCCTTTTATACAATGGGTCATTATTAAGAGCTGTATTCATTTTGAAAATAAGCACTAGTAGGTGCATATAATGGCCTATAAACATTCTTTTCAACTAGATGAAGATGACTGTCGTGACAAGCGGGTTACCGGCGACAAGCGGTCTACAATGACAAGCGGTCAACCAGTGAGAATTGGTTCTTGGTCCTCACATGTGTTCGGAGGAACAAATGGAGGAATGTTGGTCACATCATTCCATACTGATCTATATCTCTGTTGATTAGTACAAACATTCATATGTTTCTCATAAAAATCACAATCTTTGATAAGATGAAATGTACTACCACAAACAAAACATGATTTCTTCTTAAAATGCTTGTTCAAAGCAGAATAGTCTTATCACAAACGAATTATTCAAACCACAACCAAAATCATAATTGTTTTAACAAAATCAACGAACAAGAAATGTTTCTAAAAGAAGTTGTCTTTGAAGAAGGTTCTTTATGACAACTCTTGGGGCATAGTGAGTGGTAAAGGCTTGGGAGGCGGACTTTGAAGACTTTTCATTTGAATCACAAGCGGCATAGTCTTTAGATTGGGTCTCAAAGTCACGGAAGAACAAGAGACAAAAGTATTAGATTCATTGCCATTGTCGGACAAGTCTTTGGACTTTTGACCATAGGTCATATGTGACTCATCCGAGTGCGAGTGCAGGTTGGGTGGCTTAACAATACCATTTATAGAAGAAGAAGCGGTCACGGGGTTTCTTGACGGTCTTAATATTTATAGTGTCTCGCTATACCTATGGTCTACCCTAATGCTGCTAACGGGCGGTGTGCCGGTCGTGTGTAGTGTAGTAAATGGTAAAGCCGAGGTAAATCCCAAAGCTATGTGTGTTGGATTATTACTAAGTCTAATTGTCACGAGAATAATAATGGTTTGATAGAGATTTAATTAATTAAACTACTAATGCAGAATATAAAAGAAAAGCAAATAAATGGTAAAGAAATCAATAGAGGAATAGTGGTGCTAACCTAGTCAATCCTCCTAGCTAGTTATGTCTCGTCTACCTACTTGAATTACTTGGTGGGGTCAAATTCGAGAGGACAACATTTGGTCAATTAATACTAACCTATCGGCAAAGATGCCACCACAGAGAAATCGGGTGCACAGTCATAAGTCTGTTGTTCACGGTCCCTTAAGCCGAGTCATTAAGTACCGCTACATGCTAGATTCTAAATAGTGAGTGCCGGCCGTTAGGAACTTAGACACTACCCCCGATTCTTAAGTTCATCCAAGCGATAGGTGATCGGTTGGTCAAATCGCACAAGTAGAAAGGGTGGTGGTTGGTCATATCTTACCCTTCCGTCTCGGTCCGCTCACCTAGGGTTGGGTTGGTCATATCTCTAGGCAATTGGCCTCTATCGCCATTCAAAACTACCGACCAAGGGTGACTACCAAAGAACTATGCATGCATACACTTAGAAATAATTATGCGGAGTAAAGGTAAGCATGAACAAAACAATTAAGGAATCATAACTAGGCTAGCACCAAAGAGTGCTTAGTCGCTCATATTAATCATGCAAATCAATTCAATATTCAAAGTGCGAAATACATGAATTGAAAGTAAAAGAAATAATAAGCGCTAAAGCTTATCGTAATGGTGTGACTTCTCTCTTGGAAACGACTCAGTATGCTCCCTAGACCTGCCTTGAGCTTTTCCCACATTCTCGAGTGTTGTGTGTGGAATGGGATGCTTTGAAATCTGGAATTTGTGGGGTATTTATAGGCCGGTGCGGGTTCTGGCGTAACCAATAGAGGATTCTGTGTAACCTTCTATTTCTTCGTAAATGCACTAGATCGCTAGTTACGGTAACCTTATAAGTGGTTCGCCGTAGTCTTCAATAAACTCGGTTCGTCGTAAGTGATGCGATGATTCGGTGTAAGTATCGGTGGAACCTCTTTTGACCTAATGGAGTTACGTCGTAACCTTTGGGAAGAGTTACGCCGTAACCTCTTGATAAGTTGGACTTACGGGTCACGATAGTTACGGTAATGTGAGAGGCGAGTTCTGCAGTAACTTCTTCAAAATAAGCATCTTGTGATAAATCTTTAGTAATGTTTCCATTTCGCGTCTCTTTAGCTCGATGCTCGTAATTTACACGAAAGTGGAAAACAATGGAAAACAAGCGTAAATCCATATAAATGATATAAATAACGAGCATTATCGGAAATTGACACTTCATATTCGGGACTATTTGATGTTATCAAATATCCCCAACGAACTCTACTTGTCCTCAAGTAGACCTTATTAGATAGATTCTAAAAGATATCTCCCAAAACCTAGAAAATATGAGTTTACAAATCCCTTATGCTAGAATAAAACAAAGTCGAACACCTCATGAAGGGAACAAACACTCGAATCTCTCAACTATTCTAAGTGTCAATTTCGGGTGATCACTCGATCGCATAGTCATAGCATGTATTCTATCATAAGCTTGGCGGTTACACAAATCTCTACCACTAGAGTTAAGGGCTAAACAATTCTTGAAGTCAATATGGGTGAGACACGACAAAGGTTAAGGGTGACTCGTCATTACTAACATGTCACGTGAAGTGGACAAAATCAATGATACATGACCAAATCCATGGCCAAGAAACCAAAGATTGCTCATTGCATCACCTAGACATGTTTCATGACTAAAGGGTAGGATAAGACATGGGATATATATAATTGGTGTAAAATGAAAAACAAGCGGATACTCTAAATCTATAACTAAGTCATCACCACTTACCGTCCGCCCAAAGTTCAAGCTTAGAAGTCTAGAGACGGATCATGAAATGCAAGGTAGATGCTTCATTAGAGGGCGTCGTGATAAGCATACTACCTTTTCTTCTTCATTGGCAAAACCACCAACTCCAATCTTTAAATGTGACCAGGGTGGCCTCCTCGATACTAATCAATAAAGCTCATACTATAGTGCTTATAACATCGCTTTACAATATCATAACTCAATCAACTATTTTTATTTTTTTTTTTTTTTTTGAATCATCATTTTTTTTCTTTTTCAACATAACATAATAACATAATATCCCCCACTTGAGATGAACAATGGGAATCGGGGTCTTCATGATCTTTATAAATGTTGTCGATGAAAGCGTGATTTCCAAACCTTTCCTCGAACCTTGAACTTAGACAAGTGATGACTTCGATCACAAATAAAGACTACATGGTAGGCTAAGGTGTATAGGTGTAACGAAACAATATATTGGGTTGACAAAATGAAAGGAATGGCTCAGAAGGGTGTATCTAGGGGTATCTTGCACTAAAGGGAGTGCAACAAAAGGGTTTCACATGGGGGTTGAAAAGTCGAGGTGACTAATCGATAGACTCACAATGGTAGGCTGTTTGGGTGATAATCCTATAATATTGCCTTCTAAAACTGAAAAGTCCAAATACATCGAGCTAACTCAACATACCTCGTCTATGGTCTCGAAATGATGCAAAGGCCAAGTTCTAAAGTTTACAAGCTACCGGCACACTCATAATTTGGTGGATTTGGGGTAAAATATTGGAAACGGATAAGGCTAATCTCACCATGTAATGTCAAGGGTTGTATGTGCTCGGCTAAGGTCTAATCTAGTTAGGTTCGGAAAAACATGTCAAAATTAAAAATGGCATAATTTTTCAAAATAAACTAGAAAATGAGGGTGAAATAAAGTTCAAGAGATAATTCTACTTAGTCCCCACTTGAATTATACAAAGTCCCTTTTGTACTAGGCATTAAAATAAAGGTGAAGAGAAAGGTAGAATTAGGCGAGAACTTCCACAAATTTTCTCCAAAAGAAGAAGGCCCACGAGAAAGAACCGTGCCTTCGTTTAAGCGTCATGAACAAACTTCAATCCACGAAATCACAATGCCGACAAGCATAATTCTAAAAGAAAAAAAAAATAAAATGAAAAACAAACATAACTCACTTCGTAGGAATCACGGTTGCATTTAGCGAATGCAACAAGCCTTTAAACCACTTGGTGTCCCAGTGGACGAGTGAAATCTCGTGAGGGTAAAACCTTTAATTTAAACCCCCCCCAAAAACCCCGAATTGATTTTTTGGGGGGGGGTTTTTTTTTTCCCCCTTTTTTCCGGGGGGGGGGTTTTTTTTTAAACCCCTTTTCCCCTTTTTTTAAAGGGGGCCCCTTTCCCCAAAAAAACCCCGGGGAAAAAAAAAATTTTTTTTTTTTAAAGGTTAAAAAAAAATTTAAAAAAAAAACCAAAATTTTAAAAAAAAAATAAATTAAATTAAAAAAATTAAAAAATTAAAAATTAAAAAAATTTTTTAATTTTTTTTCCCCCAAAATTAGCCCCCAAACCCCAAAACCTTTTCCCCAAACCCAAAAAATTTTTTTATTTTAAAAAGGGAAAAAAAAATTTCCCCAACCAAACCAAAGGGGTTTTTCCCCCCTTTTTTTTTTTCCAAATTTTTAAAAACCCCCCAAAAAATTTCCCCCAAAAGGGGGGCCCCCCTTTTTTTTAAAAAAAAAAACCAATTTGGGGAAAAAAAGGGCAGCCAAAATTTTCCAAAAAAAGATTTTGGCCTAAACCTTTTAAAAAAAAAAAAATTTTTTTAAATTTTTAAAATTTAAAAAAAAAAAAAAAAAATTTAAATTTAAAAAATTTTAAAATTTTTAAACCCTTTTTTTTTTTTAAAAATTTTTAAAAATTAAAAAAATTTTTGGTTTAAAATTTTCCTTTTTTAAAAAAAAAACCCCCAAAAAAAAAAAACCCCTTTTAATTTTTTCCCCCTCCATAGGGTTTTTTTTTAAATTTTAAAACCTTAACCCTTTTTTTTTTTTTTTTAAAAAAAAAAATTTTTTTTTTTTTTAAAAAAATTTAAAAAAAAAAAACCCCCCAAAAAACCCCCAAAAAAAAGGGGGGAAAAAAATTTTTTTTTTAAAAAAAAAAAATTTCCAAAAACCTTTCCAACCCCTTGGCCCCAATTAAAAAACCAAAAAGAAAAAGGGGTTTTAAAAAAAAAAACCCTTTTTTTTAAAAAAATAAAAAAACCCTTCACGATCTACATGTAAAACGACCTCCCAAAATATAATAGCCGGAAGAAATTAGTTGTAGCTAATCTTAAACTAATATATGGCCCCTAAATAATCAGATAATACGACTAGCTTTCATAATACCAATACACCAGCAACTGATACTTGAAAACACAATAACCAGATAATCACTTTACTTCAAAGTTCAAATTACCCTAATACTGAGTACTCAAAACGAACCTTATAAGACTCCTCTTCCAACCTATCCCGATTGGCCTCAACCCACTTATTATACTGCTTCAAAAACACCTTATACCTATCCAAACACAACCCGTCAACATCCTTCTTAGCACCATTCACCACATCCTCAATTCCAACCTTAACCTCCATCTTATGCGCCTCCCGTATAAACTCCAGCTCTTTCCTATCAACTTCCCACCCAACCGGAGGCCAATCACGTGGCGCCACTTGTCTAACAACCAACGGACCCGCCCACATTGTCCTCAGCTGCTCAGGAATCTCCCCTTTCATCTCAAACTGCTTGGCGTAAAATTCATCCTCAGTCAACCCCATTTCCTCCATTTTATTTTTTCGGTAACTCGGTCTGAGCATTTTGAAAGCTTCAATTGTCTCAGGGTTCTGCAGCTCGACTTCTTCGCCTTCGTTTAATGATTTTCGGGCGAAATCGCCTTCTGGGGTTAGAATTTCTTCCCAGGGTGCCCATCCGCCTTCGACCCAGTTGCGACGACGAGCTTCGTCTTCGGTTTCGACGTCTTTCGGACCAAATTTCTGGATGAAATCTTCATCTACTGGGAATTCGTCAGCTGAGAAGGCTTTGATGGGGTGGTGTTTGTTTAAGGTTGTTGGGTTAATGTTGGTACGAGGTTTAAGGTTGTTATTGTTGGTCTTGTTGTAAGGGTTTAAGATTGTTGATGATGTTCTTGAAGGTGGAAGGAAGGAGATTGGGTGAGGGTTTAAGAGGGTTTGCATTTTTTTTTTTTGGGTGAGTGAGTGTTTGTGTGGATAAGTTGGTTTAATTTATGTACTAGTGAAGAAGGATGTTGAGTAAAGTGAAATGAAATGTGAAACTGAGTACGAAAGACAAGTTATTCTGTTCCTTTGTAATATCCCTTTAATTTTTTTACTTGTTTTAATTTTTATTTTATTTTAAATTTTATTTTATAATTCTGTCTTTGTTATAAAATTATGAAACCGAAAGACGAAATAAAATTTATAATTCTTTAATGTTATAAAATTACGAAAAAAAAAAAAAAAAAAAAAAAAAAAAAGAAAAACCTTAAAATCTCTTTTTTCCGTTAATAAAGCACAGAAACTTCGAAAAAATAACGAACATAAATATAAGTCCGACAAATCAAAAGTAGAGAAAGATAAAAGATGCGAACAAAAACCAAAAAAGTTGTTTTTCCTATGAATAAAGTGGGTAAAAGTAGGGTAGAAAAGGTAAGAGGTATCGTTAGTACTACCCTTTGTAGGTTATCGATAACAAAACTATTCAATAATGATAAGGTACTTTTGTTTTATGTATGATGTTGTTAGGCTACGTGTTAGCCGACACACAATTACGCAATTCCGCGATCCTGGTTTCTTTATCACATCGCCTTTTTCTTTTCGACAACGATCAAGTTGTCACAATGACCACCTTCTAATTTTGTATTTTTATTTTATAACTAAAGGTTATCTGTTACCTTTTTAATACCAAATTTAATTATGTTTTAATGAAAACTTTTGTTAAGAATTGTTTTAATGAAATTCACGGTTGTTGAGTGAATGCCTTGTTGATGGTTTGGAATTTTGACAATTTAGTCAACAAACCTTCAAGTTAAACATGATCGAAACCAAAGGAATACATGGTTGTTTCAAAGGTTATAGTAATTATAACTTATAAGCATATAGTTTGCAAGAATAAAATAAATTAGGCACTAAGAAGTACTATTTCAAGTATTTTTTCATACATACATAGCTGCACCCATGTGGCACCGGATATAACTATGTTAAAACTATACGTATCAACCAAACAAGTTTCAAATAAACCAAAACAATAGTCTTCTAAATGAAGGCTTAAACATGGAACCAAATATAGTAATATTTGTGTTACTCATAAATTCATAATAGTTGTGCTTAGATTACATATAATTGATCAGACTCAAGAAGAAATTAGCTCAAACGTGCCTGAAATGATCTATGCATTCTATTGTCGTATACCTAATAATGTAATAGTAATCGTGCTTTCATATCTATAGAACTTCCACTTGTTCATATCATACGCGAACCCGACACTTGATGATGTATGTCACATAGTTTCCCAAAGAAATAAAACAATCCCCGCTTTTTAGATATTTTCTCGATCACATAATCCAAAGGAATGGTTCCCACCCTTTCTTTGCATGAGAATTTTCCTGATGGTGTCTAACTGAAACCAAATTTTAAAATAGATACATAAAAATTGTTAGCATACAATTACAAAAACGTGAAAGTTAAACGGATGTGACAGTCTCATCCTACCTATATACTAATCTGCAGAATTCGAATTTAATTGTATTGATCTCAAAACTAAAGTGTCTTACTAATAAGAACATCATTGACCAACAAAACACCCTGCATGAAACAATGTAGTTTTTTATTAATACTTTTTTAAACTATCAAATAAGCTTAGGTCACTATAAGTTAACACAAGAATCAATATGTAAGAAATAAGATGAAGGAAAGATTGGTTGAACACCGCTGGGTTCAATCCCGATAGATCTTATGAGCCTTGAGAGAGTATAGTAACCTGTAATCACAAGAAAACTATGGAGAACCTTTACAAGAATTGTATTCACGCGGAAAATAAATACAATACTCAAGAAGACAATAAACACCAATTACTTGATCCTCTATGGATCTATATTAAATTACTAACAATGTTCTTGAAAACGACATCAAACCCTAGCCGCTAGTTTCTTTTATAGTACAAGAAACCCTAATGTTGCAGCTTGATAATCACGTAAAAGATATGCACTATCTATTCCTATTTTATCTCATGCATATCATAACTAAATAACTAATAACGCGGAAACTACATATCCGCAGAAACAAAATAACTATCCGTGGCAACTGCACTATCCTCAGAAACCATACTATCGGCATAAACTATAATACTATCAGCTAGAACCCATCGTTACATAATTCCTAACAATCCTCCCCTAAACTTGAATTTGACTCTGTTAACTTCAAGTTTCCAGATAGATCTTTACCATGCAAGAGGATTGAGTAAAACCAAGAATCGAAACCAAAGAAAGTATCCAAAGAACACCTAGAACCACCGTAACAACATCAAGTCCATGATCCCATCAAGAACTCCTAGAGCAAGCAAAGATCGTGAACCAAAGAAGATCAAGAACTGAGTAGATTTGATAAGCCTTTACCAAGTAGCTACTCACTCTGGGCTAGCCGGTTCTCGAGTGGAATCATGACATCACCCCGGTGAACCGCCACCATCCAACACTTAGAACATGAATCAATGGTGTGTTAGAATACCCTAATGGTTTTGGCAAACCATCACAGCCCATCAACGGATTTGATTTGTCTTTACCGAAGCCGTTAACTCAGACTAGTCATGGTGTTCCATCGCTTTACCACAAGCCATGAACTCGTGGGCTAGCCAACTCTTCATCTATGAGGACATGGTGAGTTGAGCACCATACAACTTATTGGCAAGTTGTCAACCATCCAACGGATTTGAGATCTCTTTACCGAGCCGCTTTGCTCATGGAGTAGCCAATGTTTGGTGTGTGAGACCAGGTACATTGATAACCCTCCGATTTTTAGTAAATCAAGAACTATCAACAGATTTGAGAATACTTACTAGAGTCAGACTTCCATAGTAAGTTAACCCTTTGTCACTAAGGACATGGTGAGTTAAAACCATATATGAAGCACACCTATACAACATGATCCTCAAAGATGAAAGTTAGAAAACAAACAATATATACAAAAGTTTTTTTTTTTTTTTTTTTTTTTTTACACCAAAACAAATAAAAAAGAAATAAGAAATAAATATAACAACAAACCGTACATCAAGTTGAAGAATCAATGTAAGCAGAATGAGCTTATCCTTTATCCTTTTACCACCGCTCTGCATTAGTCATATCAGTCCCAACTAGAGCAGTAGAGAAGGCCAACTTCTTTTTCAACATTTGCTCTAGCAAATGTGCAAACAAAGGGTAATCCTGATCTGAAAACATATAAAGATAGACCCCAGACCAGGTCTGCACCACATGAATACTAGAGAGTGGATAAAAAGTCTAACCAAAAACCTTCCACTGAGCTTGACCTTCCCAAATCCTAAACCCTGCACCATCTTGATATTTGGAATCAAATAACACTTGAAGATCACCCAACAACAGTAAACCAAAGACCAGCAGGATGAGATTCATAGTGTTTTGACACCATTCCATAAAGTGCAATAAGATCTTGTCTATCCAAAAAATTAAGGATCTCAGAAAGAAATGTAAAATGCCTAACAGAGCCATCCTTGCGATAAACAGAGTTACAATCACCCAAACCACCAAGACCAAGAGGTGTGAGTTCACATCTCACCAATGGAGACCAAACCACCGCCTCCTCATCAAAATCATCCTCCTCAAAATCCTTTATAAAAGAACTCTCGGGGCCCAAGATCAAAGGAACTCCCTTTCTTTCTTGCTAGACTCTTCTGCCTTCTTCCGTATGGAAGAAGGAGAAGGAGTAGCATCATCATGTGTAACTTCGGGGTAACACCTACTTCCTTTTCGTGTGAGGAAACTAATGGATTTTGTGGAGTGGACACATGCTCGCCTCATCAAGAGAAAGATCCTTCTTCATGAGGTGGCACATTCTCAAAGAAACCGATGCATGCATTTCAAGAGAAACCTTTGGAGTGCTCGTAGAAGGAATGGATGAAGCCATCTCACCGGGGTCTCCTCGTAGGAATGGAAGCATTATCGTGAGAAGTGGGTGCATCATCAATATCATCGTCTTCAACTTTAGGATTAGGACCTTCCAAAGAGATTGAGAGCGTTTCACCCTTGTATAAGGACTTAGACCATCCTTTTCCAATTTTGAGAGAATGGTGTTATACTCTTTGACTAACCGATCATCGATAAGGATTTCACAAATGCCATACTCCACCTTGTATTATAAACAAAGAACTTGTATTCTTGACAAATTCTCTCATATGCTTCCTCCGTTCACTTTGAGAGAGAGGTTTGTCCTTTTGCTTTAGCCTTCGCTCAGATCGCCTTCTTTCTTTGATTCACCAAAGCCATTATATCATCAACATAATTCTCTGAATCAAAGGCACCACCCAAGATAGATTGGGCAAGAATTGGATTGTTGGACACACCACCAGCCAGTTGATTCCAAGTGTCATCAGTAAATCTCAGAGCAAGATCATCCAATTCTTTCTTTCTCTGTGGTGTGACCTCAGGAGCTTTGTAAGACTGACTTTGAACCTCTGCATTATAAGTAGCTTGAGTCTGTGCAGATAATTCCTTATCTCTTTGTGAAATCTCATAAAGTCTCAAGAGTCTAGCCTGTTCACCTTAAACGCATCGTAGTCCATATCCTCCTCTACTACTTTACCCTTTCCTTATCATCCCGAGAAGGTGCATGAGCTCAACCTCAATCGAGTCATCCTTTGGATCAAAGGAATAAACTTAGAAGCTTCGTAAATGCACTTAGACCACAGCCAGGACTCGATGATTCCTTATCCATACCCACCTTCTCAAGAGTAAGAGATTCGTGAGGAATGTCCACATGATCAACAACAAAGGTTCAAGAATCCACCATACTAGCTTTGAGGGCCATTTGACTTAGATAACTCCTCTTCCTATCCCGCCTCCTTTGAAACACTTGAACTTCGGATCCTTTGAGCTTGAGTCTCCTAATGAAACAGATGCCAAGACATGAAGTGCCTCAAGATCAATACGTGTCCTCTCATTTCCCTGTTCCTCCTCAGAATCAGACACCACAACTCTGCTCCTCCTATTATTAAGCCTAACCTCCAAATCAGTCACTCTCTTCAACAACTTAACCAAAGCACCACCAAGAGTCTGCTTAGTCTCTTTAAGCTCATTCCTGGATTCTTGAAGCTTAAGTTCCAAATCATCAACCTTCTTGATATACCTGTTGAGTAAGCTAGACATATTCATTAGCACATTAGGATCCTCAGCTCCACCAACAGGATTACCTGTGGTATTTGGAACTTCATTGGACCTTGGAGGAGACACATGAAAATCATCACCAAAAGTGGTGTCATCCTCAAAGTAATGTCTAGGAGGACTAGGAGGTTGAACAAAAGGGTGGTTAGGATTGACCTCAGTCTCAACAGGAATTTGTTCCTGTGATTCAGAGGCAATCACTGGCTCATCAGGAGCAACAATGACTGGTGAGGGTGGGGCAACATGTTGAGGTGAAGGTGGTGGTTGTGGGTCATCAGTGGCAACTGATGCAGAGGCATCAGCAGCAACATTGACACCAGGCAACATAGTGGGTAGCAGGGGTCTATGTTCTCCAGCATAATTTGTTTTCATTGTTGCAAATAATTTAGCAGTTAATTTAGTAATGACCCTTGGAGTTTTATCAGAGGTTTCAATGCCTAATATCATTTGTAAAAATCTAGGATACATAAGAAATTTATGTTTGGTATCCTTCATATTCTTAAGCATTTCCTCAAAAATATATCTTGAAAAATTATACTCTCTACCATGGGTCAAACAGATTATAGCATTTGCAATAGAGCTGGAAAACTGATCCCAACCCCCATATTTGGGACTCAAACACTGAAGCAGGGTATGGACTAAAAACCTCCACTTAGGGCAAAACTTATTTTTATACCAAATTATTTTCCCATCATAAGGATACCCTAAGCTGGTTAGTCCAGAGATAATCTCATCTCTATTGTTCTCAAAGAGACCATCCAGATCATCAAATTGTAATCGAGTCCTAATGAGGGACTCGCTATCACATACTCTTCTCCATCAATGGTAGCCACAATCTCCTTGGTTGAACCAAAGGGAGATCGCTCATGAGCAAGTGGACCAAAATTGCTTAACAAGAGAGTCATAAACAATTGATTGAGAGAAAGTGAGAGCATACCTGATCTTAGAGCGCAGGAGAAAATCAATCATTGAGTCATACAAATCACTCCCTTTGGTATGTTCCAGAAATGCAACTTTGTTGTGGTCTACTTTGTAATCGAGTGTCGCCATTGATGAGAAGATTGAAGATGAGCAGGATTCAAATTAAGAGGTAATTGTGAAATTAAGGTGTGGATACTTCTGATTGACTATTTAAATGAGTTACCCAAAATAGTCGTTTAAAATTGACATCAGATTCGGAACAAATCTTTGACCAATTTTGACTTTAAATAAATCTCGAATTAAATTCCCAAATTTTATCAAAACCAACAAAGAATGAAAAGTCAACCAATGAAACCAAGCAACAAACAAATAGAAACCAATTAACTTTTGTCCGTAGTTATCAATCCAAAGCTACCAAGAATCCACACTCATCGCAGAAACAATCACAATATCAAGAAGAATGAAGAAGGAATCAAATCAAATCTTTGACCCATAACAAGGCCTCGATGGCCTCCAATCGTAACTTTTAGCGATACAAATTCCAACCATCAATATTTACCATAACTTTTACCTACCTAAGATTCCATTAAGCCTATAAACCAACCCCTTGCTCCAAAGAACCATACAAACAAAACACATAACCCTAAGCACCAAAATCGATTGGCAAATGAGATAACCATGAACAACTCCCCAAATCACCCTATTGAACTATCATCATCGACAAAGGAACCAAACCGGCTTAACTACTTTCCTCCCTGTGCATCCAACAAAGGTGACTTACATCTCAAGGGAGCCTCCTAGCAAGTCACCATTTTACTACACTTCTTCGTAAGAAGATCTCCCAATCCTCCTCCTCATGTGGAGTTTGAAGTATCCAAAGGCCGAGCTCAATGCCATGAATGAAGACACTAATGATGAGGTGAATGATCCAACCTACAAGCCACGCAACTTCGTGCCACTCAATGTTGCTCCTCTTGCTATTCTTCCACCAGTGCTTCAGCCCAAATCCCCAACCTCCACATCAAACCCCACCAAGAGAACCATCAGATGGGTCCGTCAGCAGCCAAGGTGGGAATGGATGGGCAAAGGGAAAAGAGCATCATAGGATGCTAGAGTGGGAAACAGGAGGCCGAGAGGAAGCCTTGAAGATTGAAGCCATGGTCCGGAGGAGTGTTGAGTCATGCTTGTTATGTAATGAGTCTTGCATCGATGTCACCGCATCTTTGAATGCAATGTTTTAATGAATAAAAGACTTTTATCCTTTCTCCTTTGTTATATGTTCCCACCGATTGTTTGTTTGATACTAAATCCGCAAGATGGTTAGTAGAACACGTAACATACAACACAAATATATACATAAAATATACAAAATATACATAAATATACAACTTAACGCCTCCCTTAAACCGAATCCTCCCTTAGGCACAATCCTCCCTCAAACACAACAATCGGGGGTTGATCATGCCTATATGGACAACCAAATATTGAAATCTTGGACCATCAAAAGCCTTTGTTAACAAATCAAGAACATTTTCATCTCGTATGAATTTTAACCACTTGAATAAGGTGTTTTCATTAGCATCTCTAATAAAGTGGTGTCTAATTTCTATGTGCTTAGTTCTTTGATGAAAACATGATTTTTAACAATGCATATTGTACTTTGTTTGTCTATAAAGATTTTAGTGTTCATAAAATTGAACCCATAATCCAATAATTGGTTTTGAATCCAAAGTACCGACCATAACAACTAGCAAAGAAGAACATATTCACCTTCAGAGAAGATGTAGCCACTATGGTCTCGCTTGCATTGCTGTGAGATTAATCTCCTTCCCAAGAACCGACAACCCCAAGAGTAGACTTTCGATCAAAGTTGGCACCAAGATAATCATTGTCACTATAAGCTTCCAACTCAAATGGAGATTCTCTAGGATACCAAAGACCCAATTTAGGTTGGCCTTTGAGATACTTGAAAATCTTCTTGACTGCAGTCAAATGGGAAGTCAAAGGAGTGACCTGATGCCTAGAACAAGCACTGACTGCAAACATTATGTCAGGCCTAGAGGCAGTCAAATACATGAGAGAACCAATCATTGATCTGTAGAGATGGACATTAACAGCAGGATCTGGTTCATTATTTGACTTATCCTTAGGAGCCTCATAGGGTGTAGTGGCAGTCCTAACTAGTTCCATATCAAACTTCTTGAGAATGTCATGCACATACTTCTCCTGATGAATGAAAATGCCATCTGATTTCTGCTACACTTGAAGGCCCAAAAAGAATGTAAGCTCACCCATTGCACTCATCTCAAACTCACTTTTCATCAACTCTTCAAATTCCTCAAGACCAAGCTTCTTTGGTAGAACCAAAGATAATGTCATCCACATATACTTGCACAAGAATGATATCCTTAGAGCTTTTCTTGATAAAGAGAGTCTTATCAATAGCACCTCTCCGTATCCATGTTCCAAAGAGAATGAAGAGAGCCGAGCATACCAAGCTCTAGGTGCCTGATGAAGTCCATAGAGTGCTTTAACCACTTTGTAGACCATATCTGGATTGTGAGGATCTACAAATCCCTTTGGCTGAGTGACATACACTTCTTCCTCAATTTCACCATATAAAAATACACTTTTCACATCCATCTGATAGACCATGAAGCCCATGTAGGAGGCAAAATGCCAAGAAGAGTCTGATGGCCTCTACTCTTGCAACAGCAGCAAAAACCTCATCATAATCAATACCATCTTCTTGTCTCGTGACCTTGAGCAACCAACCTAGCCTTATTCCTAACCACAATGCCCTTGCATCCCTTTTACATTTGAGAATCCACTTAGTTCCAATAGCATACTTACCAGAGGCAACCGAACAAGCTCCCACACATTTTGATTCAAAATTGTTGCATCTCGCCTTGCATAGCAGCCTACCCAATCATCATCTCGCCAAAGGTCAGCAACACCGGTAGGTTCTACTTGAGATAGGAAACAAGCAAATAGACAATGATGATAGTCTATATGATTGTTCCTATGTTGATCCCGAATGTAATGAGAAATGCGATTCACCAAATTTTGTCTTCTTGACCGCTTCTAGTTTGCACAAGGAAGTAGGATCACCATTGATTAGGGATTGTGGATGAACCGTGTTAATCCTCTTAGTTACATTTGGACTAACATCAACTGAAGTGGCCAGATTAGTACGAGTGGGACCAAAATCATCATCATAAGAAGAAGAGTCAAAAATGCCTGTTCTTGACACATGATGAATGCCATCCAATTCAGAGCTGGAATGTTGTGAATTGGCTAAGTCAGATGGACTTGGGAATCTGGTGGGAGACACATCTAAACCCAAAGAATCAACAGATGGAGTATTGGAGGGAACCGCAGGAACAACATCAATAGCAGAAGAAGCAGGAACATGACCAGCAACATCAACATCAGCAGCAACTGACCCATTATAAGAAGGATCAGCCACATTACCAGCAGAAACAGATACACTACCAGCAGCATCAAAGTTCTTGCGGGCTTCAATAGTAGCCTGCCTTAAGAGTTCCTCTGTATCTTTGGAGAATTCATAACCAAACTTTTCAAAGATCATCCTTTGTCGCATGCTCTTGGCGTTGAAGCTTCACTAGCTCTTCCGCATATCCTAGATCACTTGAAGTAATATCGAAGCAACCGAGTCCTTGGTACCGAAAAGTGGTTAAGGAAAGGAGGAACAAGAATAAGTTGTTCATCACACTGGATCCGACTCATCATCCGAGGAACCCGCAATGTTAGTTTGAGCATCTTGTGGTTCTGCAGAGGTTAGATTTATAACGAGTATAACCTAAATGGTCGCTAAATAGTCAAGATCAAAGTACCATTCTTGACCGCTCCCCGAACATTTGGCTTGTCCTCCATAAATCTCAAATTCAAAGTCTCTTCAACCCTTTTGTGGAGATGTTATAGACTCTATATGCTTTACTATGAGTGAATAGCCTACTACAAATCCTCATCGCCTTTCCCATCAAACTTGCCCAAATGATCACCGGTGTTAAGGATGGTGACATGACATCCAAAAGGCTTAAGGTGGCTAATGGTAGGAATCTTGCCGCATGTAAGTTCATAAGGTGTCCTTTGTGAGGATTAGTTATCAACACCCTGCTCAACACATAACAAGCGAAGCTAATCGCTTCACCCGTAACATGGTAGGTAACTTAGAATCGCAAGCATAGATCTTGCCGCTCAATTAGGGTTCTGCTTTTCCTTTCAAGAACTCCATTTTGTTGTGGAGTCCTCGGCGGTGCTATAATCCTTTTTATCCCTTTGTAGCACGTAGATCTATCAATTTAGCATTCTTGAACTCGTCCCATTATCACACCTAATGGCTTTAACCTTCTTGTTCAACCGATTCTCTACCGTGGCAATAAAATCTTGAAGAACTGGAATGTTTCATCTTTAGTCCCCAAAAAGAATGCCCAAGAATACCTACTATAATCATCAAGAACCACCAAACAATAGTACTTGTGATCAATGCTTCGATAGATGTAGGACCAAAAGATCCATATGTAGAAGTCGTAAGGGCTCGTAAATAGTGTTGATAGCGATAATGGACTTATAGAAAGCCTTGTGTTGCTTTCCTTGTTACAAGCCACACAGCTTGTGCTCATTAGTAAAGACCTTGGAAGGAAGTCCATGAACTAACCCAAGTTTAGCTAGCTTGTTGATTGTTTTGAAATTCACATGAGCCATCCTTCTATGCCATTTGTTAGATTCATCCAAGGATGCTTTTGCCACCAAACAAGCTAAGTCACCGCAGTCGAACTTCATTGAGATTGAATGTATATAGATTATGTTTCCTTGGCACCTTCGTAACAACTTGATCACATCATGTATCCGGAAATATTTTGAGAGAACAAGACATTCAAGATCGATGAACAACACATAGTTTTTCTTGTTGCAAATTTGGGACACAAAAATAGATTGAAGTTTCTCAATGCTTCCACATAATACACATTCTCAAAGTCCAAATCAAGCGCTCTAATAGTTCCTTCCTGCTTATTTACCATCTCCTCCTCAAAAGTAATAGTACCTCCTTGAATAGATACAAAATCATGGAGTCTGCTCTGCCCTCGTCATACCCTAGAACAACCACTATCAACAATGCCTAAATCTTTATTAGAAAGAGGATCATCCTACAAGATAAAAATATACAACAACATTAGTATGCATGGAGACCCAAGTCATCACCGAATTGGGCCTCGCTTGGGATCATATTAGGAAAACCTCAGATTGATGAGATCCACTATTGTTCTTGGAACCCCTCATAAAAGATGGTCGATTGTGTGTCCAAGAGCAACCTGCTGAGGGCTTAACAGCAGTATCCCACCTTGCCCCCCTTTTATACAATGGGTCATTATTAACAGGCCTGTATTCATTTTGAAAATAAGCACTAGTAGGTCTGTATAATGGCCTATAAATATTTCTTTTCCAACTAGATGAAGATGACCGTCAAGAAGAATCGGTTACCAAGAAGAATCGGTCTACCAAGAAGAATCGGTCTACCAAGAGAATTGGTTCTCATTGTCTCACATGTGTTCCGTAGGAACAAATGGAGGAATGTTGGTCACATCATTCCATACAGATCTATATCTCTGTTGATTAGTACAAACATTCATATGTTTCTCATAAAATCACAATCTTTGATAAGATGAAAAGTACTTCCACAAACAAAACATGATTTCTTCTTAAAATGCTTGTTCAAAACAGAATAGTCTCATCACAAATGTAATTATTCAAACCACAACCAAAATCATAATTGTTTTTAACAAAATCAACAGAGCAAGAAATGTTTCTAAAAGAAGTTGTCTTTGAAGAAGGTTCTTTAACAAAGAACTCTTGGGGCATAGTGAACTGTAAAGGCTTGGGAGAGGCGACTTTGAAGACTTTTCATTTGAATCACAACTGGCATAGTCTTTAGATTGGGTCTCTGAAGTCCTGGAAGAACAAGAGACAAAAGTATTAGATTCACTGCCATTGTCAGACAAGTCTTTGGACTTTTGACCATAGGTCATATGTGACTCATCTGAGTCTCGAGTCCAGGTCAGGTGGCTTAACAATACCATTTATAGAAGAAGGAACCGATGCAGTGTTTTACTCGACTGTGTCTTAATATTTATAGTGTCTCGCTATACCTATGGTTCTACCCTAATGCACTAACGGGCAAAGTGTACCCGGTGTGTGTGTAGTAAATGGTAAAGCCGAGGTCGCCCCAAGAGCTATGTGTGTTGGATTATTACTAAGTCTAATTGTCACGAATAATAATGGTTTTGATAGAGATTTAATTAATTAAACTACTAATGCGTAATATAAAGAAAAGCAAATAAATGGTAAAGGGAAATCAATAGAGGAATAGTGGTGCTAACCTAGTCAATCCTCCTAGCTAGTTATGTCTACGCTCTACCTACTTGAATTACTTCTGTGGGGTCAAATTCGAGAGGACAACATTTGGTCAATTCGCCTAACCTATCAAAGAAAGATGCCACCACAGAGAAATCAGTGCATCATATAAGTCCTGTTGTTCCCGGTCCCTTGCCGAGTCATTAAGTACCGCTACATGCTAGATTCTAAATAGTGAGTGCCCTACGTTAGGAACTTAGACACTACCCCCAATTCTTAAGTTCATCCAAACGATAGGTGATCGGTTGGTCAAATCGCACAAGTAGAAAGTGGTCGCCGGTTGGTCATATCTTACCCTTCCCGTCTCAGTCCGCTCACCTAGGGTCAGTTGGTCATATCTCCTAGGCAATTGGCCTCTATCGCCATTCAAAACTACCGAACCAAGGGTGACTACCAAAGAACTATGCATGCATACACTTAGAAATAATTGTACGGAAGTAAAGGTAAACGCAAACAAAACAATTAAGGAATCATAACTAGGCTAGCACCAAAGAGTGCTTAGTCGCTCATATTAATCATGCAAATCAATTCAATATTCAAAGGTACGAAATACATGAATTGAAAGTAAAAGAAATAATAAACGCTAAAGCTTATCGTAATGGTGTGACTTCTCTTGAAACAACTCAGATGCTCCCCTAGACCGCCTTGAGCTTTTCCCACATTCTCGTGTGTTGTGTGTGGAATGGGATGCTTTGAAATGCCGGAATTTGTGGGTATTTATAGGCTGTGTCCGGGTTACTGCAGTAACCAATAGAGGAGTTACGCCAGAACCTTCTATTTCTTTGTAAATGCACTAGATCTCACTAGTTACGGCGTAACCTTATAAGTGGTTACGCCGTAGTCTTCAATAAACTCGGTTACGCCGTAAGTGATGCAAGAGTTACTGATGTAAGTATCGTGGGAACCTCTTTTGACCTAATGGAGTTACGTCGTAACCTTTGGGAAGAGTTACGCCGTAACCTCTTGATAAGTTGGACTTATGGGTCACGCAATAGTTACGGCAGAATGAGAGACGAGTTACCGTAACTTCTTCAAAATAAGCATACCGTGATAAATCTTTAGTAATGTTTCCATTTCCGCCTCTTTAGCTCTAATGCTCGTAATTTACCCGAAAGTGGAAAACAATGAAAACAAGCGAAATCCATATAAATGATATAAATAACGAGCATTATCTGGGAAATTGACACTTCATATTCGTGACTATTTGATGTTATCAAATATCCCCCACTTGAACTCTACTTGTCCTCAAGTAGACCTTATTAGATAGATTCCTAAAAGATATCTCCCAAAACCTAGAAAATATGAGTTTACAAATCCTTTATGCTAGAATAAAACAAAGTCGAACACCTCACGAAAGGGAACAAACACTCAAATCTCTCAACTATTCTAAGTGTCAATTTCGGGTGATCACCAATCGCATAGTCATAGCATGTATTCTATCATAAGCTTGGCGGTTACACAAATCTCCACCACTAGAGTTAAGGGCTAAACAATTCTTGAAGGCAATATGGGTAGACACGACAAAGGTTATGGGTGACTCGTCATTACTAACATGTCACGCTAAGTGGACAAAATCAATGATACATGACCAAATCCATGGCCAAGAAACCAAAGATTGCTCATTGCATCACCTAGACATGTTTCATGACTAAAGGGTAGGATAAGACATGGGATATATATAATTGGTGTAAAATGAAAACAAGCGATACTCTAAATCTATAACTAAGTCATCACCACTTACCGTCCGCCAAAGTTCAAGCTTAGAAGTCTAGAGACCGGATCATGAAATGCAAGGTAGATGCGTCATTAGAGGACGTCGTGATAAGCATACTACCTTTTCTTCTTCTGTTGGCAAAACCACCAACTCCAATATTTAAATGTGACCGAGGTGGCCTCCTCGATACTAATCAATAAAGCTCATACTATAGTGCTTATAACATCGCACTTTACAATATCATAACTCAATCAACTATTTTTTATTTTTTTATTTTTTTTTCGAATCATCATTTTTTTTTCTTTTTTCAACATAACATAATAACATAATATCCCCCCACTTGAGATGAACAATGGGAATCGGGGGGTCTTCAATGATCTTTATAAATGTTGTCGATGAAAGCATGATTTCCAAACCTTTCCACTCGAACCTTGAACTTAGACAAGTGATGACTTCCCAATCACAAATAAAGACTACATGGTAGGCTAAGGTGTATAGGTGTAACGAAACAATATATTGGGTTGACAAAATGAAAGGAATGGCTCGTAAGGGTGTATCTAGGGGTATCTTGTACTAAAGGGAGTGCAACAAAAGGGTTTCACATGGGGTTCGAAAAGTCGAGGTGACTAATCGATAGACTCACAATGGTAGGTCGTTTGGGTGATAATCCTATAATATTGCCTTCTAAAACCGAAAAGTCCAAATACATCGAGCTAACTCAACATACCTCGCCTATGGTCTCAAATGATGCAAAGGCCAAGTTCTAAAGTTTACAAGCTACCGACACACTCATAATTTGGTGGATTTGGGGTAAAATATTGGAAACGGATAAGGCTAATCTCACCATGTAATGTCAAGGGTTGTATGTGCTCTCGCTAAGGTCTAATCTAGTTAGGTTCGAAAAACATGTCAAAATTTAAAAATGGCATAATTTTTCAAAATAAACTAGAAAATGAGGGTGAAATAAAGTTCAAGAGATAATTCTACTCCCGTCCCCACTTGAATTATACAAAGTCCCTTTGTACTAAGCATTAAAATAAAGGTGAAGAGAAAGGTAGAATTAGAGCGAGAACTTCCCGAAATTTTCTCCAAAAGAAGAAGGCCCACGAGAAAGAACCGTGCCTTCGCTTAAGCGCCATGAACAAACTTCAATCCACGAAATCACAATACCGACAAGCATAATTCTAAAAGAAAAAAAAATAAAATGAAAAACAAACATAACTCACTTTCAGAGGAATCACGGTTGCATTTAGCGAATGCAACAAGTTTTTAAACCACTTGGTGTCCCAAGGACGAGTGAAGTCTCGTGAGGGTTTACAGGAACACACCCACAAAGTTCATTTAAAACTAATACAAGGTTACCGTGTTTTAAAATGAAAGAATTAAAGCAGAGAGTTACGTCAGAACTCCTATGAGGAGTTACGCCAGAATGTGCAAAACATGATATGAGTTGTTTAGTAGTTACGGCGTAACCACATATATGAAATTACGCCAGTAATTGGTAATGCGTCAAGAATTACGCTAAAATGTTGGTTACGTCGTAATCACCAAGATGAGTTACGCCAGTAACTGCTCAGATCAAAGAATCGCAAGAGAATTAGTTCCTCGCTTCGCAAAATGGTTAGAAAACACAAAACCCCTGTAAGGAAATAAAAATAAAAGAAAGGGATAATTCGGGTTGTCTCCCAAAAGAGCACTTTTCTTTATTAACGAGTCTTTAAGTTAGACTCGTGAGCCGTGGGGCTCCCATGGGGTCTTTGGACATGCCCCACTTCCACCACAGAGAAATCAGCGACCGTCATAAGTGCTTTGTTTTCCCGGTCCCTGTCGAGTCATTAAGTATCGCTACATGCTAGATTCTAAATAGTGAGTGCCTAGCCGTTAGGAACTTAGACACTACACCCCCAATTCTTAAGTTCATCCAAACGATAGGTGATCGCTTGGTCAAATCGCACAAGTAGAAAGGGTCGTCGGTTGGTCATATCTACCCTTCCCGTCTCATCCACTCACCTAGGGTCATTGGTCATATCTCCTAGGCAATTGGCCTCTATCGCCATTCAAAACTACCGAACCAAAGGTGACTACCAAAGAACTATGCATGCATACACTTAGGAATAATTGTACGAAGTAAAGGTAAACGCAAACAAAACAATTAAGGAATCATAACTAGGCTAGCACCAAAGGGTGCTTAGCCGCTCATATTAATCATGCAAATCAATTCAATATTCAAAGGTATGAAATACATGAATTGAAAGTAAAGAAATAATAAACGCTAAAGCTTATCGTAATGGTGTGACTTCTCCCTTGAAACAACTCAGATGCTCCCTAGACCGCCTTGAGCTTTTCCCACGCTCGAGTGTTGTGTATGGAAAAGGATGCTTTGAAATGCCGGAATTGTGGGGTATTTATAGGCTGTGTCCGGGTTACTGCGTAACCAATAGAGGAGTTATGCCGTAACCTTCTATTTCTTCGTAAATGCACTAGATCTCGCTAGTTATGGCGAACCTTATAAGTGGTTACGTCGTAGTCTTCAATAAACTCGGTTACGCCGTAAGTGATGCAAGAGTTACGGCGTAAGTATCGCCGATGTGGAACCTCTTTTGACCTAATGGAGTTACGTCAGAACCTTTGGGAAGAGTTACCAGTAACCTCTTGATAAGTTGGACTTACGGGTCACGCAATAGTTACTGATAATGCGAGAGGAGTTACCAGTAACTTCTTCAAAATAAGCATACCGTGATTTAGTAATGTTTCTATTTCGCCTCTTTAGCTCCAATGCTCGTAATTTACCCGAAAGTGGAAAACAATGGAAAACAAGCGTAAATCCATATAAATGATATAAATAACGAGCATTATCGGGAAATTGACACTTAATATTCGTGACTATTTGATGGTATCAGAACCTGAATGCACTTCACCTTGTTTAACATATTTAATGTGTTTTCTATATTTATCTTCCTCTTCATCGAGGATGGATTAAAACACTATATTCATTAGGGTCATAAATCTCATCCGTGTAATATAATCCTTGAACCCTAACCCCATCTTAGTTTTAACAGACATAGAGCTATTCCACAGTTTATTTAGGTTTTTAGTCTATTCTTGCCACTGATTGTGTCTAGCCGCCTCTGAATCTAAATTAGCTTGAAGACCCTCTTTTTCAGCAACAACCTTTATATATTATTTCTTATTAAATTTTAACTTATTCGTGGTGTTATCTAAATCTCTTTCCAAAACCTTAATTCTTTCTTCAAGAGCCAATTGATTTTGTTCATACCAGGCCTTTTGTTTTTCTAAAGCTTTAACAGTTTTCTTATAGGCCTGGACCTGAATAAAATATTCTTTATAGTTATCATTAACATCATCAAGTTCACTCTTAAGAGCATCATATTTAGCATTACAACCAAATATACAATTTTGTACTTGAGAAGTGATGCCCATCATTGCAAACTCTCCAACAGTATCAGCAATCAGTCCAACCTGAGGCTGTTAGGAATTAGAAATTCCCGGTATTAAAGAGTCGGTCACCTCAAGTATATGTAATCATTAAAAGCTCGTAGTCGTAGTTCTTTTAAGTTAAGTAGTAATTTAGTTTTGTAACACCGTGGAGGACGAGACGGTCTTTACCCATTTGTATGCCCGATCCACACCCCAAAGTGTGGCGAGTTATGTAAGACTATAAATACTCTACCTTCCAAGGTAGAGAGTTGGAGCTCATAATAATATCTTTCACTTTCTCTCACTAAGTTCCCTAAACCTCTAACTTTCTCTCTAGAATTCCATCTATATGCTACTTTGTGTTATGGTTTGATGTGTATGTGAAAAGTTATATCTTACAATTGGTATCAAGAGCCATGGTTAGATCATATCTTGCACATCTTTGGATTTATAGTGGTTTTAGGTGGTTTTTGAGTTTGAAAAAGTTTAGTGGTTTTGCATCATTTGGGTGATTTCTTGTGTTAAAGTTTGAATTTTGTTGGTACTTTTATGTTTAGAATCATCAAAAGTGTTTAGGTTTTCATTTGGTAAGCTTGAATCATCTTGGTTGGGTTGTTTTGGATTGAAAAGTGAAGTTTATTTGGTTTTCAAGCTAGCGACTTAGCTCTCGGACTATTTTTCTTGGTAGCGACTTGCTTCACGGTTTTGTAGCGACTTACGGTGTTAAAGCTAGCGAGTTAGATCTAGCGAGTTAAAGTACAAGTAGTGGACTCTCCACTACGGCAGCGACTTAATGGTAGCGACTTGGTCGATGTGAGTTGCTCTTTAGCGACTTGTGTTTCTAGCGACTTGTGTGGCGAATTGCGCCAAAATTTGGTTAGCGACTTGGTGCATAGCGAGTTACTACTTAGCGACTTGCTTTTACGTCTAGCGACTTGGGACTCTAGCGACTTAGGGGTTAGCGAATTAAGGGTTAGTGACTTGGTGCATTATCCGCTAGCGACTTAGTGCTTTATCTTCTAGCGACTTAAGTGATTGTTTACGGTTTCTCTTGATTTAGTAAAATCCCGTGAAAGAATATATTTCCGGTTTAATCATAGAGTTATAAAATCCCGTATAATCTGCTAACATGTCTACCAACGTTCCTCTGTCATCTCCATTGCTTCGAGGATGTTCAAGCGGTGGCTCGGATACTCGTCCACCCATGCTTGATGAACCGACTACGATTCTTGGGCTCAACGAATCGATTGTATTGCCTTGGAAAGGAAAATGGTGTCAATATTCTCAAATCCATTGATGAAGGACCATATCGAGTTGAAGCGACTAGAGACATACTTGATACTAATGAAGATGGTACTCTGTTACGAAATGGATGTGACCTAAGATGTATGATGAGCTTGATGATAAGGAGAAAAGAGATTCGATCACGGATATCGGGGCTTCAACATTGTTCTTCAAGGTCTTCCTAAAGACATCTACAAGTCGATCAATCATAACACGGATGCTAAAGGCGGTTTGGGATAATGTTAAGATGCTTCTCTCGGGTTCGAATTAACTATGGAAGACAGAATCCCAACTCTATGACGATTTGAGCACTTCAAGATGAAACCGGATGAGAGTGTCTATGAGTACTATGTGAGATTCCATAAGTTAGTGAATGACATGAGGAACATCGAATGACTATGCCTAACATTCATTTGAACTCAAAGTTTGTGAACAACATGAATCCCGAATGGCACAAGTTTGTCACAATTGTGAAGCTCACTAAAGGATTGAAGAATACAAACTATGAGCAACTCTATGCCTTCCTCCTTGAGAATGAGAGACATGCCATGTTTGAAAAATTGATTCTCAATCGGTTCAAAACCAACGAGGAGAGACAAGCTCGTCTAATGACTCATGACCTTCTACTCAAACATTGGAATCACAACCAAAGCATCACAAGTCATACCCTTGGGAATGGTAATCACAAACTCATTCCCGATCCCATGTTCAAACAAGTCGATCTTTGATGCACACGTGGGTAACATCATCAATCAACTAGCTCTTCTCATTAGTCAAAACATGAATTCTCCCACAAACCAACAACAACCTCGAGCGCATCTAACCCGCATAATCAAGCCACCGTTAAAGATGGAAGGATCGTGGTGCAACCGATTCGGAAAGACAATATGATCGGGGAAGAGGTGGAGTGGAAGAGGTTATGTTGGAAACCGAATCGAGGAAGAAATGGTAACCAAGGTCAACCTAAGCCAATCAAATGCTATAACCGTGGTGGTGAAGGACACATTGTAAGGCGCACATCTCCAAAGCGTCCACGAATGTTGATTACTTGAGAGATAAAATGTTCTTGGCACAAGCTCGGGACAATGGTGCTGCGTTGGATGAAGAGGAATTCTTGCTTTCTTCTTGAGGCAATGCCAAGACCTATGATGCGAGATGTGGATGAGCAACTATTAGGAGATAGGTCACAATCATCGAATGCCTTTCAAGTCGTGGCGTGATGCATACGACTACGATGTAGATGATGGACCCATCACACACACAATCTTTATGGCGACATCTCTCCAATGGTTTCTCCCAAGATCTCTTCTTCACCACAAACGGCCCATCCAAGGACAAACTCATCTCGGAGGTATTAAAGCTATACGATGATCACGATGTGCAACGGATGTATGACAAAGTACAACCAATCGAAACTATTGAATCAAATATTGAAAATATGGGTAATATCAATATTGTCCCATACGATCAATACGTGAAACAAAGTGAAAGTGAAGGCGTACCAAGTGATGCATCTTCTGCGTCAACAATGACTATGTCTTTGATGAATACACTTGCATGTGCTCCGATGATTCCATAATTTACGAACTAAATGCCTATAAGGAACGTGTTGCTATTTATGAACAACGTGCAAAATTTGAGTTGACCACTCGTGAGCGGGAAATGGATGTCAGTGAGTACGGTAATTAGAAAAAGTAAGTTTAGAAGAAGTATTGAAACAAGAATTAAATTCCTTGCAAGAAAAACTTTCTAAAACATTAAGCAAAAACAAGAACTTCAAGAAAATGTGAAAATGCTTAAGCAAGAATTTAATGCAAAGGAATCAAAACTCTTGAGAGATTTTTCTAATCTGAAACTTTGAAAAACAAACTTGAAAACAAGTTGTACTTACAAGGAAACACCATTCGATCGCTCACATGGTCACGAAACATCGTGTCTTAAGCGATAAGCATAGCATTCCCTTGTTGAGGAACCAAATCCGGAGGTAATTAAGCAGGCTAGAAATGCTCATAAGGTGCTTTATGATGGTAATGAAGTCCTTAAGCCTAGGCGAAACCTAGTTGCGTTGAGTGCCGAGGAAGATAAGATATTAAATGAAATCACTAGGAAAAGATGAATAAGAAACAAAATGATCCCAAATGCAAAGAGAAAACATAATCATCTCTCCTCATGATTACAAGAAGGAAAACTGGATTTCCTTGAACAAGTTTAAGCCTCGAGACTTTGTTGACTCCGAACAAGTCTTCTAGAAAAAGGATTTAGATAAGCGGAAGCGGAAAACATTATTGAAACAAACCCTCCCTTTTGAAAATGCCTAGAGCGTGTGTATCCTCCTAATACACCAATGCATCTTGTTCCTAGAACAATTGCCACCAAAAGCAAGACATTAATTAGCCAATACGTTATATTTCAACTATTTGTTGATTTTGAGAAAACTTGCAAGAAAAGGATCACACCCATCGGTATAATCAAGGAGAAAGAGGTTTTGAACAAATGAAAGAATGTTATTTAGCGAGGTCATGCCCTTCTTTAAACTTCTAAAGGAACATTTGAGAGTCTTAAAAGGGGTAGAAAGCCGACATTAAGGGTATGGAAAAGGAATTTGATGCAATGGTAGTTGAAGTTAGTGACTATGGCGTGCACTAAAATATAATGAGATTGAGAGAAAGAACACGCATACATTAAATGGGAATCTTATTCTTGAATGTGTTGCTCAAGGCGTGTTTTTCAACACTACAAATTGCTCTATTAATGCTTCCAAATTTCATGAATTATACGTGGCTCAAAGTCTCCCATGATCGTGTCATTGAGCTTGAAAAACTAATTCTAAACTAAGCGAGAAAATTGAGGCGGATGATCACGACACTTTGGTTAAACATTTTTCTAAACTAGAAGTTGAGTATTTTAATTTACAACTAAAATATCAACATCTCAAAGAAAATGTCAAAACTTCAAATATCAAGACATCTTGGATGCTCGAGTTTGATGCAGTTTTCAAATTAACAAACGTGATGAGCAGTTCAAGCTCGGTTCAACACGATCGAAAAGTTGAAAGCCCAAATCTCTCAATTAAAGGGTCAAACGAACATTATGACGAGGCTCCCAAATGCCTCCTCCTTTAGATTCTCGAATTCTCAAGCGTTTCATCTTCAAAACCTCGTAAATGCTTTACAAAGGAAAGCGAAAGTTTTCTAGAAGAAAATGAAAAGGTTAACGTCATTTCAATGAGTTGTTTGAATCAATTAAAGTCACTCGTAACAAAAACAACGAACAAATAACTTCATTGCAAAGGAAATTGAGAATCAAGAGTCGGGTAAAAGGAAAATGCCAATGATCAATGAGAAAAATCTTGTATCAAAGGTTCACTCACGGTAATAAATATGCTTTATCATAACATATGTTCCCCTCACCTAAGGAACAACAAACTTGCCATTCAAAATATTTCTCATCCATTAAGGATTGCTTAGAATGCTGCGTGAGATTGTTGAAGAGGATAAGCTAGAGAAACCTCATGATAATGCAATTGGACATGCATGCTTATATGCCAAACGATCTCAAGAAATCTTAGAATGTTTGATCACAATATGCCCAAAGACATTAGGTGAGAGAGTTAACCCTTTGATTCCATGCTCAATGCCTAAGGCCAAACATGATATGCACTCGATTCCCAATGGTTTGAATGTGAGGAGTAGTGTACCATTGAGTAGTTCAGATTATAGATCTGTCAATGCTAGGAAAGTGAACTCAAATGTGCCTTCTAGGAGTACTAATCTCAGTACCTCTAGTGTTAAGAAAGTGAACCTTAGTGCACTGCATGTAGTTCGAGATCGGCGACATCTAAGCAGGTGGTGCAAAGAGTAGTAAAACAAACTAATGTTCCCATTCCTCTACGAGTGTCGGTGACATTAAAGGGAGGTCAAAGTCTCAAGACAATACAAGGAATGATAGGACCTCTCAAGCTAAGAATGTGCCTTTGGAAGAGAGTAGAAGAACAATCTAGGAACCTTAAGTTTGAATCGAATAAAGCGAATCGTGTTGATTCTAGTATTAGCCATAGGCGTCTTGTAATTAATTCAATTCGATACTATTTGCTTGAATTACATTTCTAATCATGGATGTGATGTTAATGTTACGCCTAATGATGTTAATTGTCCGTTAATTTTGTTAATGCTAAAATTCATGCTAAAAAGGCTAAAAGGCAAAAGCGAAGAGAGTTAGAAAACAATGAAACCCACAGAAGAACATTGACAAAATAGGTTTTATTGGATACATTGGTCATAAGACTAATCGAGATAATGCCCACTAGAAAATGGATGCCTCTTGGTAGAACTATTCCCTTAAGAAGTGGTCACTTGTAAATAGGGCTATCTGAGACACTAGTATTGCATCTATTCACAATGATTCCATTACCTCACCGTCGATATGAATGCTTCTATTTCGATGTGGGTGGTCCAATGCTGCTACTAACCAAATGGAACCCATTCTTGCATGGGGATCCCAATTATCCGATTATCCATTCTTATCCGTGTTCAACCGGATCGTTCAAATCGCTTACGTGGTACTGGACTCATTTGTTCCAAGCATATATTTGGAGACCGGTCACGCTCATGAACTTCGTGAGCAAATTCATCGGGGCTGATAGATTTGGTAATGATCATTTGATTGCTATAATGGGTTATGGAGATTATGTAGTTGGTGATAGTGTCATCTCGAGAGTGTATTATGTGGAAGGTTTAGGTCATAACTGCTCGTTGGTCAATTGTGATTACGATCTAAGTAGCCTTGAGAAAATATACATGCTTTGTTAGAGATCTTAGCAGTGAGGAACGTTGAAAGGAACTCGTGGCTCAAACCTTTACACCATCTCTATCGATGACATGATGAGAGCTTCACCAATCACTTGTTATCAAAGGCTTCAAAAACAAAGTCATGGTTATGGCATCGTCGTCTCAATCACTTGAACTTGGCACCATCAACGATCTTTCGAGAAAGGACTTAGTTGTAGGTTTACCTAGACTAAAGTATGAAAAGGATCATCTTTGTTCGAAGATGTCAATTGGGAAAAAGCAAGAAGTATGCCCATAAACCCAAACCTACTAACTCATCACGGAAGTTCTTCATATGATTCATATGGATTTATGTGGACCAATGAGGGTGCGAGAATATCTTTGGGAAGAAATATTTGTTAGTTGTGGTTGATGATTATTCTAGATTCACCGGGTCAAGTTCTTAAGGACAAAGGATGAAACTCGATATCATCATCAAACTCATCAAACAGTGCGAGTTAGACTAAACAAAGCGCCGAATTATCGAGCAGACAATGGGCGGTTTGTCAACAAACAACTTAGTGAATTCTATGAAAGCGTTGGAATCGACCATCAAAGAAGTGTTCCACGAACCCTCAACAGGCGGTGTAGTTGAAAGGCAAATCGTACTCTTGTTGAAGCTGCTAGAACAATCTTTGATCTACTCAAAGGTTCCAATGTTTCTCCGGGTGAAGCAATTGCCAACGCATGCTACACACAAAATCGTTCCCGATTCACACCATTCATGGAAAAACTCCATATGAACTTGTCCAACATGAAAACCTAATCTATCTTTCCTTACGTGTGTTTGGTGCCTTGTGCTATCCAACTAATGAGGTCAAGACTTGGGCAAACTTAGGGCTAAAGTCGACATTGGAGTATTTTTAGGATATGCACCAAACAAAAAGGATACGAAACTACAACAAAAGAACCCGAAATATCATGGAAACAATTCACATTACGTTTGATGGTGGCCGGTCAAATGGCTCCTGGACACTCCATTTCGGGACCCGTACTTCAAAAGTCCTATTGGTTCATCCCTTGTTCCAAACTCCTCTCAAGAAACTCCATATGTACCTCCATCGAAGATGATGTAAAGAAATTGTTTGATCCGATGTTTGATGAACTGTATGAGTCTACTACTAATGAGGTCTTGATCCCTACAACGAGAGGATGCTCATATTCCATGAATGAAGTCAATTCATCGGTCTAAATATCGTAAGTCAAGAAGCACCGCTGATCCTTGATCTCATCAACAAATCATCATTCTTCAAATGTACATCATGGAAATGTTTACGCATCAATGATGAAGTTAATCCCTTGCGACTCACGAAGATGCTCCATTTGAAAACATATTTGCTACTCCGAATCATCATCGAACCATCTTCTTGGAGACATCGACTCAGCCTACCTCGGTTCCTCAACAAATGCCACATGAACACCTCGGAAAATGGACTCACGATCATCCATTAGACAACATCATTGGAAATCCTCTCGTCTGTATCAACCCTAAGCAACTGCAACCGATGCCTTATGGTGCTTCTTCAACTCCGTACTATCTAAGATCGAACCAAAAGATGTTAAAGCGCTATGAATGAAGATAGCTGGTTCAATGCTATGCAAGATGAAATTCATGAGTTTGATCGTCTTGATGTATGGGAGTTAGTACACTCGAGGCTGTGCTATGATTATAGCTCTAAAATGGATCTTCAAAGTAAAACTTGATGAGCATGGTGATGTGTTGAAGAACAAGGCTCGATTAGTTGCTAAAGGATATCGTCAAGAGGAGGTATAGACTTTGAAGAATCGTTTGCTCCAGTTGCTCGAATCGAGGCAATCGAATCTTTCCGGCTAATCTTGCTAGTAAGAACATGGTGGTATATCGATGGATGTAAAGACGGCATTTCGAGCGGAGATCTTAAGGAAGTTGTCTCACGTCACCAACTGAAGGATTTGTGAACCAAGAGCATCCTACTCACGTTTATCGTTTGAAGGGCTCTTTACGGTTTAAAGCAAGCTCGAGGGCATGGTATGATACATTTGTCAAAGTGTCTTCTATCAACCGGATTGACAAAGCAATTGATCCTACATTGTTCACCGGAAGTCGTGCAAACATTTAACTCATGTTCAAATTTATGTTGACGATATTATTTTACCTCGATGACCCAATGGAATGTGATCGTTTTCTAATGAAATGAGTTCAAAGTTTCAAATGTCAATGATGGGAAAATGTCATTTTCTTGGGATTACAAATTTCACAAAGTCCGGAGGCATTTTCATAAATCAATCTAAATATGCAATGTAGATTTTAAAGAAATTTGGATTTGATTCATGTGACCTGTTGACACCCCCATGATTGACCGAACCAAACTAGATGAGGACCTCTCGAGGATCATGATTGACCAAACGAAATATCGAAGCATGATTGGATCCACGATGTATCTCACGCTAGTAGACGAGACATCTTGTTCTCTGTGTGCATGTGTGCTAGATACCGTGCTAAGCCTACTAAAAAGCACCTTGAAGCGATTAAGCGGGTCTTCGGTATCTCGAGGAACCATCAATATGGGACTATGGTACAGAAGGACACCGGTATGTCACTAACGGCCTATCAGATGCCGATCATGCGGTTGTCAAGATACACGTCGAGTACGCCCGGAGGTGCTCGGTTTTGGGTGATAAGCTTGATTTGGTCTTCAAAGAAGCAAATGAGTACTTCTATTTCTCTACAGAGGTGAATACATAGCCATGTCATCTTGTTGTGCTCAAATCTTATGGATGAGATCTCAATTATCGACTATGGCTTTGAATTCAACAAAATCCTCATCTTCGTGATAATAAAGCGCTATTGCTCTCTCATGTAACAACGTTCAACACTCAAGAGCAAAGCATATCGACATTCGACATCATTTCATCGAGGAACAAGTGGAAAAAGGTGTGGTGGAACTATATTTTGTGAGGTCTCGAATATCGGTTAGCGGACATCTTCACAAGCTCTTCCAAGAGAACGGTTTGAGTTTATTCTTCCACGTCTTGGTTTGAAAAGCCTTCAACGGAAACTCTCAAACGTCTTGAGGAGGAAGACGAGGAGTAAAGGTCTATCTTCATCTATCTCTTGTATATATTTATTTGAAAACAAAATACAAAATCATAAAACTTTCAAAATCCATAAAAATCAAAAAATCGAAAAATCTTCAAAAAATATTGTCATTTTGTCATGTTTTTTCCGGTTCGATAATATCTACGGTCTTTGTCTTTGTCATTCAAAGAATGACACGGGACTTTAGATGTTGTTCGATTCTTAAAAAAAAAAAAAAAAAAAAAAAATCAAAAAATCAAAAAATTTTTGGGAGAAAGAGAAAAATGGTTTATTGTCATTCTCGAGCAATAACTTGGTTTTAAAGAAAGAACGAGCCATGTTTTATCATGTGTTCAAAATTCCATGCTACGATTCTATAAACTTTTATCTGTTGAAAACTAAATGCTTTGAAAAATAACTCAATCTCTATTTTGATAATCATCGGGACTTATTTGTCAAAATTCCTATCTCTCGATCAACAACCTATGTCATTGATTGAGGGAGAATGATTTCAATTAAATTAAAAGTTATTTGGCATTAAAATTGTTTTCAAAAGATAAAATGCATGTTTATCAATGGAGTGTAAAGTCTTAAAATCCGATCCTTATCGGTTCAAGCGCTTTCATAATCAAGTCACAATTCTCCTTAAAGCTTTCAAAATCAATTTAAATCAATAAGAGATCACAAATCTCAAATGATTTGATAATTGTGATCGGGGAGAATGTGTGATTTAAAACGGATTTAAAGCGATAAATAGGTAAATGGTTTTATAAGGATGTACATGCTATCACCTTACATGTGACAAACGATTTCAAATTTTCAATGCACATGTTGGGGGAGCATCTATCTTAAACCTTTGATTTGAAACGTGATCATTCATCCTAATATGCGGGTTCCTCTAGTATGTGCAAAACTCTTTTCAAACCTCGAGGCACATATTGAGGGGAGCGAATTATGGAAACCTCATCCTTCCGGAAATGCTATATTTACTTGATTTGATATGGGAAGTGATGTTGATATCTTTAGAAAATGGTAATCAAAGAAGTTAATTCTTTCTCTTGCCTCCGTAATGTAACATTTTCAAATACTTGATGCACATGTTGAGGGGAGTTCTCGTTCTAAAATATCAAAAACAATTCGGTACAAAAGCTTTGATAATATATCACAAGTATACGAATTGATTTTCAAATGGTTTTCAATTGGATCCAATGGCGGATGAACAATACCAAATAGACCGACCAACTTTACTTTAATGTACGGTGATATAAGGATGATAAGGTTAGGTATTGGTTCCCATGATCCGCCGAGAACGGGAGAGATCTACCCAGGGGACAATCCACTAGTTAGTGTAGAAGTCCTTAGGTATGATGATAAAAGGAGAAAAATGAGATAAGGGAAGAGTGCGGACTAAGGCGAGCTAGTCTGGAATAAACCTAACAAGGTAATAGCTATGAAGTCTCGATAAGCTTGAAGGGTTGAAGAATAAAAAGAATTGAATGAGAAAGGGTGAAAACAAATAGCCCTCCATTTATTCAACCTTAGAAGTGAACCGGGTTCAATTCATATGCTCTTGATGGTAACATCGGTATTGAAGACAAGACGTCATGGACCCGGTGGCCTTTGCACTTCAACTTTCCAAACTACTCAAGTTCCTCTTAAAAGGACTTGTTTCATTCTCACGGGAACAGGCATTATCTATCATTGTCTCTTGAGATGGTTGATATTGAAGTAGGAGACCTCTCCCTGATCTCCGACACAGGGATCCAAATATGCACAAATTGAGTCTAGAACCACGAGATCATCAATAAATCTCATTAGGACACTTTCAATGAAGACTCTCTGTTTCACACAATGTGGAAAGAGAGATATATCTTGAGTCCTACGCATTATCCTTGTGGTATTGCGGAACATCGAGTGATGTGTTTACATGTTCACAATGAAGATGGAAAGCCTTACGGAGCCAACATCAAACAAGCTCACGGTAGGTGGCATGTGAGATCTATTTTATAGATCAACCATGTGACAATGAGCAGAAACAATGGGCGATTCAATCTCATGAATCAAACTGTTCGGAGTTATGGATTGACGGATACCTTTGAAAACCGGTCTTTGTGCTTAAAACTCTTTTCTTTAGCACATCGACTGTACTCATTTTCAAACCAAAAGGTATTTTATGATTGATAATTGATTTTCAATAAAACCTTCGTTGTATTGCAAAAACAATTTCTATTGAGCAATACGATTGTTTTCAAATCTCTTTTCATTAATCAATGGACTTAAAATTATTGGTTCACTCACTCCGTGTTGTCTTCTTTGAGATGTTCGGTTTGAGAACACTAGAAACAATTTGCGAAACCACATCAAGGAGATTCTTAGGAATCCTACGATCACAGCGGTACTTGTCGATCAGCGGGGAACCGTGGGCGTGTACCTCAATTCAGCGAAAGTGATCAAAGACACTTTGTGCGATTTGTTAACTAGCTGTTATATGCTGTACGCTTGAAGCGTTCTGTTGATCGTAATGAAGCGGTCAATCCACGACCGCATGCTCACTTAACACATTCATCTCGAAAGAAATCATGATTAGTGCATCAATGACTCGATATTTTCACTCCATGCTTACGCTACTGCTGCTGCCAATATCATGAATCAACTAAAGCTTCCGCTACTCGATGAGAAGATATCATGATCGAGAATGTGAGCATGTCGGTCCCAAAGTCACAACATCACAAAATACCAACACCACAAAGGATGTGTGGGAGATTGTTGATGGTGATGATCTCCAAAGATGGCTCAAAATTATCATCACGTGGATCGGTAAAAGACCTCCACTTGGAATAACCAAACATGCAATGTGAATAATCAATGACTACGAGCTTAGGGCAAAGGACTACATCAAGAATGCAAGATCAATTGTTAAATGTAATATCTATTTGTATTCAATGTAATTTTGGTACATGATTGAGGTGACCTCCTTAGGGAGATTGTTAGGAATTAGAAATTCCGTATTAAAGTCGGTCACCTCAAGTATATGTAATCATTAGAAAGCTCGTAGTAAGTAGTTCTTTTAAGTTAAGTAGTAATTTAGTTTTGTAACACCGTGGAGGACGGACGGGCCTTTACCCATCTGTATGCCGATCCAGCCCAAAGTGTGGCGAGTTATGTAAGACTATAAATACTCTCTACCTTCCAAGGTGAGAGTTGGAGCTCATAATAATATCTTTCACTTTCTCTCACTAAGTTCCCTAAACCTCTAACTTTCTCTCTCTAGAATTCCATCTATATGCTACTTTGTGTTATGGTTTGATGTGTATGTGAAAGTTATATCTTCTGAGGCTTTTCATCCTCACCATCATCCACATGAAACATCGATCAACCCTGTTCTCCGAGACAACAAGGCTTTTGGCTTCCTCCTCGGCTTCCTTGAGCTTGTATGCATTATACCTTCTTACATACCTCCCTTCTTGTTAGGACATTCTCTAGCAAAGTGACCAAGTTGGTTGCATTCAAAGCATCTGATCTTATTCCTGTCAAACCTGACTGATTCCTTTCCTTTGTAGCCAAACTTCCTTCCAAAGCCTGTCTCAAACCTTTTGACTTTCACAGCAAGCATGGCCATCTGCCAATTAAGATCCATCTCCTCCAAATCCCACTGAACCACTTGTTCAAAGTATTCATAGGCCAACTGCTGTTGGTCTTCAGATTCAGCAACTAATGAGTAGAGCACATTTTCCATCATAGAATTAGACTTTGATCTTCTTGCAGAGGAATTGTGTGTTCTGGATGCTGCTGATGAAGAAGTGGGACTTCGACAAAGACACCATTGTGTGTGGATGGTAGCACTAACAAAAGGCGAGTGTGTTGGGTTGGAGAATCTGAGAGTGACCATTGATGTCAATTTCAAGAGATCTCGACTTGTTGTATAAGTCATCAAAGCTTATATAATCAAGGCCTCCCTTTGCCTTGAGGTGAGAGAAACACCTCGGGAAGAAGGTAAAACACGAAGAATTTGAGATTGCATTCCTCATTGTCAAGTTTAGATTTCATCGATTAATTTGGTGAGGATTTTCGAAACTGTCATAACCATTATGAATCCCTTCTTCGAGATTGAAAATTCACGAAAGTTTTGTGAGCATAGACTTCCTCATTTTCTTGGACACATCGTTTCCTCAAACCTTGCTTTTATTCCTTTCGGATCTCTCTTGCATCATCCGGATGATAAAAGTCGCTCATGTGCTCATCTGGAAGGCTTGAAGCAAGGTAGTCCTCGCCTGGTCTCCTACGAGATGGCAATCTCATTAAGCACTTGTTGTGGTGGAAGTATTATCACATTCCATCGGCATCTCTTCCAAGAGTATTCTTCTGTTGCCCTTTAGAACAATATTCCAGAGATTGACGTCGAGGTTGGAGATATAATTTTCCATCTTCATGGCCTATATGTCATATTCATCCTTCTTTAGGTAAGGGAATTTTGCATTGGTGTTGGACATGGTGGTGACCACTTGCTGAATAGTGGACTGGGTGTTTGATGACTTAGGCTGTTCATCATTCTCATAATCAGAATGTTTTGATGATGTCATTGTTAAGGTTTTGTGTAGAAGAATAAGGCTGTCTTCTTAGAAAGATTCTCACGAGCCTCTGATACCACTTGTTGGGTTCAATCCTAGATAGATCTTATGAGCCTTGAGAGAGTATAGTTAACTTGTGTAATCACAAGAAAAATATGGAGAACCTTTACAAGAATTGTATTCACGCGGAAAATAAATACACCAAGAAGACAATAAACACCAATTACTTGATCCTCTATGGATCTATATTAAATTACTAACAATGTTCTTCAAAAACGTGCATCAAGCCCTAGCTGCTAGTTTCTTTTATAGTACAAGAAACCCTAATGTTGCAGCTTGCTAATCACGTAAAAGATATGCACTATCTATTCCTATTTTATCTCATGCATATCATAACTAAATAACTAATAACTGAAACTACATATCCATGAAACAAAATAACTATCCGTGTAGCATCGCACTATCCATGAAACCATACTATCGTGAAACTATAATACTATCAGCAGGATCCTTTATCAGCAGGAACCCACTATTACATAATTCCTAACAAACACACACACATAAACACACGTATGAATAATAAACTTTAGTAGGATTAATGTATGAAATGAACAACCAACCTTCATGAGAAGGTTTACATTACTATTTATAGGGGAAGGGAGCTAGGGCAACATGTCTAGTCTCTTCCTTCATTATTAGGCTTGGGCCAAGGCTTATGGGCTTTCTACATAAGCCTTGTCATTAATAACTAACATAAAAGCCTAGATTAAGCAACCTATTACATACTAATTACTAACACTTTAAATACAAGTTAGGAGTGATTCGAACAATCTCCCCCTAAGTGTTAGTAGTTAAGTGATGACTCCAGCAATCTTGGATAAGTTGTTGGTGTTGATGTAATAGCAGTTGCCTTGACGTTTTCTGACATTCTTCTTTCTTGTGAGAAGAAGTGCCTTGATTCCAACAATCTCCCCAGTGTGAGGATCTTGTTTCTTTGAAATTTTTCAGCATTGACGTCTTCATAATCTTTGTTCTTTGTTCTGGTATGGATATGGTGATGTTATGTTGTTGTTGTCTACATCAGGTCCGCTTCGTTGCTCAGGTGTCTCCACGTCTTTCTCCAACATGCTCACACGCTCTTTGACGTTGGATTTTAGTTTTGATGTAGTTCTCTTAGTCTTTAAACTTTGTAGATTCTTTTGCTTTGAAGAAGAATCATTCTGACTTTTGTGTTGCCTTTCGAGAGAACTTGTTGTTGTTGGTATGAGCATGTGGAGAATCAGCACAATCATCTCCCAGGAGCATCCATAAGAAGAAAACATAAGAATGGGTTAGTGATAAAACCAATCGATCACCGTGGTCGTTTCTTGAGAATTGACCACTACGATTGTTCTTCCGAAAAAAATTAAAAAAAAAAATTTAAAAAAAAAATTTTTGGGGGTTTTTGGAAAAACCCCAAAAAAAAATTTTTTAAAAAGGGGGGAAAAAATTTTTTTCCAATTTAATTTTTAATATTTAAACCCTCCTTTTTTTAATTAAAAAATTTTTTTTAAAGGGAAAATTTCCCTTTAAAAACCCCTTAACCCCCCAAAAATTTGTTTTAAAAAATTTTCCAATTTAAAGGTTTTTAATTTTTTTTTTTCCCCCTTTCCTAAATTAATTTTTTCCTTTTTCCCTTTTTTATTTTTTTTTTAAAAATTTAATTTTTTTTTTTTAAAAAAAAACCCCTTTTTTTTTTTTTTAAAATTTGAAAATTTTTTTTTTTTGGGTTTTCTTTTTAAAGGTTTTTTTTTTTGGGGGAAAAAAAATTTTTTTTTTTTAAAATTTTTTTTTTAAATTAAAAAAAAAATTTTTTCCCAAAAAACCCCCGGGGGACCCCTTTTCCCCCCAAAAAAAAATTTTTTGGGAAAAAAATTTTTGGGGGGCCCTTTCAAATTTTTTTAAAATTTTTTCTTTAATTTTAATTTTTTTTGGGTTTTTTTCCCTTTTTTTCCCCCCCGGGGGGCGATTTGGGGGAAAAAAAAAAGGGGTTTTTTTTAAAAAATTTTTTTTTTTTTTTTTTTTTTTTTTAAAAAAAAAAAAGGGGGGTTTTTTGGGGGGGTTTTTTTACCCCCTTTTAAAAGGCCTTTTGGGAAAATTCCCTTTTTTGGGGGGTTTTAATTTTTTGGTTTTTTAAAAAATTTTTTTTAAATTTTGGTTTTTGGTTTAAATTTAAAAGGGGGGTTTTTTTTTAAAAAAAAATTTTAAAAAAGGGTTTTTTTCTTTGGAAACTTAAACCGGGGGTTTGGTTTTAAAGGGAAAAATTTTTTGGGGAAAAAACCAAAATTTTGGCCCAAAAAGGGGGGTTTTTGGGGTTTTTTCCTTTTTAAAACTAAAAAATTTTGCCAAATTTAAAAAATGGTTGATCTTTTCGTCTTTTGTTTGGAGGATGATTCTTTTTGTTGCTTGGTTGATAGTGGAGATGAGGGATGTTGCTATGGCTTAGGAATTTCTTCATTGTCACCACCGGTGTATTGGAAATGATCACCAGTTTTCTCCGATGGTGGTGGAGACTCAGAGTCTCGAGGTTTATCATTAGCAGGAGGTCATTGAGATGAGCTAGTAGTGGTGGTGGTCTTAGGTGGTGGTGGAGGTATAGTTGAGGACTCGCCTGATTTCTTCTGACGTTTACCTTTTGGATCCTTGTCCGCATCATCATCGTCTCTTGGTCGCTTTTCCTGACCAGCTGCTTCCTTGCAAGTTGTATTGGATCGATATACTCTGACCAAACTAACTATGTAGCTTGTAAGGGTTTAGCAACCTTGGATAAATCCAAAACTACTAATGATGAAACAATGATATAACTCTGTTTAGTATGCGGAATCTACTTCAACAAAGCTAAGAAGAATAACTTTGAACTTCAACGATTATATTAAAACCAAACTTTGAACCTGCTTATTATACAGATTCACTAACCACCCTAATCACTAAATAACTCTAATATCGTACTTGCATGTGTATCTCTAATGCCAATCTAGGGGTACTTTTATAGGCATAAGGAAAACCCTAGTCTGTTTACAATTCTTGTACGACAAGTAAGCTAATTCTAATCTAAGAATATTCTAGAATTACATAACAATCCTTAAACGATTTGCATAACAGTCCTTTAACATAGCAGTACTTTGACGAGCAATACTTTGACTTTCTTCATAAGCAGTACTTTGACTTAAGCAGTACTTTGACTTTATACCCCAACAATCCTCCCCTAACTTGAATTCTACTTGCTTGATTTCAAGTTCCTTTGTATCTTTAACTTCAACATCTTTGTCTTCAAGGAAAGATTGTATCTTTAACTTCAGATTCGTCTTGTACTCACTGTGTTTGTATTGTCATCATCAAAGTAATCTTTATCAGCAATCTTTATCGGAAAAGATGATATTTTCACAACAACTAATCTTTTCAGCTACTCAGCAACATATGGCAAAATGTACATCAGATCACAAAGTTTCATGCTATTCTCATCACTTCCAGGTGTGTAAACTCCTGTGAGAGGTGAATCATTGAAAAATAATGGATTTTGATGTCTCTTTACCAAAGCCATTAACTCTGGAGTAGCCAATGTTTTAGATTAAAAACCATGGTACATTGATAACCATATGATTTGTAGCAAATCATCAGCTATCAACGGATTTGTTAAGTCTTTACCAAGAGCCGTTTGCTTTTGGACTAGTTAATTCTTGTAGTACAATCACTACCAAGGTGAACTAATTACCATACAAATGGATTTTCCACAAGCCATTATCTTGTGGGCTAGCCAACTCTTCACTATTACAGATATGGTGAGTTGAAAACCATACAATTTTTAGTAAATTGTCAACTAAAAACGGATTTGATAATCACATCAGAGCCGTACCCTCATGATGAGTCAAACTCTTTCTTGTTTATTAAACATGGTGAGTTGATTACCATTTGTTGTGTAGTACAAGTACTAACACCATGTGTTATTCACAAAACAATTTGTTGTCAAGTATCTTGTGCTTCAAAAAGTATTTTGCACTTTACAAAAATTGCTCATTATTAAAAAACTTTTACTGGTTTTGTGCTGCAAACAGTACTTTGATAAAGTCTTGTTTGTCCAACAGTACTTTGAATAAAGTACTTATTAGTCAAAGATTTATATAATAAAACCATACCAGATAATCATGCATCATCATCGCTAAAGTTGTCCATTTGATGAACAACTCAATTACCATGAGTCTTGTTTCATTCTCTTGTTCAACTTCCATACCATGATCTAGCATTCTCGATCATAAGATCTCTTGTAAGAGGATATCTCCTTTCGCTAGCATATAAATCATGGTACCATCTTCTAACTCCAATACATGCACTCCTGATGATTCAAAGAATCTCCAACTTATGATTTCCCAATCTTCTTGATTATTCCAGAGAGCATCATTACTTGTTTCTTCTGTCTCCCAGATGGTTGTAAGATCACCCAGCAAGACTAAACCCACTCCTGTTGGTGGAATTTGCTCAAAATAAGCTTGCACTTGTTGATACAAATGAAGCAAATCTTCTCTATCTATCATATGCAATATGCCCCACAACAAGTTAAATGCTCTAAAACTTTCATCTTCTCTATGAAAGATGCGATAATCTCCTTCTTTTGGTGATTCTACAACTTCAAATGTAGAAATATTAGACTTTGTCTCAGCAACTTCTTTTGACTTTGGATGCTCAAAATCAACAACTCTTAGATAGTTCCTCACCATCAACTCAGATATGTTCTCAACTTAAACTTCTTTTATAGATGTTCATCATTAGTTGTCCTCTTTCTCTTTGAACTTCTTTTGACTTTTCTTGCATCCACAATTTGCTTTTCAGAATCAAAAGGAATAATACTATCAAGTTCCTTTTGAATAGACTTTCTAACATCATCATATAAGCTTTTCATCTCTGGATATCTTAACTTATGTAAACCTTTATATCCTCGACCCTTCAGATAACTCATCATGGCATTCCTTTCTTTAGCAATACCTTGTGGTCTTCTTGGTAAAACAGTTGGCTTCTTTGGTATTTCAATTTCAGCATCTAGCAGCTTCTTCATTTTTAGCTTCCTCAGTAGCTTTTAAATTTTCTAAAGTAAGCTTCTTCTTCTTTTTCTTGAATTCTACCAAGATTCCTTTTCCTTTATCTTTTGGATCTAACTCTTGAGTAGGTTGAGAAGAAGGTTGTAAAACTTGAGGTTGTTCAACTCCAGGAATACTAATACCTCTTGGTCTTGACATGTTGAGCAACATATGAGCAATGGTCTCATCATCACTAGCACTATGTTCCTCTTGCTGAATCGGATTAGAAGTACCAGCTTCTTCATGTATAATCGTTGAAGGACCAGCTTCTTCATCAAAATCCAAGGTTCTTGGTGTAATAAGATTTTGCCTAAAAGTACCTTGAGAAGCGTTAGACTTGAGCACCAAAGATTTTTGAGCATCAAGATTGAACACCAAGACTTGAGCATCAATAGCTTGAACATCAGTATCTTCAAGATTAACTTGCTCAATTTGCTCAGCTTCTTTATTTGGATCTTCATAAGTTTTAGCATCTGGATCTTCATTCAAATTCTCATGAGGTTCAGCATCTTCATTCAAATTCTCATTCTCCAAATTCCTCCCCAATGTGAATGAAGACTGCTTTTTAAGATTCTTTCCCTTAGACTTAGAAACCTTCTTAGGTTTCTGACCAAACTTCTTATGTGATTTCACCCACACCCTATGATGTTGAACTAGTGTCCAAACAAATTTTTTTAATCTCTTGAACTTATTTTTCAACTTCAATAGCATGTGCAGCTTGAGCTTTATTATCCTTCTGCAACCGCCTTAATTCCCTTGTTAAAGCATAATTATCCAGAACTCCCTCATTAGCCATTACTCCCTCATCTCCTCCAGATGTTTGAGACCCATCTGTGGAACTATAATCATTGGGAGATGGTGATTGATTCACATATTGCTCTGAATCATCATTTTCAGTACTTTGCAAAGAAGCAGTACTTTCTCTTGGAGCAGTATGTTGAGAAACTTCATGATTTGGTGATAGAGCAGTATGTTGAGAAACAGTTCCTTCCCTTGAATCTGAAGGCTCAGTATCATTACTTTAATCAACTTCATCTCTAACAAGATGTGCTACTTCCAATATATGAGCGATAAAGGTGTATTTCTCCCGAAAACTTATCACTTTTTCTAGCCATAAATGTAAACACCTTCTCGTGAAGTACTACGGGTAGTAAAAAGCTTGAGGTTTAGGAATATCCTCAAGTCGCTTGTTCAGAATAATTGAACAAATCTAGGGTACATCAAGAATGATGAACCGTTAGTGATATGAGAAAGCATACCATCCGTAATCATTCGTGAAAAATTAAAAGGTTGATTGGTAGCTAATCCCAATAATGCGAAGCTATGCTTTGCACCAAACTGCTCCCATGAAGTACTTTTGGGACTCAAGCAAAGAAGTAAAACATGAATGAGATATTTCCAATGAGGACTAAATAAGGGCTTCTGAAAAGTAGTTATAGTGAGAGAACCTTCATACCCTATATCTCTGAGTGTATCCCAAAGTACTTGATTTTCAAAACGAACAACACCTTCTTCATCATGAAACAATAAATCTTCCCTTATTGTAGCCTCAGTGATTCAAATTGTCCTTCCAGCAACCTTAGCGTGAATGAATGATGCATCATCTTGCAAAGCAGAGCTAGCAGTAGCCCAAAATTGTTGAATCCATGGTCCAATAATGTTCAAGTATATGTGGATGATAGCATGAAAATTGATGTTCGATGGCGTCTTGTCCAAATTAGCGATCATGTTGTGCTTATGACAGGTGTCACGATTAGCCATTGGTTGTTGGTAGAAGGATGAATAGATCAGCGAAGGTGGATTTGATGAGAGAAGTGATGATGGAAGAATGAAAGGATGGATAAGTATAAAGATGAGAGTAAAAAATCGGTAGGGTAGTTATGTATGGGTAAGATTTTAAAAAAATCAAGGCCCAATTAATAAAGTTACCGTTGGAATTGGCATTTACCCCCTCCGTAGCAAAGTTGTTGACTTTTACCCCTTATTTATGACCGTTGGAACATTATTTTACAAAACAAAGAAGACTTCCCACGTAAGCAAGATTTCTCCAAATGAATTCCAAGCAAGATTTTCCATCCTCTTTCCACAAGAGCAAAATATCAAAGAGCATTGTGTTGCCTCCTCAAACAATGCATAGGACTAAACTAAATTAAGTCCTCCCTTAAATGTAGCTTAATAATTAATCATACCAATACTCACCACTAAATGGTTGAATCTTGAAACATCAAATCCTTTGTGAGTAGATCACTACATTGTCATCTCGTGGACCTTGATAACATTAATGAGCTGTGCTCATAACAATCACGAATAATGTGATGCCTAATCAATGTGCTTGGTCTTGGAATGATAAACATGATTCTTCACAATACAAATTGTACTCTCATTGTCAATGTTGATAGAGTATTCTTAAATTGAATCCATAATCCAAGAGTTGATTCTCGCATCCACAAGATTTGTCCACAACAACTTGCAAAGCAACATATTCGCTTCAAAGGATGATGTTGTTGCAATGGTTTGTTTTTACATTGCCATGAGACTAATCTTCTTCCAAGATATTGGCATCCTCTAGTGGTTGATCTTCTATCATAATTATCCCCTGCATAGTCACTGTCTGAAAAAGCTTCCAAGTGAAAAGGTAAATCCTTAGAATACCACAACCCTAACTTAGGTTGTTGCTTGAGATAACTAAAAATCCTCTTGACTACATTCATATGAGAAACCTTGGGTGAGACTTGATATCTTGCACATAAACATACAACAAACATGATGTCAGGTCTAGATGCAGTTAAGTACATAAGACAACCAATCATTGATCTGTAAAGTTTGACATCCATAGCTTCTCCATCTTCATCTTTTCCTAATGAGTTTAAAGCTTTAATGGGTGTGGTGACCGGCTTGATAGTACTGGTTAAACTTTTTAAGAATGTCAGTGACATACTTATCTTGACTAATGAAGATTCCAGTATTTGATTGTTTAACTTGAAGCCCCAAAAAGAAAGTTAATTCACCCATGGAACTCATTTGAAACTCTTGTTGCATGAGCTGCTCAAATTCTTTCACCATTGACTGTTTTGTAGCTCCAAAGATAATATCATCCACATATACTTGAACAAGCATTATATGCTTTTTGTCTCTCTTGATAAACAAAGTCTTATCAATGGCACCTCTCCTGTAACCATGTTGCAATAGAAAAGTGGAGAGTCTTTCATACCAAGCTCTAGGAGCTTGATGAAGGCCATATAGAGCCTTAATAACTTTGTAGACTTTGTTTGGATGTGCAGGATCCTCAAAACCAGGAGGTTGTTTTACATAGACTTCCTCTGTAATTTTGCCGTAAAGAAAGGCACTTTTTACATCCATTTGAAAAACAGGAAATCCCATATAATATGCAAAAGCAAGAAATAATCTTATGGCTTCAATCCTTGCTAGAGGAGCAAACACTTCATCATGGTCCACTCCTTCTTCTTGTCTATATCCTTGTGCAACCAATCTTGCTTTGTTCTTGATGACATTACCTCTTTCATCTCTTAACTCGAAACCCATCTTGTACCAATTACTTTCTTTCCATCCGTAAATCACATAGTACCCAAACATCTTGAAGTTTGAATTGAAGAAGTTCTTCTTGCATGGCTTCAACCCAACTCTCTTTAGCTAATGCTTGAGATATAGTCTTGGGTTCTTCTTGAGAGATAAATCAGGCAAATAAGCATGTTTGTTGATCCTTATGATTCATCCTGTTTTGTTTATAAACAAAGCTAAGTAAAGCATTATGTTGCTTAGAGAGACCTTTAGCATTTGTTCTTGTGAGCACTCCTGAAGTGGAAGGTCCAATGATTTGATCAGCAGGATGATCTTTATGAACTCTCAATGTAGGAGTTTGTGGAACTTCAAGATCATCACCCAAATTTGTGAAATCAGGTTCTTCATTGGAATTTGAGAAAATACCTTCATATTCTAACTCATCATCAGTGTCTACTAACCTAGGCATGTTTGGATCATTCAAATAATCAGAAGTACTGTCAACTAGTTCAGCAGTACTTTAAACCAAAGTACTGTGATCCAAAGTACTGTGAGAGTAATCTGTAGACTTACCCTTTTTATTTTCTGCTTCATAAGCTCTTCTTTGTTCATCTTCATAAGATTTTGCTATTGTTTCTTGAAAAAGTATCCGATTAAGTTCATCTTGAATAGCTTGATCATCATAAGACAATATGGATTTTGGTTTAACAGTACTTTTCTCCTTTTCAATAGTTATGGGTTCTTCATCAGGAACATCATCAGGTCTAATATTGACTTCATGAACAATGTACTGTAAATCTTCTTCTTTGTGAACAACTTGATTTTCTTCTCTGACAGGAACATAGTTCATAGAAGGAGTCAAAACATCAAGATCAAACATCCAATCAGGACCTTTACCTTTTTGATTTTCTTGATCTTCAAGAAAATCAACATGAAGACAATCTTGAACCTTTTTGGTAACCTTGTTGTACACTCTAAATCCTTTGCTATTGGTACAGTAACCCAATAAGTATCCTTCATCTGACTTGCCATCAAATTTTCCCAGAGAGTCAATAGTATTGAGAATAGTCAGAGGACAACCAAAAGGTTTCATAAAACGAATGTTGGGTTTGTTTCCCATAAGCAACTCATAAGGTGTCTTCATCTGAGGTTTAGTGAATCGATACTCTATTTAACACATAACAAGCAAGACTTACACTTGATTTCAAAATTGAATAGGTAATAAAGAACTGCAAGCATTGTTCTTGTTGTTTCTATCAATGTTCTATTCTTCCTTTCTCGCAACACCATTTTGTCAGTGCGCTTCTAGCAATGCTAAACCCCTCTTAATCCCTTTCTTGGCACAAAATTCATCCATAAACTTGTTTTTGAATTCAATCCCATTATCACATCTTATAGATCTTACTTTGAGTCTCAGTTGATTTTCAAGGGCTATTATAAGATCATGAATAGCATCAAAGGTTTCATCTTTAAATCCCAAGAAAAGACCCAACTAAATCTACTGCAATCATCCGTTACAACTAAGCAAGATTTCTTCTTGTTTAAGCTTGCAATGTAAACAGTCCAAACAGATCCATGTGCAACTACTCTAAAGGTTCTCTAATAGTTCTTTCCTCAATCTTCTTGCATGAAGCTTTGTGTTTTTACCCTTCTTGCAAGCCAAACATGAATGATCATTCTTGTATGTTTTAGAAGGTAAACCTCTAACTAAATTGCCTTTAAGCAACTTGTTGATATTCTTGAAATTCACATGTCCCAATCTTCTATGCCATAGATGTGCTTCTTCAAGTGTTGCCCTTGCTACTAAACATGTTCCTCTTTTAGTAGAGTTAATATTCTTCAAATCTAGATTGTACACATCATTGGTTCTTGGTACTCTCAGTGTTACCAAGTGATCATCAACAAGCTTGAACTCAGGGGAGAGAATAAGACATTCTGTGTCAGTGAATAACACAGGGTGCTTCTTGTCACAAATCTGAGATACTGATAAAAGATTGAACTTGAGCTCCTTCACATAACGAACATTCTCAAAATCAATCCATCCTGCCTTGATGGTTCCTTTCCCAGTAATTCTACCTCCATTAGGATCATTCCCAAAAGCAACTCTTCCTCCAAAATATGCCTTAAAATCTGACAGAATCTCCTTGTCTCCTATCATGCTTCCAGAGCAACCACTATCAACAATCAAATGATCTTTAAGCTCCTCTTCTGGGTTGCCTTGCACAAAAGATGAAAAAGTTAGTTTCTTTTAGGAACCCAAGCCATTACTGACTTGTGTTCCCCTTGTGGAGTGACATACTCAAATTCTTTGAGTATGTAATCTCCACCGCTTTTTGAAAACATGATCAATTATTTTCTTTTGTTCCGTAACTTGTGTTGGATTTTCAACAAAACTCTTTTTCAACAAAATTCTCTTTTCACCCTTATTTGCCGAAAGTAATGTTTGTCCCCATCAAGATTTCTTTCTTAACCCGCTTGGTTTTAACACTTTGTGTTGATTTCTTTGATCTAGGTGCTCTATTTGAGGTGAAATGCCTTTTAGGTTGATAGTAATTGGATCTCCTTGGTCTTCCATTCGAAAAAGTTCTAGCAGTACCTTGATTGGGTGAAAACCTAGCAGTACTTTGAGAGAGTACTGCTTAAGAAACCTGTGACTTATGATAAGGTTTTAAAAGGTACCATTTTGAGGGGTCGTTTAAGTCCTTATTTGATCACTTTTGTATCCGTTATTGCTTAATATCATTCCTTTTCACTTTTAGGTCTCGTGAAGGCAAAATGTCGGAATGGCACTTATTTGGACGAAAAGGCGAATATATGAAGAAAATGGCCAAAGTCGAAATCGAGACACTCACGGTCGGCCGAATGTAGAAGGCGACGGCGCAGTTCTATGTGCGACGCCGTCGGAGAATTATTGTGACGGGTCGAACTCAAAACTCGTGTTTTCAAGAGACGGCGTCTAGTTGTGAAAGAGTAGGCCGTCGCTACTCGTGACGGCCTAGATGCAATCCGCACGATGTCGAAGTCAAGAGGACGGCGCCACGGACATAAGGTGACGCCGTCGCAAGGTTAACGTGCCAAGACGAAACCCTACGAGCGGCGACACGGCGGCGCCACTAAACATAAGGTGACGCCGCCGCAATTGTAATCTTATATATAGAATCCGAATTTTTCGCCTTGTGTGGAGAGTCTTTGGAGTAAAACCTAAAACCGAACCTAAGGTGTCTTGTACAGATTTTAGGGTTTTAACCCTATCTTACACCAAGATAAGTCTTTGCTTCATTAATTCAATTATGTCTTTGATTATTTGTGTGTATGCTTGCATGTTCTCCATGTCCCAGCTAATTTATTTGTGTGTTTGCTTAGGAAGTATGAAACTTAATTATTGAATATTGATTGGTTGTTTCTTATCTTAGTTGATTAATGATCTAGTAATGCGATAGGTCATTCGTTGTGTACTTAATGCTTGATTCATCTTTGTGAACCTTAGAGTATGATTACCGAGTGATTGTAGGCTAAACCATCCGAAGAGCGCCTTAGAGTAGGAGTCTATAATCTCTAAGTGGATTTGTAGACAAGACCCTTTGGTAAGTTCAAAGAGTTAGGGAGAAACGACACCCTACAACTTTAGAAACACAACGCAACTAGGAATAAGACGTGACACTCAACCATCAATAGGAGATAATTAAGGAGTAATACAAACTAAGTAAACACATCTTTAAACTATCATACGAGCACACATTAATTAGACATAGACTCCCACAACCTTAGTTTAGATAATTAGATAATAGTAGAGTAATCGGTAGAAATACCAACCCCCAAATCCAATACCCGAGATTCGTGACCTTTCCATTTTCATAAAATATAAAAGATAAAAATAATCTTCCTCAACCTTAACCTTAGCGTAGTAACTCCCTACTAGCATTCCTATTCCCCTAGAGAACGATATCAATACCCGTGGCTTACCCTAATTACTACACTACAACGATTAGGTTCATCGCTGTGGTGTTATAAAACTTGCTCAAGAAAAGGAAGTTTCCTTGACCCCGAACCACGATGTAGCGTTATCAAGTTTTTGGCGCCGGGGAATAGAATAGCTAGTTAGTAGTCCACCTCGCTTAGGTTTCTTTGCTTGATTCCTATCAAGTAAATTTTTTTTTTTTTGAATTTTAGATTTCTCTTAGTCTATCCCCTTCTTCGTGCCTTTGTTCAGAAACTTTTCCATTGACTCTTCCGCTCACCATTATGGAGAACGCGAATCCGCCAAAACTTTCACCCAATCAACGAAATCCACTACATAATCTACCCTTTCCACTCCAAAATGAGATCTTGAGGTTCCAAAGAACATCATGATGAATCCTTTCCCGAGGCTCGACTCGAATTAAATATTTATTGCAAAAGTCCTTTATCATGGTATTGACTTATCGCTTCCACCGCAATTCTTTTACACTCGATCGCCCACGAAACCCAAAGGAGGCTTGACTATGTAGCGGATGGGGATATTTGGGGATGTGGTGTTCGACATGCATGGGAAACCTTTGAGATTCACGCCCAATTTAGAAGTGGAACATGGGACCCAAAAATCGAATCTTTAGACCTATTTTCAATTTGGAAACTTCGGCCGAAAGGTTGTTTAGGAAGGAGATGATTAGAGTTGAGGTACCAAGGTGCATGTCATGGTTAGGCGCTACCACAATACAAAATGAATACATAGGTGATCTTGATAAGATGGAGGATGAGTAGAAAATCCAACCCCATCGGATAACCCACAAGTCTTACCATCACTGAGGAACACACATCGCCTATAACTTACCCTAAGAAGTAGAAGAGACTATAGGAACCCCAATTAGAGAACCTTTGGACCAAACGCCATTAGAGAATGTAGGTTTAGATGCTTGTTGTCATGACCTCTCTTAGTCCTAGGGAAGTTCCATATTTTGATGAACCGAGCCTCACTTAAAACCTTACCCAATTTTCCGCCTTTAGATGTGAATCTTGAATTGAATTAGGCCCCAATCCACCCATCAAAATAGATAGTCCGGTAGTTGCTTGATAAAGGTGGTAGATTCTAGGCCATGTAGAGTAGAAGTTTATATAGAGTAACCCATGACCTTACACACTTATATCACCCATTCATGGTTGATAACAAGAAACACTATGGGTTTAAACCGGTTTATTAGGTCAAGATGGATCCTTAACCATGAATCTTTGAAGTTGGTAGAAAATGATCCATTCTTGGAGAGAGATTTGATTCTCTCGCCACACCAATAGACTTAGGTAAGGTTATAATGAATAGAGCACACTTCTTTGAGCATATAAATCACCCATCATCCTCTCCTCACGTAGCAAATTTCCACCCTAAGGGTGTGTATTGCTACTATTACCCGCACTTGAACTTAAGTGTAGGAAAACTTCCCTTTATCTGTTAAATAAGGGTAGAGTCGCTCGTGACTCGAACAAAACAAGCGCTTCTTGGGAGGCAACCCATGTGTATTTGTTTTTCATTTTCATTTGTGTGTCGATATCTTTTATTGATTGTTTATTCTCATGTTTAAATTTGTAAAAAGCTTTATTTTGTCTTTAACCTCGCCTTAATTACATATAAAGGTATTTTACATAAGGATAAGTGTAGGAGGATTACACGCTTTCAAAGAAACGTAAACATGAGAATAACAATTAACTAAAAGATATATATGTTTGTTTGTTCGAGTCAAATGCTTGTATCGAGTCATAATGAATGTTTTGCGTAAATTTTCCGATTCTAAAGATGTAAATTTTCCGAAATTTTTCCGTAAAATCGCACCGCTTTTTGTCGTCGATAACTGACGGCGTCGATTTCAACCGACGGCCGGAAGGAGTAAAACATTAGATTACTTTTTCTCGCTTTTCGAGCTACTTATAAATTTTGGAATTTTCCGTGTCTTAATTTTCTTAGAAATTCAGAAACATTCATTCCACAAGCATTATATCCTAGTTTAAATCGAGTCTTATATATATTATTACCGCCGATTTTACGAAGGTTTCGCTTGTTTTCTTCAAGTGTGCAGTTTAGTTTGTCAAGAAGAAGTTACATAAGATTGGAAGGAGCTTTTCACGCATAATTCTTCTTGAAAAGAATTTAACCACCACTTTACACGGATCCTACCGAGCTAATCGGGGAGTATTAGTTTCTTCGCTTTTAATTACCTTATTTTATCATAACTTTGATACTTTCGGGGAACATTGGGGACAATGTTCATTTAAATGTAGGGAGGAAAATAAACGGAACTTTGAAACTATGCTTATCCTTGACTATTTGCTTTGTCCAATTGTGATTGTGTAATAAACCATGAGAAATGTCGGTTAGGGTAATTTTGGCACCAAATTTAAAATTTTTCATGACATATAGGAGTGGGCCATTAGTCTTAACAAAAGCGCCTCATGGATAGGAAGTTATATGACTAGCACAAAACCCTTACCACCCAAATTCTACCCAAAATGTGAGGATCGCCTTAGATTAGTAGGAATTAAAGCATTCATCTTTAATGCTTAGAGTGTGAACCGTAGTATATTAGATTCTAGAACTTGTTTTGTGATGCATTCCGAGATCGCAAGTGAGACTACACTTGTGTAGTTAGGAATAACTAAATGATAAGAGGCATTAGGATAACCCTTGTTTAATACGTAATATAATTACTTCTTCCACATCGGTTGAGTAATTCTCCCACACCCTTTGCGTTGTACTCATTTTTAGTACACGATACCCCTAGTTAACCCTCGAGCCTATCCTTTTCGCGGTTCTCGTGATGTTTCGGTTTTCCGGAATATCAATGAAGAGCATTGTTTACACCCCACCCCAAATATACACCCAAATCGCTTTAGCCTACCCCTTATGCACTCACTTTTAGTGCAAATGTTTGTTATCACCCTAAACCCTTAGTTCAATTATCTAGTTGCTTGCATAAGTTGCTAAGTCGAGTCATATCCTTTGTATACGCTTTGGGATGATTGGGATTCATGGGAAAAGTTAAAATTTATGAAATGACGGAAGGAACGTTAAATTCAAATTCCTTTGTTTACGTAATAATGTACCCCAAGTGTTTTGATCTTTTCAAATCGGGTCAAATTAGTGTTAGAATAATAAAACTCAAGTGTAGGGATGTGCCTCAGAACCCTAGTATTTTGATGTTATCGTAGAGGATAGTAGAGTAAAAGTGTATGATGAAAAAAAAAAAAAAAAAAAAAAAAAAAAAAAAAAAAAAAAAATAGAAAAGAGAAAAGAAAAAAAATAGAGTGATAAAAAAAAAAAAAAAAAAAAAAAAAAACATACTGGGCTACCATCCTACATCTATCTTTAAATTTATGTTTATTTATTTCAGCTTATCTAGAGTTTAGAGTGTCGAGTCTTGGCTTAGCAACGCCATTCTTCATATGCGCTAACATAAAGATTTTTGACTTACCACCACTAAATAGCCTATCCCACCAAACCCTTATTTCCCTACCGTAAGCCTAACGTTACAACCCTTTAAAAGACCTCTTTGATAGTCTTTCCTAGGTGCTTACGCCAAAGCGATGGAGGTTTGATCTATTCTCAAGCTTATGGTAATTTATGTACTAGGACCGTTAATGAGTGTTTATCTTCCATTTCCTATATTGTTATATTTCATTTATACACCGAGAGATGTGAGTATCCAAACACCCCATGTGAGGTGCTAGTATGTAATTTTCGTGCTTGTTATGACTTTTATGGGCTTATATGTGTTGTGGACCGCTTTGAATTAATGCCGAATGACCCTAACTTATAAATTAATTGGCAAAAAGCACATTTGCTTGAGGACAAGCAAATAACAAGTGTAGGGATATTTGATAAGGTTTTAAAGGTACCATTTTGAGGGTCGTTTAAGTCCTTATTTGATCACTTTTGTATCCGTTATTGCTTAATATCGCTCCTTTTCACTTTTTAGGTCTCGTGAAGGCAAAATGTCGGAATGGCACTTATTTGGACGAAAAGGCGCGAATATATGAAGACAATGGCCAAAGTCGAAATCGAGACACTCACGATCACGAATGTAGAAGGCGGCGGCGCGAGTTCTATGTGCGACGCCGTCGGAGAATTATTGTGACGGTCGAACTCAAAACTCGTGTTTTCAAGAGACGGCGCCTAGTTGTGAAAGAGTAGGCCGTCGCTACTCGCACGGCCTAGATGCAATCCGACGACGCCGAAGTCAAGAGGACGCGCCACGGACATAAGGTGACGCCGTCGCAAGGTTAACGTGGCCAAGACGAAACCCCAATGAGCGGCGACACGACGGCGCCACTAAACATAAGGTGACGCCGTCGCAATTGTAATCTTATATATAGAATCCGAATTTTTCGGTCTTGTGTGGAGAGTCTTTGGAGTAAAACCTAAAACCGAACCTAAGGTGTCTTGTACAAGATTTTAGGGTTTTAACCCTATCTTACACCAAGATAAGTCTTTGCTTCATTAATTCAATTATGTCTTTGATTATTTGTGTGTATGCTTGCATGTTCTCCATGTCCCATTAATTTATTTGTGTGTTTGCTTAGGAAGTATGAAACTTAATTATTGAATATTGATTGGTTGTTTCTTATCTTAGTTGATTAATGATCTAGTAATGCGATAGGTCATTCGTTGTGTACTTAATGCTTGATTCATCTTTGTGAACCTTAGAGTATGATTACCCGAGTGATTGTAGGCTAAACCATCCGAAGAGCGCCTTAGAGTAGGAGTCTATAATCTCTAAGTGGATTTGTAGACAAGACCCTTTGGTAAGTTCAAAGAGTTGGGAGAAACGATACCCTACAACTTTAGAAACACAACGCAACTAGGAATAAGACGTGACACTCAACCATCAATAGGAGATAATTAAGGAGTAATACAAACTAAGTAAACACATCTTTAAACTATCATACGAGCACACATTAATTAGACATAGACTCCCACAACCTTAGTTTAGATAATTAGATAATAGTAGAGTAATCGGTAGAAATACCAACCCCCAAATCCAATACCCGAGATTCGTACTTTCCATTTTCATAAAATATAAAAGATAAAAATAATCTTCCTCAACCTTAACCTTAGCGTAGTAACTCCCTACTAGCATTCCTATTCCCCTAGAGAACGATATCAATACCCGTGGCTTACCCTAATTACTACACTACAACGATTAGGTTCATCGCCTAGGTGTTATAAAACTTGCTCAAGAAAAGGAAGTTTCCTTGACCCCGAACGCGCGTGAAGCGTTATCAACTTACCAAGACCTTGAAAAGTGTTGCTCGAGGGCACCGTGGTTTGAAAAAGGTCTTTTACGGTGAGGGTACCTATAGTCTTTTGAGAAATTACTATGGTTAACCCTATGTGAGTGATTCCAAACTGGTTTATTCTCCTTGGCTTATGGTTGGTAGATGTAGTTTTTGGGAATTGGCTTAAATATTCTGAGTGAAAGTCACAGTCCTTAATCAAATGATCAAGACTATAACAAACATAACATAATTTTTGACCCATAATCCCAAATTCTCTTCCTTTAGTTCTATGACCAAAACTATCCTGACTTTTTGGTGAATGATTAAAAGATTTTCTAAAGTTAGCAGTATTTTGAAAAGTTTTTCTTGAAGGTACTGCTGAATGTGTAGCAGTACTTTGAGAAGATTTTGAAGGTACTGCTTGTTTTGAAAAATCTTTAGGAAACCTTTTATCATTGTTAACACACCCTGAACTCTTAACATTATCATCCTTAGGTTTCTCAATTATTTCTTTTGAGGATTCAGAACTAGATGGACTTGAATTAGATTGACCAGTAAGCTTTTTCCTAAACTCTAAATTGTCTACTCCAAAACAAGAAACATCTGTCCGAAGTGGTTGAAAACTACCAGTGGGTGGAGGAACAACATTATAACCCTTGTCTTTCTTAAATTCAGGAGGTGTTTGACTAATTGATTCCTCATTACTAGATGTGTTTTCTTCCGAGCTAATGAGTTCATCATCACTAGTTGTTATCTCCTCAGAATCAATTTGTTCCTTATCACTAGTTGGGTTCTCTTCTGTACTGCTATACTCAACCCCAAAACCTAGGCCAATTATAATGTGTGCTCTTCTTTGTTTTTCAACAAAACTAACATGTGAAAGATCAGATTCTTTCCAACTAGCAAGTTTTTCTAACAATTCATCCCTTTGTTTAGTGATCTTTTCAAGTTCAGAAACCTTACATCCTAACTTCCATTCACTCAATTTTAATTGATAATCTTGTTGCTCATATTTTTCTGCCCAAGCCATTTCATTATTTTCGTGGAGTGATTATTTTGGCTTCCATTGACTCTAAAGTCAATTGATAACCACCACCTCGGACCTAGCTCTTCTACAATTATCTCTTTCAGTCACATAATCTTTAAGCAATTTTTGATAAAAATCATTACATTTAGAGCATACCTCAGAGATAGTGGATGAACTTGGTGAAGTAGCTACCATAGAAAGCATAACAGGTTCTTCTTCACTTTCTATGCTCCAATAAAAGCTTCCAAGGCCATCTCTTGATTCCAAAGCAGCAAATCCTAGTTCCTCATCAAAAGTCGTGCTCAATCAAACTCTTCCATCGCAACCATAGAGTAGGTTATCGGTTCATCATAAAATTCAAGACTCACCAACCTCGATAGATTTTCTTGAGCAACCAAAGCTTTTGGTTTTGGTACAAGAATAGAACTTCCTTTATTTCAACCTTGGGTTTCTCAATCATTCTATTTGCCTCGATATTTAGCAAACTTGCATTCTCTTGCAAAGTGTCCAGGCCTTTGACAATTAAAGCATTCAATCTTAGATTTGTCAAATGCTATACCCTGTTTGGCTTTGAAGACAATACCTCTTCCTTTTTCTTCATGAACTTCTTGATCCTTGCAAAGGATCATGGTAACTTGCCATCTTATGTCAATTTCTTCTAGATCATCCTCTTCAATTTGCAACAAATCTTCTTCATAAGTAATAGGTAAAGTGGCTTGTTGAGCAAAGAAGGAACATACAACATCATCAGAGTTGATGATGTTTGATGGTGATGAGGTGGTAGTAGTCATGGTTGTGCAAATATGCTGTTTATCACCAATAGTACTTTGAACAGGATAAGCAGTACTTTTAGTGGAAGTATTTCTTCTGTTTTTAGAAGACACAAAAACAATGTTGTGAGATTTTGAATTTATTTAACCATTCATCTCATGCTCATACACCTTTAAATTGTTGTAGAGATCATCAAAGTCCATAGAATCCAAACCAGGTTGTCCTCTAATCATAGTAGCAAACACATGCCGTACGAATGGCAAACTTCTTAAGAACTTCAAGTTTGCATCTTCAACAAATACCTCTGCATCATATAACTCTAGCATACTAAGAAGATTTTGAAATCTGTCATAGGCAGCATCAAGACCTTTGTGAAAACGTTGAGGGGGGTGAATACGTTTCCGTTTCAAACTTAAATCTTTTGTATCAAATATAGTATAAACCATTGCATTTGTTAATCTCGACGCGAGGATGCATTTAACGCATTACGGCATGTAAGGCCAACCCCTTAATATCACATAAGATTCCGCAAGATTAATGGTTCATTAAAAATCAAGTTTCACCATTATTAGTCCGGTTGCTTTTTCTTGATCAAGCGTGTCATAATATGTAAAGTGTTAAATATAGTTTGTGACTATATGAAAGACCAAGTATGTGTCACAAACATAGACATCAACCACATAGAAAATAAACAATGTAATGCAAGAATAAGAGTAAAGCGATAAGTAAAAGGATAGACAAACCAACACGAGGATTTATAGTGGTTCGGCCACAAGGACACCTTCCTTGCCCTACTCCACTCCCGAGTCACCTACCCGAGTTCGTAATCACTACACCACCTCCTTATGGCGGAGAAGCCTTCACAACGCCGCTTACACCTTTTCCCAGACAAAGCTAAATACCGAGTTCTTTCACACCAAGGCGAACCACACCTATCACAACGTCGCTTACCCTTTATACTTGCTAGGCTAACCACCGAGTTCTTTCACACCAAGGAGAACTAATCCTATCACAACGTCGCCTACCCTTTATTAGGTACTAGGCTAAGCACCTAGTTCCATTACTATGGAGGAACTACTACCCATCACAACACAACACCTAATCTCAAGGAGATCCACTCCTTGTTACAACACCATCAAGGATATCACCATCCTTGGATCTAAACAAATACTATATGTATAACGATGCACCTCATCGATTATACGACCCAGGCATTCTTCACTAATGTCATTTACACGATCCTTCAAAGACCTTTCACTAATGCCTTCAACACGGATCTTCGACACTCTTCACTAATGCCTTTGACACATCTATGACACCCGCTATGTTTTGTGCCCAACATAACAAACCTTGTGTTTTAAGGCACAAACACATAAACCATCTAGTCTAGTCATAGATACAAGAATATGATACTAGACAATATCCAAGACAATGTGTCTAATGGATATGAACTCCTAGACTAAACATCAAGAACCCAAAGCATGATGTAGTTAGTCTTCTATGAATGAAGATGACAAGTTTCCCAAGCTTGTTGTATAAGATATTCATGTGCTTGTATCTTGTGATGGGTAATCACTTCAGTAGGTAAGGAAGCAAGATCTCTAAGCTTGCTTTGGAGGATCACTTCGGGAGTATGCTTACAACAAATATGAGTTAGAAGCATTATGATCATATGAGATGAGGGTGGTTTACATGTTTCCTAATGATCTAAATATCCTAGATTTGGTGGAGAGAAACTATGTGAAGGTATGAGGAAATGGTGAAAGTGGCTCACTATTTATAGAAGAAAACTAGCCATCGCTCCTCGATCCCACGGATCCTCCCGAGGGATCCGTCCAGTGTACATCGGGGATCCGTGGGACGCTCCCTTTTACCCATGGGTTTTAGGTTATGGGTCATGGGTTGGTCCATGGATATTCTTTTAGATTCAATGTATCTAATGAGTACATTGTATCTAGTCTTGTGGGTATGGGATAATACCATGGGTTATGGATATGATCCATGGGTTTTGAGTGCCCACCAAGGGTATAATGTATCTAGACATTGGGTATGGGTCATGGACTTTGGCTTTTACCCAACTACATTCAATGTATTTGGTCAATGGGTCAAATACTTAAGTTTCTACCCATTTATATTACCCATTATAATACATACTAGTTATGTATATATTTACCCAATATGTAAACACTAGTTGTTATACATAAACTATTTAACTAAACATGTTTTAATGGTTTGTTGGGGTTTGATCATAACGCAACATAACAAACATGTACGAACCTGTTGTAGCATACAAGGACTTGAGTCGTCGAGAGGTGTTGAGAGTATGTTGAGACAAAATATAATTACAAGTAACTTATACATTTTACGTTATGTATTACAAGTTACATGTTTGTCATCAACAAAACAAATGAGAATGTATAGATTAAATATCGTAATATTTGCACTAACAATCTCCCTTTTTGATGATGACAAAATATATGTAAACGTAATAGATAGGTAAAATGTCAAAGTTACTTGTGTCTGCATTTCTATACATTACCTTCTTCGCTTACACTTTCTCCCCTTTGTCGAAACAAAAGGGTGTATCCTTTCTCCCAAGAATGGCGAGTTTGCATCATCCCTAGTGAAGTTAAAATAAAAACACCTTATTGCTCCAATTGGCACACCACACCGATACCTTCAACACGAAACACTAATGATTTAAGCTTAGCAACTCATGACCTTGAGATTGCATCGCCTTCAAAAGGTGGTGATCTCGCTTTTAAGAGGAACCTAGATAATCACACACAAAAAATAGAAAGATCCTTTCAATTATAACCATTATTGCCAACGGCTCAATGGATCAAATTTTGAGGCTTAACCTACATCAAGGTTAGTGTTAAGAAGAAAGAAAAAGGAAAAATATGTGATGAGAAAGAAATCTCCCTTTTGTTGAAACATAAAGGAATTTTGAAGAATGAATGTGTGCATGCTCCCTGATGACGTATAGTCTAGATTCGGGTCACGAACCCGACTAAAGTCCAATACTAACAAGCCCAGCACGAACTGGGCTACACTAATAAGCGTTTAAGCCCACGAAGGCCCAAATACAAATCTATTTACGGAATAGATGGAGGATATCTCTTAATCAAGGAGATAATTATTCCCAACCGATTTAAGCGGGATACGCCGAAGGTTGAGGAACACGGAACCAATAAGGATTCTGTACGTATATAAAGGGAATCACATCCCTCGTTTAAGGTACGATCTACAAACCCTAACTCTCCTTTAACCCTAAACCGATTACTTACTCTCACGCCGGAGGATAATCGTGGGAGACAATCCCACTCAGAAGCCTAACTGTGTTTTCGCCTTTTAGTGCGCGGTCTCAAGCAACAATCAAGAATTGATACGAGAGCCGAGCCCCAAATAAGGAACGCCCAACTTTGTATCAACAAGTGGCGCCATCCGGGGACCATTCACTAAGAACTAAGACTAGAATGACGAAGCATGGAAATCGCCGATCGCAAGCGGATCTTCATCGAAAGAAGTTGCACACCGCTCAACTTCCAAGCGGACTCACGGGACAACCAAGATCGCCAAAAACAAGGGTCGCTTAAACTTGGTCTACCCTATAGTGGAACCGCTACGGGGACAACCCAGCCACCATAACCACTACCAAAGACAAGGATCCATCACAGACCGATCTTACCACTCCCATCAAACCAAGACTAGAGACCGACTTGACAAAAGCACCAGATGCAATTAACCGGATAAAAATAAAGACACATGCAAGAGGAGGCTAGAAAGGTTTAATACCCTCCGGAAATTCCTCGACAACGGGATAGCGAAACTTCTCGTAAATGATATAACGCACCGCACTTGAGGATGAAGATATATCCTCCCGTGGCGCCGTTCGAAAGGCGGATGCGCTTACTCGACGATCGCTGACTTCTCGTAAAGTAAAAGAAGGCGCAAGCCCCGCCAACGTGAAAACCTATGACGGAACAGTGATCCCGATGATCACCTCAAAATTTTGAGTCGGCCGCAACAATCAAAAATTGGCCACAACCTGTGGTGCCACATGTTCAACTCCACATGTGGAAACGCGGAACCGGTTCAAGAAGCTTCCACGCAGAAGCATCAATGGCTTTGAGGAGTTGAGGAAGGCGTTCGCCTAAACTTTACTCATCGAAAGAAGTCGTTAAAAACCCCGTCGAACTCGCCGGGGTAAGCGGCCGTGGAGAATCTACAAGCGCATTCATGGAACGCTCAAAGATGAATGCATGCAAGTTAAAGCATTCCCTCAAGTGCTAAAGATCTCGGTTTCATGAACGGATTAACAATCCGAACTCATCAAGCGATTGAACGACAAAATTCTCGAAACCTTTGATGAGCTCATGAAACGCCTCGGTCCTTCGTCTGGAGAGAAGCCGCCGCGGATAGCAAAAGTAACTACTCGAACTACCGGTCACAAGAACAACTCGAAACAATCCACCGACCGGGGTAGTAACCGTAATAGGAGCTATCGCAACTGTGGGAGCGGAGGGATAATGATGTATACCTCACGACCAAGACCCCAAAGGAGATACTCGCAACTAAGGTGCGAACTTTCCACGATCACGCAAATGCGCACTCGGAGGATCGGCGCATCGAACGGATATTGTGACTACCATGCATGTAAGGGCCACACAACGAACGAATGAGTCCAATCGCGCGTACCATTGACAAAATGGTTAAAGAAGGCGATTGACCATTTGGTCAAAAAATATTAAGGAAGGAAAAGATAGACGTAAGAGTGGAAACAAGAAGGAGACACCCATGAAAAGGCCGACACCATCTACATGATACAATCATGGCAATGGTCACTAGATGTAAGGTCGACCAGAGTTTTCCCGAGGAAGCGAAATCTCTTTCCCCACCTTAATCAAGGACAACGCAGAGTTGAGCCACTCACCATAGAGATTAGTGCGGGGTCACGACATCCATCGCATGTATGTTGATGGTGGCGCATCGCTGGACATCATATGAGCACCGGTTCAAGCGATCGCGCCCGAGATACGCAATCGATTAAGTCCGGTAAACGGCGTTGATCGGTTTTACGGTGAAAAGATATGGCCTATGGGCAAATACGATTACCAACAAGATCGGAAACGAAAACACTCATGACGGCCCGGATGGAATTCATGGTGATCAAGTCTCCTCACCATACAACGGCATTATAGGGAGACACGATATCGATATATCTTGGCTATCAATCAACAAGCACGGATGCTTAAATTCCAAGTGGAAGGGGCATTGTTACTCTTTACAATGCCATCATATCAGATAGAGAATGTAACACGATTACATGCGAAACGGAATCGATCCTGACATATAAACAACAAAGTTCCAAATCAAGGTTGCGCTTCACCCGTAATACCGGAACAGAAATATCCATCGGAGGGTCACCGCTTGGACAACGACAAACAAACAGATATGTGCGCTCTTGCAAAAGAACTTGGACATTTTGCATGGGAGCCAAAACACATGACTGGGGTACCACGCTCAATCACATAGCATAAATTGAGAATCCGACAAGGGTACTCACCAATACGCTGTGAAGCGTGGCTAAGCCCCAGAGCGCGCATAGCAATCTTGGCGTATGCACAAACCGTGGATGCGTGAATTATGCGTGAAGTCTACTACCACGATCGGCTTTCTAACCCAAAGAATGGTCAAAAGAGCGACGGTGGTCGGCGAATGCGCGACTTCACCGATCTTAACAAAGCGCGCCCACAAGATCGCTACCCATTACCGTAAATAGACCGAAAATAGAGTCTCGTGTGGGTACCCATTGAAGTGTTTCTCGATGCGTACAAGGATATCATCAAATCCAGATGGCAAAAGAAGATGAGGAAAAACGGCCTTTCACACAAGCCAAGGTGTCTCTCATTACACAAAAATGCCTTTTGGCTTGAAGAATGCAGCGCCACCTACCGCCAAGTTAGTAGATAAGGCTTTGAAAACAGGTAGGCCGCAACACGGAGGTCTATGTTGATGACACGGTCATAAAAAGCCATCTTCAAGATGAGTTAGTGCGCGATATGGAGGAAACGCTCAAAACTCTAGGAGAGATCAATATGAAGCTAAACCCCAAAAATGTACCTTCGGCGCCATCAAGGCATGTTCCTCGGATACCTAATAGAGCCCGACGGTATAAAACCATGTCTAGAAAAGACAAAGGTTGTCATCGAACTTCCTTCACCGCCAAGACGTTGAAGGAGGTCCAATCTCTCAATGGAAAGCTAGGCGGCCTTAACGTGTTCCCCGCCTAAGTCGGCAGACAAGTCTCTACCTCTCTTCAAAACACTCAAGAAGTGTATCAAAAGGAGATTTCCGGTGGACTACGGAGGCGTAAAGCCTTCACACAACTTAAGCAACACCGCAACGCCCCCACACTTGTCGCACCCCCGACTGTGGGAAGAGTTAATCATGTATCTATCCGCAACCGATGGAGCAAAGAAGCGGTGCTACTAACGATAGGGATTCAAGATAAACCCCTGCTTACTTTGTAAGCAAGGCCCTCAAGAAGACGGAGATGAACTATAGCGCCATGGAAAAATTAGTTACGGCGTTGGTGTTTCTCGCCAAAAGGCTACGCAGTACTTCCAAGCGCATCCAATAGTAGTGATCACCGACCAACCGATCAAACAGATCATCTCTAAACACGACGATCGTGCCGCTGCGAAGTGGAGTGTATTGCTAGGTGAGCACAACATCTCTTGCTGCACCACGCATCGCAATCAAAGGATGATTCGCGTACTTCATCATTGAAAAGCCGAGACACCGACGAGGTACCCGCACTAAGTAGGACGGAACCGCATGACCCATGGATCTTGTTTACGATGGGTCCTCATGCGTTGATGGCTCGTGAGCGAGCCTCATTCTCACAAACCCAAAGGAATGGAATTCACTTACGCACTGCGCTTTGAATTTACAAACACGAACAATGAGGCGAGAATATGAAGCTCTAATCACGGACTACGATTGCACCTCGGATGGGTGTACGCAACCTAGAGGCAAATGTAGACTCGACTAGTGGCCAACCACGTGTTGGGCGGATCGTGGCTAAAGAAGAAAATATGATTCAATATCTCGACAAGACCAAGACATCGATCAAAGGCTTTGAAAGATTCACCATCAAGCAAGTTCCTAGAGGAGAAAATCGCAAGGCGGATGCGCTAAGCAAGATCGCCTCGACAAGCTTCGCACACCTATCAAAGCAAGTGCCGGTGGAAACACCGAAAAGCAAATCCATATCGGAGATGGAAGTCTCCACAATAATAGAGGAGGACGGTCCTACATGGATGACACCGATAACTAAATTCCTAAGCAAAGGAACGTTACCCCAAGAGCGTATGAAGCTCGCAGGATACGGCGACAACACGTAGATTCGAACCGCGACAACATACTGCATCGACGCCCTTCCTCCAACCATGGCTCACCGTGTTGGCCCCTTACAAGCAAATTACGTCGCGCGAAATCCATGAAGGTTCATGCAAGATGCACTCAGACCACGGTCCGTTGTGGCACGCGCCATGAGATCGAGGATACTCTCGCCACCATGCACCGCGATGCGCGGATTTAATAAGGAAGTGCAATGATTGCCTAGTTCATAAACCCGCCCCGCGCCAACCACAACACGAGCTAACGCCAATTACATCACCATGGCCATTCTACAAGTGGGGTATCGACATTGCGGGACCTTTTCCAACGCAGCAGGAGGGTTAAAATTCCTCATAGTCGCCATAGACTACTTCACTAAGTGGATCAAGCAAAGGCGAGTGACAATCACGGCAACTGTGTCAAGCGCTTTGTCCGAAAGTATAGTATCGCCTGCATCGCATGGGAAATCATCTCGGACAACGGAAACAATTCTCGCGACAACCCTTTCAAAGACTGGTGCGAGAAGTTGAACATCACACAGCACTTCGCGTCAGTTAAACACCCACAAACCAATGGCTTAGTAGAGCGTGCGAATCGAAGCTTAGGTGAAGGAATTAAGGCAGGCTTAGACATGCACAAAGGAAGGTGGGTGGAAGAGCTATCACATGTCTTGTGGGCGCATCGCACTTCAATCAAAACCAGCACGGGAGACACTCCCTTCTCTCTAGTCTACGGGACAGAAGCCGTCATACCAGCCGAGATCGGCATGCCAACAATCCGCACTGCTGAGATCAATGTGGCAACCAATGATGACGAGAGACGTGTCGACTTGGATCTGCTAGAAGAAAGGCGCGAACGCGCAGCTATACGGGAAGCAAAATCAAAGTCAAGGATGAAAGGATACTACGACACTAAAGTGCGCAGTGTTTCATTCAGACCAGGTGACTTTGTTTACCGCGCCAACGATGCGAGCCATGCAGAAGACACAGGCAAACTTGGCCCAAAGTGGGAAGGACCCTACGAGGTTACTCAAGCACTAGGAACAGTAGCGCACAAGTTACGAGGCTTGGATGGTCGAGAAGCTACGCAAGACATGGAACATCTGCAACCTCAAGAGGTGCTACCTATAGGAATGGCCACGGCCCAGCGTACAAGCGCTCAGGCACTTTACTAAAGTACCCAATAGACATCTATGTATTTACCTTTTATTTCCTTAGTATAATGTCTTATTTGTTTCTCATATACACTTGCAAGTATTAGTAAAACATCTCGGTTTCTAGCTAACTCCATGACATATTTCAATTTGTTATTTCCATATACTATATGTATTAACATTTTTTATTTCTTGCCTACATGGCGTGCATGCACTAAAATAAACCCACGACGGTAAAAGGATAAGTTAACCTACTAAACAACTTGTTGAGTAAGAGGGCTGCAAACCCATCAACACTGGATCACGTATCCTTGTTAAACACCTTGTTCTCAAGACGTTGGGAAAAGTTTTGTGCGCATCTTACGATGGGTGCGCACCAACGTATATAGTGCACGTTTAACAACTTATGAACCAAGACACTTGATTCCTTAATGTGATATTTACAGTACGCTGCATATCATAACATATCATAAAAGTACGCTGATCTTCATACATGACTATGAATTTCCTATATCATTCACGCTGGTGTACATATCGGATAATACGTTACAAGTACGTACATTACAAGTTACGACAATACCCATATGAACTTCACAAAAGAAGATTTTATTCATAACTACGCGTTATTACAAAAGGATTGTTACTTTACAACATATAAACCTACCAACTATTACAACGCTCAATAGATGAGCCACCCACGCGGTTCGAGGTATCTTTGGCCTCGTCAAGCTTCTTCAACAGATCTGAATCCTGCCGAGACACAAGAGTAACGCCACCGACACCTCATCGGACCTTGGGCTTGCACGACACAAACCCGCACAAGATTGCCATCCCTTGATACCTTTCTTTGAGCAAGTCCGGTCGCGACGCGCTTCGATTACCTCCTTCAAAGGCACTTCTTTCTCTAAAATAAAAGGATTCAAAATATCCTTGACGCCAAGACAGATACTTGAAGTCGTGAGTCATGGGGTTTCAAGAAGTAATCCGGTGGGCTTCGCACCCTCGGCGCGATGACGCCCCCGCAATGAGTCAACCCGCCATGATGACATTTATAGGATAATCCCGATCACGCTCAAGTTCAAGAATCATAGGGAGTTCTAACTCCTTCATCCTTTCATCGCACTCACCCACAACGGTGATCATATGTCTTAGCATCATAATTCGGTACCTTCCGAAAGTGCGTTACTAGAAATACGAGCCCTTAGCTGTACATTTAGCGATCTTCGATTCATGCATTTGCTCCATGGCTACGCTTTGCGTATTGTCAAGATTACTGCTCGGTCGCCGAACTACCTCCCCAAAGCGCCAACTTCCGAGCGCCCTTACGCTTTTAACTACCATCGGCGACTCCGGTATTACCACGAGGAGTCATTCGACTAAGCGAAGACCATGTCCTATGATCCATCCGGCTCGTTATATAATGCGGAAAAAAAAGAAAGCTCTATAGTAGACATCAGAAGATTGGGCCTCATCCGAGGATACAGGAATTCCATCGTCATACTCAATACTTAGTTTCTCATCTACCCGGATATGTCTTTACCGTAGCCGTTTGCTCAGACTAGTCAATTCTTGGATTCCAAAAGGAATAAACCATGGTGAATTGATGACCAAACAACCTCGAAGAATTAAGCACGGGTGGTTGCATACCCTATGATTTTGAGCAAACCATTACACTATCAACGGAATTAAGATGTCTTTACCAAAACCGCTTGCTTTTGGACTAGCCAACTCTTTGATGGAATATCGTCATCATCATGGTGAGTTGATTACCATTTATGGATTTCCGCACTTTACCACAAGCCATAATCCCGCGGGCTAGTCACTCTTGTGTCGAAAGACATGGTGAGATGAAAACCATTAGTTGTGTGGTAATTAACCACCACCAAAACCTCGCAAGCAAGATAGAGTAGAAACTAAACACATACGGAGTTAGATTTTTTTTTTTTTTTTTTTTTTTTTATCACTAAAAGAAATAACACTATTTTTTTATTTTTATTATTTTTTTTAACTAAGAAAAAGAAATAATATGATTTTTTTTAAACGAAATATAAAATAAAAAATAAAATAAAAAATAAATAACCAAAACATGGAAAATAAACCATCAAGCATCAAGAGAAACCAAAGACAGTTGTAGTGTCGCAGAACACTAAGCCTCCCCCTTGGGCATATGATGATCCAACATCCGCAAAAATGGTTAAGACAAATATACAACAACAATAAGCCTCCCTTGAGGCTTATGCCTCCTCAATCAATGCACCGACAAGGACTATTGTTCTTGGGTACCGTAATGAACCTTTTCTTTGAGTTTTCCAAGAATAACTCGTTGAGGGTTTACTAGCTGCCACTTCTAACTCCACCATGTGCCATATTCATATGAGATACATAAGGTGTATAGGACCTAAAATAAGAACTAGTAGGTCTATATGGCTTAAGTCTAGCATTCTGCTCCACCAACCAAGAGTAATAGCTGTGAAGAATATACTCCACCGAGGAACCGAAAAGGCCTATTAAGCTTTGCCGCAGAAAATGATGCATACACCTTTGGTTTACAATGTCGAGCTGGTTTACACCGCTCACATGTGCAACTTTGGGAATAAATGGAGGAATACTAGCAACATTAGTCCATGGGGTCTAGAAGTCTTATGGCCGTGAGGAAACACCCATTTTTTCTCATGATAATCACGGTCCTTAATTAAATGAGATTTACTTCACACACAAAACATTTCTTAAGAGAAGATTTATTCAAACCAAAAGAAGTATTCTTACAAGCGAAGTATTTAAACCAAAACCATGAAAAGAATTGTTTTTACAAGATTATTATGCAAAGAATTAAAAAGCAAGTCTTGAAGTGGCTATCTTGGAAGGGCATTCCTTGGCAAAGAACTCATCATGCTTATTGGTAGTCTTGGGTGCAGTGTGGGTGAAGACTGGGAAGGTCGACTTGGAAGGTCGGACTTGTCATTTGAATCACACTCAGACCACTTGCTTGGAGGACTTGTCATCATAACACAAGAGACAAAGTCATTAGTAGAAGTATTAGGGTCCGCAAGTCGTTTGACTTTTGCCATGATGGATGGTGTGATCCATCAAAGTCATTAATAGTGGAAAGGTCAATGGGCATGTGCTCACCTCTAATTGGTCCACGAACAAAGATGTAGGTCACCTTCTTTCACAAAATTAGCTAGGCCATTGGTGTAGATCTACGTGTGTCATCCCTAGCTTCTAGGCTACATATTTCTTAAAACCTAAAGCCACCAGAGAATTGGGAGCTTGATCGCTATAAATGAGACTTGCCAACTTATTACCATTCATCATCCACTCATTATTCCTAGCAATTTCCTCCTTAATTTTCTCCTTAAGCTCTAGATTTTCCGACTCTACATCCGCTCTTAACTTTTCGCACCATTTTAACTCATTTGTAGCACATTCGAGATCTCTTTCTAAAACACCTATTTTCTCACCATAAGCTATTTCATTCTTTTGTAACCAAACCTTTGTCTTTCTAGTGTTTTTAAAGCCTGTTTATAAGCTTCTACTTCCACATAGCATTCATTATATTTTGGTTCCATAATGTCATAAGCTTGTTTCAGCTCATTATAACGCCACTACAACCAAACAAATGGCTTTGTACCGAGAGATGCCCATCAAGGCAATCCGATCATGCCTATCCTCACAAGTACGACTGCAATCAACCCAACATTATCGGGACCATCATTATCGGGCCCTCATGTAGCTTCCAGGTCCACATTGCTATCAAGAGTGACCAACGCCGCTGATCCCTTTGAAGTTCCCCTGATCCTTCTCGATACTGGCGATAAGTAGTATCGTACTTCATCACCGACTTTCCCGCTTTGCATTCTCTAGAAAAGTGACCTATCTCGCTGGCATGTGAAGCATTTAACCTTCCTTTTATCAAACCTTGTTTGGATCGCGTCCTTTGAATCCAAACCGTACCGCCGCCTTTGCGCCAAAGGTCTTGATATCCATGGAAAGCATGGCCACTTGCCACCCCGCCTTCATCTCTTCAAACTCAAGTGGGTCCACTTGATCAAAATCCTCATAAGCCGCCTCTGCGAGGATCATAATCGAAAGAAAGATCCAAGAACATCTTCCATAATTCCACGGATCTAGGAAGAGAGCTTGATGAAGGAGCAAGATTAGATGATGATGGATATGGGCTTGGACCATAGCTAGACTTTGGAGTAGAGGCTCCAACAAATGCAAGATGACTAGCGAGAAGATGATCGAAAGGGCTTCTAACATCATGTTCAAGAGCTTTAAGTTTGTTATACACTCATCGAAGGTCATCATGTCCAAACCACCTTTAGCTTTTAAAGCTATGCTTACATGTAGCCGTGAAGGACGAATGACCTCGTAAACTTAGAGTTACAAATATCATTATCCGGCTTAGCTCATAGTCGATTCAACCGACTTAAGATCTTGTGAAACTTATCATAGCCCTTATGAATTCCTTCCTCTTCGTAGATCCGAAAGTCCCAAACTGTTGTCTTAGCATGGACTTCTTCGTCTTCCGACTCCTCATTCCCACCGAACTTCGCCTTAATCGCTAACCGTGATATCTTTGGCATCTTGCATGAAGTGAAAATCACTCAAGTGATCCTCGGGAATAGCTTGCGAAGAATATTTCTTACCTTTGTTTCTCTCTCGAATCGCCAAGAACTCTTCAAGAATTTGGGAGGAACATTCATCATATTACCAAAGAAGATCCGTGGTAGTCCTCTTCAAACTTTCCCTTCAAAATCACCGCCATAGATTCCAATCAATGTTGGAGATCCAGTTTTGCATCTTCATAGCCCAAAGATCATATTCCTCCTCTTAAGGTAAGGAAACTTAGCATTACTATTCGGCTGCACTTAGTTCTGCAGCAGATGGGTGGAGTTTTGGTTGTTGGTGAGTTCAATGACGATCTCGAACCGTGCATGATGTTTTTGTTATGGTTGTATGGGTGTTTAGAAAAGCTTGTCCTTAGTATCGTAGAGACTCTCACGAGGCTCGATACCAATTGTGGAGTTTGTTAAGACTCCTTGAGATCGCTTTTGAGCCTTAGGGTTTAACAATAACATAGACAAACAATCATGCACAGCTGAATAATAAGAACATTATATGTTATTGACACAAGGTTTTCATCATTATCTCCCCAATTATATATTGATCGAATATAACGTGTTACCTAAGCTGTAACAGGATCTAAGCCATCTCGCATCTTAGGGATATACAAACAAACACTAACCTAGGCGCTTATAGAACACGCCTACACACACACCTTTACTAGACGCTTACATTGAAAGACTTGTATATGAAACCTACACCCCATGTCCTCTTTATATACTAGAGGATTAGGGTTTACAAAATACTACGAAGGACTAGTAAGTAAATCTTCTTTGCAAGCAAGTCCTTCCATCTTTTTGTAGATTTATTCTCTTTCTCTTTAAGCCCTTGATGTTTCATTCTTCTATTTACTTTGTCTCATCAAATCCAAGGAACCTAAAACCCAACAATCTTCCCTATTTGATGATGACAAAACAAACAAAGTCGTGGTATGAACTTCCCTAGACAAAGTAGCGGTTGAGATGTAAACATCTCCATGAATGAAACATTCTTGTCTTCCTTTGTCTTCCCTTAATCCATGCTACGCCACTCCAATATATCTTCCCTTTTGTTATCAACAAATAGAGAATTTAAGCGAGAGAAACTTCCCTTAAGTGGTGCACGAACATAAAAGATTCTTCAAATCAGAAGCTCCATGTAATGATCACTTGTGAAGAAAATCAAGTATAACGAATTTGATGAAGAAGTAAAATAACCCAAACTTGCATCTTATGTCTTGTTTATCCACGCGACTACGAACGTATACTAACCAATGTATAAGGAGACCGCAATCTTGACAATAATCATGAGCACAATAACGTCACTCCTTTAAGTGTTTGTCAATTCTTCGTCACAATCATTGAAGCACGAACAAGTTACCTCCAAAGTGTAACACCCACTTTGAGATATGATAAGATCACGAATCTAGGTAACTCAACTACAATATCAAATAGGTTATGATCAATCATCTTCGTAATCACCTATTCAATAAATCTCAAAAACGAGCCTTTTAGAACCTTTAAGAACAAATTAAACCAATCTTGTGTGTCGCCAAAAATCTCAGTACCAAAAACATGTACAGCTTCCCCTCAATTCCAAAACCTAATCAGCAGAAACGAATAACGCAATAAACACCAGCAGTGGAATTGAGATAACACTAGCAGTGGTTTCGAGAAAACACTAGAAGTGGTTTCAGAAAAACACTAGAAGTGGTTTCAGAAAAACACTAGAAGTGGTTGCGAGAAAACACATCGCTGGTTGCGTAAAACACTAGAAGTGGTTGCGAAAACACTAGAAGTGGTTCGAAAACACTATCGGTGGTTGCAAGAAAACACTAGAGTGGTTGCGTAAAACACTAGAAGTGGTTTCAGTAAAACACTAGGAAAGTCGCTTCTAACCATGAATCATAAACACCACACAATGTATAAACAACCTCCATCAAGAATTAGAACAAGTAACACAAATTCAAGAAGTTGAATATACATGAAAACCCAAAAATTCGATTTACGAAAACCCTTCAAAGATTCAACTCGACAATGAATAACTTTTCTTGAAGCTCATATCGAAAATTCCTTCTGTGAAAAGTTAGATGAATATATAGAGAACGTCCACCGAAAATTTCGTCACGATCCAACTGTTAACTAAAAAGTTATGATCGTTACAAAACAAAGGTCAGCCGTAAACATATACGAAAATTTTCGACAATTTTTCTTCTTTCGCCATTCTTCTACCAATAAAACCTTGTGAATCCTAGGTAACGAGCTCCCCAAGCTCGATACCAATTGTTGAAACCAAGATCAGGACTCAACTAGGGTATTAGTAACATTGATTGATTGGATGCACAGCGGAATAGAATAACACAATCAAAGTTACCAACAAGGTTTTTCTATTAAAACAATGATCCTCTATGGATCTTTTTCTTCTCTCTAAAGAGTTTTCCTGGAATGTTTTCTCCAGAGGTTTTCTTTTTGTTCAAGTCTATCTAATACAAAAGACATCCGTTCCTTTTATACACAAGGAACCCTAAATAATACAATAATATAAAATAAATGCATATCACTACCTAAAATAGCTCATGCAATCCTAACAAACTATAGAACACACGGAATAACTATCTCCGCAGAAACCATCTACACGGTTTCCTATCTTCAAGCAGTAATCCATTCTTGATGAGATTCCACTTCACTACTTGAGAATTATGTCTTCAAAATTACAAGGAGAGTATGTAGAGATAACATATAGGCAATCAAATGAGATCGAGCTCACAAATGACACAAGGGTTTAGCAAACTTAACAAGCACTATTCAAGAAGCCCAAAATAGATTTACTGGTCTAGATTAGTAAATCATTTACACTAACAATGACATGCAAGGTATGTGTCAGAAAGAAAAGAGCACATGATGGTGTTCAAGACAAAAGAGTTGTGAGGTGCTAGTTTAGGACAATCTAGTCATTATGGATGGTGATTAGCATACAATGAGCTTCGTCCATGAATTCATGTAGCTCTTCTCAATCAAAGCAAGATAATCGCTGATGAGGCAAGTGGTTGTGATTAACTAAAAGAAAATTAATTTTACAACTTGTTTGATTAGTAATCCTAAGACAATGCAAAGTATTTCCGTTGTAAACTTACTTTAGGAAAACATAGGAGTATAAATTTCTCAAGTGAGAGAATGAATATGAGACTATTACTAGCGGTGCTCAATTACGGCTAAACACGACCATTTTACAAGCGATTCCACATACCCAACTTCTCTCAAGGAAGCAATTCAACCGTTAGGTCAAATTGAGTTTCTAGTGCAATAAGTTCTCTAATATTCATTCTCAAGTTAGGAAAATGTATATTCCTACAATGGCCTATCGAAGAGTAACAATGATGATACTTTGCTTCGTTTATATTAATATTATACTTGAAACAACTAAGGTGACGAAGGTGTCCAAAAATTAAACGTTGTCTATATGGTGAACAAAACAAATGGTTGCATGAGCTAGTTCAACATATGTTGTTGGAAAGCTCGAGTTTGGACTTTCGGATATGAACAATTATATTTGCGTTGCAAAATAATTTACTTGAGTATATCGGATGAAATAATCAAGTTATCAATCCTACTATGAAGCTTGGAGAGCGATCATGAAAAGGAAAACGGGAGAGTACATCATCAACACAAGTGTAGGTTATGATCCGATGTACATTCTTGTTGTTTTTTAGAAAACGATACAAGTAAATATGAACTCAAGAAATCATATAGGCACATAAAACATTTATGTTGCACACATGACAAACTCAATCAAAAGTCCATTTTAGTGTGTTATATGTTTTAAACATTTTTCAACTTATAAAACTAACATTTTCAACACAACTAGATGTTATCCCAAACACTCCTTCAAGTAGCACATTGATTAGTAGAAAATTACTAAATCCATAAGCAAGAGAATGAATAGCAAGGTAAGGAAACCACATATGTTAATCAATCAACCAAGCACAAAAGCTATTTGAGATAAGCAAATAATTAAGTAATGCAAGGGAAACAATTTATCATTTAGCATAGCATACGAAAGTTCTTTTCATCGCTTTGTGTTAAACATGAATACCAAGCTTGATTAGTTTCCTTTATAAATATGATCAAAACCTTAATTTCAAAAGAGGACACATTGTTATTCAAAGATGAAAACATCCGTCTCCAATTAGATCAAAAGTTTGTGCAAAAGTTATGACCGAAAAATGACTTTCTATTATAAATCAATGATTCTGTAAATTTTGTTTTGAATCAGTTTATGAAATCATTTTTAAATGAAAGTAGACTCAAATACCTTTAAAATGATAGGTGGCACGACTTCTAACGACTTACGGTTAATTAGTTATGAATTTTGAAATTCGAGATAAAAGCATCTTCGTACACACGGATCCCACGGATCCCTTGCTCGAGGATCCGTCCAGTGTAACTCGAGGGATCCGCGGATCGACTGCAATTACAAAATGTACGTTTTGACCCGATTTAAAAGGTTTAACCTTTGTAGACTTTTTAGTGAAGTTATATTAACCATTTTTACCTTTTTCAAGCTTGATTAACAATATATCTAACAACAAAACTTCAAAGAAAAAATCAACAAAACACTTTTCATATTATGCTTGACTTCACCAAAATTTGATACGAGGACCTTACTCGCTTTGAAAACCATTTGTTTTAAAAACTAGAGCCAACCCGCTCTGATACCAATTGTGAAAACGTAGAGGGGGGTGAATACGTTTCCATTTCAAACTTAAATCTTTTGTATCAAATATAGTATAAACAATTGCATTTGTTAATCTCGACGCGAGGATGCATTTAACGCATTACGGCATGTAAGGCCAACCTCTTAATATCACATAATATTCCGCAAGATTAATGGTTCATTAAAAATCAAGTTTCACCATTATTAGTCCGGTTGCTTTTTCTTGATCAAGCGTGTCATAATATGTAAAGTGTTAAATATAGTTTGTGACTATATGAAATACCAAGTATGTGTCACAAACATAGACATCAACCACACAGAAAATAAACAATGTAATGCAAGAATAAGAGTAAAGCGATAAGTAAAAGGATAGACAAACCAACACGAGGATTTATAGTGGTTCGCCACAAGGACACCTTCCTTGCCCTACTCCACTCCCAGTCACCTACTCTAGAGTTCGTAATCACTACACCAACTCCTTATGGCGGAGAAGCCTTCACAACGCCGCTTACACCTTTTTCCGTACAAAGCTAAATACCGAAGTTCTTTCACACCAAGGCGAACCACACCTATCACAACGTCGCCTACCCTTTATACGGTGCTAGGCTAACCACCGAGTTCTTTCACACCAAGGAGAACTAATCCTATCACAACGTCGCCTACCCTTTATTAGGTACTAGGCTAAGCACCTAGTTCCATTACTATGGAGGAACTACTACCCATCACAACACAACACCTAATCTCAAGGAGATCCACTCCTTGTTACAACACCATCAAGGATATCACCATCCTTGGATCTAAACAAATACTATATGTATAACGATGCACCTCATCGATTATACGACCTAGGCATTCTTCACTAATGCCATTTACACGATCCTTCAAAGACCTTTCACTAATGCCTTCAACACGGATCTTCGGCACTCTTCACTAATGCCTTTGACACATCTATGACACCCGTTATGTTTTGTGGCCCAACATAACAAACCTTGTGTTTTAAGGCACAAATACATAAACCATCTAGTCTAGTCATAGATACAAGAATATGATACTAGACAATATCCAAGACAATGTGTCTAATGGATATGAACTCCTAGACTAAACATCAAGAACCCAAAGCATGATGTAGTTAGTCTTCTATGAATGAAGATGACAAGTTTCCCAAGCTTGTTGTATAAGATATTCATGTGCTTGTATCTTGTGATGGGTGATCACTTCAGTAGGTAAGGAAGCAAGATCTCTAAGCTTGCTTTGGAGGATCACTTCGGGAGTATGCTTACAACAAATGAGAGTTAGAAGCATTATGATCATATGAGATGAGTGTGGTTTACATGTTTCCTAATGATCTAAATATCCTAGATTTGGTGGAGAGAAACTATGTGTGAAGGTATGAGGAAATGGTAAGAAGTGGCTCACTATTTATAGAAGAAAACTAGCCACTGTTCCCCGGATCCCACGGATCCCTCCTCGAGGATCCGTCCAGTGCAGACATGGGGATCCATGGGACGCTCCCTTTTACCCATGGGTTTTAGGTTATGGGTCATGGGTTGGTCCATGGATATTCTTTTAGATTCAATGTATCTAATGAGTACATTGTATCTAGTCTTGTGGGTATGGGTTAATACCATGGGTTATGGATACGATCCATGGGTTTTGAGTGCCCACCAAGGGTACAATGTATCTAGACATTGGGTATGGGTTAATACCATTGGTTATGGATATGATCCATGGGTTTTGAGTGCCCACCAAGGGTACAATGTATCTAGACATTGGGTATGGGTCATGGACTTTGGCTTTTACCCAACTACATTCAATGTATTTGGTCAATGGGTCATATACTTAAGTTTCTACCCATTTATATTACCCATTATAATACATACTAGTTATGTATATATTTACCCAATATGTAAACACTAGTTGTTATACATAAACTATTTAACTAAACATGTTTTAATGGTTTGTTGGGGTTTGATCATAACGCAAAGATAACAAACATGTACGAACTCGTGTTGTAGCATACAAGGACTTGAGTCATCGAGAGGTGTTGAGTATGTTGAGACAAAATATAATTACAAGTAACTTATACATTTTACGTTATGTATTACAAGTTACATGTTTGTCATCAACAAAACAAATGAGAATGTATAGATTAAATATCGTAATATTTGCACTAACAACCTTCTCTTTCACTAACAGTTAATGTTTCAAACTGTTGCTTCAATAGATTTATATGCATCTTCTTGGAAGCATCATTACCTCCAAATCTTGTCTTGATAGCAGCCCATAAGTGTTTTGCATCCTTAGCATCATGAAACTTTAATAGGTGACCATCAGGAATAGCAGACAACAATATGTTGAGAGCCTTATCTTGATTTCTTTTGTAGTCACGGCAAGGTAGGTCGAGGTGGTTTAGGTTCTCCAGAACTGACACAGTTCTTCAAGAACGACATTACCATTGACAATCACATCCCATACCGCATGGTCTCATAATCGCAATGTAACGCCTCATCTTCATGCTCCGAGATCATATTCTCCCTTCTTGATGATAGGAATTCTGAGTGAGGTGATGGATGAGATTGGTGCAGCTTCAGTCGACATCTTTTAGGGTTTGTTGTTAAATTGGTTTTAAGGGTTTCATCTTAATCAAAGTTTCCACACAAGCTCTCATATCACTTGTTGGATCGATATACTCTGACCAAACTAACTATGTAGCTTGTAAGGGTTTAGCAACCTTGGATAAATCCAAAACTACTAATGATGAAACACTGATATAACTCTGTTTAGTATGCGGAATCTACTTCAACAAAGCTAAGAAGAATAGCTTTGAACTTCAACGATTATATTAAAACCAAACTTTGAACCTGCTTATTATACAGATTCACTAACCACCCTAATCGCTAAATAACTCTAATATCGTACTTGCATGTGTATCTCTAATGCCAATCTAGGGTCCTTTTATAGGCATAAGGAAAACCCTAGTCGGTTTACAATTTTGTACGACAAGTAAACTAATTCTAATCTAAGAATATTCTAGAATTACATAACAATCCTTAAACGATTTGCATAATAGGTCCTTTAACATAGCAAGATTTTGATGAGTCAGACTTGACTTTCTTCATAAGCAGTACTTTGACTTTCTTCATAAGCAGTACTTTGACTTAAGCAGTACTTTGACTTTATACCCCAACAAGTTGTCTTAAGTTGATATGCAAGCAATGCCTCAAAGAGTGTTGACTCATCAGATGTGAAAGATTAAGATCGAGGAGACATCTGCATAATCAGCTGTGAGATCAAGTCAGTTTTAGTGACGTTAGGAGGCTGAACTGGTCGGGTTTGCATAACCACCGGTGTTGTTGTAATTGTTTGCCTGAGCATTGACTTCAGATATGGGTAAAGTTGTTTTGCAAACATTTCTTTAGTTACAACAGGGACAATGTCGAGAAGGAACTGATGAGTATAATCCCTAATCTGCTTGTCCATTTCACCTTTGATGTCTCTGTTGAGGAATTGCTTTATCTGGTCTCTTTCTTCCATGAAATTGTTCATCTCATTGCCAAGTAAGTTGACCCTGTCAGCAAGCTGATTCAACTTTTTGTCAATAGGGCTTCGTCTTCTTGCTTGCTTGACGGCCTTTTGGATCTTGGTTTTGGCACTAGATGCCCATGTATCAGTGGGTTTCTTGACCGATTTGGAAGATGATCTGGTGGTTTTTTCTTTAGATGGTGGTGGTGAGGAGTGAGATGAGGACTTAGTTGTGGATGGGTCTTGAGGTGGCTCAGAAGATTGTTCAGGATTGTGTTCAGGATTGTCTTTGATGAAACTGCCAGCTTCGATTCGAATCCTTTCTTCCTCATCAGCTTTAGCCCGAGCTTCTTCTTCAGCCTTTTCCTTAGCGGCTTTCTCCACATCTTCATCTGTTATCTTCTCAGTCTTTTCTTGCTCTTCTTGCTCAAATTCGAACGGGACTTCATACTCTTGTTATTGTTGCTTTGTAGATTCCGTAGTGGTGGTACCAGTTCCCTTATCGGGTTGATTAACCGCATCAAGAACTGGTGTGATTAGTGCTCCACCACTGGAACCTCCAGGGCCTCTGGTTTGATGAAGGTTGAATTCTTTAGCAACATGCTCTAACCTCAGCTGCTTAAGAGTTTTGTGAAATGGTTGTTCATCCTTTGGTTCTGTGTCTTCATCAGAGCTTTCTTCTTCTTCTTCAGCTACTGGTGTCTTCCCTTTGTCTGATTTGGGACTGGGTGGTTTGTCATCTGACCTCGGTGAGGTTGTTTCATCTGTAGCAGTTTTGGAATAGTAAACCACCTCTTCAGACTCAGTATCTTCAGAATTGTCGTCCTTTGGAATAGGTTTCAGTTTGACATTAGGGCGAGCGCTCTGAGATGATACTTTTCTTTTGAAGCTTGGATACCTCTTTGGATACTTGAGAGCGCTCCCAGTGCTTCCGACACTACCAGTGCTTCCTGATCTTCTGGTCTTCTTGACAGGAACAGCTGAAGTCTTTTCATCCATAAAACCTACTTTATCTGCACTCACTGCTTCTTGATATCGTAGATACGACGGAAGACTTTTGATTGCGTCAGTGAGAAGGCAATCAAGTAGTACTGCACCTTGTTTCCTTGTTGATGAGTCTTTAAATCTGACAACGTTCAATGTAGGCTCATACAACACAGAATGATTCTTGGGGTCATTAATTCTCAATGGGATGTCCCGATGTTTCCCGAGAATGTTTTGAATCAACAGCTTCGTGTATCTAATAAAGGTAACCTTTGTCCCAGGCTTCTTGAAGTGGGACATCATATCTTCCCATATCAGGCTTGCATAGTCAATATGCTATTTGTTGACCATCCCCAGAAGGTTTGTAGGTGCATGAGTTTAGGATGCTCATGACCGCTGTCTCTTCCAGACACAGATTTGGCGATCATGATGTACAATGTCCTCCAAGGTTGAGGAATGTTCTTTAGATCGACTATGGAGTGCTTGGTAATGACTCCAGCAGCTTCATCGTACCCGATGTCGACCATGAATTGCATAATTGCCTCTTCATTTGGAGTAGGTACATAGTAAGTAGGCTGAATAGCAGGCAGAAGAAGAATAGTCCGTAGATATGCAACCGTGACAGTGACTTCTTTGTTGTTGAGAGTTACCTTTACATCATCTTGACCATCAACCTTTTCGTTGTTTCCCAGAATTGATGTATGTAGATTTCAGGAACACTTGTTGATTTGGTAAGCATGTTATTGTAGGGATGAACTTTAAGGATGTCCACAGCAACTCTGCATGATGATTCTGAGCAAGTGAAGTTCTCAAAATCGACCTTGAGATTGTTCTTTCCAATCGTCTTGCTGTAACCAGTTGGGAAGATATCTTCCATTGTGAGTTCGTTTGGTACGTTGACATTTTCCATGATGATGTCCATTTCGTGATCTGAAAGGTATTGAGACAAAAGAACCAACATATCGAAAGACATTACGTTAGTCAAAAGTTGATTTTATTGTCCAATTATTGAGGTTGTTATGTTTATGAATGTTACGAGTCCAAAGTCACATATTGTCCAATAGTTCAAAGTTGACGTGATAAGTTACGTGAGTATGTTAATTTTAAATGTTAAAGTCCAAAGTTTACTTAATCACACAACGTTTTAACTTTTGTAGCTTATTAGTGACATTTTTGTTTTGTGACATTATGAGTAACTTATTACAAGTTTGTACGCGTAACATTTCAAAGGTTACGTTACAATTTTGGCTTAGGCGTAAGCAGGTAAGCTTATGCGTAAACAGGGTAACCATAGGCGTAGGAATAAGCTTATGCGCAGGAGTCACCCTTAGGCGTAAGAAAGGCTTACGCGTAGGAGTGGACTCTTAGCATAAGGCTTACGCGTAGGCTTAGATTAAGGACTTACGCGTAAGGTTTACTCGTAAGAGTATCCCTTAGGCGTAGAAGTCCAAGTTTATGCATATCCTTCACAGGATACGCGTAGTCCATTGTAGACCCTTATGCGTAAGAGTTACGCTTAAGATTGATCTTATGCGTAACATCTACGCATAAGGTGATCCTTAAGCGTATAGTCCAATTAACCTTGATTCTGAAACTGGGACGCGTAGAAGCCTGAAATAGTTTAAGCATAACACTCATATTAACAAGTTTTCAATCACTTTCAAAGAACACATGGTATCACAAGTATAGAACAGTTACGCGTAAGACTGGTTTTAGGCGTAGACATAAACCCTAATTACAAATCCTACGTGTAAGAGTTTCAACCATGGAGAATCAACCAAACATTTTCTGGGTTATCTTATATGCTTAAGAAGTTAGTTTCCACAAGTTATAACATCAAATTCACACTGAATCAAAAGTACCCAATTATTTAAACCCTAAACCTTGAATTCAATCAATTAAACATGTGACAAACATATCCTAAGCATCCAATTAACCTCAAACACTCACAAATGAAAATACCCAAATCCACGCATAAAACCTAGATTATGAAAAACGATTAAAATCTATTTCTGGGTAGGTTTTGATGTTTGAAATAGGTTTATAATTGTCATTAACACTTTTTAACACTACCCATTTAATAATAACATCATTTTCCAAGATCATGAATTTTGAAACATCAAACCGTTGGATTCGTATGAAATTTAAAACCATTGTTTGAAATCACAAAACAAAGCTATAACAACTTACAAATTCAAGTTTTGTAGCACGGATTTTTGAATTGAATGTTAGGCGTGGATATTATGGTTGAGAAAATTAAATGTGTTGTAATAAATTTTTGACAATAATAGCCCCTCCACCTCAACCATTTTCAACCACGACCCATAACTTCCATTTTGGTTAAGCAAAACGTAATAGTTTGTAAAGAAACTTGACGACACTCCCCCTCGACTTTAGAAATAGTGAAATTTTACAATTTTGAGTCCGAGGAGAGTTTTAAACAAGAAACGTATCCATCATTACTGAAGAAACAACATCTTTTGGTAACATGCAAGTACAAGGTTTTATTAAACTGAAAATTATTTACATTCTCCCCCTCAACACTTGTTCGGGAAATTAATGAAAGTTTTGATAGAACAAAGTGTTGTCGGAATATTTGTACTTGCAATGTTTGATTGAAATTAGATAGAAGAATATTTTTGTGTTTTATCAGATTTTATATTTTTCTATTTTTGTTTTTTAAAAGTTTATTTACAAAAGAGGTTTTGGTGTTTGACTGGTTTTGAGATTGTGTTAAAAGTTCGTCCAGTTCCTCGAGTCAAACACCTCATGCCAATCCGTGGATCAAATCAAGAAACCTAGCAGAGCCAAGGCTTTGGTGAGAAGATCCGCCAGTTGGTGTTCAGTACATACAAAATATAATTCAACGGTACCCTTTTCCACATGCTCTTTGATGAAATGATATCGAAGATCGATGTGCTTTGACTTTGAGTGTTGAATGGTGTTGCACGAGATTGCAATAGCACTTCGGTTGTCACAGTACACCGGGATTCTGTTAAATACGTAACCATAGTCCTTGAGTTGTGTTCTCATCCAAATGACTTTAGCACAACACGCAGACATGGCTACATATTCTACTTCAGTTGAGGACAGCGATCAATCTTGCTTTTTCGATTGCCATGACACCAATTTATCACCAAGGAAGTGCAAACCACCTGAAGTACTTTTCCGAGAATCTAAGCATCCTGCATGATCAGCTTCGAAAAACTATTAGTTCAAAACCAGAACCCTTCGGATACAAGATCCCCAAATTAATGGTTCCCTTTATGTATCGGAGGATTCTTTTAGACTCAGAGATGTGTTTCTCAGTTGGTCGCGATCGATAACGGAGCAAAGATATACGAAAATACAATGTCGCCCATCGGTGTTGGATACATGAGAGACCCAATAATACTTCGGTATTTGGTAGGGTAAACCAATTTCCTATGCAAATCAGGGTCCAGTTTGTTGGTATGTGCCATTGGTGTGGCATAGGTATCACAGCTTTGCATTCCATGTTTGTTTAAAATTTCAAGAGCATATTTGGACTGACTTAGGAAAATACCACGGGGTGATTGATGAACTTGTAGTCCTAAGAAGAACGTAAGTTCACCCATCATTGACATTTCAAAATGTGTTTTCATAAGTTTTGAAAAAGCGTTTGAGTACTTTTTATGGGTTGACCCAAAAATGATGTCATCCACATAAACTTGAACGATTAAAATGTGTGCCCCGTGATATTGTATAAACAATGTTGGGTCGACCGATCCTTTGACAAAATTATGGGATAGAAGAAAAGATGATAACTCATCATACCACGCCCGAGGGGCTTGTTTGAGACCGTGAGAGCCTTGTTCATTTGTAGACGTGATTGGGGAACTCGGATCAACAAATCCTTCGGCCGACTAACATATACCGCTTCCTTCGCCACCATTCGAAAAGGCGGGTTTAACATCCATCCGATAGACCGTGATGTTCATGTGAGCCGCAAATGCCGAAAAATCCATACGACCTCAAGTCTAGCAACCGTGCGAATGCTTCCTCGAAGTCAATCCCCTCTTCTTGTCTATAACTCTTAGCCACCAGACGTGATTTATTTCTGATAACCGTACCCTCAGCATCTAACTTGTTTTTCCAAATCCATTTAAGACCAATAACGTAGACGCTGTTGGTTTTTCAACCAATTCCCATACTTCAAGACGTTTAAACTGATTCCGTTCTTCTTGCATGGATTCAATCCAGTTGTCATAAGTCATTGCTTCTTTAATGTTCTTGGGTTCAGATTGACAAGCGGTAAGTGCATAAATGCAATGTTCACCGTCAGTCTGAAGGTGTTGTCTAGTTACGACTGGTTGATTCGGGTTTCCAATAATGTTCACAAGAGGATGGTATTTAGTCCAACGATGTGTGGAGGGTTAATGTTGATATACATTATGCATATTAGGTGGATTCAATTAGCTTGTAGATGATTCCGCAACATCTGAAGTTGCAGTTTCATTAGCAAAAGGATTAAAGAACGCATTTGGATCATAATCTGCGGGTGTAGGTACATCATGATTCAGAAGATCATCAGCTGGTTCAACGTCATTGGATGCGGTTTGTTCGGATGTTGTTGTAGAATCAATTGGAGGTGCGTCAGCAACAGTTGTTGTTGTTTCAGGTGTATCAGGGATTGGATTATTATCGGGTTGAGCGTGAAATAGTTGATACATCGAGAGCACGTTGATCAATATCATCACTAAACATAGGAGCAAAGAGTCGCTCCATTTGACGACGAGTAAGTCAGAAGCATGGTTCACCGATGATGAGGTTCGGGGAAGTTAAGACGGTTCCAAGTCGCTTTTGCTCGAAGCCATTTCGTAAGCTCATCAAAATTAGCGTGAATCGCTTCCATAATCTCCCTTGTATGACGATTCCGTTCGGTATCCCTTTGAGTTTTCACAGATCCAACGAAGACTCAATGTCGCTTTTAGCCTTGAGCTTACCAAAGTCATCACGATCATTATTCGGTAATGAGAGCACCAAATACATGAAAGTGTTTGAGATTTGGTTTACGGTTATGGATAAGCTCATAAGGTGTTTTGTTGTGGCGTTTGGTTATCATAGAACGCCTCGAGTGTAGCATGCAGCTGACACGGCTTCGCCCATAAGTAATCTGGAAGTTTTGCATTAATTAACATCGTTCTTGCAGCTTCCACTAACGTACGATTTCGCCTTTCAACAACTCCATTTTGTTCGTGTCCGTGCAATTGATGTTTGATGCTCAATTCCCACTTTCTCATAATATTCACGAAGAGTTTGATTCACAAATTCAGCCTCCTCCGTCTGCTCGATTTGTCCGATCGTATTCAAGTCGAACTTGAATTTTCGTGAGAAAGGTGATGATCATCTGTGGAGCTTGATCTTTACTTCGAAGAAAATAAACCCAAGTCCATCTTGAGTAGTCATCAACAATTACTAGAATGTAGCGTTTGCCATTAATCGTCTGCACACGCATCGGGCCACACAAGTCCATGTGAAGAAGATGAAGCATATGCTGAGAGTTGTGTTCCACCTTTGAAGGAAAGTGAGCACGAGTGCTTTTCCCTTGTTCACAAGCTGAGCATAGATGATCTTTAGAATACCGAAACCTTGGAAGACCTTCAACTAGTTTGTATCGTGCAAGATTGGTTATGGTTTGAAAGTTCAAGTGTGAAAGTCGACGATGCCACAACCAAGATTTTGTAGATGTTTCCTTAGAAAGTAGACAGATGGGAGATGAAGCAATCATGTCTTGCATTGAGATTGTATAAAGGCTTGATGTGCGGTTTCCAGACATGAGATCGTTTCCTTGTAAATCACGAATGAAACAAGTTTTCTCCCTAAAAGCAACTTCTAAATCACCATCACAGAATTGACCGACTAAAAAAAAATTGTGACCGAGACCTTCCACATAATAAACCCTACTAATTTCGATGTTCCCATTGATGTAATCTCCGTAGCCCATGATAGCTGCGAAGTGATCATTCCCGAACCTGACAGTACCGATGAACTTTGAAACAAAGTTTGATAACAGTTTGAGATTGCATGTCATGTGCCGGAACATCCGCTATCAACAATCCGAGGATGGTCTCAGATCACCCAGATTACACACGCATTTACACGGTGGAATAAGTAGAGGTGGAACCCAAGAGTTAGAGGGTTCCGTTCATATCTGATTGAAACACACATGTTAATGATTTTAGGAATCCATTTAAAGCCGGTGTATTTTGTAACCATCTCTCGCTAAGTCCAACTTATTTTTTCTTTGGTCTTAGTGAATGCACTAGGTGATATTATCTTCCTAGGAGGTGAAGTTGGTTCTGTGACAATCCGTACTTTCAGGTCATTTCTTGACACGATACATGTCTCATTATTTCAACATTTTTAGTAAACTTGGTTTACTTGTTTCAAATTCGCGTAACCTGGGAGGTTTAGCGGCGAATTCATGATCATGACATCACGTACATTTCATATGGACTATGATTAGTCTACATTTCACTGACATCATGTGCATCTCATTAGTACATGCACGACATTTCATTTCACCCTTCAACGCGTGAATTTTATTTAATAATTTTTATCGCGTGAGTTTTTATTTTGATTATTTAACCCGTTACTTTCAAAAATGATCCCGAGGTATTTTTAAACTCACATTTAGTTCATAAAAACTATATTTTTAGTTTTCCTAGTGTTTCACATTTATTTGGTATTTTAATCGTAAACGTTTAATTATTACGTCGTTTTTCTTTAAAAATCTTACGATAATTATTTTATCACCCGATTTTCACAAGGAAAGTATTTTACAATTTTTATCACCTCAATACAATCTATTTTGACTTATTAAAAACTTACTTGTACCACAAATTACCATTTACCTTTACATTCATTTACTTACACATTTTATTTAACAAAGTTTATACATAAATATCTACAAGTAAAGTTTGAAAAAAAAAATAATATGGGAAGACAACCCTCCCAAAACCGCCAAGGGGAGGGTATGTCTTAATTGTGGCATGGTTCTATGTCTCAAATAATTCAATCTAGATACATAAGTCTTACACTCAAAATCTTTTCACATACATACATTATTTTCAAGGTGTTAAACAAGTTATTTCTCTCTTCCTTTGGCTCTCAAAACCGCCACTTCAAAGACACCAAAGGGATCAAGATTTTGCAACTTCAAGTGTGTTATAACAACCTAGATCATATCCTTTTCATGGTTTTGAAATAAAACCAAGGATATCTAAGTTTAATCCTTTGTTACCTACACCTCTTCACTTGCACTAGTAAGCATATTCTCATCATTTTATGTTTCCTTATCATTTTCATAAGTTTCTTTTCATTTTGAAGCTTATATGCATGTTATGTAGTTTATACCATTTATTTCATGATTTTAGAACTTTTATATACTTATAGTCATCCTATAATTATTCCCAAGTTATTCTTTGGTCTTGATGGTGATTAGGAACCCATGACACCCTAAGAAGGTGTATGGTAGGATTAGATTAGCTTTGGAGTTGATTTGAAGGGATTAGAATAGGTTTTGTCCGAGAAAACTATTTTCGTAAACTATATTTTATGCTCTGTCCTTAAAACGAATTTCTGAAAACCCACTGTTGGTACGACATTTTGGCCTTCATATTTAGAAAATATACTTTAAAACGAATCCGTGGCCTTTTGAACGGACAAAACGGAGTTATAACGGTTGGTGAATTTTTGAAGTTTGACGACTAAACGTATTTTTTTTCTGAAAACAGCAAACAGTTTTACATATTTCGGGTCAAAACGAGCCTTAAGCTTCACAAATTATTTCGACTTCTCAAAATATATTAGTTTACTTGATACGGCTAAGGACATATTTTACGTAGAAAACGGATTTGAAACGACAAATATATGGCCGTTTTCATCAAGTTGCCGTAAATATTAATTTCAAAAACTATATTATTTTTGACGTAACAAGTATTTCATTAGCTATATCGTCCATGTTTGCGCGCTTTTAACCATGATGTGAAACTTTTATAACGGTGTCTTCTAGTAAAATCAAGTTCATCGGCCATATTTTCCAAAACAAAAGCCGTTTGTCAAGCGGAGTTATAGTGATTTAATTACGGATGTTCAAACATTGGTCGAAACTCATTTCCCGCACACAATTAGCAAAACCACCATCTTTAGCCTTGGATATCTTTATGATCGAGACCTTTTGAACGAAAACTCCTGAACTGAAACTTTTAGATATCGACACAAACTTTCCAAAACCGTCGAGTTCGTTTTCTAACAATCGACGACACCGCTTTTACGACCACTTTTCCGGAGCCATTTTGTTGATTTCATGATTTTCCAACGACATTGTTTTGCGACGAAAAGTGGTAATTTCACCAAAATCATTATAAAACCATTGTAGGATGACATTTTGACGTAAAACATGTAAAGTCATTTTGAAGGGTCAAGACGTCAAAAGAGTATTTTTCGACGACGAGTAATATTTTCAAAACCCGTAAATGGTATAAATAACATATTAAGTGCATGCATAACATTACATTGCAACTCATTGCATATCATATCATTCGTAATAGGTCATTTATTTAGATTCACGCTATACCTCGTTGTATCCACTTTTGCCATCGCATTATTGTTCATGTGAGTTTTCATAGCCCTACTTTTACTTGCTTTCATAACTGCTTGGGGAGATACATGCTCATCATCTTTTATGACATTCATATCTATTTGCAAACTACATGCTTCACCGAACTTAATGTTTAGTCATATCTTATATCATACATTATTGTGTTTGAATGTCTTGGGATTATCATTGTCTTTGAATGTCTTGGGATTATCATTGTGTTGAATGTCTTGGGATTATCATTGTCCGAATGTCTTGGGATTATCATTGTGTCAATGTCTAGGGATTATCATTGTCAATGTCTTGGGAATATCATTGTCTTGAATGTTTTGGGATTATCATTGACTATACATATCTTGGCAATGGGTTGTGAACACAAAGTTGCAAGTTTTGTATGGGCGGACTTGAACCGAGTGGATTCACAATGCCTTTGCTCGCATAAACGATTTCTAAAGGCTTTACATTTCAAAACAAACTCTATGAACTCACTCAACCTTTGTGTTGACACTTTTAGCATGTTTTATCTCGTATCTAAGGCATTCACTTCATGGCATGCATTTGGACACATCATGGAGTCGTGGTGACGACGCCTCTCACTGGGTTTTACGTACCTTAAAACATCGCTTGAATTGTAACAAAATTATTTCCGCACAAGTTGATTTTCATTTGGGACCTACTTTGTAAACTCGATTATTTTATTAAATCAAGCGATGTATTTTCCAAACGACACTTTAGGTCGCTCAATATAACTGTGATTGTGATGCTATGACAACAATCCCGTGAATTCCATTCCACGCAAAACAGTAATTTGGGGTGTGATGATTGGCATCGAGCTTCATTATAGAGAACTAGGTTGCATCATTGACCCTAGACTATAACTACATTATCATAGCATCTCATCATTTCATCATAAGTGAATGTTCACTTTACATGCGGTTTTACGTACATTTTCGAGTTATTTACTTTCATTTCATATCGATTGTCACATGGATGCCTTTAAATTCCCATTCCATTATTCTTTCTTCATACTCTAATGTGGAGAATTCCTTGTCATTCCTATCACAATTTCCACATCAATCGACTCATCACCGATAACGTAGAATGCCGAGATA
>CM040242.1:68179601-68205956 GCA_022545495.1 Chrysanthemum lavandulifolium
AAAGTGAAATGAAATGTGAAACTGAGTACGAAAGACAAGTTATTCTGTTCCCTTTGTAATATCCCTTTAATTTTTTTTACTTGTTTTAATTTTTAATTTTTATTTTATAATTCTGTCTTTGTTATAAAATTACGAAACTAAAAGTACAAAATAAAAATATAAAGTTTAACAAGTTAAAAGAAAAAAAAAAAAAAAAAAAAAAAAAAAAAAAGAACCTTAAAATCTCTTTGTTCCGTTAATAAAGCGTAAAACTTCCGAAAAATAACGAACATAAATATAAGTCTGACAAATCAAAAGTAGTAAAAGATAAAAGATGCGGAACAAAAAACCAAAAAAAAGTTGTTTTTTCCTATGAATAAAGTGGGTAAAAGTAGGGTAGAAAAGGTAAGAGGGTATCGTTAGTACTACCCCTTTGTAGGTTATCGTATAACAAAACTATTCAATAATGATAAGGTACTTTTGTTTTTATGTATGATGTTGTTAGGCTACGTGTTAGGCTGGACACAATGGCGACCCAAGGCGATCTGGGTTTTGCCTATCACATCAGCTTTTTCTTTTCGACAATGATCAAGTTGTCACAATGACCACCTTCTAATTTTGTATTTTTATTTTATAACTAAAGGTTATCTGTTACCTTTTTTAATACCAAATTTAATTATGTTTTAATGAAAAACTTTTGGTTAGTAACGAGTGGGCGAGCTCGCGCGTTGTTGAGTGAATGCCTTGTTGATGGTTTGGAATTTTTGACAATTTAGTCAACAAACCTTCAAGTTAAACATGATCGAAACCAAAGGAATACATGGTTGTTTCAAAGGTTATAGTAATTATAACTTATAAGCATATAGTTTGCAGTAACAAAATAAATTAGGCACTAAGAAGTACTATTTCAAGTATTTTTTTCATACATACATAGCCAGACCCATGTGGCACCGGATATAACTATGTTAAAACTATACGTATCAACCAAACAAGTTTCAAATAAACCAAAACAATAGTCTTCTAAATGAAGGCTTAAACATGGAACCAAATATAGTAATATTTGTGTTACTCATAAATTCATAATAGTTGTGCTTAGATTACATATAATTGACTGTACTCAGCAAGAAATTAGCTCAAAACGTGCCCGAAATGATCTATGCATTCTATTGTCGTGCTACCTAATAATGTAATAGTACTGGTGCTTTCATATCTATAGAACTTCCACTTGTTCATATCATACGCGGAACCTGATACTTGATGATGTATGCTTGCGCATAGTTTCCCCAAAGAAATAAAACAATCCCCGTTTTCTTTTTAGATATTTTCTCGATCACATAATCCAGTGAATGGTTCCCACCCTTTCTTTGCATGAGAATTTTCCTGATGGTGTCTAACTGAAACCAAATTTTAAAATAGATACATAAAAATTGTTAGCATACAATTACAAAAACGTGAAAGTTAAACGGATGTGACAGTCTCATCCTACCTATATACTAATCTGCAGAATTCGAATTTAATTGTATTGATCTCAAAACTAAAGTGTCTTACTAATAAGAACATCATTGACCAACAAAACACCCTGCATGAAACAATGTAGTTTTTTATTAATACTTTTTTAAACTATCAAATAAGCTTAGGTCACTATAAGTTAACACAAGAATCAATATGTAAGAAATAAGATGAAGGAAAGATTGGTTGAACACTGTTGGGTTCAATCCCAGATAGATCTTATGAGCCTTGAGAGAGTATAGTACCTGTGTAATCACAAGAAAACTATGGAGAACCTTTACAAGAATTGTATTCACGCGGAAAATAAATACAATACTCAAGAAGACAATAAACACCAATTACTTTATCCTCTATGGATCTATATTAAATTACTAACAATGTTCTTCAAAAACGTGCATCAAGCCCTAGCCGCTAGTTTCTTTTATAGTACAAGAAACCCTAATGTTGCAGCTTGATAATCACGTAAAAGATATGCACTATCTATTCCTATTTTATCTCATGCATATCATAACTAAATAACTAATAACGCGGAAACTACATATCCGCAGAAACAAAATAACTATCCGTGGCAACTGCACTATCCTCAGAAACCATACTATCAGCATAAACTATAATACTATCAGCAGGAACCCACTGTTACATAATTCCTAACAATCCTCCCCTAAACTTGAATTTGACTCTGTTAACTTCAAGTTTCCAGATAGATCTTTACCATGCAAGAGGATTGAGTAAAACCAGCAACTGAAACCAGCAAAGTATCCAGCAGAACACCTAGAACCACCAGAACATCATTGAAGTCCATGATCCCATCAACAACTCCTAAAGCAGCAGCATCAGGAACCAGCAGCATCAGTAACCAGATTAGATTCGATAAGCCTTTACCAAGTAGCTACTCACTCTTGGGCTAGCTGGTTCTTGAGTGGAATCATGACATCACCCTGGTGAACCAGTTACCAGTCCAACACTTAGAACATGAATCAATGGTGTGTTAGAATACCCTAATGGTTTTTGGCAAACCATCACAGCCATCAACGGATTTGATTTGTCTTTACCTGAAGCCGTTAACTCAGGACTAGTCATGGTGTTCCACTGCCTTTACCACAAGCCATGAACTCGTGGGCTAGCCAACTCTTCATCTATGAGGACATGGTGAGTTGAGCACCATACAACTTATTGGTAAGTTGTCAACCATCCAACGGATTTGAGATCTCTTTACCAGAGCCGTTTGCTCATGGAGTAGCCAATGTTTGGTGTGTGAGACCAGGGTACATTGATAACCCTCTGATTTTTTAGTAAATCAGCAACTATCAACAGATTTGAGAATACTTACTAGAGCTGTACCCCCATAGTAAGTTAACTCTTTGTCACTAAGGACATGGTGAGTTAAAAACCATATATGAAGCACACCTATACAACATGATCCTCAAAGATGAAAGTTAGAAAACAAACAATATATACAAAAGTTTTTTTTTTTAACACCAAATAAATAAGAAATAAATATAACAACAAACCAGACATCAAGTTGAAGAAACAACAGAAGCAGCAATGAGCTTATCCTTTATCCTTTTTACCAGCTGCTCTGCATTAGTCATATCAGTCCCAACTAGAGCAGTAGAGAAGGCCAACTTCTTTTTCAACATTTGCTCTAGCAAATGTGCAAACAAAGGGTAATCCTGATCTGAAAACATATAAAGATAGACCCCAGACCAGGTCTGCACCACATGAATACTAGAGAGTGGATAAAAGTCTAACCAAAACCTTCCACCGAGCTTGACCTTCCCAAATCCTAAACCCCGCACCATCTTGATATTTGGAATCAAATAACACTGAAGATCACCCAACAACATTAAACCAAAGACCATTGCGGGATGAGATTCATAATGTTTTGACACCATTCCATAAAGTGCAATAAGATCTTGTCTATCCAAAAAATTAAGGATCTCAGAAAGAAATGTAAAATTCCTAACAGAGCCATCCTTGCGATAAACAGAGTTACAATCACCCAAACCACCAAGACCAGTAGGTGTGATTTCACATCTCACCAATGGAGACCAAACCACCAGCTCCTCATCAAAATCATCCTCCTCAAAATCCTTTATAAAAGAACTCTCAGGGGCCTGAAGATCAAAGGAACTCCCTTTCTTTCTTGCTAGACTCTTCTGTCTTCTGCCAGAAGTGGAAGAAGGAGAAGGAGTAGCATCATCATGTGTAACTTCAGGGGTAACACCTACTTCCTTTTCAGGTAAGGAAACTAATGGATTTTGTGGAGTGGACACCTGTTCTGTCTCATCAGTAGAAATATCCTTCTCTTCATGAGGTGGCACATTCTCAGCAGAAACTGATGCATGCATTTCAGTAGAAACCTTTGGAATGCTGGTAGAAGGAATGGATGAAGCCATCTCAGCTGGGGTCTCCTACGTAGGAATGGAAGCATTATCAGTAGAAGTGGGTGCATCATCAATATCATCAGTACTCTTCAATCTCTTAGGATTAGGGCCTTTTAAAAGAGATTGAGAGCGTTTCACCCTGGTATAAGGACTTAGACCATCCTTTTCCAATTTTGAGAGAATGGTGTTATACTCCTTGACTAACTGATCATCAGATAAGGATTTCACAAATGCCATACTCCACCTTGTATTATAAACAGCATAACTGGTATTCTTGACAAATTCTCTCATATGCTTCCTCTGTTCAGCTTGAGTGAGAGGTTTGTTCCGTTTTGCTTTAGCCTTTCGTTCTGCATCTGCCTTCTTTCTTTGATTCATCAAAGCCATGATATCATCAACATAATTTTCTGAATCAAAGGCAGCACCCAAGATAGATTGGGCAAGAATTGGATTGTTGGAAACACCACTAGCCAATTGACTCCAAGTATCATCTGTTAATCGTAGAGCTATATCATCCAATTCTTTCTTTCTCTGTGGTGTGACCTCAGGAGCTTTGTAAGACTGACTTTGAACCTCTGCATTATAAGTAGCTTGAGTCTGTGCAGCTACTTCCTTATCTCTTTGTGAAATCTCATAAAGTCTCAAGAGTCTAGCTTGTTCAGCCTTAAACGCATCAGAGTCCATATCCTCCTCTACTACTTTACGCTTTCCCTTATCATCCTGAGAAGCAGGCATGAGCTCAACCTCAACTGAGTCATCCTTTGGATCAAAGGGAATAAACTTAGAAGCTTCAGAAATAGACCTGTCAGCAGGACCTGATGATTCCTTATCCATACCCACCTTCTCAGTAGTAAGAGATTCAGGAGGAATGTCCACATGATCAACAACAACAGAAGAATCCACCATACTAGCTTTGAGGGCCATTTGACTTAGATAACTCCTCTTCCTATCCTGCCTCCTTTGAAACACTTGAACTTCTGGATCCTTTGGAGCTTGAGTATCTCCTAATGAAACAGATGCCAAGACATGAAGTGCCTCAAGATCAATATGTGTCCTCTCATTTCCCTGTTCCTCCTCAGAATCAGACACCACAACTCTGCTCCTCCTATTATTAAGCCTAACCTCCAAATCAGTCACTCTCTTCAACAACTTAACCAAAGCACCACCAAGAGTCTGCTTAGTCTCTTTAAGCTCATTCCTGGATTCTTGAAGCTTAAGTTCCAAATCATCAACCTTCTTGATATACCTGTTGAGTAAGCTAGACATATTCATTAGCACATTAGGATCCTCAGCTCCACCAGCAGGATTACCTGTGGTATTTGGAACTTCATTGGACCTTGGAGGAGACAAAAGAAAATCATCACCAAAAGTGGTGTCATCCTCAAAGTAATGTCTAGGAGGACTAGGAGGTTGAATAAAAGGGTGGGTAGGATTGACCTCAGTCTCAACAGGAATTTGTGCCTGTGATTTAGAGGCAATCACTGGCTCATCAGGAGCAACAATGACTGGTGAGGGTGGAGCAGCATGTTGAGGTGAAGGTGGTGGTTGTGGGTCATCGGCAAAGCGATGCAGAGGCATCAGCAGCAACATTGACACCTGTGAAACATAGCGGGTAGCAGGGTCTATGTTCTCCAAAGATAATTTGTTTTCATTGTTGCAAATAATTTAGCGATTAATTTAGTAATGACCCTTGGAGTTTTATCGAGGTTTCAATGCCTAATATCATTTGTAAAAATCTAGGATACATAAGAAATTTATGTTCGGTATCCTTCATATTCTTAAGCATTTCCTCAAAATATATCTTGAAAAATTATACTCTACCATGGGTCAAACAGTTATAGCATTTGCAATAGAGTGAAAACCGATCCCAACCCCATATTTGGGACTCAAACAACTGAAGTGGTATGGACTAAAACCTCCACTTAGGGCAAAACTTATTTTTATACCAAATTATTTTCCCATCATAAGGATACCCTAATTTGGTTAGTCCGAGATAATCTCATCTCTATTGTTCTCAAAGAGACCATCGCATCATCAAATTGTGGCGAGTCCTAATGAGTGACTCGGTTATCACATACTCTTCTCCATCAATGGTAGCCACAATCTCCTTGGTTGAACCAGTGGGAGATCGCTCATGAGCAGTGGACCAAAATTGCTTGACAAGAGAGTCATAAACAATTGATGGAGAGAAAGTGAGAGCATACCTGATCTTGGAGTGCAGGAGAAAATCAATCATTGAGTCATATAAATCACTCCTTTTGGCATGTTCCAGAAATGCAAATTTGTTGTGGTCTACTTTGTAATCGAGTGTCGCCATTGATGAGAAGATGGAAGATGAGCAGGATTCAAATTAAGAGGGAATTGTGAAATTAGATTGTGGGATACTTTTGATTGACTATTTAAATGAGTTACCCAAAATAGTCGTTTAAATTGACAGCAGATTCGGAACAAATCTTTGACCAATTTTGACTTTAAATAAATCCCGAATTAAATTCCCAAATTTTATCAAAACCAACAGCAATGAAAAGTCAACCAGCGGAAACCAAGCAGTCAAACAGCAGAAACCAATTAACTTTTGTCCGTAGTTATCAATCCAAAGCTACCAGCAGAATCCACAGCTCATCAGCAGAAATAATCACAATATCAGCAGCAACGAAGAAGGAATCAAATCAAATCTTTGACCCATAACAGTGCCTTGACAGTCTCCAATCAGAACTTTTAGCGATACAAATTCCAACCATCAATATTTACCATAACTTTTACCTACCTAAGATTCCATTAAGCCTATAAAACCAACCCCTTGCTCCAGCAACCATACAAACAAAACACATAACCCTAAGCACCAAAATCGATTGGCAAACAGATAATCATGAACAACTCCCCAAATCACCCTATTGAACTATCATCATCGACAAATGAACCAAACCGGCTTAACTACTTTCCTCTGGTGCATCCAACAGTGTGACTTACATCTCAAGGGAGCCTCCTAGCAAGTCACCATTTTACTACACTTCTTCGTAAGAAGATCTCCCAATCCTCCTCCTCATGTGGAGTTTGAAGTATCCAAATCTCGAGCTCAATGCCATGAATGAAGACACTAATGATGAGGTGAATGATCCAACCTACAAGCCACGCAACTTCAGGCCACTCAATGTTGCTCCTCTTGCTATTCTTCCACCAGGTGCTTCAGATCCAAATCCCCAACCCTCTACATCAAACCCCACCAAGAGAACCACTGTAATGGGTCTGGCTGCAGCGCCAGTGTGGGAATGGATGGGCAGGCGGGGAAAAGAGCATCATAGGATGCTAGAGTGGGGAAACAGAAGGCTAGAGAGGAAGCCTTGAAGATTGAAGCCATGGTCTGGAGGAGTGTTGAGTCATGCTTGTTATGTAATGAGTCTTGCACTGATGTCGCTACATCTTTGAATGCAATGTTTTAATGAATAAAAGACTTTTATCCTTTCTCCTTTGTTATATGTTCCCACTGATTGTTTGTTTGATACTAAATCTGCAAGATGGTTAGTAGAACACAGAACATACAACACAAATATATACATAAAATATACAAAATATACATAAATATACAACTTAACGCCTCCCCTTAAACCAGAATCCTCCCCTTTGGCACAATCCTCCCCTCAAATACAACAATCAGGGGTTGATCATGCCTATATGGACAACCAAATATTGAAATCTTGGACCATCAAAAGCCTTTGTTAACAAATCAGCAACATTTTCATCTGTATGAATTTTAACCACTTGAATAAGGTGTTTTTCATTAGCATCTCTAATAAAGTGGTGTCTAATTTCTATGTGCTTAGTTCTTTGATGAAAAACATGATTTTTAACAATGCATATTGTACTTCGGTTTTCTATAAAGATTTTAGTGTTCATAAAATTGAACCCATAATCCAATAATTGGTTTTGAATCCAAAGTACCTGACCATAACAACTAGCAGCAGCAACATATTCAGCTTTAGTAGAAGATGTAGCCACTATGGTCTGCTTCTTGCATTGCCAGGAGATTAATCTCCTTCCCAAGAACTGACAACCCCAGTAGTAGACTTTCGATCAAAGTTGGCACCAGCATAATCATTGTCGCTATAAGCTTCCAACTCAAATGGAGATTCTCTAGGATACCAAAGACCTAATTTAGGTTGGCCTTTGAGATACTTGAAAATCTTCTTGACTGCAGTCAAATGGGAAGTCAAAGGAGTGACCTGATGCCTAGAACAAGCACTGACTGCAAACATTATGTGGGGCCTAGAGGCGATCAAATACATGAGAGAACCAATCATTGATCCATAGAGATAGACATTAACAAAGCAGGATCGGTTCATTATTTGACTTATCCTTAGGAGCCTCATAGGGTGTAGTGGCGATCCTAACTAGTTCCATATCAAACTTCTTGAGAATGTCATGCACATACTTCTCCGATGAATGAAAATGCCATCGATTTACGCTACACTTGAAGGCCCAAAAAGAATGTAAGCTCACCCATTGCACTCATCTCAAACTCACTTTTCATCAACTCTTCAAATTCCCTGCACCAAGCTTCTTTGGTAGAACCAAAGATAATGTCATCTACATATACTTGCACAAGAATGATATCCTTAGAGCTTTTCTTGATAAAGAGAGTCTTATCAATAGCAGCTCTCCTGTATCCATGTTCCAGCAGGAATGAAGAGAGCCGAGCATACCAAGCTCTAGGTGCCTGATGAAGTCCATAGAGTGCTTTAACCACTTTGTAGACCATATCTGGATTGTGAGGATCTACAAATCCCTTTGGCTGAGTGACATACACTTCTTCCTCAATTTTACCATATAAAAATACACTTTTCACATCCATCTGATAGACCATGAAGCCCATGTAGGAGGCAAAATGCCAAGAAGATTCTGATGGCCTCTACTCTTGCAACAGGAGCAAAAACCTCATCATAATCAATACCATCTTCTTGTCTGTGACCTTGAGCAACTAACCTAGCCTTATTCCTAACCACAATGCCCCTTGCATCCCTTTTACATTTGAGAATCCACTTAGTTCCAATAGCATACTTACCAGGAGGCAACTGAACAAGCTCCCACACATTTTGATTCAAAAATTGTTGCATCTCGTCTTGCATAGCAGCTACCCAATCATCATCTGCCAGTGCCTGTGCAACACTGGTAGGTTCTACTTGAGATAGGAAACAAGCAAATAGACAATGATGATAGTCTATGTGATTGTTCCTATGTTGATCCTGAATGTAGCTGAGAAATGCAGATTCACCAAATTTTGTCTTCTTGACCCTGCTTCTAGTTTGCACAGTGGAAGTAGGATCACCATTGATTAGGGATTGTGGATGAACTGTGTTAATCCTCTTAGTTACATTTGGACTAACATCAACTGAAGTGGCCAGATTAGTACGAGTGGGACCAAAATCATCATCATAAGAAGAAGAGTCAAAAATGCTTGTTCTTGACACATGATGAATGCCATCCAATTCAGAGCTGGAATGTTGTGAATTGGCTAAGTCAGATGGACTTGGGAATCTGGTGGGAGACACATCTAAACCCAAAGAATCAACAGATGGAGTATTGGAGGGAACCGCAGGAACAACATCAATAGCGAAGAAGCGTGAACATGACCAAAGAACATCAACATCGCAAAGAATCGACCCATTATAAGAAGGATCACCACATTACCAGTGAGTAAAATGATACACTACCAAAGAAGATCAAAGTTCTTGCGGGCTTCAATAGTAGCTTTGCCTTAAGAGTTCCTCTGTATCTTTGGAGAATTCATAACCAAACTTTTCAGCATCATCCTTTGCTGCATGCTCTTGGCGTTGAAGCTTCACTAGCTCTTCTGCATATCCTAGATCACTTGAAGTAATATCAGAAGCAGCTGAGTCCTTGGTACCTGAAAAGTGGTTAGAAGGAAAGGAGGGAACAAGAATAAGTTGTTCATCACACTCTGGATCTGACTCATCATCTGAGGAACCTGCAATGTTAGTTTGAGCATCTTGTGGTTCTGCAGAGAGGTTAGATTTATAACGAGTATAACCTAAATGGTCAGTTAAATAGTCAAGATCAAAGTACCATTCTTGACCTGCTCCTTGAACATTTGGCTTGTCCTCCATAAATCTCAAATTCAGTGTCTCTTCAACCCTTTTTGTGGAGATGTTATAGACTCTATATGCTTTACTATGAGCTGAATAGCCTACTACAAATCCCTCATCAGCTTTCCCATCAAACTTGCCCAAATGATCACTGGTGTTAAGGATGGTGACATGACATCCAAAAGGCTTAAGGTGGCTAATGGTAGGAATCTTGCCAGACAGAAGTTCATAAGGTGTCCTTTTGTGAGGATTAGTTATCAACACCCTGTTCAACACATAACAAGCGATGCTAACTACTTGACCCGTAACATGGTAGGTAACTTAGAATCGCAAGCATAGATCTTTGCTTCAATTAGGGTTCTGCTTTTCCTTCAAGAACTCCATTTTGTTGTGGAGTCTGGCGGTGCTATAATCCTTTTGATCCCCTTTGTAGCACGTAGATCTATCAATTTAGCATTCTTGAACTCGTCCCATTATCACACCTAATGGCTTTAACCTTCTTGTTCAACCGATTCTCTACTGTGGCAATAAAATCTTGAAGAACTGGAATGTTTCATCTTTAGTCCCCAAAAGAATGCCCAAGAATACCTACTATAATCATCAGTAACCACCAAACAATAGTACTTGTGATCAATGCTTCTGATAGATGTAGGACCAAAAAGATCCATATGTAGAAGCTGTAAGGGCTCAGAAATAGTGTTGATAGCAGTAATGGACTTATAGAAAGCCTTGTGTTGCTTTCCCTTGTTACAAGCCACACAGTTGTGCTCATTAGTAAAGACCTTGGAAGGAAGTCCATGAACTAACCCAAGTTTAGCTAGCTTGTTGATTGTTTTGAAATTCACATGAGCCATCCTTCTATGCCATTTGTTAGATTCATCCAAGGATGCTTTTGCCACCAAACAAGCTAAGTCACCTGCAGGCTGAACTTCATTGAGATTGAATGTATATAGATTATGTTTCCTTGGCACCTTCAGAACAACTTGACTGTCATCATGTATCTGGAAATATTTTGAGAGAACAAGACATTCAATATCAGTGAACAACACATAGTTTTTCTTGTTGCAAATTTGGGACACAAAAATAGATTGAAGTTTCTCAATGCTTCCACATAATACACATTCTCAAAGTCTAGCTGGGCAGTTCTAATAGTTCCCTTCCCTGTTTATTTACCATCTCCTCCTCAAAAAGTAATAGTACCTCCTTGAATAGATACAAAATCATGGAGTCTGTCTCTGTTCCCTGTCATACTCCTAGAACAACCACTATCAACAATGCCTAAATCTTTATTAGAAAGAGGATCATCCTACAAGATAAAAATATACAACAACATTAGTATGCATGGAGACCCAAGTCATCACTGAATTGGGCCTACCTTGTGGATCATATTAGGAAAACCTGCAGATTGATGAGATCCACTATTGTTCTTGGAACCCCTCATAAAAGATGGTCGATTGTATGTCCAAGAGCAACCTGTTGAGGGCTTAACAGCAGTATCCCACCTTGCCCCCCTTTTATACAATGGGTCATTATTAACAGGCCTGTATTCATTTTGAAAATAAGCACTAGTAGGGTGCGTATAATGGCCTATAAATATTCTTTTCCAACTAGATGAAGATGACTGTCAAGAAGAATCGGGTTACCAAGAAGAATCGGTCTACCAAGAAGAATCGGTCAACCAGCAGAATTGGTTCTGCTGGTCCTCACATGTGTTCCAGAGGGAACAAATGGAGGAATGTTGGTCACATCATTCCATACAGATCTATATCTCTGTTGATTAGTACAAACATTCATATGTTTCTCATAAAAATCACAATCTTTGATAAGATGAAAAGTACTTCCACAAACAAAACATGATTTCTTCTTAAAATGCTTGTTCAAAACAGGAATAGTCTCATCACAAACAGAATTATTCAAACCACAACCAAAATCATAATTGTTTTTAACAAAATCAACAGAGCAAGAAATGTTTCTAAAAGAAGTTGTCTTTGAAGAAGGTTCTTTAACAGCAACTCTTGGGGCATAGTGAACTGGTAAAGGCTTGGGAGAGGCAGACTTTGAAGACTTTTCATTTGAATCACAACTGGCATAGTCTTTAGATTGGGTCTCTGAAGTCCTGGAAGAACAAGAGACAAAAGTATTAGATTCACTGCCATTGTCAGACAAGTCTTTGGACTTTTGACCATAGGTCATATGTGACTCATCTGAGTCTGAGTCTGGGTTGGGTGGCTTAACAATACCATTTATAGAAGAAGGAACTGATGCAGGTTTTACTGACCAGGTCTTAATATTTATAGTGTCTCGCTATACCTATGGTCTACCCTAATGCACTAACGGGCAGTGTACCCGGTCGTGTGTAGTGTAGTAAATGGTAAAGCCGAGGTCGTCCCAAGAGCTATGTGTGTTGGATTATTACTAAGTCTAATTGTCACAGAATAATAATGGTTTTGATAGAGATTTAATTAATTAAACTACTAATGCAGAATATAAAAGAAAAGCAAATAAATGGTAAAGGGAAATCAATAGAGGAATAGTGGTGCTAACCTAGTCAATCCTCCTAGCTAGTTATGTCTACGTCTACCTACTTGAATTACTTGGTGGGGTCAAATTCGAGAGGACAACATTTGGTCAATTCGCCTAACCTATCAAAGAAAGATGCCACCACAGAGAAATCGGTGCATCATCATAAGTCCTGTTGTTCCCGGTCCCTTGCCGAGTCATTAAGTACCGCTACATGCTAGATTCTAAATAGTGAGTGCCCGGCCGTTAGGAACTTAGACACTACCCCCAATTCTTAAGTTCATCCAAACGATAGGTGATCGGTTGGTCAAATCGCACAAGTAGAAAGGGTCGTCGGTTGGTCATATCTTACCCTTCCCGTCTCGATCCGCTCACCTAGGGTCGGTTGGTCATATCTCCTAGGCAATTGGCCTCTATCGCCATTCAAAACTACCGAACCAAGGGTGACTACCAAAGAACTATGCATGCATACACTTAGAAATAATTGTGCGGAAGTAAAGGTAAACGCAAACAAAACAATTAAGGAATCATAACTAGGCTAGCACCAAAGAGTGCTTAGTCGCTCATATTAATCATGCAAATCAATTCAATATTCAAAGGTACGAAATACATGAATTGAAAGTAAAAGAAATAATAAACGCTAAAGCTTATCGTAATGGTGTGACTTTCTCTTGGAAGCAGACTCAGTATGCTCCCCTAGACCGCCTTGAGCTTTTCCCACATTCTCGAGTGTTGTGTGTGGAATGGGATGCTTTGAAATCTTTGGAATTTGTGGGGTATTTATAGGCTGTGTCCGGGTTACTGGCGTAACCAATAGAGGAGTTACGCCAGAACCTTCTATTTCTTCGTAAATGCACTAGATCGCTAGTTACGGCGTAACCTTATAAGTGGTTACGCCGTAGTCTTCAATAAACTCGGTTACGTCGTAAGTGATGCATGATTACGGTGTAAGTATATCGCGTGGAACCTCTTTTGACCTAATGGAGTTACGTCGTAACCTTTGGGAAGAGTTACGCCGTAACCTCTTGATAAGTTGGACTTATGGGTCACGCAATAGTTACGGCGTAATGTGAGAGACGAGTTCGCCGTAACTTCTTCAAAATAAGCATACCGTGATAAATCTTTAGTAATGTTTCCATTTCGCGTCTCTTTAGCTCTAATGCTCGTAATTTACCCGAAAGTGGAAAACAATGGAAAACAAGCGTAAATCCATATAAATGATATAAATAACGAGCATTATCTGGGAAATTGACACTTCATATTCGGGACTATTTGATGTTATCAAATATCCCCCACTTGAACTCTACTTGTCCTCAAGTAGACCTTATTAGATAGATTCCTAAAAGATATCTCCCAAAACCTAGAAAATATGAGTTTACAAATCCTTTATGCTAGAATAAAACAAAGTCGAACACCTCACGAAGGGGAACAAACACTCAAATCTCTCAACTATTCTAAGTGTCAATTTCGGGGTGATCACTCAATCGCATAGTCATAGCATGTATTCTATCATAAGCTTGGCGGTTACACAAATCTCTACCACTAGAGTTAAGGGCTAAACAATTCTTGAAGTCAATATGGGTAGACACGACAAAGGTTAAGGGGTGACTCGTCATTACTAACATGTCACGGCGAAGTGGACAAAATCAATGATACATGACCAAATCCATGGCCAAGAAACCAAAGATTGCTCGCTGCATCACCTAGACATGTTTCATGACTAAAGGGTAGGATAAGACATGGGATATATATAATTGGTGTAAAATGAAAAACAAGCAGATACTCTAAATCTATAACTAAGTCATCACCACTTACCGTCCGCCCAAAGTTCAAGCTTAGAAGTCTAGAGACCGGATCATGAAATGCAAGGTAGATGCTTCATTAGAGGACGTCGTGATAAGCATACTACCTTTTCTTCTTCTGTTGGCAAAACCACCAACTCCAATCTTTAAATGTGACCGAGGTGGCCTCCTCGATACTAATCAATAAAGCTCATACTATAGTGCTTATAACATCGCACTTTACAATATCATAACTCAATCAACTATTTTTTATTTTTTTATTTTTTTTTTCGAATCATCATTTTTTTTTTCTTTTTTCAACATAACATAATAACATAATATCCCCCCACTTGAGATGAACAATGGGAATCGGGGGGTCTTCAATGATCTTTATAAATGTTGTCGATGAAAGCGTGATTTCCAAACCTTTCCACTCGAACCTTGAACTTAGACAAGTGATGACTTCCCAATCACAAATAAAGACTACATGGTAGGCTAAGGTGTATAGGTGTAAAGAAACAATATATTGGGTTGACAAAATGAAAGGAATGGCTCAGAAGGGTGTATCTAGGGGTATCTTGCACTAAAGGGGAGTGCAACAAAAGGGTTTCACATGGGGGTCGAAAAGTCGAGGTGACTAATCGATAGACTCACAATGGTAGGCTGTTTGGGTGATAATCCTATAATATTGCCTTCTAAAACTGAAAAGTCCAAATACATCGAGCTAACTCAACATACCTCGTCTATGGTCTCGAAATGATGCAAAGGCCAAGTTCTAAAGTTTACAAGCTACCGACACACTCATAATTTGGTGGATTTGGGGTAAAATATTGGAAACGGATAAGGCTAATCTCACCATGTAATGTCAAGGGTTGTATGTGCTCGGCTAAGGTCTAATCTAGTTAGGTTCGGAAAAACATGTCAAAATTTAAAAAATGGCATAATTTTTCAAAATAAACTAGAAAAATGAGGGTGAAATAAAGTTCAAGAGATAATTCTACTCCGTCCCCACTTGAATTATACAAAGTCCCTTTGTACTAGGCATTAAAATAAAGGTGAAGAGAAAGGTAGAATTAGAGCGAGAACTTCCCGAAATTTTCTCCAAAAGAAGAAGGCCCACGAGAAAGAACCGTGCCTTCGTTTAAGCGTCATGAACAAACTTCAATCCACGAAATCACAATACCGACAAGCATAATTCTAAAAGAAAAAAAAAATAAAATGAAAAACAAACATAACTCACTTCGTAGGAATCACGGTTGCATTTAGCGAATGCAACAAGTTTTTAAACCACTTGGTGTCCCAAGTGGACGAGTGAAGTCTCGTGAGGGTTTACAGGAACACACCCACAAAGTTCATTTAAAACTAATACAAGGTTCTTGTGTTTTAAAATGAAAGAATTAAAGCGAGAGAGAGTTACGTCGTAACTCCTATGAGGAGTTACGCCAGAATCGGCAAAACATGATATGAGTCGTTAGCGGTAGTTCTGGCGTAACCACATATATGAAATTACGCAGTAATTGGTAATGCGTCAAGAATTTCACTGCTAAAATGTTGGTTACGTCGTAATCACCAAGATGAGTTCTGCCAGTAACTCTGTTCAGAATCAAGAAGCTGCAGCAGACAATTAGTTCCTCGTTTCTGCAAAATGGTTAGAAAACACAAAACCCTACTGAAAGGAAATAAAAAAAAAGAAAGGGATAATTCGGGTTGTCTCCCAAAAGAGCACTTTTCTTTATTAACGAGTCTTTAAGTTAGACTCGGAGCCGTGGGGCTCCTATGGGGTCTTTGGACATGCCCCACTTCCACCACAGAGAAATCGGTAGACCGTCATAAGTCTTTGTTTTCCGGTCCCCTGTCGAGTCATTAAGTATCGCTACATGCTAGATTCTAAATAGTGAGTGCCCACCGTTAGGAACTTAGACACTACACCCCCAATTCTTAAGTTCATCCAAACGATAGGTGATCGGTTGGTCAAATCGCACAAGTAGAAAGGGTCGTCGGTTGGTCATATCTTACCCTTCCCGTCTCGATCCGCTCACCTAGGGTGGGTTGGTCATATCTCCTAGGTAATTGGCCTCTATCGCCATTCAAAACTACCGAACCAAAGGTGACTACCAAAGAACTATGCATGCATACACTTAGGAATAATTGTACGGAAGTAAAGGTAAACGCAAACAAAACAATTAAGGAATCATAACTAGGCTAGCACCAAAGGGTGCTTAGCCGCTCATATTAATCATGCAAATCAATTAAATATTCAAAGGTATGAAATACATGAATTGAAAGTAAAAGAAATAATAAACGCTAAAGCTTATCGTAATGGTGTGACTTCTCCTTGGAAACAACTCTGTATGCTCCCTAGACCGCCTTGAGCTTTTTCCCACGTTCTCGAGTGTTGTGTATGGAAAAGGATGCTTTGAAATCTTTGGAATTGTGGGGTATTTATAGGCTGTGTCCGGGTTACTGCGTAACCAATAGAGGAGTTATGCCGTAACCTTCTATTTCTTCGTAAATGCACTAGATCGCTAGTTATGGCGTAACCTTATAAGTGGTTACGTCGTAGTCTTCAATAAACTTCGGTTACGCCGTAAGTGATGCAAGAGTTCTGGCGTAAGTATCGGCGTGGAACCTCTTTTGACCTAATGGAGTTACGTCGTAACCTTTGGGAAGAGTTACCAGTAACCTCTTGATAAGTTGGACTTACGGGTCACGCAATAGTTACTGAGCATAATGTGAGAGAGGAGTTCCAGTAACTTCTTCAAAATAAGCATACTGTGATTTAGTAATGTTTCTATTTCTGCGTCTCTTTAGCTCCAATGCTCGTAATTTACCTGAAAGTGGAAAACAATGGAAAACAAGCGTAAATCCATATAAATGATATAAATAACGAGCATTATCGGGGGAAATTGACACTTAATATTCAGGACTATTTGATGTTATCAGGAACTGAATGCACTTCACCTTGTTTAACATATTTAACAGGTTTTCTATATTTATCTTCCTCTTCATCAGTGACAGGATTAAAAACACTATATTCATTAGGGTCATAAATCTCATCTGGTGTAATATAATCCTTGAACCACGATGCGTCTTTGAAGTCGAGCTAAATCACACAAGCCCGCCACTTGTGAATGGCGGACCGTAACCACTTAAACCGCTTAAGCACGAATGCAATGAAGATCCGGGAGTATAGTGTTTCCCAGGTCGTTATGTCCCAAATGAAGCTATGCAATGGATTATCAAACGTATAGTGATCGCGAGATTTGAACGGGAAAAGGATTTGGTTATGATTATAACTACGGAATAAGCCAACAAATTACAATGGCTTAAATGCAAATTAAAGGAAATTAGAAAGATAAAATCTATTAAATAAACGCTATCACTATATTTAAAGTGATGAACGTTTAAAACCTAAAACGTACGTTTAAATTAAAAACTACGTAACGTACAAAATAAAAAGTGAAAATACCTACGGATATGAAAAATACATTTTTACAATCCTAATTATATAAGAAATTTATTAGAAAAGGAAAATTATTTTTAAAACTATTTAATTAATTTTTGTTAATTAAAAACTATTTTAAACTATTTAATAATACTCTAAAATAAAAGAAAATATGAAATAAGACTAGAAAAATAAAATTAAAACTTAGAAAAATCTAAAATATGATAAAACAAATTTTAAAACTGAAAATATATTTTTTTTGACTTTTTATATATTTATTATTAATTAATTACTATTTAAATCTAATTAAAATGCTAGAAAATACTTTTTAAACTAAGAAAATTATGGAAAAATATTTTTGCTTTTTATATTTATCTTAACTTAAGAAAATGAAAATTATTTTTTGAAGCTTTTCTTAATTATTTGTATTAAATGCTATTTAAAAGTGCTTAAAAACTAATTTAAATTAAGAAAATAGCAAATGAACTTGGAAAAATCTGAAAATTGCAGGAAAAGTCTAAAATAATATATAGAAGCTAGGAAAATTAGAAAACAGGGCTTGTTTGGAGGATTATGCAAGCTGAGTGAAAGTGCTTATTGAAATAAGCACTTAATTAACAAATGGAATCCAAAGACTACCAAACTTAGATGAAGCTACTATAAGCTAAAAGAACTGAAATGCAACAAGATTCAACAAGCTCTAACCACTGGATTGCAAGTTTGATCAGATTGATGAGTTTGAGATTTAAGCTAAAGAGCAGATTCTGGGGCCAACTTTAAGACCAAGAATAAGCAATCAAATAAGCTAGCAATTAAGAACAAAGACTTAGAACCTACACTAGACCTAGGTGAGACCTTGTAAACTAAATTACAGATCTAGGTGAGCCAAAATGAAACCTGTGCAGACCTTTCAAAACCTGCACAAGCCTGTGCAGGCAACAGTCCCCTGCACAGGGCATTTGTGCCATTATTGAACAACAACTTTGAAGCTTAAACAAAATTCACAAAAATGTAAGAAATTGGACATAAGAAAATAGACCAGGAGCACTTTCTAAAACTACAATTTTCATGGATATTGACTCAGAAATGAGTGAATGAAAAATCATTCTCAGTTGGCCAAAACTGAGTTTTTTTAACTTTTGACTTTTATATAAAACTAAAAGTTTGACTAATCTGAGGTTTGCAACTGATTTAAAGGACTTGTATGTTATATTAAGCTAAACTAAGGTTGGATGCAGCTATATTATCTAGTTATAAGCAGATTTGATGAGATTTGAATCCCAAAATCCTAACAGTTAACTGTTAAGGAAGGGACAAGGAAGATTTTGACTTTTGTGAGTTGCACATACAACTTGATGACTCAAATGAGCTCAAATGAACAACACAAGCATGATCCAACAGGTTTTAACCAATGTACAGACCTTTAGCACAGTTTACATGTAAAATCCAAACACACCTTAAAACTTTTGTTTGCATATTTAAATGAGCTAACTTCTAATCTAGCTAATTTTAATGATTAAACTCAGTTAAAATTACCTAAATACAAGTAATTAAACAGACTTAAACCTTATCTAACCACAAATACAAATACAAACTCAAAATGTGAACTAAATAAAATTGGCTGGATATATACTCACATGTGTCACCAAAAGAGACCAATACCAAACCCAAAGAACCACTACACTAATCTATTTAAACCCATATCCATCATCTCGCATTACCCAAATCGACTTATTCCAATTTGAGCCCAAAGTTGACTTTTGTTGACCTTAAGTGAAAAGGCCTTCAACTGTTTCCAAAGCTTGTCAAAAGCTTAAATAAGCTTGATTAAACTTGTTTAAGTGAGGAAAGAAGCTATAGGCAGCTTAAATATAAGAGCATGAATTTGAAAATCCAAACAGTAAACACAGAAATAAGAACTTTAACCAAACTTGAATTTAATCCTTAAAACAGATCACAGTGGTACATTAACTTGAGTTTGGATCATAGGAATACAAAATTACAGATTTTAAACTAGATTAAGACATTGAATAAAAAAACGACATTAAAGGAAAAAAATAAAAACTAGCTACCCTTCTTCAAGCTTCATTCTTCCCTTTTTATAGTTCCAATCTGTTTCTCTCACATGTCTGAGCACATCCCACATCTGTTTTTGGCCATTGGATCACTTAAGGTCATTTTTGGCCATTCATTGTTTTTGGCGGGAAAAGAGGTTTTTAACCTGTTGTGTGAGATTGAGTGTGGGTAAGGTGAAATATTAATGATTTTGGATGTAGTGGAGGAGGGGGGACATGGAAGAAGATAAGGTGATGGCTTGGTTGAGTGTTGCAGGAGATTGCAGAGAAAGTGGGGGAGGAGAAGGTGTTGGCGCCAAAAGGTGGGGTGTTGACCAGTGTTTGACTGGTTAATAATAAAAGGGAGGGTCCAGAATTAGAAATGACAGGGGGCCAAAATGGGTGCAAGGGTCCAAATTGGTTTGCAAAGGTTTAAAACACAAGGACCATTTGTGTAACTTCTGAAATTTGGAGGACCTAAACCTGCCAATTAAGCAAAGTTTCTCCAAGGGTTGAAATTGACAAGCTTCAAAAGTATAAGGACCAATTTTGCCATTTTCCAATTTTCCGGGGGCCAATTTTGCCAATTTTCAAACTTGGAGGACCATTTTTGTAATTTTCTCAAACTTTTGATATTTTTCACCAAAGGACTAAATTTGACAACTTATGATTTTAAAAGGACCTTTGGTGACTTTACTTTTGAAATTATGTGCTCGGGGACTATTTTGATGACTTTGGAAACTTGGGGACTAAAACGCAATTTTGCAAATTTGATATGTTTTTCATCGATTTTGATACTTTTGCTTTTAAAACACATAAAACACCGGTTTGTGATATTTTGATCATTTTGAAGTGTTTACGAGTGTTTTCGGATGATTTTGCATTTATATTGTACAAAAATGATGAGTATTTAGACACTCATCAATCCCCACATCGAGATATTGCTAGTCCCTAGCAATGATTTGAGAAAACATAATGGATTTTAATCTCTTTACCAAAAGCCATTACTCGGAGTAGCCAAATGTTTCAGATTCAAGTAAGAACCATGGTACACCGATAACCATGTGATTTTGAGCAAACCACCGACTTTCAACGGATTTGATTTTGTCTTTACCGAAGCCGTACCTTACGGACTAGCCAACTCTTAGATAAATTATCAATATTATCTTTGGTGAGTGATTACCAATTATGGATTTTCCATCGCCTTTACCACAAGCCATAAACTTGCGGGCTAGCCAACTCTTCACTTTTTAGGATATGGTGAGTGAATACCATACAATTTTGGGCAAATTGCAAGCCGTCAACGGATTTGATATATCTTTACCAAGAGCCGTTTGTTCCTGGATTAGCCAATCCTTTTGTTTATTAGACAAGGCGGATGATGACCAAATGAGAAAGTGTAAAACACTTACTCCAAAAAAATTTTGGCCAAAAACGGGAATTGGTATAATTATATGATAAAATTCGTGAGAATTCCCCACACTTAGAAATGAATATTGCCCTCAATATTCAAAGTACCGTGTTATGCGAAACAAAGAACGTAAAGGGAAATACTACGGCCATTATTTAGAAAGAAGATTTTTTTTTTTTTTTTCAAGATACTTATATATATATAATATGTGGGGCATCACCCCACACTAAGGTGGTAGAAAGGGGTAAGAAGGCGAAATATGGGTGAAAACCCATATGGTTCGTAAGCTCGTTTTTGATTTCCGAGTCGCTAGCTTGACTCGACCCCGCATTCATTGGTTCATGGGGAAGCAAGGTGGAAGAAACAATCTCCATCGGGCTTTCATTCAAGATGTTTGGATAAATATTGAAGTACGTGAAAGTTCCACACCGATGAGATATACAGAGAAAGACCCGGCTCATAAATGATAAATGAAAATGCCGGGGTCAAAGATAGTGTCCTCACTCCCGAACGAGTGAAGAAGGGAGGAAGTCATCGAGTAGGTGAAGAAAAGAAGGAAGATCATGATGACGATCATGATAAGATCTTCTTCCTCAGGATCAAGTGCAGTTGCACTCGTTTGGATTTTATCGGTTGAGCTCTTTGGTTTGAAAAGCATCTCGGGAGGGAGGGTTGGAAAATTTGTCATAGAAATACAAACTCTCATGATTGAGAATTTTTCCCCCCGATCATGATTTTTGCCATCCAAGCGATCATACTCCGGCGGAGTCATGATATGAGTGAGTTCACCGGCGAACTCCTCATGAAGAGAATCATTCACATGATGTGAATTTGTGAATTCTTGTTCCACTGTAGACTCATCACTATCCTCAATCTGAGTATCAAAGAGTGGATTCTCAGAAATTAAAGTGAATTCAGAGTCGAATTCAAATAGAGGATTAGTGAGAGTTGTTTTGAATGCTTGGGAACAAAGTGATTAATATTCTCTATTGGATTTGTTGGGATAAGAAGTGAGTGAACGATCATTATCAAGGAGACTTTCGCCTCCCGGATCGGCTTCAAATCAAAGAGTGGATTGATGTGAGTGAGTTCATCGGAGAACTCCTCAAAAGGGATCGACATCGCATTGTGGAAATGATGCCTCAACGTACTCGATGTTTCCAAAGGAAGCACAATCGTCGCTAAGATCGGAGAAAGTTTCAAAATGATCTTTTGAACACTCAAGAGGGAAAGAGAATCACACATATGGTCAAAGTTCCTGTGACTCTCTCGGGATTGGGACAAGGTTCTCAACACTAGACTTTATGAATTGTCGATTCCTTTTCGTGAACAGTGTCAAGATGCTCGTCCCCCATGTTCGAGAGTGAGTGGGAGCTTGGTGTGATAGCGCTTGTTTGAGATGAAATCTCAAGCTCTGGAATATCAAGCGACCGAGGGAGTTGAGAAGTATTATCTTTAAAAGGATAAAACTCTCTCGTCATCATCATACTGAGCGGCCTTAAGAAATTGGGAGCGTCTTAGAGCCGCATGCTCTAGGACTAATAATTCCTCCCTCGATTGGCGGGCCTCTCGCTCTTGACTAGCAATTCTCCATGGTCTTTTCACCACTCACTTGATCCTTAAAGTTTGCATCATATCATTAAGTGTTTTCATAGCGGTTTCAAAATCACGGAGATTTCATGAGACAACGGCTCGGTGGAGTTTGAGCCGTATGGTCTTTGTGGAGGTTGGAAATTGTCAAACATGTAAGAGTCATGATTGTTACAAGGAACTGGGTTCCTATTTGACAATCGAGTGAAATGGGGACCTCATGAGACTCAACAAGAAACTGTTGAGTCGGACAGTGAATCATATGGATTTTGGTCATAGCCAAAGTTCTGAGCATCACTGGAAAACTGTTCATAGACAAACGCGTTTCCGGATTGACACTCAAATCCTTGGTGAGGACCTCCACAAAATTCACAACAGATATGTTGGTTATATGATGATAAGTCGGGCTGTGGTGGGTAATTGGAAAAGTTTGAGGGGTCGTTAAATGAGTTCGGATTAGGATCATAATCAAATGAATTCCTCGAACCACAAAACAAACAACTCCCATTATGAATATCATTACCACATTGTACACATGTACACCAATGACAGGGTGAACCATAAAGAGGCTCACCACAACCGACACAAGGAATAAACGATTGCATTTGATAGTTATGAAGGGGAATCAGTTTATTCAAAGGATCAACAAAACCAACATGGTGATCACGAATGACTATTAAGACTCAAGAACATTTTGAAAAATCGGGAGGTGGGACAAGTGGTGTGCTCGAGAGCTAGCAATTTCCACCACTTCGTTATGGTCTCTCGGTTCGGTTCTTGAGAAGCGTGAAGATTAAGCAAGTCATTCTTGCTAGCCACCGATCCAATTTCGCATGTTTGCTTTTAACCGTAAATCGTGAAAGTTTAGAATCAAATCTAGACGGTGAGGAGCAATTGAGGGTCGGTCTTTGGATAACCGTAGGTTGGACGTGTTAGCACTTCCATTATCAAAAGGAAGTACCGGTCCTTTGTCACCCCGGTTTCTCGCTCCATTTCCTACGCAGAATGAATGGATCATCACGAACAACACGAATTCTAGACATTTGTGACACGATCTGAAGTTTTTCAACTTCGTCCCGCATTGTCCTCGAGAGATTCCATGAGAATAGGAGAAGTTAGAATCAAATGGATAGAGGGTAAAGAGATAAAGAATCAAAAAGGGTAAGAGGGTAAAGAGGAATATTTTGGCATTTTGAAAACATTTGTAAAAACAAAGACCGAAAATCTTTTGGGTTTTGAAAAGAAAATATAAACATATCTGAGATGGATGGTATGAACAAAGAGTGAATATCCAAATCACTAATCTGCTAGACGGAAGATAATCACACACTCCCGGCGTGGCGCCAAAAATTTGACGCGTCTTTAAGCAGTCAAGCTAAATCACAAGCCCGCCACTTGTGAATGGCGGACCGTAACCAACTTAAACCGCTTAAGCACGAATGCAATGAAGATCCGGGAGTATAGTGTTCCCGGTCGTTATGTCCCAGCGAGCTATGCAATGGATTATCAAACGTATAGTGATCGCGAGATTTGAACGGGAAAAGGATTTGGTTATGATTATAACTACGGAATAAGCCAACAAATTACAATGGCTTAAATGCAAATTAAAGGAAATTAGAAAGATAAAATCTATTAAATAAACGCTATCACTATATTTAAAGTGATGAACGTTTAAAACCTAAAACGACGTTTAAATTAAAACTACGTAACGCACAAAATAAAAGTGAAAATAAAGAAGGAAAATACCTACGGATATGAAAAATACATTTTACAATCCTAATTATATAAGAAATTTATTAGAAAAGGAAAATTATTTTAAAACTATTTAATTAATTTTGTTAATTAAAAACTATTTTAAACTATTTAATAATACTCTAAAATAAAAGAAAATATGAAATAAGACTAGAAAATAAAATTAAAACTTAGAAAAATCTAAAATATGATAAAACAAATTTTAAAACTGAAAATATATTTTTTTGACTTTTATATATTTATTATTAATTAATTACTATTTAAATCTAATTAAAATGCTAGAAAATACTTTTAAACTAAGAAAATTATGGAAAAATATTTTTTGCTTTTTATATTTATCTTAACTTAAGAAAAATGAAAAATTATTTTTTTGAAGCTTTTCTTAATTATTTGTATTAAATGCTATTTAAAAGTGCTTAAAAACTAATTTAAATTAAGAAAAATAGCAAATGAACTTGGAAAAATCTGAAAGTTGCAGGAAAAGTCTAAAATAATATATAGAAGCTAGGAAAATTAGAAAAACAGGGGCTTGTTTGGAGGATTATGCAACTGAAGTGGAAGTGCTTATTGAAATAAGCACTTAATTAAGCAAATGGAATCCAAAGACTACCAAACTTAGACAGAAGCTACTATAAGCTAAAAGAACTGAAATGCAACAAGATTCAACAAGCTCTAACCACTGGATTGCAAGTTTGATCAGATTGATGAGTTTGAGATTTAAGCTAAAGAGCAGATTCTGGGGCCAACTTTAAGACCAAGAATAAGCAATCAAATAAGCTAGCAATTAAGAACAAAGACTTAGAACCTACACTAGACCTAGGTGAGACCTTGTAAACTAAATTACAGATCTAGGTGAGCCAAAATGAAACCTGTCTGAGACCTTTCAAACCTCCACAAGCACATGCAACAGGTCCCATTGCAGGGCATTTGTGCCATTATTGAACAACAACTTTGAAGCTTAAACAAAATTCACAAAATGTAAGAAATTGGACATAAGAAAATAGACCAGAGCACTTTCTAAAACTACAATTTTCATGGATATTGACTCGAAATGAGTGAATGAAAAATCATTCTCGATTAATGGCGAGTTTTTAACTTTGACTTTTATATAAAACTAAAAGTTTGACTAATCGAAGTTTGCAACTGATTTAAAGGACTTGTATGTTATATTAAGCTAAACTAAGGTTGGATGCAGCTATATTATCTAGTTATAAGCAGATTTGATGAGATTTGAATCCCAAAATCCTAACAGTTAACTGTTAAGGAAGGGACAAGGAAGATTTTGACTTTTGTGAGTTGCACATACAACTTGATGACTCAAATGAGCTCAAATGAACAACACAAGCATGATCCAACAGGTTTTAACCAATGTACAGACCTTTAGCACAGTTTACATGTAAAATCCAAACACACCTTAAAACTTTTGTTTGCATATTTAAATGAGCTAACTTCTAATCTAGCTAATTTTAATGATTAAACTCAGTTAAAATTACCTAAATACAAGTAATTAAACAGACTTAAACCTTATCTAACCACAAATACAAATACAAACTCAAAATGTGAACTAAATAAAAATTGAAACTGGGATATATACTCACATGTGTCATGTTGGTGTCTGAGACCAATAACAAACCCAAAGAACCACTACACTAATCTATTTAAACCCATATCCATCATCTCGCATTACCCAAATAAACTTCTATTCCAATTTGAGCCCAAAGTTGACTTTTGTTGACCTTAAGTGAAAAGGCCTTCAACTGCTTCCAAAGCTTGTCAAAAGCTTAAATAAGCTTGATTAAACTTGTTTAAGTGAGGAAAGAAGCTAT
>CM040242.1:68206056-68224048 GCA_022545495.1 Chrysanthemum lavandulifolium
CTCCTTCTCTCACCCCATTTGAGGAAAGTGACTTCATCTTAGAGGATATTGAAGCTTACTTATCTAGTGATTCTGCACCATGGGAAATTGATCACGCTCCCATCGACATCGAGGGGACATACTTCTCATTGAGAAATTGCTAAATGATGATCCATCATCATTTTCACTCCTCCCGTCGAACTTCATAACAAGGAAATCAAATCGGTTGAAAAAGCGAAGAATTTCCGAGGTTGAGCTAAGGACTTACCACCTCATCTCGAGTATGCATTTCTTGAAGGTGATGATAAATTACCAAATATTATTGCTAGAGATTTGAGTAAAGATGAAAAATCGCTCTCATAAAATCTTGAAGTCACACAAGCAAGCAATTGCTTGGAAACTCTCCGACATTAAGGTATCAACCACAATTTTGTACTCACAAAATCTTGATGGAGGATGACTTCAAACCAAAGATTCAACATCGAGAAGAGTAAATCCAAAATCCATGATGTTATCAAACGGAGGTTATCAAACTTCTTGATGCGAGATTGATTTACCCGATATCGATAGTCCTTGGGTTAGCCCAATTCATTGTGTTCCTAAAAGGGTGGCATAATCATTGTCACAAATGAAGATAACGAGTTAATTCCAACTCGATTGGTTACTGAGGATGGCGTGTTTGCATTGACTATCGTAAGTTGAATGACGCTACCCAAAAGACCATTTTCCTCACCCTTTATGGACCAAATGCTTGAGAGATTAGCGAGGAATGAATACTATTGTTTCCTTGATGGTTTCTCGGGTTATTTCAGATCCCCATTGATCCAAAGGATCAAGATAAACTACATTCACCGCCCATACGGAACTTTTGCCTACTGACGTATGCCTTTTGGCCTATGTAATGCTCCCGCACGCCCAACGATGTATGATGGCCATTTTCCACGACATGATCGGGAAACAATGGAGGTGTTTATGGATGACTTCTCGGTCATTGGGGACTCATTTCAAACATGTCTCTCCCATTTAGAAAAAATGCTTCAAAGGTGTGAAGACACCAATCTTTGTCTAAACTGGGAGAAAAGCCACTTTATGGTCAAAGAAGGCATAGTCCTTGGCCATAAGATTTCGAAAAATGGGATTGAGGTAGATAGAGCAAAAGTAGATGTTATTGCTAAGTTACCTCATCCTACTACCGTCAAAGGTATTAGGAGTTTTTTAGGTCATGCCGGTTTCTATCGTAGATTTATACAAGATTTCTCTAAAATCGCCTGACCAATGACCCATCTTCTTGAAAAGGATGCTCTTTTATCTTCTCACCCGAGTGCATCATAGCTTTGAAACATTAAAGAAAAAGCTTCTCGAGGCACCCATTCTCGTTCTCGATTGGGACTTGCCTTTTGAGCTCATGTGCGATGCAAGTGATTTTGCTATCGGTGCAGTCTTAGGGCAACGTGAGCTAAGCATTTTCAACCTATCCACTACGCAAGCAAAACTATGATGAAGCTCAAACTCATTACACCACCACGTAAAAAGAGCTATTAGCCGTGGTGTATGCATTTGAAAAGTTTCTACCGTACTTAATCTTGACCAAATGTGTAGTATATACGGATCACTCGGCTCTCAAATATCTCTTTGCAAAACAAGATGCAAAGCCGAGATTGCTCCGTTGGGTTCTCCTTCTCCGTGAATTTGATATCATCATCGTGATAAAAAGGAGCTAAGAACACAGTCACGATCATCTCGTCCCGATTAGAGAACCTCACCAAGATGTTTTCGAGAAAAGGAAATAAATGAAACATTTCCTCTCGAGACACTCAATGCGGTTTCTTTTCGTGGAAACTCTTCACCCCATGGTTTGTCGACTTCGCAAATTACCATGCGGGTAACTTCATTATGAAAGGATGTCGACCCAGAAGAACAAATTCTTCAAAGATGTTAAACATTACTCGGGGCGACCCTTTTTATTCAAAATCATGCGGATCAAGTCATCCGACGGTGTGTTTATGGACGAAAGCTATTGACATTCTCAAAGCTTGCCATGCCGGACCCAGGGGACATCATAGTCCAAACTACACCGCCAAAAGGTGTTTGATTCGGGTTTTATTAGCCCACCATCTATAAGGATGCCCATGAATTTGTCAAAGCCTCGTGACGCTTGTCAACGTCACGGAAATATATCTCAAAGAAATGAAATGCCACAAAATGCCATTCAAGTTTGTGAGATATTTGACATCCGAGGTATTGACTTTATGGGCCATTTCCTTCATCTCGTGGTAACAAATACATACTCGTGGTCATTGACTATTTGTCAAAATGGGTTGAAGCAAAAGCTTTACCTACCAATGATGCCCGAGTTGTTGTGAAATTTTGAAATCTCTTTTGCCGTGTTTGGAACTCCTCGTGCTATAATCGGTGATCGTGGTACACATTTTGTAATGACCAATTTGATCGTGTCATGCAAAAGTATGGTGTTACCCACCGTCTATCTCATCGCATACCACCCCAAACAAGTGGGCGGTGGAAGTTTCAAACCGTGGTATTAAAAGAATCCTTGAAAGGACGAGAGGTGAAAATCGTGCATCCCGGTCGGATAAACGGATGACGCACTATGGGCCTTCCGTGACGACTTACAAAACACCAATTGGGTGTACTCCATACAAGCTAGTGTACGGAAAGGCATGTCATCTTCCGATTGAGCTAGAGCACAAGGCTTCTGGGCCTTGAAACATGCAAATTCGATATTCGAGACCGTGGTGATCACGTAAAACTTCAAATGAATGAATTAAATGAACTTCGTGATCAAGCTTACGAGAACTCTTTGATCTATAAACAAAAGACAAAGAAGATTCATGACTCTAAAATCAAGAACCGCGTTTTCAACGTTGGTGATCGAGTCCTTCTTTTCAATTCAAGATTGAAGATTTTCTCGAAAGCTCAAGTCCCGTTAGTGCGGTCCATTCACCATTGCTAAGGTTTATCCTTATGGTACCGTTGAGTTATCTCAACCCGATGGTCCTAATTTTAAAGTGAATGGTCATCGGTGAAGCATTACTTTGGAGAGGACATTCCTCCACGTGGTTGTTCCGGATTTACAAACATTCCCATGAACCAATGAATGCGGGATCGAGTCAAGCTAATGACTCGGTAACCAAAAACAATAGCACTCACCATATGGGTTTTCACCCATATTTACATCTTCTTTCTGTTCTACCACCCTAGTGTGGGGGTTGCCCACCGTTGTATATAAAATCTTATTATAAAAAAAAAAAAAAAAAAAAAAAATCATTCAAAATAATGGCCGTAATATTTCCCTTTACGTTCTTTGTTTCGCATAACTGCTGGTACTTTGAATATTGAGGCAATATTCATTTCTAAGTGTGGGGGAATTCTCACGAATTTTATCATATATTATCCACCCAATTCCCGCTTTTGGCCAAAATTTTTTTTTGGAGTAAGTGTTTTCACTTACTCGCTTGGTTATCGATCCGCCATGTCTAATAGACAAAAGGATTGGCTAATCCAGAGCAAACGGCTCTTGGTAAAGATTTCTCAAATCCGTTTATATGGCTTGCAATTTGCCCAAAATTGTATGGTTCTCAACTCACCATATCCTAAAAAGTGAAGAGTTGGCTAGCCCGAAGGTTATGGCTTGTGGTAAAGGCGATGGAAAATCCATAATTGGTATTCACTCACCAAAGATAATTCGATAATTTATCTAAGAGTTGGCTAGTCCAGAGCAAACGGCTTCGGTAAAGACACATCAAATCCATTATATGGTTTATGATTTGCCAATAAATCGATGGTTATCGATGTACCATAGTTCTTACTTGAACTCGAAACATTTGGCTACTCCGAAGTGATGGCTTTTGGTAAAGAGTTTTAAAATCCATTAAAGATCTAAATCATTGCTAGGGACTAGCAATATCTCGATGTGGGGGATTGATGAGTGTCTAAATACTCATCATTTTTGTACAATCTAAACTGCAAAATCATCTGAAAACACTCAAAATGCATCAAAATGATGAAAATATCACAAATCAGTGTTTTATGTGTTTTAAATGCAAAATATCAAAATCGGATGAAAATGATTCAAGTTTGCAAAATTGGCGCTTTAGTCCCCAAGTTTTAAAAGTTGTCAAATCTAGTCCTCGAATTCAAAAATGTGAAGTTTTGTCATTCAAGGTCCCTGAAATATTCTAAGTTGTTTAAAATGGTCCTTGAATGATTCTTTGGTCAAATGGCGGAATAGGTCCTTAAAGTTTGGAAAATTGCAAAATTAGTCCTTGGATATCTAAAAACGGAATTTTATGCAAAAGTGGTCCTTGTACTATTCATTTATGGCAAGTTTGGTCCTTGTGAGAGCATTGGAAAAAGTTCAAGTTCAGTCCCTCAAGTTTGGTGGAATTACAAATTTGGTCCTTGTTACTTATATATCAAATCCAATCCAAACCGGCCCTTTTTAATATCCAAAGCCCAAATCCAAACCCCTAGCCCAACTCCACATGACCCTTGACCCTTGGACCCCGTTTAATATTAGCCCCCGGTCAACGAAAGTCAAACGGGCAAGAAAAACCGCCAACACTGTTCACTCCTCTCCTTCTGTAATCCCAAAACCGGTCATGGTTTTCCATGATTTTCCACCACCTCACCTTACTTTGTCCCTCCACCTCCACTAACACCAAAATCCTTAATTTACTCAAACCCACCCCATTAATATCAAAACCTGCTATGAAGAATTTGGCGCCAAAATCCACTTGGACGGTTTTGATGCATTTCAATGATCCAATGGCTCAGAGATGGTGGGAAACAATCAGAGATATCAAGAGAGTCTCAAAAGTCTATAAAAGTGGGAGGAGAAGCAATGTATCATCATCATCTAGTGTATTTTAGTTTAAGTTAGTCGTTTTTAATCAATTTCAAATTTCCAGTGTATTTTAAGTCTTTACAGTACTTTGTTTAAGTTATTAAAGTGTATTTGAATCTTTTCCAATCCTTAATCTCATTATCAAGTTCTATTTAAAGTTTATACAAATTTCGTGCTCAAAATCTCATATGATCAAATGTTGTTTGTAGATGTTATAATGGATTGATATAGCACACATAAGCTCCCAGAAAGCTTAGTAAAGCTTTTAGAAACACTAAAAGGCAGTTTAGAAGCAAAAGTCAAAAATCACCAAAAATACAAATTAATTAGTTGAAAAATAAAAAATCATATGGAAGTGATGTACACAGCTGGAGCAGGGTAAATCTTGGATGGCCTTGGGTTAGAAGCTTAGTGGTAAGCTAATAGGGGTGTTAATTGATCCTTGTTCTCAGTTTTCAGTTGGATAGCCATTTGTAAGCCTTTTACTCATTTTTTGCATTTCAACGCTTTTGATTATTCATTAGCTTTAATCTTTGTGTTTTATTGTTCACTAGTTATAATTAAGTATATCTAATCATTAAAATCGGTTGTGTTGTTCTTTTAAATTTGTGGTTTATAAAAATCTTAATTTGACAAGAAAAGCGCATCATCATCAATCCTTAGTTTTATGTTGTAGTTACGTTGGTTTATGTTTATTTAGTCTTATTAAGTGATACTATGATGTCTCGCAATAAGTTTCATGGTTGTAATTTGTGATTTGCTTTGAAAAGTTCCAATACTGATCCATATAAGTGGTGTTTGGTTTAACTTGATTCACTGGGTTAGAGCTTGTACTTTTGGTTGTTCTGTGTTCAATTTGGTCATAATAACTCACTGCAACAAGAAAAACCAGTGGTTGTTTCATCAAAAGTCAAAATTCCATTTAATCTCATCTCTGTCACTTACTATTGGAATTTGATGATTCATAGTCATGATTTTGTGTTTATAAGTTGTTAGTGTTAATCAAATCAGTCTCTATATACCTTAATACATCTAATTCAGTGCATAGAATCAGATCAAAGTTCACTTTGGTCAAACTTTTAGTTTAAATCAAAAAGTCAAATTCTCATTTGGTCGTTTTTGAATAAACTTTGGGATTTCATTGAGTGTTCAATATTGAGTTTTAGTTTAAAAGCTTTTGGGATATCAAAGTTTGGTTGCTAAACAAAATTAGAAAAATGCTAGTTCTCCTTTAATCAGCTTTTAAAGTGCTTTTTAACTAGCTTATTTTGAGTACCAGTTTGAAAACCATGCTCTGTGCACAGTTGGGAAGTCCAACTTGATAAGCTTGCACAGAGCTTATTAGTTGCTCATATTTTGTGATTTTTGGTTCTTTGGGTAGCCAGCCTAGCCTTCTTGAGGTCCCAAGTTTATTTTTCCATTTTGAAGCTTAATAGCTAGGGCTGCACCTAGCTTCTGTTTTGTCCCAAAACTCAGTATCAACTGTCTCAGCTTGAGCTGAGCAGTGATTTGGTGTCATCTTTATAAGCTCACCAAAAGCTCTATAGTTATCCATAGCTTGTAATTCTTAGCTTTTTGGAATACCATCCAAGCCTTCTAGAGGTGTCAAGCTTAAGTTTTCACTTTTTAGCTTGTTTGGTAGGGCTGCAACAAGCCTCAACCTTGTCCCATATTTGTCCAATTCTCAGTTTTATCAAAGTGCTTATTTGCTTATTCCAGCTTTTCAGTGTGCTTATTTGTGTTTTCTAGCTTAATATTAGTAGCTTATAGTTTGTTTTAGTTTATTCCACCTTTGGTTTTAATTTTGAACCTTGTTTGAGCTTAAAACACCATAATAAGCTCATTCTCAAAACTGTTGGCTTATAAGCTCATCAAACTGCTTATTTGTGATTTGTAAAATTTTTGTGTTTATTAAAGTTTCATATAATCAGTAGTTAAGTAGTTTTCAGAAAGAAAATCCAGAAAAACTTCAATTTAAAATCAGTGATAGTGTTTATTTAATAGTTTTTAGCTTTTTGATTTTTCTTTTCATCTTATTAATAAGCAAATCTTGTTTTTATATTTTTCTTAGTATTCGTCATCATATAGTATTTTAGAAAAGTTTCATAATTTTTCTAATCTTTTTAGTATTTATTATAATTTTAAATAGTTAAAATAGTAATTAATTAGTAATAAATAATTAAAAGCATAAAAATATCTTTTCAGTTTTAAAATTAGTTTTATCATATTTTAGATTTTTCCAAGTTAAAATTTCATTTTTCCAGATTTATTTTATATTTTCTAGTATTTAAGTGTATTTTAAATAATAATTAATTAGTAATAATTAGATAAAAGTGTGAAAAATATATTTTTAATTTTAAAATTAGTTTTATAATATTTTAGATTTTTCTGAATCATAGTTTTATTTTTCTAGCCTTATTTTGTATTTTCTTCTATTTTAGAGTATTTATTAAATAGTTAAAACAGTTTTTAATTAATAATAATTAAATAAATAGTTGTAAAAATAATTTTCCTTTTCTAATAATTTTCTTTTATTTTTAGGATTTCAAAAATGTTATTTTCATATTTTTAGGTCTTTTATTTCTTAGATTCCATTTTTTATTTTGTACGTATACGTAGTTTTTAAACGTACGTTTTACGTTTGTTATATCTGATTGTTGTGCTTTCCAATTCTGTTTCCAATTCCATTCCAATTAATCAGTAGTGTAATTTCTCATCCAAAACCTTTACTGATCACTATCCTTAGTTATCACTCTATCATCTGAATAAGTTTTGACACACCATTGAGTCTCCGTGGGACTAAACGACCCGGAAATTCATTCTATTCTCCAGGACTTCATTGTATTTGTGTTTTAAGCAGTTTTAAGCTTCTTACGGTTAGTCATTCACAAGTGGCTAGCTTGTGTGAGGTAGCTTGACTGTTTTCAGCATCAATCAAAACTCGTTGAGAATATTATATATCAATCATGGTGACTAGCTTACAATAACTTACATGGTGACGATATATCATGCGGTGACGCCATAATCGCTAATTGTTTCTCGACTTTTATCATTAAGTTTAATGAAAACAAATACCAATAGTTAATTACAACTTCTTGCTAGTTGTTCTTGAGCAACACATAATTGTTCGATGTGCGGCTGCGCGTACCGATATTCTTGTTTAGAAAAACTTACTTTCATATTGATGAATGATGTTTGAATCTTTAAATGGAATCAATGGATTAAAGGTTAAGGTTTATGAGTTTTAGGTTTAGGTAAGGTTTTCTATTTTCTTAAAAGGCCGCATACTTGCATGTACACAATATCCCAAACAAACCCTATAAAATTACATATTTTCATAAAAGTCGGTTCTTTCGAGAAAGTACCGGAACCGGGACGGTTTCGACCCGAACCGTCCCGAGAACCGAAATTTTGAAATTTTAGGAACTAAGAACCGTACCATGGTTCTATTATACGTTCCCGTTCCCGGTCGGTACCGGTACGGTTCCTCGGTTCTTTTGGTTCTTCGGTTTTTTTGGTCACCCCTAAATTAAACTATCCTTATAACATAAATTTTTCAAAGTTAATGGCTAGTGGAGAAAATGTCTAAAGAATTAGGAGAAAATAAGATCAAAGTTTAACTTACAGAAGGTAGCTTTTCGATCACGATGGCCCGGTTCACATTTTTATCAAATTATTCCTTAGCACAAAGCATATGTTCATCCCAAGTATCATGAACCTCGAGCTGATACACACTTAAAGCAGTTGGACAGAGTTCATCAAATTCCATTCTTCTATATTGAAGGGCATTAACATGTATACAGATGTACAAATCATCTAATGAAAATTGCTTTTATACTCTGATCAGATCCAAATACTCTTGAACAATCCCAAAGACCTCCTTATAAAGTGAAATTGTAGTATACAACGGGAAAGTACTGGACTTTAGGGGCAAAGAATTACCTTCAAAAGTAGTTGTTGGTAATAAGTGATGTCTTGTATGGTTATGATACTACATCTTCATCCTATTAACAAACAAAAACCAACAATCATTTCAATTGTTATTACAAATCAATTATAAGTTTATCTTGCTTTTTTTATTTTGTTTCGTCATTGAATAGTAAACATAATATTTTTAATATAAATTCTATAAAATGTTATATTGGGAAGGATGTGCAATAGGTAGACATCCGTAATAAATGGGAATAATGGAATACACACAAATTACAGAGCCATTAATCGTAAAAAAATACCAATATAGTTTTTTTATTCTCCTGCTTAATGTATTCAAAATAATGTTAAAGAAAAAAATGTGTGTCAACATGGTCGTTTCTAACTTGTACTCCTGCTTCCACCTAAATTTGTTTTGACCCATCCACTGGCCTAATTTGCCACTTCTAAGACCAAGTACCGCTTTATTGATTCTTGACAGTAAATCGGTGTTTCACGCTTTGTATTAGAACTGATTGTCTCAAACACGTATATTTTCTGCTTATCTACTTACTAATATATTAAGCATGTATGCAACTTGGAATGTTTGAAATGAGCAAAGTGCATATGTTTATTTGCTCACATGCTTGTTCTTTTTCTTGTAACAGCAAGTGAATGCTTATTCAAAAGCTTATTTGCAATGAAGGTGTTCAAGAACCGAGACTGAAGTCGTAAATAGGCGCAATCTTGTTGCCTTCCTACGGTCTTAGATGATTCACAACAAAATTTCTTTTCCAAATGTTTTCTTTAAAGCAATTCCAATGACTAAATATCTTAAGTCATGAGATGAGATCCAACTTTATGCTTTCAAAATGCACACATATTACGAAAAGATTATAAATTTTACTTCCATTTCCTGGAGTTTCATTTTCCGATGGAGTAGATTCTTTTCAACAATGGTGACTCGGACCCATTTTCGAAGCTTATGTGACCAAGTAAAGTTAACTCAAATGATAAAAAGTATTTCACTTTAGAATATATACCTTGGAACCTAGTTTATGGGTCTCTTAGAAGCCCGAAGTTGCGAGAAGGTCCAACAGTCCATGAGAAAATCCACTTTTGAAGAGCCAAGTCGTCGTGTCCGGAACAAAGCATTTTCATGCCATCTCCCTTTACCACAAAAAAAATAAATAAATAAAAGGGTTAAATAAGCGGTTAGCTAGAACGACAACATGTCAAATGGGCATTGTTAGTTGAAATTGGTTCATTTTGATAAACTTTTTATCTGCTATTTTTCGTGACCATATAATTGATAACATTTTTAGTTTCGCTTATCTCGCTATTTTTCAAAGTTAAAATTTTAATTTTTAAGAGTCTTGTAACACAATAAGCTAAAACATTTTGTCCTCTATCCAAAGTGCTAGCCAACATTAGAAAAACAAAATAAGCTGATAATCAGTTTCTACAACAAAACCAAAATTAACAACATCAGAACCGTAAACAATATCATCACATGAACAAAACCCCCAACCATACAATCCCAACAATCCTTATTTTACCACAGAATAAGCAAATAAGCAGAAGTAATTTGGAATACACCTATCTCCACAAAGTAATACCCCATTATAATTATAAAATTATCAGGAAACCAATCCCAAACACAGTTAAAGATTCCTAAACTATAACAATCACGAAACAAAATCAAACCTTTTTTTTTTTTTTTTTTTTTTTTTTTACTTTAGCCTTCTTTGTAATCCATAAATCTCACTGAAAATAGTTGGAACCTGCAATTAAACAAAACCCATAAATAAAATGACAAACTTCTTATAAAAAAATAAAATTAAATGATGATTTTTTTTCCTTTTTTTGGATTTGAAAGCTGATTCCAACGAAGTAATTACCGGTCGGTAAGATTGTGGTCACTGGAATTTGTTTTGTGTGTGTGTGATTTTTGCTCTGCGATTTTAACATAGAAAACAAAGAAGATTATAGGGTCCCCGATACGTTTTTGGATTTTGATGATCAAATTAGTGTGTGTTTTTTGGTGAAGATAAGTGTGTGTTTTTTGTTGAAGATATTTTGATGGTCAAATTAATGTGTTTTTTGATAAGTGGAGAAGAAGAATAAGAGGCGCTGGAATTTTCTAGGATGTGTTAAACACTTAAACAACTGATTCTTGCTATTACGGTGCAATTACGGAAAACAAATAGTGAATAGTCGAAAACTCGAAACCCAACCACACTTTAGCCGATCAGAGTTTGTCACTTGGTCCACTAAGGCATTGTGTAAGGTTACTGTTTGTCTGCTAATCAAAAACCCACCAATGAGAATGCGAATTAAGTGAAAACGGGCTCCGTAAAAAATCTCTTTGGCCCCCATTTATTTTTGGTATTTAGTATATATTATAACTAGCAGGGTACCCGCGCGATGCGGCGGCGGTTACCCTGTGACTAAATTTTTCGGCGAACAAATGTTATTTTGTTTTGGACTGTTGGATTTCGGATTTATGTTTTGGAAGTTTAATTAAATTGTACAATGTGGTTAAATAGTTGTATATTTTGGCGAATGGATGTTTTTAATAGTATATTAATTGTATGTGTTGAATAGTTTTTTTTTTTATTTGTGCTTTAAATACTTGTAAATTATGTTTATTTACTTGTATTTTCCTACAAAACCATTTTTAGTTTATTCATGTGTGTAGGCTTAATTATATTATACTTTGTGGTTAAAAAGTTGTATTTTTAGATGAAGGGGTGTTTTTAATAGTGTATTAATTGTATTATATGAGTAATGTGTTTTTAGTTTTATGTGTGCTTTAAATACTTGTAAATAATTCTTATAAGGTCGTATTTGCTTAAAATTGTATTTATGATTGTCTTAAAATAATAAATAGGAGGGAAGTGTCTTCCTCCATTATAAGTAGTATAGATATAATATGCATGTATGGGCCTTAAAAAACAGAATAGCAAGACCACAAAACTAAATATTTGCCATTCGGTTTAAGTGCTTAACTTATGTGAAATATAGGGTTTTACACTAGCCGCTTTTTATCTTCATCACCCATCTACATATTTCATCTTCTATCTCTACTCTACGCAAGGTTGTAAAAATCGCTAGGCGCTAGTGAGGTGGTCGGGTAGTGTCTAGCGATTAATCGGTTAGGCGGGGATTAATCGGATTGGAATTTTTATGCACAAAATTGTAATTTTAGATATTATACTATATTATATGTATGAGATAAGTATAGTGCATCAAAGTTCAAATATTTCATGTGTTCAAATATAAACATAATACATAATTCTTCAAAGTTCAAAGTTAAACATAGATACTAGTCGGTTTGTTGACCATTTTTAAGCGATCTTTGACCGATTAATCGGTTTGTTGACTGATTTTAAGCGATTTTGTCCAATTTTTAAGCGATTTTGTTGACCGATTTATAAGCGCTTTTGTTCGATTAATCCGATTAGACCGATTTTGTCCGATTAATCGGTTTGTTGACCGATTTTTAAGCGATCTTTGACCAAACCGATTAAATAGGCCGATTATGATAAATCAAGGCGCTTAGTGAGCGATCAACGATTATGCGGAGATTAATCGGCCGCCTGGACCGATTTTTACAACAGAGACTCTACGACACTTTTTCTATCTCTAACACAAAATATTTCCATGTATGAAACGATTGGTATTTTATATCAAATGGTCGAATTTTAAATAAAAAGGGTGGTTTGTTTGTTTTTCAGTGTGCAAAACTAGGTCGTTTACTCGACCATCTTCCTAATTTTGTCGTCCCTCGACCAAAAAAGACCGACGACCCACAATGGATCGACCTTAGTCGACCGGTCGGTCGACCGATCACAACCTCTACCATTGTGTCTAGCCTTATGGTAACCCAATCTACTATCATCGCATAAACGTTATATCACCATTTAGCGCACTATCAAAGTCAACACCAAACAAGTATTACGGTCACCACCAAACCCAATTTTTTTAACAAATATCAAAAACTAAATTAAGTTTTATTAATAATTTAAAAAAATAACAACATTATATTAATAATTAAAATATAAACTTACGAACATAAACTAATAATTTTAAAAGTAAATTCAAAATACATCCTTGTTGTTTGCCCATCACAATACATTCATTTTTTTTTTTCATACAAACATCCATCTATTAATAAAGTTAGTCATCATACATCTCTCATTAGTAAAGTCGACCAATGAGGACTAACGGTACAAACTATTTCTCCGTTATCTCTTAACACAAGAGAAAATATTTGCATCGTTAGTCTTGAGCCTAAAGGCCTCGGGACAAGCAGTGTAAATTTGTATTTGAAATAAATTAAAAAGAGGCACAATAGGCTCGAACTCGGGCGTGTTCGCCCAAAAATCAACGCCCCAACTCCTGGATTAAGAGTCCAGTAGTGTAATTATACAAAATAAAATTTTATTTAACCTTTTTTTGTTCGAATTTATAGTATGTTAACCGATTTTTTATGTTTTCATCATTTTTTATACGCTTTCGTTCGTTTTTATACATTTTCATGCATTTTTATCCGCTTTTGTACGTTCTTATACATTTTTTTGTACGTTCTTATACTTTTTTGTACGGCTTTGTACATTTTTATACGTTTTACTACCCTTTTATACGTCTTTGCACATTTTTATGCGTTTTTATATTGTTTGTACGTTTTCTTACATTTTTATCCGTTATTAACCTTTTTCATCCATTTTTATTATGTTTGCATACGTTTTAATCTGTTTTTGTACGTTCTTATATGTTTTTGTACGGTTTTCTATGTTTTTATTCGTTTTTGTATGTTTTTATACGGATAAAAACATATAAGAACGTACAAAGATGGATAAAAGCGGATAAAAATGTATGAAAACGTAAGAAAAAAGGATTAAAAAATTTAATAACGGATAAAAACATACATACTGTATAAAACCCACAAAAACGCATAAAAGCGTATAAAAACGGACGAAAACGTATAAAATCATATAAAAACGGATGAAAATGTAAAAAATCGTATATAAACGTACAAACACGTATAAAACGTAAAAAAATAGACGATAACGTATAAAAACAGATGAAAATGGATGAAAACGTATGAAAACGTACGAAAAGGTATAAAAACGGACGAAAACGGATAAAAATGTAAAAACGTATAAAAACGGACAAAAACGTATAAAAATGGATGAAAACGTATAAAAAAGAACGAAAACATATGAAAACGGATGAAAACGTATAGATCGGTTAATATACTATAAATTTGAAAAAAAAAAGTTAAATAAAATTTATGTTGTATAATTACACCACTGGAGGCTTAGTCCAGTGGTTGGGGCTTGATTTTTGGGTGAACAGACCCAAATTCGAGCCTACTGTGCCCCATTTTTATTTATTTCCACATAAAAATTTGCACAGTTAGTCCTGAGGACTAATGATGCAAATTTTTTCTCTTGCGTTAGGAGATAACGGAGAAGTAATTTGCACCGTTAGTCCTCATTGACCGACTTTACTAACGGAGGGATGTTTGTGCGCCAAAAAAAATCACAGGGATGTATTGTGCGACAATGGGAAAACTACAAGGATGTATTTTGGACTTTACTCTAATCCAAATTATACGTCTCTTTGATCGTCTGCTTCATCAACAACACCTTTTCAAGGTGGATTTCACTCAAGTGATCCACCGGGCTCATATAGAACAATTCATCTTCTTGTTGTTGTTTTTGTTGTTGGAAGTTGAACATTTGTTTTGTAGTTCGATCTTATTTTGCTCCATTTCCATTTCCATTTCCAGCCTCCTTGATATCTTTAAAAGTGTTGCGGTGTGTTTTTTCATTATCATAAACGACGATGTTTGACTTGTAAATTCGTTGACCAACAAACTATGGGCTGAAAATGATCCAAATCAAGGAAGCTATAATACGACAATCTATGGTCATAGAATCCCGAAATAACCAATCTACAATCAAACTTTTAATCATGTCCAAAAATTCTTGCCGGTGGATAGAACCAAGACTCAACAATATTAATGCTAATGGGCGCTCATAGGAGAGGCCTATGCATAAAGTTTTGTATTGTTACTTACTTACTTCTATTACAATATTTTACTTGTCTTTTTCTTTTTTCTTCCTTGCATAGACAAATCATTGTATTTATACTTCTACGTGAGTATTTATACTCTGGTGTTATTTGTTTATTAAGAGGTTCAATCTAAATCGATTCATACATCCGAATCAAATCATACGTGAAATGTCGAATCTTATTTCATCTTAATGTGAATAAGAGGTGAAAATCAATTGACTCATATAAAGTGTTTGTTTTTGTAAAAAGTTGTTAGAATTTGTTAGATTATCATAAAAAATTTTCACCCGTCACAAAATACGAATTGATATCGACACAACAATAAAAAAGATTATGGTTGTGGTTACATGAGTGGTCGACATGGGTAACTCGTTTAATAAGGGGGTCATGTTTGGGTTGACATTCTCAACCCGTCAAAATGTGTTTGAATTATCTTATAACAATTCAATACGAATTGTCACCCATAACTATTATCCTCTTGTGCATTTTTTATTTAACAAAAAATATGTGGTGATTTTCTTTAAAGGTATTTTCTTTAAGAGTAGAAACAAGAACAAAAATACATAATGAATAAAAAGAAAAGAGTCGAAACAAGGAAAAAAAATTCATAATGAATAATTAAAATAAAAATAAAATTTATGAGGCATTAAGAGGTATTAAGATCGCTTTCAACATCTAGTTCAATAAAAGTTTTTAATGTCTTACTCGCTCTTAATGAGTGAAAAAAATAAAAATAAAACAAACACACTTTTCGATCAAAACTTCTTAGCACGTCTAAATGAATTAGATTAAGAGCCTATTAAAAAGTTTTCTAGAAGAAACAAACAAAACCTCGGTATATTAGGTTAAGTTGGTCCTGTCATACATTATTAGTTTTTCTATACATTGTTTTAAAGATATAAATAATTGCCAAAATATTTCAAGTTTCCCCCAGCTCAAATATGATTTGATTAAAAATATACATGCTACATTTTGGGGTTATAACCGATCCTTATCTAAGCTGTTTATAACTTAGGTATATTTTCAAAATAAAATTGAAAAAGATTTGAAGCTATGTTTTCCAATGTTCTGCAGTTTTATAACTAAGATCGTGCTTGCAAAATTAATATATTTGTTGCATGTGGCAATCGATTGGTGCTTGGGTACACTTACTCGGGTTCATGGGTTATTACAAGTAGTGTCTAAACACGACCCATTTATTAATCGTGTCAAGAAACTTGACCTTAACCCGAACATGCATAACACGTAAACTTGTTTGTGACTCGTTTAACGTGTTTAAGTAAATAAGTTAAATAGTTAATAAGGTTGTGGTTTATTGATTTAAATAGTTTAAATGCAAAACGATATAAAGATATAAAAATGGTAAAATTAATAACTATACGACAATTTCAATGATATATAAGTTACAATCGTAATTCACTCATATTAAGACATAAAGAAAATACATTTAATCCAAATGAAACATAATATCCAAGTTATATATTTTATTTTTAAGCTTTATATATTTAAGCGGGTTCGCGGGTTGGCGTGTTTAATACCTACTACCCACACATGACCCGTTTATTAAACATGTTAACATGTTTTTTTTTCAAACCTGCTTATTCTCAACTCAAACCTAACATGTTTAACTTCGTAGGATTCGTGTTGTTTAGCGTATCGTATCAAGAATTGACACCCTTAGATAAAACATACTAATATTATGTCCAGAAAACGAAATAATAATTAACACACATATATCCAAAAGAATTTAGAAAATATGAAACAAGAATCAAGTAATTTTTTCAACTGAAAAAGGAACATGGACTCATGTGCAAAGCAACGGCTATCACGTAACAAGAAAGTAATCTAAATAAATAAATAAGTAGAATGTTATTTTTCATTTTATACTATCTTGATATTTTTATTTCTAGTGATCAAGATCTATAGAAGGGCTTTGGTGGCATCGACCTATATAAGGGTATGTATTTTATGGTTGTTATATTATCCACTCAATTCCTCGCTCCTTCACTCTTTAAAACACACATAAAAACACATTTTCTAACGACTTAAATCAATAGAAGATGGTTTCAAAGGTGGTCGACGGAATGCTGTTGAAAACAAATCAACGTTGTAAACAAGACAAGAGTCAAAAGCGTAGGCATCGTCAGCCACAATCGATAATGCAATGTAACAAAGCGAACATGACCAAGTTCAAGAGAAGCGCCTCACACCTTCAAGATGATGGAGTTTCCTCTGCCATGCTTTTGCTAGCGTGCATTGTCTGCCGCCCTTGATCCAATCGTATAATGTATTCTTGATTTCTTGAGAAAGTTCAATGCTTGTCTAGAAGTAGATTTCATATGACACTTAGTTTTACTACTAATTGCATTATAATGTCCCAAGATATAGGGGTATGTTTGGCACGGAGTGGTGTGAAGCTTTTTGGAGCGATGAGCGGTGAGCCTGAGCATTTTGATTTTTATTAGTCGTTTGGCAAATGAGCGGTGAGCTTTCCTATTTTTTATGAATGTTCAATTTTTCAATGCTTCTTTAAGAAAGTTGTGAGCTGATGACGATGAATTGCCAACATCTTAAGCTTCATAACTTCACTCTTCACTACTACACTTCACATTCATTTTTTTGCCAAACACACCCGTGGTAAATAACATCATTCGTTCCTATGGTTTGCCCAAAATAACACCGTAAGTCCATTTGTTTTTATTTTTGGGTCATGAGTCCTTATGGTTTGCCAAAATAGCACCATCAGTCCTTATCTCTAACGATCGTTAGCTTTCTCCGTTAACTCCCACATGTGCCGTCCATTTCTAACGATCGTTAGCATTTTTTGCGTTTTCGTCCGTTTTGCGTTTTCATCCGTATTTGCTCGTTTTCGTCGTGTTTGCGTTTTGTCCGTTGTACGTTTTGTTCTTTTGCGTTTCGTCATTTTTGCGTTTCGTTCGTTTTGCATACTTTTTGTTCGTTTTCGGTTTTAAATCCGTTTTACGTTTTAAATCTGTTTTGCATGTTTTCATCCATTTTGCACGTTTTCGTCCGTTTTGCATGTATTCCTCCGTTTTGCATGTTTCGTTCGTTTTCACATTTTGTTCATTTTTTACGTTTTCGTCCGTTTTGCGTTTTGTTTGTTTCTTCCGTTTTTAATGTTTTTGTTTATAT
>CM040242.1:68224148-68552751 GCA_022545495.1 Chrysanthemum lavandulifolium
TAATATATGCTACGCATAAGCTCTACGCATAAGGTCTCCTTTTCCTCACGCGTAACATTTCTTACTGGCGTAAGTTAGGATTCTGGCGTAAGTCTCGCCTAAGCATATATCATACATTTCGCATAACTTTGCCTAAACTACGCTTAACCTGGATTGACCTTCATGATGAATTGTTACTTGTACAAACTTGTAAATAAACTAATCATATCATCACGAATCCTAAAATGTCACTAATAAACTTAAATCATTTGATATGTTGTGAACAATAAGTGATAAAATAAACTTTAAAACTTAAAGTTAACTAACTCACGAAACATTTCACGACATTATTGAGCTGATTGAACATACAAGTGACTTAGGACTCGTAACAATCATTATTTGTTCATTCAATAACTAGACAATAAGACCTACGTTAACTAACATTATGTCTTCGATATGTTGGTTCTTTTGGCTAATGTTATTTGAGATCACGACATGGTGAACAAATGAATGTGGATGCACCTAATGTTCTCTCCATTGGCGATATCTATCCTCATGGCTATCGATGAAGATAGGAAAGAATAACCTCCGTGTTGACTTTGACACCCTCACTTGCTCACGAATCTTCATGTCTTATTGCTATTGATATTACGAGGACTCATCAAGTATCGAACATGCTTACACACTCTGCAAGCTGTTCACGAGATCTACATCCAGCAGTTACGGAACACTATGGAAAGGGTCAAGGACAAGCTGGCATGCAGCGGTGACTCGAATCCTGAACAAGTCACTATTACACTGAGACTTAAGAAACATTCTCCTAATTCACAAGTCGAACCAACCAAACTATATGCCTCACTGTTTGAAGAGCTCACTCTCGATTCTTAATCAATATCGGTTATGGCGAGGCTACGGGGAGTAATCAACAAGCACTCTCGCGTAGAGCTTAAGAGTATTCCTCGACCAGGAGAACACTCTACATGATCATCACCAAGTCATTTACGGTCGTGGCGGTGGCTATGAGCACCCTAAGCTCATGGAACTTCAAATATTACAGGCATTGGTCAACAAGAAACACATCGCTATCGAAGCTCGATTTGGGATGACATGATGTCATTCTCAACAAACTTGGCTCAAAGATTCCTACATCGGATATACCAAATTGTTGATCCGAGAGCACTTGGACTTCATCGACATTCCCGAGAGGCTCGATGACCCGACAATCACGACATGTTGATGGAACCTATTACATGCTCGCCGAATTAAGGAAACATCAACAAAGAAACAAGGTCTTTGTCTTTGCCAGATTTCCTTAGCGAAGATGTCGAGCTCGAATCGTACCAAAGGTATCGGAGGCGGTCGAGACAAGGCAAAGTTGGTCATCTCGACGAAAAATCTTACGGTACACTGTAGGAGAACCGAGAAAAGGAAATCTTGGAAGTGTCACAAATACAGATAGTCAAAGGAATGTTCCAAAGAAGAAACCTATTCCAAAGAAACCCGCCCCTAAGAAGAAAGTTCCTTCTCGGGAAGCCACTCCGATCCTTTCACTTGAACGCAAAGACTGACTCGGGGCGAGGATTACGAGGCTCTTGACACGAGATGAAGAGATCACATTCTACGAAGCGCAAAGGATGAAAATCCCTCGGTACAAAACCTCCAAGTCCTCGAACTATTAAAGGAAAAGAAGACTCACGCACTTGTACCTCGGGATGAAAGCTACGAAGATGAAGAAGAGCAATTGGATCAAGCATCTGGAGGAAGAAGTTTCACAAAGTCGAGACACCTTCAAAAGGCGAAGAATTTGCTAAAGATCAAATGGGTGGCCCGGAGGTTCAAGTGGTCTTGCCACTCTAAACCATCTCGATGCGGTTAATCAACCCGATAAGGGCTGGTGCCACCACTCTTCTGCAACTACAACGACTGTGGAGGACACTATTGAGTATGATTTTGAAAGCGGGCGAGAAAGAAAAATCTAAGGATGGCGAGGATGATTATTCAAAGTTTCTTCTAGGCAGTCCAACACACTCAAAGGAGAAAACCTCGAAACTCCTAAGGACATGAAGTCTCCTCATGTCTCCTCATCATCAGATTCTTCGTCTCATTCATCACAACCACCATCAACAAAGTCAACGGATCATCATCAAATCCGTGAAGAAACCACCTAAATCTTGGATTTTCGGTCTCATAAAAGATTGTGAAAAGGCATCCAACTAGTCGAAAGAAGGACATACTTTACGGGGAAAATGAATTGGTTTCTTGACCAAATTCGATGCTTAAATGATGAGAAAGACAAGATGGAGAAAGAAAGGAATTTGTTCGGATTCATGAAGAGTCATCAAAAGGAGGCTGAATGAAATGATTGAAGGTTACACTCAAAAGTACCTTGAGGATATCGTTCCTAAAGTCAAAAGGAACTGGAGAAGTCGACAAGAGATCAAACCCACAAGTTTCTTCTCGACCTTTGTCCCGGTGTGACTAAGTATTCTCGGACAACTCACCTAACATCGTCGCATTGGTTAAACATACAATGGCGAAGAAGCGATCTCTACGAATACGAGTTAATCGCTAAACTAGTGATGCAAATGTCAAAGCGATGCAGGCGTTTGCCGGATGAAGCTAAATTTTTGAAGGTCTACTTGCTTTTCAACTCGGTTCATCATGCAAGAAGTCACCGATCAACCCAACGGCCAAGAGATGGCGATGATAAGGATAAGGACTACGCACCTAAGCGTCGAGCGATGCGGTCAATCTACATCTATGCCACCTCCTACACACGGACTTCTTCTCAACATAAGACTCCTCCACCTCGGTCTTCTTGATAAACCTCGGGACGATTCCGAGTTACCACCCGACTCATACTGGCTGGTGACTACTTTGAGTATCACGGGTGGTGGCGATGAAGAGGTCCTTGAGCCCGACAACAACCCACCTCACCCAAACAAGTGCGAAACCGGTATCATCATCAAAGCCTTCCAAAAAGAAGAAGCGGGCGACTCGACCCGAAGTCGTATCATGGCTAGAATGACCATAAAACCGAAGAGTTTGAATGGTTCTCCACACTTGTCAATCAAACTCCCTACCACGATGCGGGCCAGAATTGGTAGATGGTTCAACATTGGAGCATGCAAAGCTGTTGCAAGAAAAGTTCCATGTGAAGAAAATGGCGAAATCGAATTGAGCGAATCAAAATGAAGCTTTTCAACTATGGAAAACTGACTCAAAGCCCTCGAGGTCGAATATCATCTTGAGAACATCGCTCGATCTATGTCTAACAACATGGATTGGCTCAATCCGGAAGCAAACATTGACTTCACACAAAGGACAACCCTCCATATTACACATTGGACCAAACCTCTACCAACCATTGGTCAAGCGGATGAACCAAGGATTCCTTCCGATATTTCTTCAACAAAGACACGGAATTTCTTCTCCATGGTGGCGATGGTTCGAGAAAATACACTACATCATTGACTCTTCCATTCCAGTGACCATTTACTCTAGCGCATAGCTATCGAGGCGCAACTCGCTTGTTTTACGACAGCGTGCAAGCATACGACCAAGATGCATTGTATGGGATTCATCATTGGCACGAGCGCAGAAGAATCTACTACAAGTGCACTGGTTCAAAAGTCTCAACATGCGATTGTATAGCTCGAAGGACATCGTGGCCATCAAACACATTGATCTCAAGTCTAAGTGGGACTACACATTCTTAAAGAATATCATAGTCAAGCGACAAGATGAACATGACTATGGATTCTCGAAGTGACTTTGAGAACTTGTCCCTCAACGACATCGAAGACATGTATCTTGCCAAAGTACGGGGTCGTATGAGACAATTCTCATTGAAGTTCAACGTGAATTTATCAAGTCGGGTTCTCATCTTCATTAGGCGCATCGTGATCAAAGAGCGTGTCGAAGATATCCGGATGGTTGTTGAATCATATCGAGCGCGTGTAAACTTCACTCCACCGCGCTTGATCTTCCCGACATCAACCGACTTAAACAACTCACGCTCGTCGGAGAAACCTTTCGGCGTTGTTTACGCGGTGAACTTGAAGAAAGCTGCTTAATGGCGTGTAGTGAGCTCCACAAATTCGGGATCATACCTTGAAGATGGTTAGGGATGGATTGGCGTCTGATTGAAGGATATCGCTGAAAGTTGGGAATCCTAAATTTGGAATTCTCGGGGCGGGAGGGATGTGAAGCGTATCATCACCATGATTGATGAGCGGTTGTTCGAAGGATCGATTCGAGACGATTGGAAAGCTATGTTGGTGGTCGACCAGGATTAACATCACCGGCTTTCAGCGCCATGCGCGCTCACAGGAACATCATTGCACTTCTGGTACCCCTTGAATTGTTTCCTTCATATGATTTTGGATTTATGATTATATGTGTGAATGGCTTGTGCACACATAACGATTATACAACCCGTAATTGTCAAGAAAGGACCACGTGAGTGCGCCTCGATGCCACAATCCTTATAAAAGGAGCGAAAGCTTCTTATTTTTGAGAAAACCTATCAAACCTTTCATTTTCAAGGTTTTGCTCAAAAGACAAGTACTTCCCCATATGATTTTAAAACCTCAACCGTTTATATCACTAGTTGAGGGAGTATTTGATTCAAAACTTTGTTCTAAATTGTTCATAGTGGTCGTCTTCCCGCAACACTCAAAATGGTCATATTTATTCTCAACCGTTCAAAAATAACATTTTTATATGCTATTTTTGAGGGGAAAAATTTAATGTGATAAGAAATATGTTGTCTTTGAATGCAAATGAATACATGTACCTCGGACTTAACCAACGAATTGGCGGTACTAAACTGTTTGTAACTCGAAAAGACTTGTCTGGGACGGGTAATAATTTCAAGCTAGTTCGCTAGTGATGTAAACGTGTCATAAAGGACTTGTCGAGTAGAAAGTAACATTAGAAACTTTTGATAGACATGAACTCATCGGGTTTGACAACCTTCAAGGTTTGTCTACACCTTCAAGTAGTTATTAGAGTTAGTTGTCACCTAAAAGGCGACAATGTAACTCTTTAACTATTCAACGTAACCGTGTCTCGCGGAGATTGTCTATCTTTAGTGGATCAATTCAAAAGTGCGCTCTTTCCTCATTTGTGCATTTAACCATTAAAACTATTAAGCACATGTGGAGGGGAGTATTTATACAAAACTTATCTCTCACGATGGTTCAAACATGTTTTTCATTTACAAACCCTTTGAGATATTTTCACATCTGATGGTTTTAAATGGCAAACATAGGTTAGTCGTGGGTTATAAGGTGACTAAGGTTAGGAATAACAGTCCTATGATCACTTGATAGGAGGATCTACCCAAGGACACTACCATTAGTTAGTGTTAGAGTCCTTAGGAATGATTGTAAAAGGAGAAATGAGAATCGGAGAAAGAAGGTTGAAGAATCAAAAGAAATGAAAAGTAAAGGGTGAAAAGAAATAGCCTCCGTTATTCAACTTAGGCGAAACGGGTTCAATTCATATACTTGGTTGTCACTTAGTGACACGGTATTGAAGATTAAAGTCGTCATGGACCCGATGACGATCACTAAACCTTCTTAGCCACCAAGTTTCTCTCAACGAAGCTTGTTTCATTCTCACAGGGAACCCTACATAATCTATTGGCTTTCTCTTGAGATCATTGGTATTGAAGAAGGAGACCTCTCCTAGTCTCCGCTCGGAAAACCAAAACGCACTATTGAGTCTAGAGCCACGAGATTTATCAAAAGATCTCTTAGAACACTTGACATTTAATCACTTGATGATCAACAAATAAGATCATCGATGGTTCATATCGAGTCCTTCACGAGATCTTAGCAATCTGTCGAGAACATTTATGAGAGGTTCACATCTGATCCTCGGTGATTGAATGGAAACTCCGCCGAGGTCAACATCAAACAACGGCGGCGAGTCACCCGGTAACTCCCGTGGATTACGCGAGTGTGTCTCATCACGCTCTACGATCGTGAGGTGATGCTTGATTGTACCTCGTGACTCATCTCGAACTATAGATGTGCCACATCGCGTTATCTCACTTGTGGGACTCCGGTTCAGGAGCGGCCTTTGTAAGAATTAGAGTTGTGTTTCACACTATGCTATTAACACTCTCGAAGTTCAAACTTGAAGCTGAAACCGCTTATTACTAACTGTTTGAAATGTTTTCTTATGGAAGCTCGGAGAGGATGATCGTCTTGATTCTTCTCATGCTCACGCCAACATCAACACTAATGGAAGTCTATTCTAAAGCAACACAACCGTCGAATGATTCTTCATCAAATCAAAGAATCTACAAAGTCAAAGACTTAAAGTACTTCATCGTGTATTGATTTCCACCGTCAAAGAAGCGTGTGAGCATGTTGAAGAATGGCGTGGAACACCTGAGCGTGAGCGGACACGAGAGGCGGTCGATGCGACAACAACATACTATCACTTTCACCACAAAGAACAATGATCAAAGAACAAAGTTAAAGATGGCGTCAAAGCATAAGCTGTTCAAAGATAACGATCTCTCTACTTTGGGAGATTGTTGAATCAAGGCAATTCCTCTCACAAGAAAGAAGAATGTCGAAGAAGGCGTCATGACTACTATTACATCAACGCCTTCACTGTTTATATTTTGTTGGAATCACTCTAAACAATATTTCAAGTATTTATATCTCATATGTAATAGGTAGCTTTATTATGGCCTTTATGTTTGTTTAAGGTCAAGCTTATGTAGAAGGCCCATAAGCAGTCCAAGCCCAATAAGGAATAGGGAAGGAGAGGGAGTGTTGCCTAGCTCCTTGCCTATATAAACTCTTGTAAACCCTCATTTGAGGTTGGTTGTTCAAGTTTTCTTTTCACACATTCACCTACGCCTAACCGTGCCTCTCTTATTGTGTATGTGTGCTTGTTTACTGTTCAATCGCCTTATCTCTTCTCTTATAAGCTTGTGTTGTAAAACTAGTGACCTAACACGGATGTTGTGAAAGTTTACGTGCACGAATCTAGTGTTGAAAAAGCTTGCGGGAAGAATGATCTTAAAGCTAGAAGTTTGTTCTTGATGACTCTTCCTAGAGATCGAGATCATTGCATTCGACAAGTACATAGCGCTAAGGAAGCTGTTTGAAGAGATTTGCTCGGTGTTTGGTGGTAATGATGCTACAAAGAAGACACAAAAGACATTGTTGAAGCAAAGTTATGAAAACTTTTACGCTTCAAGTAATGACTCACTTGATAGCATTTTCACCAAACTCGGAAGATTGTTACACAACCGATTGTGCTTGGCATTGAGGTGAAAAGGAAGACCTCAATTTGAAGTTTCTAAGAAGTTTGCCTTCATAGTTTCAAACCAATGTTACCGTCGGGAAAACAAATCGGACATAGAAACAATGAAGCTCAATGACCTTTACAACAACTTCAAACTTATTGAGCAAAGGTTGAAGAAGGCAAGGAAACTTGGTACAAGCTCTAGTAGCTTGGCATTGTTGTCAACCTTTGTTGACAGTGATGATTCTGAAGATGACAGTGATGATGAAGTTGCCATTGCTGGTTTTAAATTTTCCACTGGTAATGTGAATGTTACCAATGCAGGTTCAAAGAAGAAGGTTGCTAGTATTGGAGATCCTACCTTTTATGCTTTCATATCCACACAAGTTGATGGCTCTGTCTTAACTCATGAAGACATAGAGCAAATTGATGAATATGACTTGGAGGAGATGTATATAAAATGGCAGATAGCTCTTCTTAACATGAGGGCTAGGAAATTCTACAAGAAGACTGGCAAGCCTATTCACATCAATGGTAATGAAACTGCAGGCTTTGATAAGAAGAAAGTGGAGTGCTTTAACTGCCACAAGTTTGGACATTTTGCTAGAGAATGCAGAAGACCAAAGACCAAGGACAATAGGTCTACTTGGTACAAGCAAAAGAAGGGACCAACTGTGGAAGAACCAAAGGCAATGTTGGCTATTGATTGTGTGAGCTATGATTAGAGTTTCATGGTCGATGAACAAGAAAAAGAACATACCGATCTTGCTCTTGTTGCTCTTGAATTTGCTCTCATGGCTTTCTCGACTCGAGGTACAAAACTTTGATAGTTGTTCTAAAACATGTAGAAATTTGCTAAAGAAGTTGAAAGGCTTAATGATTTATATTCTAATGAAAGACAAGAGTTATATCTTCGTTAATTATCACGTGTCTAATCTTAGGAGAGCTATGGCGATATTAGAAAAGCAAATAGAGCACTATCGGGAAAATGAGTCAAAATATAATGATGATATGATTCTTCTTAGAAGAGAGGTAGAACATACTAATTTGTGAATGAAGCATACAAAAGGAGTTTGAAAACTTCAAAAGAAAAATGAAAATGTCAATTTAACTTTAGACACATGTTATCATCGGTTTAAGTCAATTGATAAAATTTGGAATGCTCAAATATATAGTAAAGCTAAGTGCGGTATGGGTTATAATACAGTGCTTCCACCACTAAGAGGTGTTCCATCACCTCGGTATAGATTTAGCTCATACAGGCTTAGAAGATTTTCGGGATCTTGAAAGAGAATATGGTCCTTTAAAGGACAAAATGGTGAAAAGTGAGGAAGAGATTAAGCATGATAATGATCTTTTTGAGAGTGCTAGTGACTCATCCGTTGTTGATGAGAATGTTAAAAAGAATGTAGAGGCTTCTATCCCAAAAGTTGTTAATCTTCACGAGAGGAACCTAGGAAACCGGTTAATAAACCTAGACCAAGCTGTAAGGTATCTTTGAGATGTATAGGAACAAGCCTTGACTCTAGGGGTAACCAGAGGAGTTGGAATCATGTTAAATATCAACAACTAGGTAGTGATTTTGTAATGTACAATAAGGCATGTTATATCGTGGTAGTTTTGATCATTTACATGCTTATTGTGACTATCATGTTGGGAGAAGGAAGTTCATGGGAATAAAGGGTGGAGACTAACGAGGTTTCAACATAATGTACACCTAATTCACATTGAAAATGGTCCCAAGAGCACTTCAACTTAGAAGTGGCCTCAAAACCTTTGCCCTTGCAAAACTATTAACACTTGCTCACCCTAAGTCACTGTTAAAGTGCAAACCCAAAACAACTTTTGCAAAATCAGACAAGCAGGAAAGGAACTTTTCAAGCTAAAAGGTTAATTATAACCAACAGTAGTTGCCTAAAAGAAACCGGTGGTTCCTTTGCTCATTCAAAAGTTACCACCGCAAGGGTTGTGAACAAGAAAAGGGGGACATGGGTAATCTTGTGAAGGCCTCAAAGACGTTGGGAATGGAAACCAAAAGGAAATACCTCTACAACCAATCCCAATGGTGTATCAATGACCTTTGATAGATTTAACTATATTGATACACGGCGGATCCAAGTCAATCATGGCTTGGGTCCCCAAAAAAACTAACTCTTTACTCTTATGTGCAGGAACATCCAAGGACAAAAGATCGGATCAAGGATATCAGATAGTGGGTGTTCAAGGCACATGGTGGCAACAAGTCCTATCTTTACGATTTTGAGCATTATGATGGGCGGTATGTCGACTTTGGAGGTGGAGTAAATGGAAAAGTTCTTTGGTAAAGGAGTTATCAAAAGCGGTAACTTGGACTTTGAACACATGTATTATGTAAAAGAGCTAAAGTACAATATTTTTAGTGTGTCACAAATGTGTGACAAGATGAACAATGTTCTTTTACCAAAGATATGTGTTTTGTTCTCTCTAAGGATTTTAAGATGCTGATGACGAAATGATTCTTCTTAAAATTCCTAGAAAAACAATCTCTATAGCTTTGATATGAACAACATTGTAGCTAAAGATGATTATACTTGCTTGCTTGCAAAGGCTACAGTGGATGAATCCATGTTATGGCATAGAAGACTTGGTTATGTTAACTTCAAAACCATTAACAAGATTGTCAAATATGGTTTGGTGAGAGGTTTACCTCAGAAAAGATTTGAAAATGATCAAACCTATGTGGCTTGTCTTAAAGGCAAACAACACAGAGATTTTTGCAGGTCAAAGTTGGTTAACTCTATTGCTCACCCACTTCAAATGTTACATATGGACTTATTTGGTCCTACATCAGTGAGCAGCTTGAATCTAAAGAAATATTGTCTAGTGGTGATTGATGATTTTAGCAAGTTTACATGGGTTTTCTTCCTTGGAACCAAGGATGAAACAACAGGCATCCTCAAGATCTTTATCACAGAAGTAGAAAACCAATATGATATGAAAGTTAAAATCATTAGGTGTGACAATGGAACAGAATTCAAGAATAGAGTTGTGGATGAGTTTTGCAGAGATAAAGGTTTTAAAAGAGAATTTAGTGTGGCTAGAACTCCTCAACAAAATGGTGTTCTTGAGAGGAGGAGCAGGACGATAGAGGTGCTAGAACCATGTTGGCGATTCTAAATTGCCAATCACTTTTGAGGTGAAGCGATTAACACTTGCATGTTATGTGCAAAAGGGTTTTAGTGGTAAAGACAAAGAACAAGACACCTTATGAATTGTTTAGGGTAAACCACCTATCCTTGACTTCATGAGACCATTTGGGTGTCATGTATCTATTCTCAATACCATAGATTATCCGGCAAGTTTGATGAAAAAGGCGATGAAGGGTATTTTGTTGGGTATTCCATGGTTAGTAAAGCTTTGGAGTATTCAACTTAAGAACCCAAAAGATTGAAGAGAATCGCATGTAGAATTCTGGAAAACAAAGTTAATATCAAAGGAACCGGTCCGAGAAAAGGTTGTTTGATCTTGATACTCTAACCAATACTATGAATTATGTACTGTTTCTACAGAACATCTTCTTTGATTTTGCGAGTTCGGAAGAATTTCTTGATGATGATGAACCAAGCAAGGATCATGCGATGATCAAGATGAATTGATCTACCTCTTTGGGACTATGCGAGATAATGATGATATATCAAAAGCGGAGATGCTCATCCTTCAGTGATTTGGGAAAGGAAGGAGATAGTAATTTGAATGTTGAAATTCGAAAGCGGTGGAAACTCAGATTCCTTTATTAGCCAAAATGTTTCCACTGCAACACCGGATGTGGAAATCACAACTCCGATTCTTGAGGAAGCTCGAGCCAATGATGTTGAAATCTCAAATATGCCAAGTGAGATTGCGGTTCCTCGGACTCCCACACTTCTATTCATAAATCACATCCTCTTGAAAATGTGATTGGGGATGTCTATTCACCTGTGAAGACTAGAAGACAAACTAAGCTGCCTGATGTCCATGGATTCATGTTGGAATCGCTCTGATATAGAAATATCAAATACAAAATACTCGCGAGAGAATCGCAAATCGACCGTTTTAGGAAAAAAAGATCGACACGCAAAACCCGCGAATATTCAATAAGTGATACCGGGTAAGTGATTACCCGGGTCGTGTCCCAACGAGGTGTGAATTGAGGATGTCGTTGGAGGTTTGTTATTAAAATGCTTGAATTGTTACGGGTTTTTTTGTTTTTGATTACGTATTCTACAAATTAACTAAAGGGAAAGTAATTAAGGCTACGGGAACAAAGTAAATGATGATCTAACTACTACTAAGCATATGGAATAATAAAATTAAGTTACACTAAGTCCTAGAGTGCTAAAACTAAAAAACGTGAAATCCCGGGCTAATCCCGAGCTACAAAAGTGAAAATTATGCAATTTAAAGCCTAAGGATGTGAAACTAATTTTCCTACATTCTAAACGACTAAAACTAATTTTTGGAAAAAGCCGGGTATTTTTTCGACTTTTATTTTATTTAATACGAATTAAAACTAATTTTAACTAATTAATTAATTAAAATACTAAACATTTTTAGAAAATTTAAGAAAAATACAGAAAATACTTTTAATTAAACTAAATCTATGAAAATAATAAAACATACTCTTGCTTAATGAATTGACAATTAATAAGCTCTAAAGGAATAATCTAAAGCTGCTAGGTATATTTAAATAATTAGGAAAGCAAATCCTAACACAAAACAAGTGGTAGTGCAGATGGAAATGTGTGCTGTGTTGAGGTCGTGGGCTATGGGCAGCAGGTCACAGGTTCGAATCCTGTGGCATCCACTTTTTTGCTTTTATTTTTGTTAACTTAATTGTGAGATAAAAATAAGACTCTTTAACAAAAAAACTAAACTTATCAAAGCTGAAATAAGTTGATAACAGCTTATTTACACCAAGAAACACACAAGGGGCTGTTTGGTTACGAGGATAACTAAGGGATGCAATAAGCTAAAAATATGAATATAAGCATATAAGAATAAGCATAAGCAAGCAAGATAAGCAAAAAAGGAATAAGGGCTGTTTGGATCTGAACATCTTAAAAGAGCACAAAGAACTTCAAAAAGCTATAAGAAAAACATAATCATAAGCTAAATCCTAATCTAAGCATCTAAGATCATTAAAGGGAACTGAAATAAGCAAAAATAATAAGCCTAATAAGCGCAAATTACCATTAAAGGGCTGCTGCACAACTGCAGTCCCAAACAGTCCATATGGGCTTCTTGAGCTTAAAATTAAGAACTTAGATGGCCACTAGAATCCTAAATAAGCTGATACAAAAAAAAACAATACATCTAATAACTAAAAAAAACAAACTATAGCTACTTGGGAGCTCTTAACAAGCTTATAGGGGGCTGCTAAAGGGGGGCTGTCGGGACTTTTTTTTGCAGCAAAAGGACCGAAATGAGTACATCAAGGAACAATAAAAAGCTACAATAAGTTTGTAAAAAGGCAAAACTAGAGTTGCTACCTAATCTACCATATCTAAAAGCTATAAAGGAACTCACATAAGCAATTATCTAAGACCAAATAAGCTGTGCAAAAAAGTTACATGGGCTGTTATGGGACAGTTAGTGCAGCAAGACAGAAACTGATTGAGTAAAAAAAACTAGTAAACTGCTTTAACACTTAGAAGATGGTAAAAAGAACTTGAGGAACACACTCACTTCAACTGATTAGGACTATCTCAATAACCAAAATGGGTCAAAACTGGAGTTTGACCCAGAAACTACACTAATCCAAACACCCTTTAAAGGACAGAAATTGATTTTTGGGACAGTGAAACTTTTTATAAACTGATTAGCAAACTTAACACAAGCTCAAATGAGCTTTAACAAACCTATCAAACACTTTTAACATCAACGTAGAAGCAAGCATTCAAGACAAACAAAAAATGAAGAACATTAAAACTGCATAAATTTGAATGAATTGGAACTAAGACATAAAAGTAAATTGCATTGAAATTAAAAATTACAAGAAATGTAAATGACAGGAAAAGTAAAAATGGTACTAGAAGATAATTTCTAGACAAAGTTTTTAAATTCACTACACTCCTATTTATACTAAAAGGAGAATCTGTCTTCCTCACTTGTCTTGTTGCATCTGTGTTTCATTTGTGAGAGAATGAGCTTGTGAGCTTGTGTGTTTCTCTTGAGACTTCATCACAGCCATAGGATCAAAACTTGGAGCCCAATCCCTTTAATTATAGCCGTTGGATCAAATGTCTTCACTAGGATGGATGACATGGAGGAGGGGACCAAAGGATGAGCTGGAGGGAGCATGTGACTTAAGCTTGGATTCTTCTGTGAGAGAAAGAGACAGGAGGTGAGAGGAAGAAAAATGGCGCCAAGGGAAGTTTTATTTTTTTCTGGGTTTGGTTTTTCTTTTGGGTAAGAACAGGTAGTATGGGTTAAGTGGGAAATGGGTAAAAAAGGGTTAAGTGTAGTTTTGTTTTTATAAAAGGTTTAAAGTAGAAAACAAATATGTGTTTTGTGTTTTTGTTTTAGAAATGTTTTTTTTTTTTTTTTTTTTTTTAATAAAAATAATTGTTGTAAAAATAAAAATTGGTTTTAAAATAAAAAAAATAATTGTTTTTAATAAAAACGTTTTAAGTTTAATTTAAAAAGGTAAAAGGGTGCTTCGGGTTTCGGGTGAAAAGGGAAGAAAGGTAATTTGGTTTTAGGGTTAGGTTACTGGGTATGTTTTCCCACTCACTCCAAATATCGTCTCGGGATCCAAAATGTAGAAAATCCACTCGGCTCCGATCGCTAAGCACGTTTTCCATTCCAAGCTCATTTCGCACGTTTTTGGCCTGTTTTCGATCCTTTGTACCTGAAATACATAAAAACACACTCCAAGGATATCTGTAGCATAATTGGTTATATTTCAGTGTTTTTAGACGTTTTTGTGGTCTTAGATGGGTAAAAATGATGAGTGAATAAGCACTCATCACGCTCCTAACTCGTAAATGGAACGACATTGACGGGATTACATTTTCTATCTTTGTTACCTTAAACACAAGGGCTTGTTATGTCATTTAGTGATAGATGTAAGTGTTTGGGTATAAATACCCCTCCATACTTCCATGGAGGGGTGAGTCTCATTTGTGTAACATTTCCTTTCAATAATAAAACACACATAGTTTCTCCCTTCTCTTCATACTTTCTCTCACTAACATGATTAAGATGTTCTTTCATCTTTCCCGACCTCCCGATTCACCAAATCTTCCACATATACGATCCTAACATTGGTATCAAGAGCAAGATCGGTTTTATTTGTGGTTGATTTTGGTGATGTTATCTTGTCTAAAATCTTGTCTTAAAGTCTGGTTTTCTCACTAAGTTTTAATTTTTAAATTTTTTTTGGGTTTAATCAGATTGTTACAAGTTGTGTATCATTTTGGTAAAAAAATTTAAAAAGTCAACAATTTTATTGCCAAATTATGTGTTCTGTCCATGAATAGTTTCTTGGTTACATGTTTTTGTGACTTAATTTTTTTGTACCAACTCGTGAGTCATTCTGGTCAACTGGTCGTCTAGGGCGGTCAAATGGGTAAATATTAAAGCTTCTCTTGCAGTTTTTTTTTGGGTCATATTAATCTGGTCTGAATCTGGTCGGAAAAAATTGCCGGGAAAAAAAGTCAAAGGGTCAAAACCCTAGTTTTACGCCTAAGGAGCAATCTTCAGAGATATTTACGCATAACTGTGAAGTTATGCGTAAGAACTGTTACGCGTAAGGCTTTTACGCATAAGCATAAGCCTTACGCATAAGGTCTTACGCATAAGCTTTAAGCGTATGCTTTACGCGTAAGACCTAGTTACGCATAAGGTTCTTGTTTACGCATAAAAGGAAATGAAGATGTAAACACTGTTTGACTTTGACCCAAAACCATGTACCATAATTGTCCATTACAGTCTCAACAAATATCACCATAAGACACACAACCTAACCTAATCCCATATTTCATTTTCAACAAACATCTACGAGACCAAATATCAACTTCGACCCCATCAACTACTTATCTTTATAACGTTTTCATCACATAATCAAAACTAAGACTTAAACCGTGTAACAAAATTAAACAAGATCTCAGTTTTGTTTCTTCGTGGTATTCAAAATTCATTAAGACCTTTAAGGCCTATACCCATATGAGAAACAATCATCATTGATTTTTTACAAGGGTTCCAATTCCTTTTAATTTTCGAAAGGTATCAAGAAATTACAAATAACAAAACTGTTTAAGTATTTATTTCGTTCGAATTTAACTCAAAAACAAACCTACCTGTGATCTCTTTTGAGACCATATCGCCATAAACTTTAACCATTCTTTAAGAAGGTTCGTTTGTTTGTCTAATATTGAAAGGAGTTGTGGGTCCTGGTTTTAAAACAAGATCTGAAATGAGTAAAGATGAAGATGAGACGATGTAGGATATTAGATTTCACAAATACTCTAAACCATGATCAAAGTAGGCGTATAAGAATGTTAGAGAGAGAATGTTCTAGTGAGAGAAAGGAAGAGAGTTGGGAACTATAGTGAGAGAAAGAAAATATTATTATGAGCTCCAACTCTCCACCTTGGGAGGTAGAGAGTATTTATAGTCTTACATAAAACGCCACACAAGGTACGTGGATCGGGCATACGGTGGGTAAAGACCCGTCAGTCCTCCACGGTGTTACTAAACTAAATACTACTTAACATAAAAGAACTACGACTACGAGCTTTCTAACGATTACATATACTTGAGGTGACCGACTCTTTAATACCGGAATTTCTAATTCCAAACAATCTCCCCAAGGAGGTCACCTCAAACATATACTAAAATTACATTGAATACAAACCGATATTACATTAACAATTGTTCTTGCATTCTTGATGTAGAACTTTGCTCAAGCTCGTAGTCATTGATTCCACTCATTGCATGTTTGGTTAATCCAAGTGGAGGTCTTTTTCGATCCACGTGATAATAATTTCAAGCTAGCTTTTGAGATCATCATTAACAAAAATCTACGAGACATCCATTGTGGTGTTGGTATTATGTGATGTTGTGACTTTCGGACCGACATGCTCACATTACGGATCATGATATCTTCTTATCGGAGGAACGGAAGCTTCGTTGATTCATGATATTGGCAGGTAGCGAAGCATGGAGTGAAAATATCGAGTCATTGATTCACTTATCATGATTTCTTTTGAGATGAATGTGTAGTGTGAGCATGCGGCTATGGATTGACCGCTTCATTACGATCATTACAAGCGTCGGGTGTACCGCATAAAGCAGTTAGCAATAAAGCGCACGAAAGTGTCTTTGATCACTTCGTTGAATTGAGTACACGCCCACGGTTCCCGTTGATCGATTACAAATCTCGCCTGTGATCGGTATAATTCCAAAGAATTTCCTTGACGGGGTTTCGCGGTTGCTCTAGTTGTTCTCAAACCGGAACATCTCAAAGAAGACAACACGGAGTGAGTGAACGGTAAGTAGAAATTCAGCGATTGATGAAAAGAGATTTGAAAGACAATCGTGTATTGCTCAATAAATTTGTTTTGCAATACAACGAAGGTTTTAATGAAAATCAATTATCAATCATAAAACACCTTTGATTTGAAATATCGAACACGGTCCATGTGCTAAATAAAAAGTTTTAAGCACAATGACCGGTTTTCAAAGGTATCCGTCAATCCATAACTCGAACCGTGATTGATTCAAAAGATTGAATCGCCCATTGTTTACATTCGGTTGTCACATGGTTGATCTATTTGATAGATCTCACATGCCACCCACGAGAGCTTGTTTGATGTTGGCTCCGAAGGCTTTCCATCTTCATTGTGAGTATGTTTGCATATCACTCGGATGTTCAGCAATACCACAAGGATAATCGTGGGACTCAAGATATAATCTCTATTTCCACGTTGTGTGAAAGAGAGTCTTCATTGAAAGTGTCCTAATGAGATTTATTGATGATCTCGTGGCTCTAAACTCAATTTGTGCATATTTGGATCTGTCTTGGGAGACTAGGGAGAGGGTCTCCTTCTTGATATCAATAATTTCTAAGAGAAAGTCGATAGATAATGTCGGTTCCCGTGAGAATGAAACAAGTCCTTTTAAGAGGAACTTGAGTGGTTTGGAAAGTTGAAGTGCAAGTCGTCCTTTGGGTCCATGATGTCTTGTCTTCAATACCGATGTTACCATCGTAGTATATGAATTGAACCCGGTTTTACGCCCTAAATTTGAATAAATGGAGGGCTATTTGTTTTCACCCTTTTCTCATTCAATTCTTTTAATTCTTCAACCCTTGATTGCTTACCGAGACTTCATAGCAAGAACCTTGTTGGGTTTGTTCGATGCTTGCTCTGTCTCGATTCGCACTCTTCCCATATCTCACTTTTCTCCTTTTATCATCATACCTAAGGACTTCTACACTAACTAGTGGATTGTCCTCGGTAGATCCCTCCGGTTACAGCGGATCATGGGAACCAATACCTAACCTTATCATCCTTATATCACTTGTACATAAAGTAAAGTTGGTCGGTCTATTTGGTATTGTTCATACGCCATTGGAACCAATTGAAAACCATTTGAAAATCAATCCGGATACTTGTGATATATTATCAAAACATTTTGTACCGAATTGTTTTGATATTTTTAGAACAAGTGCTCCCCTCAACATGTGCACCAAATGTTTGAAATCGTTTTGCACACGGAGGCAAGAGGAAGAATTAACTTCTTTGATTACCATTTTCTAAAAGATATCAACATCACTTCCCTAATCAAGACAAGTAAATAAAGAATTTTGGGAAGGATGAGGTTTTCATAAGTTTGCTCCCCTCGGTATGTGCCTCGAGATTTGAAAGAGTTTTGCACATACTAGAGGAACTGCACGATGAGATAAGTGATCACGTTTCAAATCATAGGTTTAAGATAGATGCTCCCCTCAACATGTGCATGGAAAATTTGAAATCGTTTGTCACATGTGGGAAGGATAGCATGTACATCTTTATAAAACCATTTACCGAATTATCAGATTAAATCCAATTTAAATCACACATTCTCCCCCGATCACAATTATCAAATCATTTGAGATTTGTGATCTCTTATTGATTTAAATTGATTTTGAAAGCTTTTAAGGAGAATTGTGACATGATTATAAAAGCGTTTTAACTGATAAGGATCGGATTTTAAGACTTTAAACTCCATTGATAAAAACATGCATGAATATCTTTTGAAAACAATTTAATGCCAAATAACTTTTTAATTTAATAGAAATCATTCTCCCCCTCAATCAATGACGTAGGTTGTTGATTGAGAGATTGATATTTTGACAAATAAGTCCAGATGATATTTAATAGAAATCTTCAGATGATTATCATTCTCCATCTGAAGATGATTTAAAGAAATTATTTGATCCTATGTTTGATGAACTTTATGATCCAAGTACTAATGAGGTGTCGATTCCTACAACAGAGGTGCTCATATTCACGTGAATGAAGTCAATCCTCGGTCTCAATATCTTTAAGTCAAGAAGCGCTGCTGCCGATCCTTGATCTCATCAACAAATCATCATTCTTGAAATGTACATCATAGAAATGTTTACGCATCAATGATGAAGTTAATCCTTTGCTACTCCGAAGATGCTCCATTTGAAAACATATTTTCTCACGAACCTTCATCGAACCATCTTCTTGGAGACATCGACTCTGCTACTTGGTCCCTCAACAACTACCACATGAACACCTCGAGAAAATGGACTCACGATCATCCATTAGACAACATCATTGGAAATCCTTCTCGTCCGGTATCCACTAAGTAAGCGACACTCATCGATGCCTTATGGTGCTTCTTTAACTCTGTACTCTCAAAGATCGAACCTAAAGATGTTAAAGCGCTATGAATGAAGGCAAATGGTTCAATGCCATGCAAGATGAAATTCATGAGTTTGATCGATTAGATGTATGGGAATTAGTACCACCCAGTTGTGCTATGATCATTGCTCTTAAGTGGATCTTCAAAGTGAAGCTTGATGAGCATGGTGATGTTTTGAAAAATAAGGCTAGGTTAGTGGCTAAAGGTTATCGTCAAGAAGAAGGTATAGACTTTGAGGAATCTTTTGCTCCGGTTTCTCGTATCGAGGAGATCAAAATCTTCTTGGCTAATGTTGCTAGCAAGAACATGGTTGTTTATCGGATGGACGTGAAAACCGCATTTCTTAATGGAGATCCGAAGAAGTGGTTTCGTCACCACCCGGAGGGTTTTGTGAATTGAGCATCCTACTCATGTTTATCGCTTGAAAAAGGCCCTATATGGTTTGAAGCAAGCTCCTAGAGCATGGTATGATACGCTGTCAAAGTTTCTTCTATCTACTGGATTCAGCAAAGGAGCAGTTGATCCTACTTTGTTCACCAGAAAGTTAGGCAAACACTTAATTCACGTTCAAATTTATGTTGATGATATTATTTTTGCCTCGACCAACCCAATGGAATGTGATCGTTTTTCAAATGAAATGAGTTCAAAATTTGAAATGTCAATGATGGGACAAATGTCATTTTTCTTGGGATTACAAATTTCGCAAAGTCCCGGAGGCATTTTCATAAATCAATCTAAATATGCAACTGAGATCTTAAAGAAATTTGGATTTGATTCAAGTGACCCTGTTCACACTCCCATGATTGATCGAACCAAACTAGATGAGGACCACTCAGGGATCATGATTGACCAAACAAAATATCGTAGTATGATTGGATCCACGATGTACCTCACGGCTAGTAGACCGAGACATCTTGTTCATTGTTTGCATGTGTGCTAGATACCGTGCTAAGCCTACTAAAAGCACCTTGAAGCGGTTAAGCGGGTCTTCGGTATCTCCAAGGAACCATCAATATGGGTCTTTGGCACCAAGGAAACCGGTATGTCACTAACGACCTATGCGAGATGTTGATCATGCAGGTGTCAAGATACTCGTCGAAGTACATCCGGAGGTGCTCGGTTTTGGGTGATAAACTTGTGAGTGGTCTTCAAAGAAGCAAATGAGTACTTCTATTTCCTCTACAGAGGTGAATACATTGCCATGTCATCTTGTTGTGCTCAAATCTTATGGATGAGATCTCAATTATCGACTATGGCTTTGAATTCAACAAAATCCCTCATCTTGTGACAATAAAAGTGCTATTGCTCTCTCATGCAATAACGTTCAACACTCAAGAGCAAAGCATATCGACATTCGACATCATTTCATCGGGGAACAAGTGGAAAAAGGTGTGGTGGAACTCTATTTTGTGAGGTCCGAATATCGATTAGCGACATCTTCACCAAAGCTCTTCCAAGAGAACGTTTTGAGTTTATTCTTCCACGTCTTGGCTTGAAAAGTCTTCAACCAGAAACACTCAAACATCTTCAGGAGGAAGACGAGGAGTAAAGGTCTATCTTCATCTATCTCTTGTATATATCTATTCGAAAAATGTAAGATATTAGTTTTCACTTACACATCAAACCATAACACCAAGTTGGCGTATAAGTGGAATTCTAGAGAGAGAAAGTTAGAGGTTTAGGGAACATAGTGAGAGAAAGTGAAAGATATTATTATGAGCTCCAACTCTCTACCTTGGAAGGTAGAGAGTATTTATAGTCTTACAATAAAGCGCCACAACGGGTGTGGATCGGGCATACGGTGGGTAAAGACCGTCAGTCCTCCACGGTGTTACTTAACTAAATACTACTTAACTTAAAATAACTACGACTACGAGCTTTTAACGATTACATATACTTGAGGTGACCGACTCTTGAATACCGGAATTTCTAATTCTAACAATCTCCCACAGGGAGGTCACCTCAATCATGTACTAAAATTACATTGAATACAAATAGATATTACATTAACAATTGTTCTTGCATTCTTGATGTAGTACTTTGCTCCTAAGCTCGTAGTCATTGATTCATCACATTGCATGTTTGGTTACTCGGTGGAGGTCTTTTCTTGATCCACGTGATAATAAATTTGAGCCACTTTTGAGACCATCGCTAACAAAAGTCTCGAGACATCCATTGTGGTGTTGGTATTATGTGATGTTGTGACTTTCGGACCGACATGCTCACATTACGGATTATGATATCTTTTCATCGAGTAGCGGAAGCTTTCGTTGATTCATGATATTGGCGGCAGTAGCGAAGCATGGAGTGAAAATATCGAGTCATTGATGCACTTATCATGATTTCTTGAGAGATGAATGTATTGTGTGAGCATGCGTCTATGGATTGACCGCTTCATTACGATCACCGCAAACGTCGGGCGCACACGCATACAACAGATTAACAATAAAGCGTGCAAAAGTGTCTTTGACCACTTTAGTTGAATTGAGGTACACGCCCACGGTTCCCGTTAATCAATACATGTCTTGCTGTGATCGGTATAATTCGAAGAATTTCCTTGATAGGGTTTCGCAATGTTGCTCTAGTTGTTCTCAAACCGAACGTCTCAAAGAAGACAACACGGAGTGAGTGAACCAATGAGTTTAAGTCCACCGATTGATGAAAAGAGATTTGAAAACAACCGTGTATTGCTCAATAGAAATTGTTTTTGCAAGACAACGAAGGTTTTATTGGAAATCAATTATCAATCATAAAAACACCTTTTGGTTTGAAAAATTAGTACACGGTCGATGTGCTAAAGAAAGAGTTATTGAGCACAAAGACCGGTTTTCAAAGGTATCCGTCAATCCATAACTCGAACCGAGATTGATTCAAGAGATTGAATCGCCCCATTGTTTACATTCGGTTGTCACATGGTTGATCTATATGATAGATCTCACCGCCACCTACCGAGGAGCTTGTTTGATGTTGGCTCCGAAGGTTTTCCATCTTCATTGTGAATATGTTTACACATCACTCGGATGTTCGGCAATACCACAAGGATAATGCGTGGGACTCAAGATATAATCTCTCTTTTCACATTGTGTGAAACAGAGAGTCTTCATTGAAAGTGTCCTAATGAGATTTATTGATGATCTCGTGGCTCTAGACTCAATTTTGTGCATATTTGGATCCTGTGTCGGAGACTAGGAGAGGGTCTCCTTTTCAATATCAAGAATCTCTAAGAGAAAGTCGATAGATAATGTCGGTTCCCGTGAGAATGAAACAAGTCCTTTAAGAGGAACTTGAGTGGTTTGGAAAGTTGAAGTGCGGTGCGTCCTTGGGTCCATGATGTCTTGTCTTCAATACCGATGTTACCATCGGTAGCATATGAATTGAACCCGGTTTACGCCCTAAGGTTGAATAAATGGAGGGCTATTTGTTTTCACCCTTTCTCATTCAATTCTTTTTAATTCTTCAACCCCCCGGTGCTTACCGAGACTTCATGGCTAGAACCTTGTTGGGTTTATTTGAAGACTAGCTCGGTCTCGATCCGCACTCTTCCCATATCTCATTTTTCTCCTTTTATCATCATACCTAAGAACTCTACTCTAACTAGTGGATTGTCCTCGGTAGATCCCTCCGGTTCGGCGGATCATGGGAACACATACCTAACCTTATCATCCTTATATCACCGTACATAAAGTAAAGTTGGTCGGTCTATTTGGTATTGTTCATCCGCCATTGGAACCAATTGAAAACCATTTGAAAATCAATCCGGATACTTGTGATATATTATCAAAACATTTTGTACCGAATTGTTTCGATATTTTTAGAATAAGTGCTCCCCTCAACATGTGCATGAATTGTTTGAAATCGTTTTGCACACGGAGGCAAGAGGAAGAAATTACTTCTTTGATTACCATTTTCTAAAAGATACCACCATCACTTCCTTGATCAAATCAAGTAGATAAAGCATTTCGGGAAGGATGAGGTTTCCATAAGTTTGCTCCCCTCAATATGTGCCTCGAGGTTTGAAAAGTTTTGCACATACTAGAGGAACTCACACATTGAGATAAATGATCACGTTTCAAATCATAGGTTTAAGATAGATGCTCCCCTCAACATGTGCATGGAAAATTTGAAATCGTTTGTCACATGTGGGAAGGATAGCATGTACATCCTTATAAAACCATTTACCGAATTATCAATTTAAATCCAATTTAAATCACACATTCTCCCTCGATCACAATTATCAAATCATTTGAGATTTGTGATCTCTTATTGATTTAAATTGATTTTAAAAGATTTTAAGGGAAATTGTGACTTGATTATGAAAGCGTTTTAACTGATAAGGATCGGATTTTTAGACTTTAAAACTCCATTGATAAAACATGCATGTACATCTTTTGAAAACAATTTAATGCCAAATAACTTTTTAATTTAATTGAAATCATTCTCCCCCTCAATCAATGACATAGGTTGTTGATTGAGAGATAGAGATTTTGACAAATAAGTCCTGATGATTATCAAAAATAGAGACCGAGTTATTTTTCAAAGCGGTTAGTTTTCAATGAGATAAATGTTTATAGAATCGAGCATGGAATTTGAAAACATGGTAAAGCATGGCTCGTTCTTTCTTTGAAAAGCGGTTCTTGCTGAAATGACAATAAACCATTTTTTTTTTCCAAAATATTTTTGATTTTTAATTTTTTTTTTTTTTTTTTTTTTTTTTTTATATAAAATTCGAACAACATCTAAAGTCCGTGTCATTCTTTGAATGACAACATCAAAACGTAGATATTATCGAATCGAGAGAAACAAGACAAAATGACAATATTTTTGAAGATTTTTGAATTTGTCAAATTTTTATGGATTTTGAAAGATTTATATTTTTCTATTTGATTTTTGAAGGTTTTATAATTTTGTATTTTGTTTTTCGAATAAATATTTACAAGAGATAGATGAAGATAGACCTTTACTCCTCGTCTTCCTCACGAAGGCGTTTGAGTGTTACGGTTGAAGGCTTTTCAAGCCAAGGCGTGGAAGAATAAACTCAAAACGTTCTCTTGGAAGAGCTTTGGTGAAGATGTACGCTGGCGATATTCGAGACCTCACAAAATAGAGTTCCACCACACCTTTTTCCACTTGTTCCCCGATGAAATGATGTCGAATGTCGATATGCTTTGCTCTTGAGTGTTGAGCGTTATTGCATGAGAGAGCAATAGCACTTTTATTGTCACAATCTGAGAGGATTTTGTTGAATTCAAAGCCATAGTCGGATAATTGAGATCTCATCCATAAGATTTGAGCACAACAAGATGACATGGCAATGTATTCACCTCTGTAGAGGAAATAGAAGTACTCATTTGCTTCTTTGAAGACCGACTCACAAGTTTATCACCCAAAATGAGCACCTCCGGATGTACTTGACGAGTATCTTGACACCGCATGATCGGAGATGCATAGGTCGTTAGTGACATGCCGGTGTCCTTGGTACCAAAGACCCATATTGATGGTTCCTTGGAGATACCGAAGACCCGTTTAACCGCTTCAAGGTGCCTTTTTGTAGGCTTAGCACGGTATCTAGCACACATGCAAACAATGAACAAGATGTGCGGTCTACTAGCTATGAGGTACATCGGGGATCCAATCATACTACGATATTTTGTTTGGTCAATCATGATCCACGAGTGGTCCTCATCTAGTTTTGTTCGATCAATCATGGGAGTGTGAGCAGGTCACTTGAATCAAATCAAATTTCTTTAAGATCTCGGTTGCATATTTAGATTGATTTATGAAAATGCCTCCGGACTTTGCGAAATTTGTAATCCTAAGAAAATGACATTTGTCCCATCATTGACATTTGAAATTTTGAACTCATTTCATTTGAAAAACGATCACATTCCATTGGAGTGCGCCGAGGCAAAATAATATCATCAACATAAATTTGAACATGAATTAAATGTTTGCGACTTCCGGTGAACAATGTTGGATCAAGCTGCTCCTTTGCTAAATCCGGTTGATAGAAGAAACTTAGGCGATGTATCATACCATGCCCTTGGAGCTTGCTTTAAACCGTAAAGGGCTTCTTCAAGCGATAAGCGTGAGTAGGATGCTCTTGATTTACAAATCCTTGAGGTTGGGCGGCGTGAGCGACTTCTTTAAGGTCTCCGATTCGAAATGCCGTCTTTACATCCATCGATAGACTACCATGTTCTTACTAGCAAAGATTAGCGGAAAGATTACGATTGCCTCGATTCGAGCAAGCGAGCAAAAGATTCTTCAAAGTCAATACCTCCTCTTGACGGTATCCTTTAGCAACTAATCGAGCCTTGTTCTTGACACATCACCATGCTCATCAAGTTTCACTTTGAAGATCCATTTAAGAGCAATACTCATGCACGGTCTGAGCGGTACTAACTCCCATACATCAAGTCGATCAAACTCATGAATTTCATCTTGCATGGCATTGAACCAGCTATCTTCTTTCATGGCGGTTTTAACATCTTTTGGTTCGATCTTAGGTAGTACGGAGTTGAAGAAGTACCATAAGGCATCGGTAGCAAGTTGTTTCCGTGTTGATACAGGACGAGAGGGATTTCCAATGATGTTGTCTAGTGGATGATCGTGAGTCCATTTTCTAAGGTGTTCATGTGGCAGTTGTTGAGGGACTGAGGTAGCAGAGTCGATGTCTCCTGAAGAAGATGGTTCTGATGATGATTCAGGAGCAAATATGTTTTCAAAAGATGTACATGCATGTTTTATCAATGGAGTTTTAAAGTCTAAAAATCCGATCCTTATCAGTTAAAACGCTTTCATAATCAAGTCACAATTTCCCTTAAAATCTTTCAAATCAATTTAAATCAATAAGAGATCACAAATCTCAAATGATTTGATAATTGTGATCGGGGGAGAATGTGTGATTTAAATTGGATTTAAACTGATAATTCGGTAAATGGTTTTATAAGGATGTACATGCTATCCTTCCCACATGTGACAAACGATTTCAAATTTTCCATGCACATGTTGAGGGGAGCATCTATCTTAAACCTATTATTTGAAGCGTGATCATTTATCTCAATGTGCGGGTTCCCTCTAGTATGTGCAAAACTTTTCAAACCTCGAGGCACATATTGAGGGGAAGCAAACTTATGGAAACCTCATCCTTCCCGGAAATGCTTTATCTACTTGATTTGATCAAGGAAGTGATGGTGATATCTTTTAGAAAATGGTAATCAAAGAAGTAATTTCTTCCTCTTGCCTCCGTGTGCAAAACGATTTCAAACAATTCATGCACATGTTGAGGGGGAGCTCTTATTCTAAAAATATCAGAAACAATTCAGGTACAAAATGTTTTTGATAATATATCACAAGTATCTGGATTGATTTTCAAATGGTTTTCAATTGGTTCCAATGGCAGATGAACAATACCAAATAGACCGACCAACTTTACTTTATGTACGGTGATATAAGGATGAACCAGAGGGATCTACCCATGGACTATCCACTAGTTAGAGTAGAGTTCTTAGGTATGATGATAAAAGGAGAAAAATGAGATATGGGAAGAGTGCAGATTTGAGGCTCGAGCTAGTCTTGAAATAAACCCAACAAGGTTCTAGCCATGAAGTCTCGGTAAGCAATGAAGGGTTGAAGAATTAAAAGAATTGAATGAGAAAAGGGTGAAAACAAATAGCCTCCATTTATTCAACCTTAGGGCGTAAACCGGGTTCAATTCTCTCGTTTAGTTCATAATTAGTTTTTCAAGCTCAATGACACGATCATGGGAGACTTTCGAGACAACCGATAATTCATGAAATTTGGAAGCATTAATGGAACAATTTGTAGCGATGAAAAACACATCTTGAGCAATACATTCGTAAATCGGGTTCTCATTTAGTGTATGCAAGTTCTTCCTCTCAATATCATTATATTTTAGTGCTCGCTCATAGTCGCTAACTTCAACTATCATTGCATCAAATTCCTTTTCCATTCCTTAATATCGGTTTCTATCCCTTTTAAGACTCTCAAAGTGATCTTTTAGAAGTTTAAAGAAAGGCATGACCTCGGATAAATAACATTCTTTCATTTGCTCAAAACCCTTTCTCCTTGATTATACCGGTGGGTGTGATCCTTTTCTTGCAAGTTTTCTCAAAATCAACAAATAGTTGAAATATAACATATTGGCTAATTAAGGTCTTGCTTTTAGTGGCAATTATTCTAGGAACAAAATGCATTGGTGTATTAGGAGGATACACATCGCTCTAGGCATTTTCCAAAGGGAGGGTTTGTTTCAACAATATTTTCGACTTTTCGCTTATCTAAATCCATTTTCGAGAAAACTTGTTCGGAGTCAACAATGTCTCGAGGCTTAAACATGTTCAAGAAATCCAGTTTTCCTTCTTGTAATCATGGGGTGTGATCTTTATTTTCTTCTCTTTACATTTAGGATCATCTAATTTCTTGTTCATCTTTTCCTAGTGACTTCATCGATTTCTTATCTTCCTCGGTGCACTCAACGCAACTAGGTTTCTGTCTAGGTTTAAGGATTTCATTGCCATCATAAAGAACCTTATGAGCATTTCTAGCCCTTTGAATGACCTCTGGATTTGGTTCCTCAACAAGGGAATGCTATGCTTATCGCTTAAGACTCTATGCTTAGTGATCATGTGAAGCGATCGAATGGTGTTCCTTTGTATGTACAACTTGTTTTCAAGTTTGTTTTCAAATTTTTGATTAGAAAAATCTTTCAAGAGTTTTGATTCCTTTGCATTAAATTCTTGCTTAAGCATTTTCACATTTTCTTGAAGTTCTTGTTTTTGTTTAGCGTTTTAGAAAGCTTTTCTTGCAAGGAATTTAACTCTTGTTTTAATACTTCTCTAAAATTACTTTTTCTAATGATTGTACGCACTTGGTCATCCATTTCACGCTCACGAGTGGTCAACTCAAATTTTGCACGTTGTTCATAGATAGCAACACGTTCTTTATAGGCATTTAGTTCGAAATAGCAGAATCATCGTGGGCACATGCGGTGTATTCATCAAGAACATAGTCATTGTTGATCGCAGAAGATGCATCACTTCATACAACTTCACTTTCACTTTGTTTCACATATTTATCATATGGGACGACATTGATATTACCCATATTTTGATATTTGATTCAAAAGTTTGATTAATTGTACTTTGTCATGCATCTTTGCACATCGGCATCATCGTATAGTTTTAATACCTGCGAGATGAGTTTGTCTTTGGATGGGCCACTTGTGGTGAAGATGAGACCTTGGGAGAAACCATTGGAGAAATGCTAGCCATAAAAATTGTGTGTGCGTGGGTCCATCATCCACATCAGTCGTATGCATCACAATCGGCCGACTTGAAAGGCATTCGATGATTGTGACCTATCTCCCGAATAGGTGCTCATCCACATCTCGCATCATAGGTCTTGGCATTGCCCTCAAGAAGAAACAACAATTCCTCTTCATCCAAAGCAAGCACCATTATCCACGAGCTTGACAAGCGACATCTTATCTACGATGTAATCGGCATTCTATGGGCGCTTTGGAGATGTGCGTTCCTTGCAATGTGTCCTCACCACCACGGTTATAACATTGGATCGGCTTAGCTTGACCTTGATTACCATTCCTTCCTCGATTCGATTACCAACATAACCTCTACCGCTCCACCTCTTCCCCGATCATCTGTCTTTCTGAATGGTTGCACCACGATCCTCCATCTTTAACAAGAGCTTGATTGTGTGGGTTAGATCTTTGTTACGAGGTTGTTGTTGGTTTGTGGGAGAGAATTCATGTTTTGACTAATCGGAAGAGCTAGTTGATTAATGAAGTTACCACGTGTGCATCAAGATCGACTTGTTTGAACATAGGATCGGGAATGAGTTTGTGATTACCATTACCCATGGGTATGACTTGTGAGGCTTTGGTTGTGATTCGATGTTTGAGTAGAAGGCGGTTGAGTCATTAGGCGAGCTTGTCTCTCCACGGTTGGTTTTGAAGCGATTAAGAATCATTTTTCAAACATAGCATGTCTCTCATTCGAAGGAGGAAGGCATAGAGTTGCTCATAGTTTGTATTCTTCAATCCTTTAGTGAGCTTCAGAGGTGACAAACTTGTGCCATTCGGGATTCATGTTGTTCACAAATTTTGACTTCATTTGAATGTTAGGCATAGTCATTCGATGTTCCTCATATCATTCACCAACTTATGAAATCTCACATAGTACTCATAGACACTCTCATCTGGTTTCATCTTGAAGTGTTCAAATTAGTCATAGAGTTGTGATTCTCTGTCTTCCATAGTTAATTCGAACACGAGAGAAGCATCTTGACATTATCCCATCGCCTTCGCTTCGGTGTTGTGATTGATCGACTTGTAGATGTCTTTAGGAATACCTTGAAGAACAATGTTAGAAGCCACGATATCGACATCGAATCTCTTTTCTCCTTATCATCAAGCTCATCATACATCTTTGGTCATCCATTCCGTAAATCGAGTTCCATCTTGATGAAGATCAAGTACATCTCTAGTCGTCTCAACTCGTCACGGTCCTTCATCAATGGATTTGAGAATGTTGACACCATTTTCCTTTCCAAGGCAAGACAATCGATTCGTTGAGCCCAAGAATCGTAGTCGATTCATCAAGCATGGGTGGGGCAGTATCTGAACCGGTTGCTTGAACATCCTCGGCAACAATGGAGATGATAGTAGGAGCGTTGGTAGACATGTTAACAGTTATACGGGATTTTATAACTCTATGATTAAATCGGAAATAGATTCTTTCACGGATTTTACTAAATCAAGAGAAAACCGTAAAAATCACCCAAGTCGCTAACACCTAATTAAGCTATACCACCAAGTCGCTAAAGTCCCAAGTCGCTAAACAAAGGCAAGTCGCTAAATAGTAACTCGCTAAGCCTCAAGTCGCTAGCAAAATTTTGGCGACAATTCGCTAATCAAGTCGCTAAAGATTCAAGTCGCTAAATAGCAACTCACTCTTGACCAAGTCGCTAACACCAAGTCGCTACCCGTAGTAGAGAGTCCACTACTTGTACTGTAAGTCGCTAGCTCCAAAAACTGCAACTCGCTACAAAATTGTAAAGCAAGTCGCTACTAAGAAACAAATCCGTAGGTCAAGTCGCTAGCAAGAAAAACAACACAAACATCACTTTTCAATCCAAAAACAACCCAACCAAGATGATTCAAGCTTACCAAATGAAAACCTAAACACTTGTGATGATTATAAACATAAAAGTACTAACAAAATCCAAGATTTAACACAAGAAATCAACCAAATGATGCACAAACCACTAAACTTTTTCAAACTCAAAAAACCACTAGAAATCCAAAGATGTGCAAGATATGATCTAACCATGGCTCTTGATACCAATTGTAAGATATTAGTTTTCACTTACACATCAAACCATAACACCAAGTTGGCGTATAAGTGGAATTCTAGAGAGAGAAAGTTAGAGGTTTAGGGAACTTAGTGAGAGAAAGTGAAAGATATTATTATGAGCTCCAACTCTCTACCTTGGAAGGTAGAGTGTATTTATAGTCTTACAATAAACGCCACACAACGGGTGTGGATCGAGGCATCGGTGGGTAAAGACCCGTCAGTCCTCCACGGTGTTACTTAACTAAATACTACTTAACTTAAAATAACTACGACTACGAGCTTTCTAACGATTACATATACTTGAGGTGACCGACTCTTTAATACCTGGAATTTCTAATTCCTAACAAAAAACAAAATACAAAATTATAAAACCTGTAAAATCCATAAAAATCTGAAAAATTCGAAAAAAATCTTCAAAAAATATTGTCATTTTGTTATGCTTTTCTCGGTTCGTCAATATCTACGGTCTTTGTGCTGTCATTCAAAGAATGACACGGGACTTTAGATGTTGTTCAATTCTAAAAAAAAAAAAAAAAAAAAAAAAATCAAAAAATTAGTTTTGGGAGAAAGAGAAACAATGGTTTATTGTCTTTTCAGGCAGTAACCCGCTTTTCAAAGAAAGAACAGAGCCATGCTTTTTCATATTTTTCAAGATTTGAGAATTTGTTTGAACATTCATCAAAAGCCTTCTTATCAACCATATTCCATGCTCGGATTCTATTTACATGTTATCTGCTGAAAACAAATTGTTTTGAAAAATAACTCGAACTCTATTTTTGATAATCATCTGGACTTATTTGTCAAAATATCAATCTCTCAATCAACAACCTACGTCATTGATTGAGGGGGAGAATGATTTCTATTAAATTAAAAAGTTATTTGGCATTAAATGACTTGCATGCTTGGCACTAGGCATAGAACACGGTATCAAGGGATTGACTTGCTCACCTAAGGTTTTAGGGCATATTGTAATTAGGCATTCTAGAAGTTCTTGAGATCGTTTGGCATATAAGCATGCATGGCCAATTGCATTATCATCTGGTTTCTCTAACTTATCCACTTCTACAATCTCTCGGAGACATTCTAAGCTGTCCTTAAGGTATGATAAATATGTTTGAATAGCAAGTTTGTTATTCCTAAGATGAGGAGGAACATATTTCACAGACAAAGCATATTTATTACAGACATGTACCTTTGATACACCATTCTCCCCATTGGTCATTGGCATCTTTCCTTTTACGACTCTTTAGATTCTCAATTTCTTTTTGTAACAAGGCTACCGTTTCGTTATTTTTATTCGAGTGACCTTTATAGATTCAAATAATTCGTTGAAATGACGTTTAACTGTTCATTTTCTTCAAGAAAACCTCATTTTCCTTTTGTAAAGCATTTACTAAGTTTTGAAGATGAAAGTTTTGAGAACTACGAGAATCTAAAGGAGGAGGCATTTGACGACCGGTCACATTGTTTGTTTGACCCTTTAATTGAGAGATTTGGGCTTTCAACTTTTGATCGTGTTGCAATGAGCTTGAATCATTCATCACGTTTGTTAATTTGAAAAAGCGCATCAAACTCGGAGCATCCGAGGATGTCTTGATATTTGAAGTTTTGACATTTTCTTTAAGATGTTGATATTTTAGTTGTAAATTAAAATGCTCAACTTCTAGTTTAGAAAAATGTTTAACCAAATTGTTGTGATCATCTAGTTCAATTTTCTCATTTAGTTCGAATTAGATTTTTCAAGCTCAATGACACGATCATGGGAGACTTTCAAAGCAGCAGACAGTTCATGGAATCGAAGCGATAATAGAACAGTTAGTAGCGATGTAGAACACATCTTGAGCAATACATTTAAATCGGGTTCTCATTTAGTGTATGCAAGTTCTTCCTCTCAATCTCATTATATTTTAGTGCTCGCTCATAGTCACTAACCTCAACTATCATTTCATCAAATTCCTTTTCCATTCCCTTAATATCGATTATCTATCCCTTTTAAGACTCTCAAAGTGATCTTTTAGAAGTTTAAAGAAAGGCATGACCTCGATTAAATAGCATTCTTTCATTTGCTCAAAACCCTTTCTCCTTGATTATACCAGTGGGTGTGATCCTTTTCTTCCAAGTTTTCTCAAAATCAACAAATAGTTGAAAGGTAACATATTGGCTAATTAAGGTCTTGCTTTTAGTGGCAATTATTCTAGGAACAAGATGCATTGGTGTATTAGGAGGATACACGATCGCTCTAGGCATTTTCCAAAGGGGAGTGTTTGTTTCAACAATATTTTCGACTTTACCTTATCTAAATCCATTTTCGAGAAAACTTGTTAGGGAGTCAACAATGTCGAGGCTTAAACATGTTCAAGGAAATCCGGTTTTCCTTCTTGTAATCATGGGTGTGATCTTTATTTTCTTCTCTTTACATTTAGGATCATCTAATTTCTTGTTCATCTTTTCCTAGTGACTTCATCGATTTCTTATCTTCCTCGGTGCACTTAACGCAACTAGGTTTCTGTCTAGGTTTAAGGATTTCATTGCCATCATAAAGAACCTTATGAGCATTTCTAGCCCTTTTAATGACCTCCGGATTTGGTTCCTCAACAAGGGAATGCTATGCTTATCGCTTAAGACTCTATGCTTAGTGATCATGTGAAGCGATCGAATGGTGTTCCTTGTATGTACAACTTGTTTTCAAGTTTGTTTTCAAACTTTTCGAGTTAGAAAAATCTTTCAAGAGTTTTGATTCCTTTGCATTAAATTCTTGCTTAAGCATTTTCACATTTTTGAAGTTCTTGTTTTTGCTTAGCGGTTTTAGAAAGCTTTTCTTGCAAGGAATTTAACTCTTGTTTTAATACTTCTTCTCGAAAATTACTTTTCTAATGATTGTGCGCACTTGGTCATCCATTTCACTGCTCACGAGTGGTCAACTCAAATTTTGCGTTGTTCATAAATAGCAACACGTTCTTTATAGGCATTTAGTTCGAAATTACGGAATCATCGAGGGCACATGCGGTGTATTCATCAAAATATAGTCATTGTTGATGCAGAAGATGCATCACTTGGTACAACTTCACTTTCACTTTGTTTCACATATTGATCATATGGGACAACATTGATATTACCATATTTTCAATATTTGATTCAATAGTTTGATTAATTGTACTTTGTCATGCATCTTTTGCACATCGACATCATCGTATAGTTTTAATACCTCGAGATGAGTTTGTCTTTGGATGAGCCGACTTGTGGTGAAGATGAGACCTTGGGAGAAACCATTGGAGAAATGCTAGCCATAAAAATTGTGTGTGCGATGGGTCCATCATCCACATCAGTCGTATGCATCACAATCACGACTTGAAAGGCATTCGATGATTGTGACCTATCTCGAGAATAGGTTGCTCATCACATACGCATCATAGGTCTTGACATTGCCTCGACAAGAAACAACAGTTCCTCTTCATCAGCGGCACCATTATCCCGAGCTTGTACAAGCGACATCTTATCTCTAAAGTAATCGGCGATACGTGGACGTTTTGGAGATGTGCGTTCCTTGCAATGTGTCCTCACCACCACAGTTATAACATTTGATCGGCTTAGCTTGACCTTGATTACCATTCCTTCCTCGATTCGATTACCAACATAACCTCTGCCGACTCCACCTCTTCCATGATCATCATCTTTCTGAGCTGGTTGCACCACGATCCTCCCATCTTTAACAAGAGCTTGATTGTGTGGGTTAGATCTTTGTTCGAGGTTGTTGTTGGTTTGTGGAGAGAATTCATGTTTTGACTAATCGGAAGAGCTAGTTGATTAATGATGTTACCAGCGTGTGCATCGGCATCGACTTGTTTGAACATAGGATCGGGAATGAGTTTGTGATTACCATTACCCATGGGTATGACTTGTGAGGCTTTGGTTGTGATTCCGATGTTTGAGTAGAAAGCGGTTGAGTCATTAGATGAGCTTGTCTCTCCCTGGTTGGTTTTGAAGCGATTAAGAATCATTTTTCAAACATAGCATGTCTCTCATTACGAAGGAGGAAGGCATAGAGTTGCTCATAGTTTGTATTCTTCAATCCTTTAGTGAGCTTCACGGATGTGACAAACTTGTGCCATTCGGGATTCATGTTGTTCACAAATTTTGAGTTCGGTGAATGTTAGGCATAGTCATTACGATGTTCCTCATATCATTCACCGACTTATGAAATCTCACATAGTACTCATAGACACTCTCATCTGGTTTCATCTTGAAGTGTTCAAATTCGTCATAGAGTTGTGATTCTTTGTCTTCTATAGTTAATTCGAACTGAGAGAAGCATCTTGACATTATCCCATATCGCCTTTGCATCGGTGTTGTGATTGATCGACTTGTAGATGTCTTTAGGAAGACCTTGAAGAACAATGTTAGAAGCCCTAATATCGACATCGAATCTCTTTTCTCCTTATCATCAAGCTCATCATACATTTTTGGTCCATCCATTCCGTAAATCGAGTTCCATCTTGGTGATATCAAGTACATCCCAAGTCGTCTCAACCCGATACGGTCCTTCATCAATGGATTTGAGAATGTTGACTCTATTTTCTTTTCCAAGACAAGTACAATCGATTCGTTGAGCCCAAGAGTCGTAGTCGGTTCTATCAAGCATGGATGGACGAGTATCCGAACCATTTGCTTGAACATCCTCGACAGCGATGGAGATGATAGTAGGAGCGTTTGTAGACATGTTTCAAGCTCTACGGATTTTACTATTCTTTGATTAAACCGGAAATTGATTCTTTCACGGATTTTACTAAACCAAAAGAACAACCGTAAGAATGTATCACGAAGTAGTAACAAGCCTAAATGAATAAGTACCTAACTACACAACTCGCAATTAACAACTCGCTTAAGTAATCAACTCGCTTAATAGCCAAGTCGCATCGGCATCAACTTGCAACACGGTCAACTCGCAATGAATCAAGTCGCTAAATAGCCAACTCGCTTTAGTATCAACTCGCAACACAATCAACTCGCTTGAACACTAAGTCGCTTAAAGAAACTCGCTAGCTTTACAACTCGCTAAATAGCTAAGTCGCTTTAGATCTCAAGTCGCTTAAAGAAACCACTCGCTTAGAACCCAAGTCGCATAAATATCAACTCGCTAAACAGCTAAGTCGCATGTACCAACTCGCATCAAATAACAAACAACTCGCTTTGAAGAAACACAAGTCTGAGACACAACTCGCTTAGTCCTTTTTTCACAAATAACCACTTTATCAATCCAAAACAACCAAACCACAATGATTTAAGTATTCCAATTCAAAACATAACCACATATGATGATCCTAAACACAAAAGTACAAGCAAAATTCAAACTTTACCACTAGAATTTGTCCAAATGAATCAAACTCTCCTAAACCCTTAATAAACCAAAAACCTTATGAAATCCACCAAAACAAAGAGCATAAAAGATGAGTGATCAAACCATGGCTCTTGATACCAATTGTAGGATATTAGATTTCACAAATACTCTAAACCATGATCAAAGTAGGCGTATAAGAATGTTAGAGAGAGAAAGTTCTAGTGAGAGAAAGGAAGAGAGTTGGGAACTATAGTGAGAGAAAGAAAATATTATTATGAGCTCCAACTCTCTACCTTGGGAGGTAGAGAGTATTTATAGTCTTACATAAACGCCACACAACGGTGTGGATCGGGCATACTGATGGGTAAAGACCGTCCGTCCTCCACGGTGTTACTAAACTAAATACTACTTAACATAAAAGAACTACGACTACGAGATTTCTAACGATTACATATACTTGAGGTGACCGACTCTTTAATACATGGAATTTCTAATTCCTAACAGATGAGATATTTTTTTGTGAGAGAATTTTCTGTGATGGTAGGCGGATTTGTTTATGTGGGTAGGTTTAACTAATAGCAGTAATATTGGAGGTGCATGTGTTTTATATCAAAGATAATAGGGTTTGTGCTTGGATTGGTAGAATGGACCGGGTATTGCTTGATTGGGCCCGGGATGTCAATGTCATTTACTCTTGATGGGCTGCAATAAAACGGGGATGGACTGGGCTGAAATATCTTTACAAAACGTATTATTACAAATACGTGGGACTTGTCATTTACTTGGTCCTAAATACACATCAAATTATTGGCCTAATTTTTTATTAGTGCTAAAAGTTTATTAGGATTAATCATTGATATTATCATTGGTTAATGTGTATATTTGGGATTAAAATGACAAAGCGACAAATTTTCACGGAGATACATTTTTGACAAGATCGGGAAACCATTATCAAGTTCATTTTTTTTAACCGTTAATGAAGGCTAGTTTTGAGCGTTTAACCGCAAGATGTGACTACGGAGTTAATTCTTTATTATTTATTTGAGGATGAAGTGAGATATCACGGGTGCGTGTACTTAGTATCTGAAGATATCGGGGTTGGTTGGATGCATGATTCTTCGAGATCCTTGTTCGAGCTTTAACCGTTTCGAATGACAAAGACTTGAGTTATCTAGTTGAACTGATGTAAGGAGTTCTGTTGTTGTGCTCACGACTTATAACTATCACTTTTAAGGAGTTACGTTGTTGTGCTCAAGTGTCACACTAAGGTGTGGATAATTTGAGAAACTTTAAGCTTACCTTTTTCGATGGAGTTAAGAAAAAGGGTTCTTTGTCGACAATAGTGCAAGTTTAAGTCACAAGTTCGGGTTATACTACTTGGGTCTCAAGTTCGTCATATTGGGTTTTCTCCATCGATGAGTCACTACAAAAAGCCGTCGAGAATGATAATGGGGTCGATAAAGAGTTAGCTAAGAAGAGTATACACAGTAGTAGAAGTTTTATCGTGATTGATTCTCACGAGATATTTATGGTACTTCACACTTGTTCAATTAATTGAACATACATGGTTTCGATGTCTCCAATTCATCATCAACATACGTGGTGTATGATTACGATTCATTGAAAACATCGGGGAAGAGAGTATAGGTGTTCCTTGCTTCTTTGATGTTTTTGGATTTTTTCAAAACCCGTTTCCTTCATGAATTTCTTCAATCGGGGAAGAAATGAGGCGATCCGTGGTTAAAATTTCTCAAGTTGGTGTAATCGTCTCACTTTCACGAGTTATCGTGTGTGAAGTTACCTAAATATGATGTTGTGATGCCTCACACGGTCATTTTATCGAGTAATTGCAGATTCACGGTAACTATTATTCGATGAACCGCAACATTCGGGAAGTCGTTTCATTTCGTCTTTCGTGGTTTGTTTGGTGTGAAGCATCTACATACGTGAGAAGATCTTGTTGATTTCTTGCATGTTACCCCGAACGGATTTTCCATAACAAGTCGATTACCTTGTGTGGTTTTTGCTCATCTACAAATTCCATTGCGTCTTGAAAACTTTAAAAGTTAGAAGAAATGTTCACTACGTCAAAGTTTGAATCTGCTGAAGGCGGTTGTCGGTTTGGGGAAGTCGATTGAAACTTCGCCAAAAAGGAGTGTACGGAGAAAGCTGCTAAAGACATGCGGCATGAATTGGGGAAGTTAATCCAATTTATGCATATTAGATCATTTGCCTACAAGTGAAGAAAACGGTTCTCAAGTCAAGGTACAAGAAGAAGACAAAGAGCGTAAACTTTCATTATCCTCAGCACTTGAAGAGCTTATGAAGACCTTTCTTTATTGTTTTCTATATCTGTAGTAAATGTTGTAAGTAATCCCTTATGTCATCCCATTGGGGGAAGATTGTTGGAATCGCTCCTAACTCGTAAATGGAACGACATTTACGGGATTACATTTTCTATCTTTGTTACCTTAAACACAAGGGCTTGTTATGTCATTTAGTGATAGATGTAAGTGTTTGGGTATAAATACCCCTCCATACTTCCATGGAGGGGTGAGTCTCATTTGTGTAATATTTCCTTTCAATAATAAAACACACATAGTTTCTCCCTTCTCTTCATACTTTCTCTCACTAACATGATTAAGATGTTCTTTCATCTTCCCCGACCTCCCGATTCACCAAATCTTCCACATATACGATCCTAACAATTCATTAGTAAAATATATGAATCTAAGATTCATGAAGGCAAGAATGAATGTCTCTTTATGTGTTTTCTGTCACAAATGGAGCCAAAGAATGTTTACAAGGCACTTGAAGAAGAAAGTTGGGTGGAAGCAATGCAAGAAGAGTTGCTCCAATTTAAGCTTCAAAAGGTTTGGGTGCTTTGTGATTTGCCTTCTGGCAAGAAGGTAATAGGCACTAAATGGGTGTTCGAAACAAGAAGGATGAAAGAGGAATTGTTATCGATTCAAAGCTAGGCTTGTGGCTCAAGGATACACTCAAGAGGAGGTATTGACTATGAAGAAGTGTTTGCCCAGTTGCAATTGAAGCAATCAGGCTATTCTTAGCTTATGCATCCTTTATGGGCTTTAAAGTCTATCAAATGGATGTAAAGAGTGCTTTCTATATGGGCGATTGATGAGGAGGTTTATGTCTCACAACCTCCAGGGCTTTGAAGACCACGAATATCCTAACAAAGTATCTGAGGGTAGTTAAAGCTCTATATGGCTTACATCGGGCACCAAGGAAATGGTATGAAACCTTAACCACTTATCTTCTTACTAATGGGTTTCATAGAGGCAGAATGGATCAAACTTTGTTCATCAAGAAAGACAAGAATGATATCTTGCTTGTTCAAGTGTATGTTGATGATATCATTTTTGGATCTACCAAGACAGAGATGTGCAAAGAATTTGAGAAACTGATGAAAGAAGAATTTCAGATGAGTTCTATGGGTGAACTCACATTCTTTTTGGGACTTCAAGTACTACAGAGGCCAAATGGTATTTTCATTAATCAAGATAAATATGTGGTTGAGATACTAAGGAAGTTCAAGTTCACTGATGCAAAGTCATCCAACACCCCTGCAGACAAGACTACACATCTACTTTTGAAGGAAAATAGTGGTGAAGCTGTTGATGTACACATGTACAGGTCTATGATTGGTTCTTTGATGTATCTTACATCATCTAGACCATATATCATGTTTGTAGTGTGTGCCTGTGCAAGGTTTCAAGTTACTCCCAAGTTCTCTCACTTGACTGCTGTGAAGAAGATTTTCAGATATCTTAAAGCATTTCCTACTCGGGATTGTGGTACTCGAGATTCTCCTCTAGATCCGGTTACTTACTCGGATAGTGACTATCTTGGAGCTAGCTTGGATAGAAAATCTACAACAGTTGGATGCCAATTTCTTGGCAACAGATTAGTGTCATGGCAGTGCAAGAAGCAAACTATGGTGGCTAATTCTTCAACTGAGGCAGAGTATGTGGCTGCTGCTAGTTGTTGTGCTCAAGTTCTATGGCTTCAGAATCAACTTTTGGATTGTGGGTACAATTTCATGAATACCATCATTCATATTGACAATAGCAGTACCATTTGCATAATTAAGAATCCTGTTCAACACACAAAGACCAAACATATTGAAATTAGGCACCATTTCATTAGAGATTGCTATGAAAGGACTAATTCAAGTTGTCAAAATTCATCTTGATGACAACTATTTGATTTGTTAACAAAAGGCCTTGATGTGGGAGATTTCGGTGCTTGGTAACAAGTATTGGAATGTAATCCATAACCTTTTGTCAAAATGTTCTCACGGTGTTGAGAGGAGGTCATTGGTCTTGAAATTGTTGTATGAGTTTGTATATGCTTGCTTGTATTCTGTTTATGTGTTTATGAAGTTTTGATGGAAGTTGAATTTAAAGGTGTATATCGAGATACACAACAAATGGTTATTGATTCACCATGTCTTACCCATAAGAATCAACTAGTCCGAGCAAACGACTCTTGGTAAAGACTTGACAAATCCGTTAATGGTTGATAGTTTACCAAAACTATATGGTTATCAACTCACCATATTCTTTATGATTAAGAGTTGGCTAGTCCATAGCAAGCGGCTCATGGTAAAGACATATCAAATCCGTTGATAGTCGGTAGTTTGCTAAAAACTATGATAAGAGCGATCTTGTTATCACATGATTTTATTTACCTTTGCTCTTTGAAATTTTTGTGAAAAATTACCTTTGCTAGTTCACAGTTTCCACTAACGGTGTTATTTTACCATTGTTGTTCTAGCCGTTACAACCGATTGTGTCGGTAACTAATTTTACTAGTTGTTGAAAGTAACGTGATTGTCATATATATAGGGTTAAAATTTTAAGTAAATTATCTTCTTTCCATATTGTGATAAATACTTTCTAAAGATAATTTTACTTGCATAATAATTCTAAACCCTAACCCTATATATCTTTCTCTCTCAATTGGCTAGTTATTCTTTCGATTTTCTTGACACAATATCGTTTTCATCAAAAGTTTCCATGGCACCTTTAAACTTTGCAGATGAGCACAACCTAGTGGCCTACCTACAAAAGTCTAACGAGAAGAGTGGCCTGTTTATCATCGAGTTGTGGACTTTCTTCATACCACACATATAAGGTATGCTTTGCTTTTAAAACCCACAATTTATATCTCTCAAATCAAGCAGTTTTGGACTTACGCTAAGTCCATAACACTGAGATTGGAGATACACATGAAACGAGAGATGCTCTAAGAGCCACTGTGGATGGGGTAACTATTGATGTTCTTGAGGCATCCTTGAGGAGAGTACTCCAATTGGGTGATCTCAATGGTCTCATCACATTACCTATGCCGAAATTCATGATACTTTATCATCCATGGGGTATGATACCAGCGACAAAAGGCTACTTTCAAAAGAGTAGTTTTTGTCCCCAATGGAGATTTTTGATTCATACTACATTGCATTGTCTAAGTCCAAAGAAAACATCTTATGAGCAATTTAGTTCAACCATGGCTTACCCTTTGGTTTGTCTAGTCAGCGATAAGATTTTAAGCGGTCAAATTATATTTTACAAGTATGAAAGGCAATGTCGAGTAAAACAAAATTTTAATGTATCCAAGGTTTGTGCAAGCGATGCTAAATGAGTTTCAACCGCAACCCCATACTAATGTTTATCAAATCAGTTGCCTAAAGCCTAAAGTTTTCAAAATTTTAACAAAGATGGCAATATGATTTTTACACCTCTCATTCCCCAAATGCTTGCTAAGATTACAAGCGAACAAAACACACCCATAATTAATGTTCCAAACATTGATTATACTCCACCGATTTCAAACACCTATGAGAGAAGGTCTAAACATCAACTCCTCTCATGACAACACAACAAGTTTACGAACCTTTTGGTCTAGGAACAAGCGTTGGTGGTTCTAGACTTCCACCTAGTCCAACTAGGGAGGAATCGAACCTTTGCCCCATGATTCACCTCTCCCAACGGGTAACACGGTTGGAAGTGATGAGGCGGTGGGAACCAATTGGAATTGATGGGTTTGTGTACAAAGTTAGCCAAGCGAGTTGAATCTCTGAAGGATTTAGAAAATGTCAAGAAGCTGCATGCCAAGGATGTTAAACATTTAAAGGAAGAGATTCGGACCTTAAAGGAGGAGTTGCGAGGGGTTGAAAAGGCACAAGAAGGCGCAAATTTGGTGATTTCATCTTCATCCTCACCTCTTGATGGTGATTCGGTGATCATGATTTGGGAATTTCTCCCAAACAGGGGAGGAAAATAGGTTCTGACACTGAGGGGAGGAAAATTGTTTTTGAAGATGAAAGAGATACCAGTAAAGGAGCAAAGGAAGCTGATACTCATGGAGAGCAACTTGATGATCAAGACATTTTATGTACTGCAACTATTTTACCAATGATTCTATTTCCACTGCAGAGCCAACTATTGCCACTGCAAGTAAAGAACTTGATAAATTGAAGAAAGACAAAGGTAAAGCAGTTATGGAAAATGTAGAGCAAACTGGAAGAAGGATTTCAAAGAAAAGACAAGCACAGATTGCTCTTGATAGTGAAATTGCTAAAATGATTACTGAAGAACAAGTTGCTGAAAAGAACAAGCTTGATGAAATGGAAGTTGCAAGCTTTTGAAGACTAAAAGATTGAATAGAATGGAAGATTTTATTGAAGATCCACTTTCCAATTGTTCAACCTACAATTCTTAAAGAAGACTCAGAGTTTAGTTATGTTCCCTCGAAGATGATATTGAATTCTTGATTGCTAATAATCAAATGATCAAGAAAAAGGCAATTGACACGGTGGTGATGCATCCTTAAGCGAAAAACAAAGAAGCGCTCGGTTGAAGGATTTCATTCAAATGAAGAACAATCAAGCACTTGATGATGTGATCAATTCGGTCAAAAGGGTCAAAAGAAATCAAGACAACCTACCAAGGCACAAATTCTTTCATATATGAAGACTTATTGTTGTCATGTTGGTGGTTGGAAAAGCATCAATTCAAAGGAATGCACGATGATCAAGTTGAAAAGGCTTACTACAGAGTTCAAAAACAAGATAAAGATTTTACTCCAATGGGCTCGAAGAAGAATTAAAAGGTTTCTGGATTGAAGAAAGGCCAAAGAAAGTGATTCTCAAACTGTTAAGAAGACTAAGATTCTTTGAAAACAAGCAATGTCTCTCGAGAAGGAAATTCCTCTTGAGAAATTCATTGAAGAACAACCGATTGGAATGATTGTGATTGAAGAAGAAGATTTTTATCCAGAACCACTGCAAGTTCGATATCCTATCATTAATTGGGAGGTTTACACTGCTAGCAATTTTGCTCCAACATGGAAGATCACAAGTCTAGGTGGTGAAACTTCATCATTCATTCAATTTGAAGATCTTATAAAAGCTTTTGACAGAGATGACCTTGATACACTATGGAGGTTAGTTCAAGAAAGATTTAATGCTCAAGATCTCAAAGATACAAAGGAGATGCAATTATAGATTAATCTTAGAAGGCTCTATGAACCAAATGTTGATGATGATTTACGGAAATTCTCATGCACATGTCACAGTACTAAATGGTTTTACTATGATTCATGTGAAGTTCATCATGTCTCTCTGACAAATGGAGAAGATGCTTTCATGCTTCTTTGAGAAGGAATATCCACTCAGTGGAACTCTCCTTTGTGATGTTATGTACAACAATAAGAGTTCATGAAGACAATGAGAAGGTCGAGCATTGTTACATAGGCTTCAAGATCAATGTTCAAGAGCTATTCGAGAAGTTAAGAAAGAAGTGAAGTGTTTGGTTGAATTCCCAAATCCTTGAAGATAATGCATATTGAAGAAACTTATTGATTTGCGAGAAATCATAAGTTTAGGGAGTATTGTTGGGAATAATTAGTTACCATGGATAGTTGTGGTTTACCTTCGTCAGATTAACACTAGCGGTGGAAGCGTATTCCCACCGCCAATACATTATTACCATTGCTATTAGATAATGTTTAGTTAAACGCGTTTAGATAAGTATAGAATAGATCTTGTGTATATTCTATAATGTTAGCTTTATACTTATCTTGTAAAGGACTCCTTGTTGTATAAAAGGAGGTCCTAGGTCATTGTCTTAGGTACTTATCTAAGTACCTACGTATTACTCACAAAGGCTTCAAGGTGTAACCCTAGTGATAAGCTAAGATCACTCGTATTATTCATCAATAATATTGGAGCTTAAGTTTTGTGTTTAATCTGTGTTTACATACAATACATCATATAATCCATCTTCTAAGTATTACTAAGTAAATTCCGCGTGCTTAATAATATTATACAAAATATCATTGACATAAGGTGTGTGTCTAGATCCATCATGCTATATATACATGTTTATCCACACATGTTAAGAATGTATAAATCAATAAGTTTGAACCAAATTTGAATAAAATAAGTAATCAGGCTCAGATTCTTCAATGCGAAAGGGTCAAAGAATTCCAAATTCTGACGTGCCTGCAAAAAGCACGGTTGCTGTGCCACCCAATTATTGCCATGCCAAGTTACATGCCGAACCTCTAATGACCCATTTCATTTTATTAAAAAAACATGTAATCATCACCGCCACTTAGTACATCACATATTTCTAAATTCCTCGCGTGTAACAGTGGCTACAAGCCTAGTTAGCTGCCTCGCCAACATGTTACTGAGGGCATTTTTTATCAAAACCTATGACAACGAATACTTTTATACAACAAATAAGGCGACCCAGAAATAAACTAACAACACAAACCAACTGACTAACCAAAGTGTTACTTTTTTTTAAATGAAACCGTCGTTGCTCTCTAGATTTCGACATGCAGCCTAAACAAAGGCAACATAAACATTTGAGTCATACACAACAACATCCACATCAGTTCTACGCAACTGAAAGCTACGTATTGCAACAAAATCCTAGAGAAACCCTAATCAAAAGCAGAAACATATAGCAAAAACCAAAAAAAAATCTGAGATATGCACCACCTACCAACTTTGCCCCCGTGTAAATAAACGTAGCACAAATTATTCTATAACGAAACTAAAACGTCTCACTTAAAACGCATAGATAGAGACAACATGCCGCTCATACACTGTGGCCACGTGCCAAAGGCCCAGAACATGCAAAAACCATCCCAAAAGCCGACCACGATCTAATCCTAAAGCTGTTTTAGCAACCAACCATTAAGAAAGCAAATACTAAATAGCCAGCATCATCGGTTGTCACGTTGTGGAGGCTCAGATTGATTAGTAATCTCAAAAACCGAACACATCCGCCATGGCTGCAAAAGTGATTGATTGCCACGCCAAGGTGCATAGGTTCGCATCTTTGATAAAACCAATGCAAATCCATCATCGCCTCTTGTGCCCAACGACAACAAGAATGTACCCGAAACCCATAATGGCTGCAACCAAATGGCTATCCCGCCAAGATATGGGCCCGGGCAAGCCACATTCGGTCACGCAAAGAAAGCAAATCAAAATGAATAGCACCCCAAAAAATTATCTAAACCCATCGGATCAAAAGAAAACCCGAAAAAAATTTATCTAAACCCATCGGTGCAAAGAGATGATAACATCAAGTTATCATAACACGTGTTAACATGAGGCGGTAGAAAAAAGAAGAGTCATCACTACACGTGTTGGTGAGGCGATAGAAATAAGAAACGGACCTCCCCCGTTATACAGTAAAAACCAAACGGCCCAAATAGGTTCAAAACCAAACTGCCCAAGTATGCGCCGACATCACCGACTTCTTTAAAAATTGCCACCGTCGTTGCTCTTTACGTTAGAGATATAATGTTATTGATTTATATTTTGGTGCTTTTAAGAAATTGTTGCCTGATATTTTGATGAAGTAACAGGAATATGTGGATGGTAGCTGCAATTAAATATAAGGGTCCGTTTGGTTTGTAGATAGATTTAGGATTGATTTGGATTTGATATAAAAAAGAGAAAATAATATAATAAATAAATTATATTAAATGTTAAAATTAAAAACTGAAAAAGAAAATATTATAAATAAATGAGGAGCGACAAGCGGTAAGCATTATAGATGAAAAGCTTGTTTGGCAACACCTCAACAAGCGTTTGAATATTGTCTTACCGCTCCAATCTAAATGCTTCTTGATTAAGCATTTCACAACTGCTCCAAGCATTTAGTTTATGAAATTACATATATACCCTCATTTTTTTAATCATTTATTTTATTTTAGTATGTATATGACCTTTTTCGTAATTTTACAATTTATAATTACTGCTACAACTACGTTACCAAACACGTTTTTTAAAGAAACAACGATCGCCATCGCTTATTGCTATGCTCATCGCCATAACTGCTCACTTCTCGCTACATGTCGCCAAACATAACCAAAGTAAGCCAATTCAAAATACTAACCCTGTAGTAGGGGTTTGCACATGAAAAATCTTTGGGCCTCATTTCTTTATCCAAAACTCATCTATGTCAACCAAATACTTAATTTGATCACAATCCCAACCTGACGTCTCCAACCCCCATACCAAACGCACCCTAAAAGTAAAAGTAAATAGCAGTAGCGGTATTGAGAGGGCACTTTTGTCATTTTGTCTATGCAAGCATGCATTTAACACTCAAAGTAACTTAATTGTTGGTCAAAGGACCAAACGGTCAAAACCGCAAGGAGAAAATCCAAGAAAAAAATTAAGAACTAAATCCGTTATACACGACAAATCATAAGGACTATTTAAGTAATTAACTATAATCATTAATAAGTTATTTCCAACGTCTCAGAATAATTGTCCACCAACAAAAAAACACACCGTTTAAGTAGAACATAATTATTACTATTTTCTTTTTCTTAATTTTTGCAAAATAATAGTTTTACTCTTAAATAATTAATTATTGTCTTTTTTATAGTTTGTATTAACAATTTTAAGCAAGGATAATATGATGAAATCAATCAAACTTTCATATATATGTTTATATGTTTAGTTGCAAAATAAACATGTGGACTACTAAATTAGAACGAATTGAGTATTATGTGTGAATGGCAAAACCCATGTTATAGTTGCATGAATAATTTGTTAAATATAATATTTGATAAAATCTACTCTTTGATGAAATAGTTGCATGAATAATTCGTAAATTTGTTTAGTTAATCTCAAAGACCATTAGCTAGTGCAATTAGCTATCACATATTTACAATACAGGAAGCCGTTAATTTCACTTCAAAGCATTCATATAAACCTTAACATAGATAAATTACACATAATGAAATGAAAACAATACAATTAAATTGTAATGCTTGTTTGGTAAGAAGCATTTATCTTTCGGATTTTGCTATAACGCTATAATTTAAAACGCTAAAACATAAACTTTTAGCTTTTACGTCATTTTACACTAATTATATTACCAAACGCCTTTATAGCTAAAATTTCCATACACATGCATACAATATACAATCATGAATCATCAATACATAAAAATAAATATATACTTTAGTGAAGGAGTTGTTATCGATATAAATGAAGGAATTTGATTTAGCTGCAGACGACGTGGCGAAAGATGGGACCGGCCACATGTGCCAACGGTTAAACTCTTCCTTTTTATGTAAGGTAAAAGTTATGAAAATGTAATTAATTTGTCATTTTTTGCTTTGTTGTGTAATTATTTTTATTTTTTACTATTGTATACATCATACTTTTGAATTCCATCTATTATATGTATTTTTTTGAAAGTTACCCTCCTCGTTTATCAACACTTCTATTAACAAGTGGGCAAACTAGTCATAAGTTACACACAATAGATAGAATTCAGAAGTATAACGTATACAATGGAAAATATAAAATTGGCTACACAAAAAGTCAAAAGTGGCAAGCTAGTTACATATTCTTTCTTTTTGCCTTTTATGTATAACACGGTATTTGGTTGCAGTACAATTGTTTAGTCTTTCGGAGTTCAACTTGTTTAAATTTTGTTACTACGTCAACTATTAAAGATTTGATTCTTTATACTGACGATAAAATTAGTTGACTTTGTCAGAAAATTTTCCTATTTTTTTCTTAAATAAAGTTTTCACAATTACAATGTGTTGAAAGAAAGAAAAAAAAATAAGATTAAACAAAAAAGATTGTGTTCTTAATTATGAAGAAGAAAAATAACTAAAAATATAAATAATAATTCTATTATTTTTGAATTAAAACTTTTCTTCCCAAAATTAGCCTAATCTCTCCATTAGTCTCATAGAGACCGATGAAGAAGTAAAAACCCTCCACTTTCCATCAGGTTTTATCATTACGCGCTCAAATATTTTCCTTTACCAAATCCACACTGATAAGGATTTAAAACGTACGTACGCTTTTAAGGGGTCATTTAAGCCCTTAATCGACCACTTTTATATCCGTTACTGCTTAATTTCGTTCCTTTTCACTTTTTAGGTCTCTTGGAAGCAAAATGTTGGAATGATGCTTATTTGGACGAAAATGAGTGAAAACATGAAGAAAAAGACTAAGTCAAGATCGAAGCCACTCAAGCTGCTAAAATTGAACATGACGACGTCCCAACTAAAGGTCGACGCCGTCCCTCACTACTGATTTGATAAATAATGCACCTGACGGCTCAGTGGACTTTTTGCTCGCAACACATGACGACGTTAGGCTTTGAAGAGGAAGGGCGTCGCTAATACTTTTCATCTCAGACGGCCCGGATCCGGAACCAAGGCGGCGTCCCATATGAAGCTGGCGGCGTCACAACTACAACGTGGCGCCGTCCCATCGATAACTTGGCCAAGGCGAAAACCACAATGATGGCGATCGGCGGCGTCCACTTTATAAAGCGGCGTCGTCGCAAGTGTAAATCTATATATAGAATTTGATTTTTCTGCATTTAAAGAGGTAGACTTTGGGAGTAAAAACCCTAAACGTTTGTAGTCCGACTTGGACAGTATCTTAGGGTCCCAAACCTATTTTACACATCAAGATAAGTGTTTTAATCCATTAGTATCATTATGTCTTCAATTTATTGTGTAGGATCAAATATTTATTGTGTTGATGATTCGGGTGGTCTTGGGAGATCAAAATACATGTTTGCCATAGTTAGAGAGTTAGTAGAGAGAGAGAGGGTGTTCTTGATAGAGGTTTACACAAAGTATGAAATATTAGATTGAAAGCACCACCCCTTCCATGGATGGAAGGGGTATTTATACTTACAAACATACCGTCCTCCTATCGGACTGTGGATCAGGCATACAGTGGGTAAAGACCCGTCCTTCCTCCACGGTGTTGCACTAAACTATTCTACGCTACAAATTAACTAATAAACTACTACATAACGTAAATAACTACAAATCTACGAGCTAACATATGCTAGACTATAAATGGGGTGACCGACACTTTAACATGGAATTTCCAATTCCTAACAATCTCCCCCTAAGGGAGGTCACCCCATGAAATACATTTTGCATCCTAGCATTCTTTCTTTGACATTGTACTTGAGCTCGTAGACTTGAATTCTTCATTTCGCAATCTTTGTGCTTTTGTAGCGATTCTTCAAAGTCCGCATAGATTTGTACTTTTAGTGGAGGTCTTTGGTGCGATCCACATCTTTGATGATCTTGAGCTTTCATTGAGATCATCGACCGCGATAAATCTGGATCACCCTTTATTGTGTTGCCATCATGTGAAGTTGTGACTTTCGGACCGACATGCTCACACTTTTGAATCATGACATCTTTCCATCGAGTAGCGGAAGCCGTCTTTGGTTCATGATATTTGCGGCGATGAAGCATAAGCATAGTATGAAATATCATAGCGAGTTATGTAGATATGCACCGGTCATGATTTCTTCAAATTAAGTGTGGATCTTTGTGAGCATGCGGCTTTGGATTGACTCCTCGATTACGATCACCGCAACCGTCAAATGTACTGCAAACAACAGTTAGCAATAAAACACACGAAAGTGTCTTTGATCACTTCATTTGAATTGAGGTACACGGCCCACGGTTCCCGTTGATCGATATAAATCTTGCTGTGATCGGTAGGATTCCTAAGAATCTCCTTGACGGGGTTTCGCGGTGTTCTAGGCGTTCTCAAACCGGAACGTCTCAAAGAAGACAACACGGAGTGAGTGAACGGGTAATTGAGATTCAGCGATTGATGAAAATGATTTGAAAACAATCGCGTATTGCTTGAAGAAAGAGTTTTGCAATACAACGAAGGTTTTATGAGAAAGATCAATTTTCAAACAAAATACTTTTGTATTAGAGAATGAGTACACATTCGACGTGCTAGTGAAAAGAAGAGATTCGCACATCGAGCGGTTTTCTAAAAGTATTTTCAATCGAGATACTTTTGAATTTTGAAAACATAAGTACACATTCGACGTGCTAGAAAAGAATATTTGCACATCGAGCGGTTTTCCAAAAGTATTCGTCAATTCCATTCTGGACCAAGGTTGATTCAAGAATGAATCGCCTCATTGTTTCTATCCGGTTGTCACAAGTTTGATCTTACGAGAAGATCTCACATGTCACCCACCAAGAGCTTGTTTGATGTTGGCTCTAGAAGGATTTCCATCTTCATTGTGAATATTTTTACATATCACTCGGATGTTACGGCAATACCACAAGGATAATCGTGGGACTCTTAATATATACTTACTTTCCACATTGTGTGAAAAGCAAGTCTTCAAGAATTTAGTGTCCTAGCGAGATATTGTGGATGGTCTCTTGGCTCTAGACTCAATAGTGCATTTTGGTTCCTTTTGGGAGACTAGGGAGAGGTCTCCTTCTTCAATATCAACAATCTCTAAGAGAAAGTCGATAGATTATGTAGGTTCCCGTGAGAATGAAACAAGCCCTTTTAAGAGGAACTTGAGTAGTTTGGGAAGTTGTAGTGCGGTCGTCCTTTGGGTCCATGACGTCTTGTCTTCAATACCGGTGTTACCTTAGTAACAACCAAGTAGCATATGTATTGAACCGGTTTACGCCCTAAGGTTGACTTGATGGAGGCTATTTCTTTTCACCCTTTTCACATTCGGTTCTTTTCATTCTTCAACCCCTTGATTGCTTACCGAGACTTCATAACTAGAACTTTGTTGGATTTATTCGATTACTAGCTCTGTCTCGATCCATGATCTTCCCATTTCTCATTTTCTCCTTTTTCAATATACCTAAGGACTCTACACTATCTAGTGGATTGTCCTGGTAGATCCCTCGACTCTGGCGGATCATGGGAACAAATACCTAACCTAACCATCCTTATAACACCATGCATAAAGTAAAATGGTCGGTCTTTTGGTACAGTTCATTCTTAGTGAAACCAATTGAAAAATCATTTGGAAAAACAATCAAGGTACTTGTGATACGAGATCAAAGCATTTTGTACCCTAATAGTTTTGATCATTTAGAAAACCTCCCCTCAACATGTGCGTATGATTTAGAAATTGTTTAGCACAAGGAGGCAAGAGGACTTTGAAATATTTTCTTTGATCACAATTTTCATACGAAAAAGCCATTTGATTTTCATGGTAAAATTCTCCCCTCAATATGTGCATAGGATATTTAAAACATTTTATCACATAGAGGCAAGAGTTCTTTGAAGCACATCCACAATCACAAAATCCATTAAGAAAACCGTTTGAAAACACAATCAAGGTACTTTATAATCTCTTTTAAAAGCTTTTGTACCTCGATGGTTTTGCTCCCCTCGATATGTGCTTCGAGATTGAGCGTTTAGCACATATGAGAGAAGCGACTGCACTGGCGAATCAAAGCGATCAACTTTTATCAAATTTCATTATTAAATCACAAATTCTCCCCGATCAAAATATCAAATCCTTTGAGATTTTGGATCCCAAGTGATTTAATTAGGTTTAGAAAATATGGGAGAAAATGTGGCCTTGTTTAAATACTCATCGGTTTTTGGATAAATCCTCCTCCTCAACATGTGCATTGTGTATTTGAAATCGTTTGGCACATGGAGGCGGGAGTGCCTTTGAAGGACTAAAACCAATTCCATTTAAAGCAGTTTGAGATTTAAATCACGATCTCTACCCCGATCGAAATATCAAACCATTTGAGATTTGTGATCCCAACTGATTAAATCATTTAGAAAAATTTGGGGAAAGGCGTGGCAAGATTCAATTTTGAAAGATGACAAATAAGGACCATTTAAGACATTAAAGATTGTTAGTGTCGGTATGATAGTTTTAAGAGATCTTTTAAGTAAAACAAAACAATTTCACAATCAAACAAAACAGAAAAATTTCATTTTGAAAGACCTTGATTCTAAAGAAAAATCATACCATAACATAACATTAAATCTTTAGATCACCACTTATTATCGTACAAGACGGAACTTTTGTGAAGAAACATCGTTTGAAAATATTTTATTTTAAATCACTCTCCCCCTCAATCCATGACAGAAGTCAATGATTGAGTGACTTAGATTTTGATAACATAAAGTCCGGTGATTTTCAAAAATTAGTCCAATTATATTTTCAAAACAATATTTTCCATTTTCAAAACAATTTAATTAAATTATTCAAAATTGTTTAAAAATGGTATCCTGCACAAAGATCGTTAGGTGGTTGAGAAGCTTTTGTTGTTGTTCTTTGTAGGGTTTGGAAGAAAAACCGCTGCATATGCGGTGAGACTTCTTCTTACGTTGCATTTTGAATGCCAAGCGAGGTCAAATTAAGCTCCGTTTCTTCAATCACTTAGAAGAAAACCATCTGCGATGCGATGAGACCTCTTACGTTGCATTTATGCCAACTCTCCATTGAAGTCCAATTAAGCTCCGTTTCTTCATTTGTCAACCCAAGATATCGTTACCACTTTCCTTGCGGCATCCAATCATGTTCATTTGTGGGATCCGGATCGGGAACATTCTTATATACCAATATACCGCATATGTTAGTGAACACACATACAAATATATGGTGGTCGACAACACCCAAACGACAATCGACTAATAAAAGTCAATCCAACATTACAATCGGATCATATAAGGCATGGGGTTTATGTGTTAATCAAACTCTAATCATCTAAACCTAACAATCATATCCTAAATTCCTAGTCCTTGACACGGGCAAATATCATTTTAATTAAGCACGTGGGATAATTAAGAAAGCTCGTTAGATGATATAGATTTGAAAACATTCTCCCTCGATCAATGACTTATTTTTACGAAAAGGTTAAAAGCTGAAGTCATTGATTGAGTTTTCAATTTTACGAAAACTACGGCGATTGATTTTCAAGCAACTCATTTCCACCATTTTGAAAACAACAAATATTTTTACGAAGAATTTATAGAAGGAAAAACATTTGTGTAGGAACGATAGTCCTTGACATACTTTCCTTAAATTGTTTTAGGATAAGTGCACGAAAATTTGAAAATTGGTTTAGCGTAGCACTTTCCTTTCTTGAAAAGCGGGTTGCTATCGAAATAATAGCAAACCACGGTATAAGCATGGTCACGATCGAAATAGCGCAAGCCATTATTTGAAGCTCGGGTTCTGATCTGAAATAAGCGTAAGCCAAATTTTGAGACATGTTTAGAAAAGAATATTTACACCTCTGCTCGAACTTCATCTATGGTCCCGTGCCATTATTGAATGACATTTCTAAGACCGTAGATGTTATCGATACGAAGACATGTCTTGAGAAAACATATTTTTGGTATTTTTGAAATTTTCGATTTTTATGGTTTTGAAGGTTTTATATTTTTCTATTTTCTTTTGTTGGTTTTATATTTTTCTATTTTGTTTTTCGATAAATATATACAAGGATAGAATAGATGATATAGTTAAGAAGATGATGATCTGAGTACCGAGATAAGGATATCGAGCGACCCGTTGAAGAAGATAGAAGTCATCATCCTTAAACATTCACCACCAAAGCTTCGGGGCTCTTGCATTGAAGAAAGAAATTGAACCATCGAAAGTGAGACTCTGCGACTTCCCCAAACCAAAATCCTTAAGATGAGCGATTCAAGCTCTATTTCAATCTTGCATTAGCCGGTGCACAAGGAAGCACACCATTATCATAAATCCATTGCTCCATTTAAGAGCGATAATCGAGGATCTCCATTCGGGTTATATCATCAACAAGAAGAACGAAACGTATCATCCCACTCATAAATAATCCTTCTCAAATTTCATTCCACTGAAGTCGGCGCAATCCATTCCAAAAGGTTTCAAGAGACAACTTCCCAGTAGTTGAATTGATGCGGTCGGTCTCTTTGTATAATGCTCAAGAACTCTCCCGAATACACATCATGAGGGTAATGAAGAACAACTCCCCAATGTTCACATCTTTCGTCACGATGAATGTGTATGAAGCTCAAGAACCAGTACACCAATATCCAAGAACTCTCCGAATACACATCATGCGGAAGGAAAACACCTCCCAATGTTTGTGGAAAACAATGGCTTTCTTCCACGATGATCGTGTATGAAGCTCAAGGACCAGTACACACATTCCCCAAAGAGAACAACCGATAACATTGAAGAAGCGGGCCGAATCACGATTATCTGCGGGTGACAATCTCTGCGGATGTCAACACGGAATAAGTGATTATATCTACGAATCACAGTTAAGCCCTCAAGTAAAACAATGAGCATCCCCAATGTACACAATTCTCTCTCCACGATGATTGCGATAACATCGAGATCATCACACCAATGTACCTCTTATATCTTGAAACATTCTCTAACATCTCTTCCCCACATAGTTGAAATAAGAACACTAAACGCTTTGATGAGTAAAACCTTGAGTTCTCTGCGGTCATGACATTTGTTTTCCGGGATAACTTCAATCACTTAGAAGTATTAAGTCCATCAAGTTTACTCGCCATGAGTCAAACCTTGAGTTTCTCTGCGGTAATAACATTTGTCTTCCGGGATATCTTCAATTACTTAGAAGTATTAAGTTCATCAAGTTTACTCGCGTTTAGATGCTTGTCTCCTTCCCCTTCTTGGTTTTGACACTTGAATCAGCAACTCTTTATAAGCCCAAATACTTGAAATCTTTTGAGAAGAACACTATAAGCACAAATATATTTGTGAGAATCAACTTCTTGAAGAAGAATGTGAGCAAGTCTAATTGGGGATTAAATCGGCTTTTCACTCTCCCCGATTAGTGCTCTCCCTAAACCGACAATCTTTTAATAAATGCCGAATAAGAAGAAGTCTTTTGATAATCAAATGCAACTCGTCTTTAGTCTTCTAACATGTAGCGAGAGAATGTAGAAACAATGTAGACTCGACCTTCTTCAAGATTATACGGTTGGGAATAGATAGTTAACATCTTCAACTCACACCAAAAGCATCTCACCAAAAGCATCCCAATTAACTTACATCTTGCATATCCCTTAGCTAAAATCCTCCCAATCAAACAAGAACGAAGGATGTTCATCAAGAAAAAAAACAATCGGGCCTCAGCGAACACACAAGATGGTAACACCAAACTACCAATCACATCAAACAAAACGAGAGATTGTTCGGAATCATCATGTTGATGTATCGTGAAGCATTAACCGGAAGCACTTTGTCGATAAACTCATCAATCCGAGTGAAGATGTCAACCAACGGCTCTTGAAGAAACACCATGTAAAGATGATCCGATCGGTAGAAGCTCGGTTCTTACATGAGTTTGGAGCCGTTTGACCATTTATTCTCATATATCAATCAACCATGCAAAATTATCACACTTCTTCTCCCCTCAAGAATTGCATACGGAGATGCCATTCTTGATTAAACAAGTGAAAATCATCCAAATGTAGTCAATTCACACTTCTCCCCATAAAATTAGCACGGGATGTTGCCATCGTCATCATAGTTGAGCAAGTGGAATAAGAAAACAATCATCGGTAGTCCGGTTCACTTGATAAATGAAAGCGCTCGGAAAAAGCATGAAGCATGTTGATGAGAATGGTCATTAATGAGAAGATTTCTCTTCTTTCGAAGATAAAGCGCACTGACACGTACACTTTTCTTTTCTTTGAGGAACGAGGCATGGACTGTTGTGTTCATACGTCATAATCTCTCTCTTTTCAGCTCTCTTAGCAAAACATGTAATCAACCCCATTATCATTCAGTAGGCTTTTTGTCGTGACAGCTGATGGAGATAACCCAATATGATGAATTTGACCCTGAAGTAAGCTAACCCGAACTCGTGACTTAAACTTGCACATATGTAACAAAGAGCGGTGCCGAGACTTCATGCTCCATTGAATCTCTAAGTACTCTATACTCATCATCCAACCAACCATCAAGTATAAGACGTACATCACCTCTTGAAAATCCATAATTGAATGTGACACTGAGCACTACAACGTAACTCCTTTAAGTGATAGTTAATTTGAGGTGATAAGAGCCCAATTCCCCCAAGTGGTAAAAGAAGAGGTAAAAGTCACCCAACAATAACTAGATTTCCAAGTCTTTGTTTTTGATAATAAGCTCGAACAAGGATCATGAAGAATCTTCATCCAACCATCCCCGATACCTTGGATACTAAATACACCGTGATAATTCACTTCAACCTCAAATAAATAATAGTGAATTAACGCCGTTGTCACATCTTACGGTTAAAAGCTCAACTCTAGCCTCCTTTGACATTTAAACGAACTTTGATAATGGTTTCATCCCGACCATGGTTTAATGAGCATAACCCCGTAAAACTTTGAAGTAACCAAACCGCCATGACGAATATCCAAACACACACCCAATTCATGAAGTACTCCCTTTTATCCCTTCTTTGAAGCAGAAACTGTAGCACCAGCATCAGATAAGATCTCGAAATACAATTTCCTTTTCTCCAGGATGGTTCCATCATTACGGGATTTTACTACTCTATGGTTTAAACCGAAAAATAGATTCTTTCGCGGGATTTTACAAAACCAAGAATAAACCGTAAGATAGATCCGGAAATGCACCTTACTATTATCAGGATGTTTCCATTGTTACGGGATTTTACAAGTCAATGATTTAAACCGAGAAATAGGTTCTTTCACGGGATTTTACAAAATCAAGACAAAACCGTAAACAATTTCAGCTTGAATGTATTATAGCCATTTTGGTTTCGGTGAATAACTGTTTTTAGGGGACATGCAGCGGTTCATCAACGGACATAATCCAACATCATCAACCATCCAATTAACACTTTGGTAAACACATCATTCACGCATTCTGTCGGCTATTGCTGTGACCACATGGAGAAGTAAACCCGATATACCAAACTTGATCATGAAGTAGAATTTCCCAGATTTGTTACTTAACCTTGTACTAATCCTTGTGAAGAAGAAACGGTATACCCAATGTACAAAACCTCTTGACGTATCCTCAACTGCGTGAGACACCGAAGTGAAAGTTACGTTGTGGGTTAACCGAGAACGAGTCACCACCGTACCTAAATAGCCAAGTCTTTATCACACTCTAAAAACGCCCAAACAAGTCATCTTCGCGGAAGGGTAGAAAGAAAGAAGACGAAATAAGTAAACGCGTCCGAAAGACTTCAGTTCAAGCCCAAATTAGAAATACCGTACAAACATCCTCGTAGTCAACGCTGTATAATCATCAATTCAAGCCATGACATAATATACAACGAGAGAATGTGTAGCCCAAAGAATCAAACCTCATAACCCATCGAATCACATCATCATACCAAATCACATCATTAAGAAGCTTCAACAAATCAAAAACTCAAAAACCTCACAAGATCCAATCAAGTGACGTCCAACCGTCCAACACCCAGATCCATTCATAATGACTAAATCCGATCAATTTAAGCTTTGATAAACCCACCTAATCAACTTCAAATCCAATTTATCTCAAATACCAACTTAGGCACGGTTCACCAAACGATTAATCTTAATGTCCAAATCATTTTGAAAGTTTCAAATAATTAACCCAAGTGTACTCCAATATTCGGACATAATCCATCACAAGTCCAGCCAATGACATTTAATCAAATCCATATTCAAAAGAACTAACATTCCATAATTGTAATATCACATTTGAATGTACACACACGTTCAAATATATTCATTAATCAGTTTCATGAATATTGCTTGGGCTTAAGGCAATCAAACGGCCCAAGTGTCACACAGCCTATGATCAGAGAAGAGATTAGTCAACTAAGGATCCATATCACACGACCCATTCACAATCCAATTCAGCCCAAGTTAGCGCACGGCCCACAGTGGAATCTTAACCTAATTCACGAGGTATTGGTCTCACACTTGTTACCCTAATACATATGGGTATTTAACTCATTTCCAAATACATTCATTGCCCTAATTTCTCTCACATACAAACGCCTCCCCATTATCAAAGACTCATCCTCAAACCCTAAATATTCTCATCTAACAATCCGCCTCCCATATCATTACCAAATCACACCATTTTCGGATTCACCAATAACCATTCGTACACCATTAAGACCAAATCAAATGCTTCGAATCTCAAATTGTCATTAGATATGACTATGCCACAGGGATAGCTTGATACATGGGAGACACTTAGAGATCAAACCAGTTGATATAAGGTAAGTATTATTAACGCTTGTTCACCTTAAACGACCTCAAGAAAAAAATGATTTAACAAGTATTGTTAAAATCATTTCTCAAGTCGTATAAAATTCAGAATAAGTGATTTCATTAATCCTTTTGTGAACAGACGAAACAAAAGGAGTGAGAGGATAACGAAAATTGTTATCACTCTAATCCTTGGGTCGCATAAATGAAGGAGTAATACTTCTCATAGATCGATGAAGAGTCATTCATCTCGTGTATTTGGCCATTGGTCTAGATATTTATAAGTATCACACGACACGATGAATGTACTGAGATCATACCAAGATGTTTTCATTTTTGATTTGTTTTGATTGAGTCGTGTCTTAATGACCATCAGATTTGAGATTGAACCTAAGGGAGAACAAGTGTGCTTGTATATTTCGAATAGAAGTAAGAGTCTTGTTTTTTTCAGAAAGAATCTATGATGATTTTTCTTATTCGTGTTAATTGACTTTCATGGTAAGATTTACATATGAAGCACACGAAAGAAATCTGAGATTTATGTAGTGAACCTTTTTCAGTATGAGTCTTGATTTAAGAATGAGTTTGAGTCATGGTTGTGGTTAGATGTAGGTTTTGAGGTCATGTGTCTTATGGTATATGGTTTGTGATGGTCGTGGCTTGTGGTCAAGTCGTACCTCTTCTTCATCATTTCTGTCAGTCAAGTAGCAATTTTTTGTTAAGTCGCTACCCTTTCTAAGCACAAGTCGCCACGGCCAAGTCGCCACGGCCAACTCGCCACGGCCAACTCGCCACGGCCAACTCGCCACGGCCAACTCGCCATGACCAAGTCGCTAGGCCAAGTCGTAGCGACTTGTAAAGACAAGTCGCTATAAGAAGTGCAATGCATCTGGTCAGTTTTGTGTCAAATCGCTAGCAAGATTTTTTATGTTTTCCGATGAGTTTTCCGGCTACTTTTCCGTTCATCTTCATGATATACCCAGAAATAGTGACATAACAATCTTACTTTTGCCTTGTTTAGACCTGTTTGACCATGTAAAGATGACCACTTGACCACTTGGTTTCACAATTTGGTACCAAAACAACATCATATAAAGATTGACCAAGTTGTTTGGACACGATTATTAACACAAGACACGCAAGATGTATGGACCATATGATAATTTTGTTTGACCAAGATATAAGATACATCAAACCATATTAAACAGTTTACCATAAAATGAGTGAAAAAAAATTCCGACCACATACAAAAACAACACAAACCAGTTTAAAACAAGGTACAAACGACCAACATAAATCATCAAAACACAAAAACCTTGGCTCTGGTACCAATTGTAGGATCAAATATTTATTGTGTTGATGATTCGGGTGGTCTTGGGAGATCAAAATACATGTTTGCCATAGTTAGAGAGTTAGTAGAGAGAGAGAGGGTGTTCTTGATAGAGGTTTACACAAAGTATGAAATATTAGATTGAAAGCACCACCCCTTCCATGGATGGAAGGGGTATTTATACTACAAACATACCGTCCTCCCATCGGATGTGGATCGGGCATCTGATGGGTAAAGACCCGTCCTTCCTCCACGGTGTTGCACTAAACTATTCTACGCTACAAATTAACTAATAAACTACTACATAACGTAAATAACTACAAATCTACGAGCTAACATATGCTAGACTATAAATGGGGTGACCGACACTTTAACATGGAATTTCCAATTCCTAACATATTGTGTGTATGCTTGCTTGTTTAACATGTCTAGCTAAATTTCTTGTGTGTTTGCTTAGATCTATGAAACCTAGTTATTAATCATTGATTGGTTGTCTCTTATCTTAATTGTAATTGGCTTCGGAGTGCAACTAGGCTGTCGTTGTGTTTAAATGCCTGAGTAATCTTTGTGAACACTAGTTTATGAATCACTTAGAGGATTTCGTAGTCTAAACATCCAAAGATAACCTTAAAGTTAGTTTATGATTAATCTAGCGGATTTCATAGGCAATAACCTAAAGATATTCTCAAAGAGCTAGGAAAAAGGCACACCCTACGATCTTAGAAAAAACAACGCGTTAAGAATGAGGACGTGACAATTCAACCAACAATAAAAGATAACTAAGGAGTAATAGTATCTAGGTAAACACATTTTTAATCATCATACGAGCACACAATCAAATAGATATAGCTCCCCGTAGTATTAGATATTAGAATAGTAGAAGTAATTGGTAGAAGTACCACCCCCAAACCAATTGCCCCGAGATTTTACCCTTAGCTTTCTAAAAAAAACATATAAAAGATAAAAAAAGAATCATCCTCAACCCCACCTTAGCGTAATACACTTCTTGCTAGAATTCTTATTCCCTTAGAGAACGATATCAATACCCGAGGCTTACCCAATACTACACTACAACGATTAGGTTCACTGCCTAGGGTGTTGAAAAACTGCTCGACGAAAAGGAAGTTCCTTTGACCTCGAACGCGCTTCGTACGCGCATCAAGTTTTTGGCGCCGCTATCGGGGAATAGAATAGCTAGTTAGATTTCTATCTCGTTTAGGTTCCCTTGCTTGATTCCTATCAAGTGAGATTTTTTCTCATTTTCCCACAATTCTATCACCATTAGTAAGTACATGTTACTTAGAATTGTGGTGAATATACAATTCTGTCACCATTAGTAAGTACCTAGATTGTTAATTTTATAGATAGCTAATGTGCTAAATATCATTACAAACTCTGTATAGCTAAAATAATAATCCAACTTTGTTAGTAAACCAATGTTTTATGAATGAATGTCATCATGTTTTCAAATTTGAATTCCCAGGTTTTAATGATGTTTATATTCACTTTCTTTATTGTTTCTCTTATTTATTTGGAATTGAAAAGGTCGATTGAGATTATTATCTAATGGTGGACACAGGTGAAGAATAACCAGAACATAGTACAAAAATAACATCATCGTTTTTTTTATATATATAAGTGAAATCATATTGCTAATCTTTAACTGGACATTTGGTCTTTCTTTAGATGTGACACATGCTTCATATGGCTCTTCTGTTTTATACTTTTTTTTTAACTTTATTGTTTTGCTGCTCATATTAAGAAACGTTAAGCATTGGTTTGGATTTGCGCATCTAATTTGTTTTCTATATATTCGTTGACAACTTATTTGATTTTGGAGTGTCTAATACATCACTATTATCTATTTTGAATGATCTTTTGTGTTTCAAAGGTTTCAAAAATCCACAGTTTTAGTACCTACTTAATGATTATTTTTGTTATCAAGCGTTAGAGCTTTTAACTTACACAAATAGAGAAACATAAATCAAGCTTATTAGTATGCGTAAATTATGCAGCAGTTTGTTGCATCTTTTAAACTGTAAGAGTTGATGCACTTTTAAAAGGAAGGAGACCAGTGGAACAATGAAAGCACTTCACATAATGCAGAATGTAGGTAACTAGACTTAACAATATGAACGGGTTAGGTAGCAAGTCAAAATGGATTGGGTGTGTCGTAATTGGTGCACTAAGGAACTGACCCATTCTAGAAAGATTTTGATTCTTTCTAGAACTTACTGCAAATGACAGGTCTAAAAAACTACATAAAGAATGATAAGTAAAGAATACAAGATACTTCAAGTTTGTTGCATCTTTTACACTGTAAGAGTTGATGCACTTTTAAAAGGAAGGAGACCAGTGGAACAATGAAAGCACTTCACATAATGCAGAATGTAGGTAACTAGACTTAGCAATATGAACGGGTTAGGTAACAAGTCAAAATGGGTTGGGTGTGTCGTAATTGGTGCACTAAGGAACTAACCCATTTGATATATGGCTTCACTTGGTATCAATAGGGTTATCTCAAGAACTTTTCCGAGCTTTATTTTTGACTCGAAGCTAAGAGATACCTAATCAAGGACATGGGCTTGAAGTTATAGATTTATGCTTCTGGTACGGTTTGGTACTTAGATTACTCTAATATGCCTAGCGATATGGACGTGTTGGGTAATGGGCCAAAATGGAACCTTGCATGTTAAGGACTTTGTTTGGTGTGTAGACCATAAACCATTATTATAAATGCGTATGCATACTGAAACTTCCAGTATTTCATATTTTTAGTTAGTTCATCTTAATCTATTTATATTCTAACTTCGATCCAAAGGATTAGGGTGACCACCTTTAAAAATTTATACGTTGTAAAATTATTTTTGCCACAAGGTTTCTTGCTATTAGCTAATACATAAAGGTTCTAATGATTACTTTCTCACAGATCACTGTCCTACGTCACAACAATATTGATCATATCACAATTGAAGTAACTTTAAGTTTGGCGAGAAGAGTTTGGTGTTCTTCACTATGTGAAAGATGTAAGAATACCATATTTACTTTATATATTGAAGTAGCTTTAATTTTGGTGAAATTTATCTTATGATCATGCATTTATGTGATATAGAAAGGTCTACTTATGATTATGATAATGGTCTTTTTTATGACATTTGTTGTTCCGTGTAAATGTTTGCTTATCCCTCTATGCTCCATGTCTAGCCTGTACGTTGAAAAAAAATCATTTAGAAAGATGTACCGTAGGAGACTTATGTGTTTCTGATTAAAAGTGGGCAACATTGTTAAGGTTAAGTCAAAGGTTTTCGCTTACTGATATTTTATGATTATGACACAATAAGAAAATGTTGTTGCCGCTGGATAAAAAAACTTTGAGTCAAATGTTCAAGTCTTATTTATATCGAAGAGTTGTTTGACCATAAAAGTTGCAGGCAATGTAGCACTTGACTAAACTGTAGCAAATAAACAATGTACCATAACTCACGTTTAATCCCCTTTTTTCAATTGTATATAGAAAGAGCACATGGGTAGATTATTGTAATTTTCATGGTTTGTTTTCAGTTACCGTAAATGAATGGGTATGGAGGTTGGGTAACACGTTAAAAAGGTGATTTGTCTCATTTTTTAGTTTTAAGGAAGTTTATAGAAATATTGCATTAAGTATGTGTGCTAGATTAATTGTTGTAGCCTTTTAAATTAGTTGGGTGTAGAGAACATTCTAATTAAATAAATTGGTTGATATTGAGATAACATGCAAATTTTGTTATGTTGTAGAACTATAAGAAGGTTCAGGTCATATTGGGACAATATTTTTATGGGTTGAAAGGGGTTACATAAGTTATGTTCAAATAATGTTCATGTGATATTTTCATGAATTTTAAAGAAATTATTCTTGGACAACCATAAGACAAGATCCGTAACTTTGAGAAACCACGGGGACGTAACCCGCTTAAAAAAAACCACAGAGACAAGATCCGTATTTTTACCAAACCACAAGGACGATTTATGTAATTAACTCATAAATCTATTATGACCTTGCAACTTTCCATTAAAAATTGAGCTCACTCTTTCACAATTGTTTGCTCACATTGATTTATGCTACATCTTATTTATTTATTTATTTATTTATTATTTTATTTTTTTTTAACAATTGTAAGCTAATTAAGAATCTTTTTCATTAGCGGGTATGTGATTTATATATTCGGGTTAACCCGGATTAAGGGTGAACTTTATTTTGCATCACTTATGTTTGTTTTACTAATTATGCTTCTTTAATTTAACAGATCATAAAATGTGGCTTAAAATAAGTCATAACTTAGAATGAAGGTTAGAGGTAGTGTTACTTACATATCTTATTTTGTTACTGTTTATTTATACAAAAACATTATCAAACCCCAAACCCTCCAAGCCTTAATTAAACCCCCCTTAAGTAAACAAGATGTTGCAATATTGACTTATTTAGTTATAAATGGGTTTGGTTTGGTTGTGCTTTATTTCAAACGGGTTGATAGTTCTAACAAGTTGGAAGTCCACTAAGTTTATTTTTTATACACATTATTAGCTATTAGAAAATACTTTATAAATTTATTGTAGCTTTTTAAGCAATACTCAATCCACTAACTATCCATCAATTGTCAATATGTAGATTAGGCAAATGGTGGTAGCTATCCTTGCTCAGTCTTGCATAAATATTTCCGACGACATCATAGAAAGCGTTGTTGACAAGGTACTTTAGCTGATCCTTGCTTTTGTACCAAATTATTACCCAAACTGACCCATTTGATATAAATATGGCTTCACTTGGTATCAATAGGGTTATCTCAAGAACTTTTCCGAGCTTTATTTTTGACTCAGAGCTAAGAGATACCTCATCAAGGACATGGGCTTGAAGTTAAATATTTGTGCTTTTGGTGTGTTGACAGTTGCAATAAATGTCTAGCCCATTATAACTGGTGCTTCTGTTGTGTTGGTTCTTGCAATGTGTGGCTTCTAAGAGAATTTACCCATGTAAATTTTTTGCTTTCAAGTTTCAAGGTGTAGTTATGTTGTTACTTGTCCAAAAATTAAGTCTATATTTTCGAATGATTTGATTATGGAGCTGCAAAGCTTATAATCTATGTTTATAGAAAATTTGTTCTGAATGCAATATTCAATAAGAAATTTGCCACATATATATGTTGAACCAATATATAGTTATGGATTCAGATATGCATCCTCCCTTTCTATTTATTAATTATAATATTATGCTACATGAGATTTCTTTTCATATTTAAATTGCAAAGTTTTTCCATTATGTATAAAAATAAATCTTCCCTTCTTACATTTAGAAATTTCATATATACTCAAACACGTATTAAAAACATTGTACATTATGCATTTAATGTTTACACTTTGGGTATATATGAAATTAATTAAAATATATGAAATTAATCCTAAAAATAATTAATTAAAAACTAAATTGTCTACATCAACAAAATGAAAACATAAAGACATTTTATAATTGTAATAAAAATCACATTCTTATATTTAATACAAGTAAAAAAAACCACATTTTAATTAATTAAAAAATTAAAAAAAAACTCCGTGCGTGCACGGGTATTATAACTAGTACTCACTACATCCATGTTAATATTGGAAGTCATGGAATACTCGAATGTCTACAATTTTCTTGAGTTTATCTATACCATATTATAAAAGATTTGAGATTTTAATAGGATTGTTTATAAAAAAGCTCACTAAACTTATAACCATCAATTTTATCTTAAAATTTATAAAATAAAAGTGTCAACTATTTACACTATTAATAATTTAAACGATCTACTTTTAAAAAACATATATCTACTACGTTATAAAGTATTTGGGACATGCTAAATAAGAAACGTTTAAAATAAAAAATATTTGTTTGCCACAAAATAGTCAGCAGTCATGCCATGCATGCATCATTGCGTGCATCTCTCTAAGTAGTTGTTTAATGTGTTAATGTTTAACGTCTTATTGTTGTTTAATTAAATAGAAACACATTAGACGAATTTAGCTCAATCTTTTAGCAATAACATAACCTCGTCAAAAGTTTGTGTTTAATTTTTCTTAACATTTTACAAAGTTTATTAACCATAAAAATTATAAAAAGTAACAAAATAAATCAATTAAAGTAAAAAGTAAAAAAGAATGAAAAATAAAAATTAACGTCACTAAAAAAATCCCGTCCCCAAAAGTGTTTTTGCTTGTAGTGCGCGCAACGTAGTACAACAACATTAGACGATTTGGTAAAAACATATCTTCGCCAAAAGTTTGCAATAATTTTTCTTAACTTTTTACAAAGTTTATTAATCATAAAAATTTTAAAAGTAAAAAAAAAAAAAAAAAAAAAAAAAAAATCAATTAAACTAAAAGTAAAAACAAAAACAAAAAGAAAAAAAAATGGTCTTGCCCTTTGTAACCTCCCCTTAATAAAAAGCAACAGTTGACCAGCAATGACTCGGCAACATTAATAAGAAGTGTATCATCTCAACACACATGAAGCGTCATATATCATGTTCGTATGGTTTTCAATTATTGAATCACATAATCATGTTCATATGATTTTTAATTAATAAGGGATTGCTAGATTATTATTTTTTTTACAACTTTTTCCTTCTATTTTTCATAATTTGGGTTAGATTTTAGTGACTATATTTGTTTTTTTAAGGTTGCACACCAACTGTTTGTAATAATGTCTAAGTGAGTTTTGTATCTGTTTTTTAGGGTTGCGCACTAAGTGTTTGTGAATGTGTGTTTTATGCAGGTGGCTTGAACATTGATTGATGATAGTGATTGCGGGTCACCTTGATCGTGTTATAGATAATATTGCAATTTCCAGTTTGCCCATCCTCAAACAACGCTAATGATATTTAGGACAATGGCAGCATTACTTAAAGAGGATTAGTTTGAATAAGCAACATTGAAACTCATAAGTATACCCTCAAATAATCATGATTACTCATATATGTGATGTTTATAGGTAACAATGCCCAAACCATTGCAACCGTCCTTCTTTCAATAATTAGTTTTGCTGTCCAAACGAAGTTATGATGTAAAAAATCTTTTATGTCAAAATGGAGGCCAGTTCACATCTCACTTGGTTTTCTCAATCAATACGGTTCTGAACAGCACGTACCTTTTTATTGTTACCTGACCTTGAAATGGTATCATGTCTCGTCCGACCTGCCAAATGCTGATAATATGAACAGATCCAACCAGCTAAAATCCAGTTATAACCATCATCTTTGACATCTAAAGTGACGGTCTCTAGTGTCGCTGATGGATTCCCCTGTTCCAAACTGCATATGAAGGCAGCTTGCTTATAAAAATGTTTCAGTACCCATCCAATCGACTTATGGACAGGGACCGTGTCGATCTCGTATTCTCGTAATCTTTTAAACCTTCACAGACTGTCATGCTATCTTCACGTGCAGAAAAACTTGAGGTATTTGCCTTGTTCTTGCATTTTCACATGTCCAGTGGTTTAGATTTTAGAAAGTCAAGGTACATTAGATAAATTGATTATTAAGATTCATCTGAAACAGATCAACAAGAACTATACGTGTTACCATAAAGAAACTTGACAGGATCACAGCCCTTATGATCTTAATGTAATGCAGAAAAAGGAATATGGTGTTTTACAGAGTCATCGATATAGCTTTAGATATCATCTTGCTGCAACATTTAAACCATATCATTTAATTGACTGTTTATTCATTTTACTTAGGCTTGTGCTTACGATTCATTTTAATTAGAGTTGTGTTTAGTACTGTTTACTCTCTAACAAGTTAAACAGATAAAACAGAAACATTCATAATGCATAAAACCTCATATCATCTATTCAAAAAAAAGTTATATTATTATTGAAGTAATTAACCGTTTATCAAGTTTGACATAATAATTTGATTATTTTGGATATTATTTCTAGTCAATCGAACTTGACCTATAAAAATGCCCGCTTTTGACCCGGTAACCAGCCCACCTTTTTGGCTGCCTCTATGGATCATAAGTATAACTTGCTCATGTGATGCAACTATAGAAAATTCTTCTAAAACCTGCAATAAAGTTTCAGAGCAAATTTATAATTAGGAAGGGCACATATAACAAAAATAGTCAACTAAATTTACAAATTTCAGTAACCAATCTTTCTAGTCTCTAAGTCTTTAGCGTAAATCAGTAGCGAAGTATTTTTCCTAGAACTATCCAAGAAACTGGAGGCATCGCCTAACTGTAAACACTTTAAAGGAAATAATAATGAAGTGAAACGGTAAACTTAGACACCAGCAAAACATTTTTAACCAGCCATACCTAAAAACTAGGCTATTGCTGGTTATTTTTGTCTCTAACAGGTGAAAAGGGTGAACTTTAAGAACTTTGTTTAAAGCAGAATGGGTCAAATGGTTCGTAAGTGACCCAAAGTTTATTTCAGTCCTTACAAGTTACAACCTCTTGAATCTCTTGATTGAAAGATGAACTGGTATTTCCTTAATATAGTTTTCGTAATCATATTTACAGTGTTTCAAGCAAAAAAGGACAACATTTTTGTGGGTCAACCCAGCCTCTGTTTAAAAGAACCATGTTGACCCAGACCCACTTTAACACCTTTTAGTCTTATATGATTTCCTTGGCTCCATGAGGGAACTGATACATGCTAGTTCTTACAGCCTCACAAAATAAACAACCGATTCGAAAAAAGACTAGTTCATTGACTTTTATCAAGGCATTAAGCAGTTATCCGCTCCGCACTTGGCTACCCAGCGTTTACTGTGGGCACGATAACTGCTAAGGTTCTTAGTTTTCAATCGAGGGGAAGGAAACATACATTTGATAACAAGACATGTTTTATTATTTAAGGAATGCTTTTTATGTCATAATTTTAAAACAATACCAGCAGGCATACCAACAATAACTATCACTTTTGATGAATTGAAACTACTTTGTTCACTGCAACACAATGAAGTTGAAAATGACAATGCGAAACAACAAGTTTAAGGGATTCTAAAGCTAGAACACCATCTCCTGCTTCAACTGAACCACAAAGATATTGAAAAACTACAGGGCCAAAAGATACCGAAAATAAAATATACTGTATCAGACTAGTATTGGAGTAATATACGAGTCTCGCCAAGTCGCCAACATAATTGCATCAGCGTGTCTTGTACATTACTCTCTCCGTCTCAAAATCATTGTCTTGTTTTAAATTTTTAAGCCTTTTTTTTTTTTTTTTTTTTCAACTTATTTTATTTTGTGTTTATAATATTTGATGCAAAATATATGAATGGATTGAGTTTTCAATATATTTTTATTGGTATAATTTTAACTAAGTATTATATAACCCGAGCAAAAATACTTAAGGTCAAAGTTGAAAAAAACAAAAAACTTTAAAAAATTAAAAGAAGACAATTATTTTAAGACGGAGAAAGTGTATTCTATTATATAAAGTATGAAATACTAATATTAGTGTATGTTATTATTAGACAAAACTTTATACCATTGTGTTGCACAGTAAAACTTACTAGTGTTGATTAATAATGTTAATGCGCAAATTTTTAAAACTTTTTTTGCATCCAATGTTGCCATGCACATTTTTTAGCCACCTAACATCACAATACCAATGACTTTAAACCCACTAATCCAATGGGAACCAAGAACCAATAAGGAAACAACTCAGAACAACTCAATGGAATATTTTATATGTGATTATTTATTATGTACAACTCTGGATGTATTAAAAATAGTTTATCTATTTATTTTTTTCTTTGAAGTTCTTAATAGCATGTCACTTGACACTTATTTAATACTGCAAGTGGTTTTCGATAAAAGTGATTCAAAATCCAATTCAATACACCTATCTGTGCAGACCGTGATTCCCTCTTTGTTGTTTCAAAGGTAAATCACATGCTAGCCACGTGGATTATTTTAAATAACGATAAACACTTGACCATAACAATGACTTGTACCACTGTTGACAAAAGTTGAGATCTTTCTTTTCATACCAATCTTCACTGCACTCTTTTCATACCAATTACATTTTGTGCTCTTACCCTTTTCATACCCAAAATGTCTGAACTCGTTCTTTCTGCCTTGCTCCCAATCGTTTTTGAGAAGCTAACATCTGTAGCCGGGAACAAGATTGCCCGCTGCAAAGAAATTCATACCGAGCTGAAGAAATGGGAGAGGTCGTTATCCCAGATCCGATCCTTGCTTAATGATGCTTCTCAGAAGGAAGTGACAGAAGAAGCTGTTAAAGAGTGGCTGAATGGTCTCCAACATTTGGCTTATGACATAGACGATATTCTTGATGCTTTGACAACAGACGCTATGCATCACGAGTCTGATCAAGGAATGAGTAGCAAGGTAAAAAAGCTCATTCCAACTTGTTGCACAAATTTCTCACTAGGTATTAGGATGGGCGGCAAATTAAATAGTATTACCACCAGATTACAACAACTTATAGATGAAAAAAGCGATCTTGGTTTGAGTGTGATAGATGCAAGGTCAAAAAATCAGTCCAACAGAAGTGATCAGACCTCTTTGTTAAATTCAAAGATTATTGTTGGTCGTGAAGATGAGAAGAAGGAGTTGTTCCGTAGGCTATTGAGTGATGAACAATGTGATGAAAACTATAGCATTGTTCCCATTGTTGGTATGGGTGGGATGGGGAAAACTACTTTAGCTAGACTTTTGTATGATGATACGCAAGTGAAGGAGCACTTTGAACTCAAGGCATGGGTCTGTGTCTCTGATGACTTTGACAGCTTCAATATAAGTAAAGTCATCTTTCAATCTGTAGGTGGGGACAAAAATGAGAAATTTGCAGATCTAAATTTGCTTCAAGCAGCTCTTAAAAATCAACTTACAGGGAAACGAATGCTCCTTGTTTTGGATGATATATGGAGCGAAAAGCTGGAAGACTGGGAAATGTTAGCAGCCCCATTCCTTGAAGTGGCTCATGGAAGCAAAATAATCATCACAACTCGAAAGCAACAATTGCTTAATAAGTTGGGCTACAATCATCCATACGATCTGAAGAAGCTGTCACATGATGATGCTTTATCTTTATTTGCTCAATATGCTTTGGGTGTAAAGAACTTTGATTTACATCCGGTGGTGAGACCACATGGTGAAGGCATCGTGAAAAAATGTGATGGCTTGCCTTTGGCTTTAAAAGCACTTGGAAGTTTACTCAGAACAAAAACAGATGAAGAAGATTGGAAGCAGCTGTTAAATAATGAGATATGGATGTTAGAAGATGGAGGCGGTATTGTTCCGGCGCTTAGAGTAAGCTACCATGATCTTTCCGCACGTCTGAAGCAATTGTTCGCATACTGTTGCTTGATCCCCAAGGACTACGTGTTTAAGAAAGATGACTTGATATTGTTGTGGATGGCAGAAGGGTTTTTGCACAATTCAACTACAGAAAAATTAATGGAACGCTTGGGTGAGGAATGTTTTCAGGAGCTGTTGTCAAGGTCTTTTTTTCAACATGTGCCTCATGAAGAATCGTTGTTTGTGATGCATGACCTCATGAATGATTTAGCCACATTTGTTGCAGGAGAATTTTTTGTGAGGTTAGACTTAGATGTGAAGAAGGATGTTAGAAAGACAGATTTCAAAAAGTTCCGTCATATGTCATTTGCTTGTGAGAGATATAATACTTACAACAAGTTGAAGGCATTCAAAATAGCTAATAGTTTGAGAACGTTTTTAGCTATGCCCATTTTGGTGGGAAATAGCTGGCAGAAATTCAGCTTATCAGATAGGATTTTGGTTGGCACACTTCCCCAGTTACCATTGTTAAGGGTTCTAAGTTTGAGTGGATTGTATAGGTACGAGGAGGTGCCAGAGTGTGTCGGCAATATGAAGCACCTGCGGTATCTTAATTTATCTCAAACTAACATCACACATTTGCCAGAAAGTGTCTGCAATCTCTATAACTTACAAACATTGATCGTTTCCGGCTGTGATAACTTGACTAAGTTGCCCGACAACTTCTTAAAGCTTAAAAATTTGCGGCATTTTGACATTCGGGATACATTGCTTTGGAATATGATGCCGTTAGGGATTAGTGAGATGAAAAGCCTACATACTCTTTCCAACAAAATAGTTGTTGTTGAAAACAACGCCTTCTTTATATCTTGGCTTAGGAACTTAAAGAATCACCAAGCGGAGATTGATATTGATGGGCTGCAGAAACTGCAAAGTGCAAGGAATATACGGGAAGTGAACTTATCAGAAAAGAGGGTTAGTGAGCTACGCATGGGATGGAGTCATGTGTTTGATGATTCTCGAAATGAAAAACTTGAAAAGGAAGTCCTCGATGCGCTCAAGCCTCATAGTGATAACTTGAAAGATCTAAAGATTTGGTCATATGGAGGTAAAGTATTTCCAAAGTGGATTGGGGATCCCTCATTTCATCAGTTGACTAGTGTTACAATTCGGGGTGGTAGAAATTGTACGTTTCTACCACCACTTGGGCAACTGCCATCACTTAAGACGTTGTATATTGAAGAACTAAATGAGGTGAAAGTTGTGGGCTCAGAGTTCCTTGGGACAGGTATTGCATTTCCTAAACTTGAAAGTCTGAAAATTAGATATATGAGGGGGTGGGAGGTGTGGTCAACCAAGAGTGGTGTTGTAGGTGCAGTAATGTTTCCATGCCTTCAAGAGCTGGAAATATTGGATTGTCCTAATTTGGTTGAAGTCTCACTTGAAGCACTACCTTCGCTGAGGGTTTTAGAACTCAGGGGTTGTGGTGATGGGGTATTGAGAAGTCTGGTTCATGTAGCTTCAGCAGTCACCAAGTTGAGTGTTTGGAATATTTCAGGACTTAGTGATGAGGTGTGGAGAGGTGTTATGGACTATCTTGGGGCAGTTGAAGAACTAAGAATAGATGGGTGTAATGAAATAAGATACTTGTGGGAATCAGAAGCAGAGGCAAGTAAGGTTCTTGTGAATTTAAGAAAGTTGCAAGTAAAGGATTGTTCAAAATTGGTGAGTTTAGGAGAGAAAGAAGATGGATGCAATCAACTAACATCTCTTAGGATGTTGGAATTAAGAAGTTGTCAAAATCTTGAGCGTTGCAATTTGCCAAACAACGTTCAAGAATTGAGTATCAGCTATTGTGATTTGATTGCATCTGTCTCCTTCCCAACAGGAGGGCACCAGCTCAAGTCACTCAAAATTTATGGATGTGAACAACTAGTGGAAAAGGAGCTTCTCAACACAAGCATGCCACCGATGCTTGAGGTTGTACATATAGAGAGTTGGAATAATCAGAAATCAATCAATGAATTGACTTGTTTCACTCACCTCACCGAATTAAGAATAGAACATTGTTGGAGTATAGAGTCATTTCCAGCTGCCGACTTGCCGAATCTCACCTCGTTAAAACATCTGACAATTCTTAATTGTAGCAGTATGGATGTTGATTCCTTTGGGGGTTGGCCTCCTAAGTTGTGTTCTTTATCAATAGGGCTTTTGAAGAAGCCCATATCAAAGTTGATAGTGGGCCCACAAGACTTCCCACCTTCTCTTGTTCACCTAACGCTATGGGGTGGATGGGCAGAAGAAGAAGAAGAAGAAGAAGATGTGACTAGTGGAAGTCAATTGTCTCATATGCTTCCTTCATCTCTTAATAATCTTAACTTACTTGGATTTAAGAAATTGGAAACAGTTTCAAAGGGACTACAACACCTCGCCTCCCTCCAACATCTCTACATTGACAATTGCCCAAAGGTGAAAGATCTACCAGAAGAGTTGTTGCCTTCACTTTTGAGTTTGACAATCAGAGGATGCACAGATGAAATGAAAAAAAAGACAAGTAGAAGAGGCTCATATTGGCCCCTTATCTCCAATATTCCAGAAGTCGACATATGGTAAAGGTATGTCCCTCTCTGTATACTTTTCACTTTTTACAGATATTTTCTGCCTGTATTTGAAGGGGTGTTTGGCATTGCATTTAAAGTTAGTTATCTCATTTAATTAAGTTTTCAGGCCACTCGTTATCAATTGCAGCAAAACTTATTGGTATTTAATTACTTATTCTGGTCATTTACTCAATTCAAAATGGAACTCATAACAATAATAACTTTCCATATCAATCTAATATATATTTTGGAGAAGTAATTATATGTTTATGTTTTAGTTTGGTAACGAAAGTTTAGTGAGGTAAGCTGAGGTAATGCCGATTATGAAGGATTTATCATTTATATAGTAGTTTGTTCTTGTTTATTTTAAATTTTATGATAAGACTAAAACTCAGAGCCAATTCTTTTGCTAGAGAGTCCATCTTCAGTAGTACCACTTTATACATGCCTGACAATTATGCAAAATAGCTGTTTATGTCTCAAATAGATTTGAGTAACAAATATTCAGCTCAACATGATCAAACAATGTCTTGTTTTCTGATTTACTCTGCTTTTTATTTACAGAATGGGTTTTCAAATTTCTCGATGGGATTTCTAGCTGCCAATAATTTCCAATAACCTGTTTATTACGGAGCCTAACAGAGAAAAGATGCCATGGACAATGCCTTATCAATAATTTCAGAGAAGGTGTATTTTTTGTTTGAGTTGATATGACGCTTCCTGGTTTCTTTAATGCAACTGTTCTTGGTTTAAGCCATGTATTTCATTCTTGATCCACTTGACATTATGTACGTACCTTTTTTATCAACCAAGGGTTCTATATAAGTTTACGGATATATTTTGTAAGTTCTTTGTATAAATTCATAATTACGATCCCTACCATAGATATGTCTCCCAGCTTAACCTATGGCTTTTGCTACCAAGTAAATCATGAAATATGACTATAAAACCTATTTAGTAGACTTTATGTGACCCATTTGACATGCCTTTCTTTTTCATTTTCAGTCAACTCTCGTATCCCAATCCAATTAACCCGTAATGGTAGTCATTTGTGTGATTCATCATCTCTTATAATGCTCAATTGTCTGTTCATATTATCAGCCGCCGTTTCAACGGGACTCCAACATCTCAACATTTTGAAGTGCCCAAATCTATTTTCACATCTCCGTCCTTCTCTGTCTTTTCTTTTTCAACTTCTTTTAGTATCTATGTGTATAAATCATATAATCGATTTTGACTTTATTCCAAGGACTATTCGACATTACTTTTTGGAGTTCATTATCTCATGTATTGCAGCTGAAATGAATTTAACGAGTTTGTTGGGAGGTGCTAAACTATTGCAATAAACTTGATTATGATTGTTTGATTTCTTGTGGTCAATTAATTAGTTTTGCAGTCCAAATGAAGTTATGATGTAAAAAGGCTGCTATGTCAAAATGGAGGCCAGTTCACATCTCACTTGGTTTTCTCAATCAATACGGCTCCGAACAGCCTGTACCTTCTAATCGTTACCTGACCTTAACATGGTATCGTACCTTCTAATCGTTACATGACCTTAACATGGTATCATGTTTTGTCCGACCCGCTAATGCTGATAATAGGAACATATTCAACCAGCTAAAATCCAGTTATAATCGTCATCTTTGTCAGGTTCCAAACCTAGTTTCTTTTAATAGGATTTTGTCTGTTGTCAAAATGTTTGAAACATTGATACAAACACGACCTTTAAAAATTAAGTATTAAAAGTCTGTTTAGCTGTTAACCTACAACAATTTTTTCACTAAATTATTGTAATTATGACATATCACATTTTTAACTGAATAAATCATTCCATATAAATACTATCAGAAAATTTTAATAAACACGAACAAAGACCATGTGGAGTTAATTACAAAAGACATGGTTAGTGTTAAATGATCACCATGTATACTTTCGAGTACAACAACAACAACAACAAACCCAATCCCAATCCCTCAGAGGTAGGTTATAGGAAGGTAGAATATAAACAAATCCTACCCCTACCCCAGGATTAACCCGGGAGTAGAGAGACTGCTTCCAACAAGACCTCCGACCTTCGGCTAGTGCAGGTGTGCGTAAAGCTAAGGCAAAGCAAAAACGAGGCACCAAAAACCAAAACGAAAGGGGCAAGGCAACAAAGAGACGCCTAAAAAGCCTAACACCCAAAAATAACCTAAACCCACCAAACACCTAGCCTGGACTACCCGCAGATCCTAATACTTTGAGTACATATTCCAATATACGCACAAACTTTCGTGCACTCACATAAAAAAACATATACGATTTCGAAATAACCACATATTCACTTTCGTACATAAAGGTACAATTTTCTTGCATTTTAGGCATTTCATATAGTGAATACAGGAAAATGACTGGTCGTGGGTTTAAGTCTCGTTGGAGACATGTGTGATAGATTGTGAGATAAGTGGTGTAGGTTGTGAAAATTTGTCATTCTAAAATAAAAATGAAAATGATAATAACTTTGTCACGGCTAAAACGAGATTATACATAAAAGGAGCTAATTAGGGTGCGTTTGGTTGAGAAAAATACTTCATTTTTCTTGAAAAAATTTTCATCTGAAAATGAAAAAACTAAAAACTCGTTTAGTCATATATTTTTTTTAACATTTTTCAAAAGGGAAATGATTTGCACATTTTCATTAATTATTAGGACACTCATTTTTGTGCTTTAGTTGTACAAAACCACTCTATTTTATGTGTTTATAGTTTAAGAGCATGAGGTATCATGACATTTGAGGTAAGTCAAGGCTTAACATTTCTGAGTTTGGGGGGAAGTCATGATACCGCCTTAGTGAGTTAAGGTCAAGCGTTAACCCTTGAGTTAAGGCTTTAACGTGCGTTAAAGGCAACATTAAAAAAAAAAAAAAAAATCATTTCTGCCCCTAAATGAAGGGTGTTTTTGTAAATTGTTGTTGAATTATAGTTGAGTTATGATAAAGCGTTTTTGTGAGTTAATGTTAAGAGATTAAAGGCGATATAACTTGACGCGACACTAAATTAAAAGTTAACTCACAATACTCTTTGCTCTAAGTATCCCAATCAATATATTAACCGTACAAATCACTTTTTTTTTTTTTTTTTTTAAATTCTCATTTATAAATTTGAACACAAAAATTGAAAAAAACCTTTGTACCCTTCTCACTTTTTCCTTTCTCAACACAAAAATTGAAAAAAACATTTTTACTCTTCTCATTTTTTTATTTCTTACTTCTTTCTAAAATAAAAAAAGGAGTGATACATTAGTGAATGAGTTAAAAAAATCCCACAGGAAAAAAAAAACATAAAACATATACACCATTCGGTGTCATCCTCCAACCCCGCCGTCGCCGACACCATCGCAATCCGAGGTAATCTTGTCATCCTTATTCGAATATTTGTCCCAACATCTCGTACCAAATCTGCTTTTATGAATAATACTTATTGTTCATTATATGGTAGCATTAATACATATTATTTAGCTGTGCAATCTTCTCACTGTAAGTTTCATAAATGGGTTGCACACCAACTGTTTGATGAAATGTCTGATTCACTAATGATGTAAATTTACTATGTAAGCGTGACCCATTTGAGTTCTTGTTGTTTAGATTTGTTTTTTTGGGGTTTTTGTAAATGGGTTTAGTGGCTTTTTGTTAGTTGAACTGAGTTGCATACAAGTTTTTGATGAAATGTTTGTGTGGGACAGTAGCGACACCACAATTTGGTTCAATATAAATAAAATTACTTTACTTATACTAGTAGCATATCAAAGGTTCTAATTCTAGTGCCTTGGTTCAATTTTAATCGACAACTAAGACCACAAGCTGAACTTAACCGACTGATAAGATTTAGACTAAATAATGAATCATGCCATCCAAAACCAAACCAACTGACCTACCATGATTTACTCCGGTTTGGTCTGGTTTTGTAATTTACGTTTTCAACTTACACCCCACCCTAGTCCATAGGTCTTAACCATATGCCGTGCACCTTAATTTTATGTTTACTGGCTTACTGCATGAAGTCCGCATATGTAGCATAGATTTTATAGAGATTTTATGTTTAGTCATTTAAACCGATTAGGCTATCCCAAACACCCAAGAAATGAACTTTTAGTAGGATAGGCTTGTGCAAAACTCTGCACAAACCAGAAAACCGAAACCCTGCCCTGACTACCACTGGTTATGTAAGGCCAGTGATCGGTCGGTATATAAGAACGGGTTAGTTCAAAACTGGAGTTTAGCTGTAGGAATTTATACTTGGTGTATTTCTGAGTCCTGATGCATGAAATAAAAGGAATTATTGGTGTTTATCTGCTAACAATAAGCATAGGATTGCAAAATGCTTGTGTGAGATTAGTTTAAAATTACTCTTTACTATCATTACAAACTGCTTCACACCATTTGAATGAACAAATACAATCATAATGTTTGGTTTAACAATTTGTTCCATATGATTGATATATCAAGCTACTCACAACGCTCATTCAAAGAGTAATCATGTTCATGTAATTACTCTTTGAATGAACGTTGTGAGTAACTTGATATATAAGAGTTAAAGATATTATTGGGTTTCATCGTAAATAAGCATGTTTAGTCGCATGTTTAGTCCCAATCTGCTTACTGGAAACCGTTTATTCTGATTTCTGCACCATAATTAAAACAGGCACGCTGATGCAAAATGTTATATCTAAACAGTATAATCTTCTTTAGCAATCACAAACACCTTCTTAGTTAATTTGCACGTTCGGTGACTTCTCATTATCCATGTAAAGTAATGACTCATGAAAAGTTAGATTGTGGTTTATCCAAAACTGATTGAATAGGAAAATATTAGCGCTTGATTAGCTCTGATAAATTAAGGATTGACATGTAAAATGGCCCTAAATGATTACACTAGTTAATTAGAATCACTTGGTTTAGAATCTGCTTACTGGAAGTTGCAATTGGTCATAAAAACTCGAAATTTAAGGTAAATGATTTATATGCTTAAAACTCTTGGAATTTGACATGATCAGACTGGACACTGGTAGTTGGTATAAGTTCTATCAGCCTAGATAGGTTATCAGGTAGTCAAGTGAGTTAAACTTCAGACTAGATTGTACAATTCGCACTTAGCAGCAAACGCAGGTTTTTGTAGGTTTAGGGTTAGCCGGATCTTTAATCTCAACAAGGTTGGATTTTGATGGCTGTATTTGTTGTGGGCATGGGCTAAAATGTGTCCTGGAGCATCTCACCGCCTTGGTTGTAGCAACATTTGTGTCTGTGTCGTTCACACATTCCTTGTCTTTCCTCTTCTTAAGTTGTTCTTGAGACTGATTTGACACAACATTAATTTGATCATTATGATGAAGATCATGCACCTTTTTGGCAAGTGTTGTGTTCCAGTAGTTCTTTATCTCATTGTCTGTTCGCCCTGGGAGCCTCCCAGCAATAAGCGACCATCTACGCACACAAACAACAGTACAAATACTATCTCTTACAACCTGTTATATTACAATATTCTGATTTCAAAACTCACATCCAACACTCCCTTTCTTCTGTATTTGCAATTGTTCCTGGCACCATTCTGGCTAGTATCATCAACTTTTCTTAGGTAAATTTTTTGTGTGGCATCACTAAATTTCGTTTCTCTATGGGATGGGATCAAATGATAAATGGATTGTGTCTTCTCTCTTGTTCTGATAGTGTAAGAGTTATTTGTAGTTGGTTACTCTTCTTTGATTGAACAAAGACAAGTTAATGGATATATGATTGTCAGTGTTTATAGTTTATGCTACATACATACATATGTCATATTCCATTTTTTTGTCTAGTGGTAACAACATCAAAACTGGTTATGTGGCAGGCTAAGCTCCAACATAGAGAAAAATGCCGCACAAAACCCGACCAATGGCAGCACTTTTACTATTTACAGGACTCAATGTTGTTTTGGTCTCAACAATCACTCCCGTCTATGATTTTGTCTGCTTTCATCCGTATTGGGAGCGAAGGGTGAGATTATTATCTTTACATGTCATTTAATTTATAGGTTGATATTCTAGAAATCATGGATTTCAATGTTTTCATGCTTTCAAGTTGGCCTTTTTTTCTGGCTTGCATTTGTTTTTGTTCTTTTTTTTTTTTTTTTTTTTTTTTTTTATATTTTGGATATCGATTTCATCTTTGGTTCTTTTCCACACTTGAGCTACACACTGGGCGGGCGTGCTTCAATCCTACACTAATAACATATGATAATGATCCAAATTTTGTGTAGCAGTGTAGCCAAATATAGAAAAGAACTATATATAAACATCCACACAGACGAAGCCAAAATCTAGCGTACTTGAAAGATGCAGACGCTAGACGGTTAGAAGGATGAAAGTGTGTTCATTAACCAAAAATAAGATGACCATATCTCCTTAGAATAATGGGCTAACGGGAAAATATTTATCTTTCCTCACTTTCTCATGATGTCAATAAGAAAATATTGTAACCCTTCTAGAGGATTTTCTTTGTTTTCTATAAGTTATTATTTGTGTTTGTATTGTATATGTAAAATCAATGTTTGGTATTCATACTATATTGTTACAGAGAGAACATCGACGTCAGGAGCGTGAAGCTACTTTAGCGAAGGGTTGGACATCAAGTTGAACTGCCAAGGAGGTCAGGACTTCATATCAATAAATTTTATATCAATGATCGCTGAATTTCATCTTCTGTTCTTATAAGGACAGTGGTCTTTTGCATTTTTGTAACTAATGGAGAAGGAAATTTAAATAAAAATAGTGTATTTGTATCTTCAACCAACAAGTGGACTAAAAGATAGAAATTGTCTGTTTGTTTGTCATCGGATTATTGGCATAGTTGAGGGGGATTTGTAAAATTATGAGTGTAGGTGAGTTAGAATGAGATATATATTTATGGATACAATTTGGATGATATGTTTTTTATGCTGGTAAATCATGAATCAGCTATTGCTTGTATTAAATTCTGATCAGATATCAGTATGAATCAATGTGCATTAAATGTTGATTCCGTCTTGCAAGAAGTTCTGCTATTGAAATGTTAAGAAATAACTATGACATGAAGCACTACATTCGCTGAGGGTTTTACATATCAGCAGTTGTGGTGATGGTGTATTGACTAGTCTAATTCATGTTTGCTTCAGCAGTCACCAAGTTGTTTATTTGTAGTATTTCAGGACTTAGTGATGTGTGGAGAGGTGTTATGGACCATCTTAGAGGTGCAACTGACATATATTGTCTGGAGCATTGCAATTGTCCAGGCAACAGTGAATTTGAGTATTGAAGTAATGGTAGTCAAATTGTTTGATTCATCATCTCTTATAAATGCTCAATTGTTTGTTCATCTTATCAGCCGTTTCAATGGGACTCCAACAGCTCAACATTTTGAAGTGCCCAAATCTGTTTTCACATCTCCAGAGGATAGGTCCTTCTCTGTCTTTTCTTTTTCGACTTCTTTTAGTATCCATGTGTATACATCATATAATCGATTCTGACTTTATTCCAAGGACTATTCGACATTACTATTTGGAGTTCATTATCTCATGTATTGCAGTTAAAATGAATTTAATGAGTTTGTTGGGAGGTGCGAATCTATTGCAATAAACTTGATTATGAATTTATGATTGTTTAATTGCTTGTGGTCAATTAATTAGTTTTGCAGTCCAAATGAAGTTATGATGTAAAAAGGATTTATGTCAAAATGGAGGCCAGTTCACATCTCACTTGCTTTTCTCAATCAATACGGCTAGGCTACGAACAGCCCGTACCTTCTAATCGTTACCTGACCTTAGCATGGTATGATGTTTTGTCCGACCCGCTAATGCTGATAATATGAACATATCCAACCAGCTAAAATCCGATTATAACCATCATCTTTGTCATTGAGCTTCTAGACCTAGTTTTTTTTACTAGGATTTTGTCTGTTGTCATAATGTTTGAAACATTGATACAAACGCGATATTAAAAGTTTGTTCAACTGTCAACTTACAACATTTTTTTCATTAAATTATTGTATTTATGACATCACGTTTTTAACTGAATAAAGCATTGTAAACAGAAAATACTTTCAGAAAATTTTAATAAACATGAACAAAGACCATGTGGAGTTAATTACAAAAGACATGGGTATATTAAATGATCACCATTTATATACATTCTAGTACATATTCCAATCTACGTACAAACTTTCCTGCACTCACATAAAAAACATATACGATTTCGAAATAACCACAAATTCACTTTCGTACATAGAGGTACAGTTCTCTTGCATTTTAGGCATTTCATGATTCAAATTTGTTGAGGAACAAAAGCGTGACGGGGCTAATGATATAGTGAACACAAGAAAACGACTGATTGTGATGATGATAATGATAATGACTTTGTCACGGCTAAAACGAGATTGTACATAAAAGGAGCTAATTGGCAATTGAGCATGGGGTACTTGTCACCAATTATAAGTAGTGACATTTCTGAACAAAAAGATAGACCAAATCGCTTCAAATTGTAATCGCCCTTGTCGTATTAAATGAAATAAGCTACTTACCACCAAAGTAGATATATGTTGCCCCAAATTTGGAATAGCGGTACACTCACAATTCAACATGATGATAGGTACAATAACGTAGTCACATAATATTGTTGGCATCGTGGTACTTGTCCAATTATTAAGCTAATACATAAATATTTTGTTTGACTATCGTTTGTTAACTTTGATAATTCATCATTGAATATTTTGTATTATTCATCAAATACTTATAATCATTAATTCATCATTGAATATTTCGACTATCCTCCGAGAAGGTCTCTCTTTTAACTCTCTCGAAAGCTACATCATGAAACTTAAGCTAATCTCTTAAAATCTCTACTGACGTCAAACCACTCATTAACAGTGGTTAATAGTTGAAAATTCGCCAATCGAAGCCTCCCACCCTTCAGAGTAGGTTATTCGAAGATACTAACACGGAGGAGCGCTTTGACTTGGTCACACCCACATTCCTCTCTCTACCTCTGCTTCCCCGTCAAGGTATAAATCATGGGTCACTAAGCTCAGCGGTTATTAGAAATCTTGAAACACTCCTATGATCCTCGAATTTCGTGCATAAGCCCTCCAAAACTTATTTCTTCCCCTATAAATAGTTTGGACGGGTCATTTGATTATGTTATGCTCTTTCAACACTTAACATTTCAAAACTTATTTCTTCCCCTATAAAGACATGGGTACTTAACATTTGATTATGAAAAGCTACATCATGAAACTTAAGCTAATCTCTTAAAATCTCTACTGACGTCAAACCACTCATTAACAGTGGTTAATAGTTGGAAATTCGCCAATCGAAGCCTCCCACCCTTCGGAGTAGGTTATTGATATGTGCTTAAACACATATCTTTTCATTAGTAAATCTGACCCAAAATAACCAAGAAAGAGCCGTTTATTGCTAATATTTGTGGTTTTCTTGAGTTTGTGCTTGTGCAGGTACGGATATGTAAAAACACGCAAAAAGGAACCAAATCAGATGTAAACCGAGCACGAGAGATCAAGAGAGTTTGAATGAGCCGGAAGGTCGGGATTGTGCATTTGGAAGATTTTATTCTCTAAAGATGATTTTGAAGTTTCATCAAGTTTGAAGAAATGTCAAGATTAGTCCTCGACTTTCGAAGATTTCGCGTAATTGATCCCTTAAGTTTCGAATTTACAAGTTCAACCCTTGGATTATTTGAAGAATGACAAGAAAGGTCCTTGAATGAGATTTCATTTACATTTGTGGTCCTTGAAGTTTCGGTTTACACATGTTTGGTCCTTATTATAGTAAATGGTTACAAAATACATCCTATATTAGTCTAAGTCCAAAGTCCAAATCCAAGGCCCAACACCTTTTACACCCGGTCCAAGTCCAAACATCACACCCGGTTTAATATAATTACCCGAAACCCATTATCTAACCCGGATACCCAACCATTACCCGGTTTTATAACCCGAGTTAACCCCCACAACCCAGTCAACCCAATCAAAGTAATATTAAAAATTCACCCGCGCCAAAATCTTTCCCCTTTTACCCAGAGATGAACCCTAATTACCCCGAGTCAAAATTGATCATAATTACAGCAATTAAGGGCATAAGTGTACTTTCGTCTGACACCTTATGACATTCTCTGACACACGTGACTGCCATGTCACCCATCCGTGTGCTTAAGGCCACATGCTGCTCTCTGATTGGTGGAGATAACGTGGCAATAGTGATCCAAGGGTTGATATCAAGTGAGATGCGTGGATGATTGATCAATGGCTTAGATTACACTCAAAGAAGCACACATTCAGTATCTAGATCCTTCCAAAGACCTCAAGCTTAGTTATAAATAGGACCTTATTTCGTTCACATTGTGATATCTTGTATCTTTTCTTCTCTCTAGTTTTCAGTAGTTTAGTTAATTGTAGTTTTCATTTTAATGTTTTAAGTTTGTAATTCGTATTTTGTACTCAAATGATTTAGATTAATAAACTTTAGTTTTCATTCTCAATTAATTGTTCAAGTGTTTAAGCTTTTAAATCTGCTTATTATCTTTGTTAAATGCTTATTTCATCAGTTATAATCTGTTTTTAGCTTATTGCTCATATTACTCAAAAAAATACAAAAAATAAGAAAAATCATTAAAAAATAAAAAAATACTTTTAAGCTTATCATAAGCTTAAACTACTGTTACATAAGCTCATCCAAGCTCTTAATAGCTTTTAGTGAGTTTATTGTTTTTAAAAATCATCATTCACTCAAATTCACAAAACTGGTCAACAAAAGTCAACTGATGAAGAACAAGATTGATTTGCTGGTTCTGGATCTGAATTGGGTGTTGCAGAGTTAAATTTGGGTTGGATCTGATTCATTTAGTGGTAATTTGGGTATGAGATAAGCTGCTAATTAGATGGACAGTTGTAAGTTTCAGATCTGTTCTTTTGGTTTATGATAAACTGCATCATTAGATTAGCTATAATTTGTTAGTTTACATTGATGTTATTGTATTCATTAGATCTAATATTGTCAGTAGATCAGTAGTTTAAGTTTCTAGAGATTGGATTTATAGATTTGATAGAGTATATTGCATAACTGATGTAATACTAGTGTTTGGATTTGCTTGTCAAGCTGTGGAAGAGGTTAGTTGATTAAGTTTTTGCAGTTGATACATGCTCATTTAGGTATTAGATAGTCATTTAGGTCTGATTTAGGAGTTATTCATCAAAAGTCAAAAATAGTTTTATCGGCCCTAATACTCATATCATTGGAATGATGATATTCAAAAGCTAGATTTAGGTTTAGAAATTAGTAATCTAGCTTATTGTAACAAAGTTTTAGCTAATAATATCTAAATCAGTTCATTAATTTGATCTCAAATCTCAATGAAGTCAAACCTAGCAACTGTTCTTAAAAGTCAAAATGGTGTAAAAGTCAGTTTTCCTCAGATCTTGCAGCTTGTGCATTGAGCTCAATTCAGTGAATTAGAGTCTGAAATTTTGGTTAGTTGCAGCCTTCTTGGTGGTCTTGAGAACCACTTATCTGGTTTTAGCATTTGCTTATTGAAAAAAGCTCGTGCATAAGCTCAAAGTAAGGGTCCAGTTAACTGTTGTGCTTAAATTGCAGTTGGCATTAATCAGTTGTAGTCTGCTTATTAGGTGTTAGGAGTAGTTTTAATAAGTTGCTTTAGAGTAGATTTAGTGTTATCTAGCTTCAGTAACAGTTTGGTGGCCTATTGTGCTTATTTGCTTATTTTCAAGTGCTTATTTGCTATACGTTTACACTACAGCCCTTATATCTTACACATAAGCTTATGATTTCTTATTTTTCATAGATTTAGATTAATATTTTAGAATTTTCCTGAGTTTTTCATAATTTTTGATCACTGTTTAGTATTTTTCATTATTTAAAACAGTTTTTAGTCATTTTTAAATAGCTTTTATTGCAAATAATTAAGAAAAAGTTACAAAAAATAATTTTTCAATTTTCCCAGTTTAAGAAAAATATAAAAAGCATAAAAAATATTTTTCCCTATTTTTCCCCTTTTATTTGGTATTTTTCACAATTTAAATTAGATTTAAATTCATAGAAAATAGAAAAATAATCAGAAAAATAAAAAAGTTAGTTTTGATAATTCTCTTATGATATTTTAGATTTTATAAAAATAGTTTCATATTTTTCTCCTTAATTTTCATAATTTTTAGTATTTTAAATTAGTTTTAATAGTTAATAATTAGTTTTTAATTTTAATAAATTCCAGAAAAATCTTAAAAAATTAGTTTTAATTCATTAATAGTTTTCAAATATCATATTTAGAGTAAAAGTAATTTTAGGTTATTTTTAGGGTATAATTTAGACGTAGTTGCATTTTATTTACGTTTTATTAATTACGTTTTAGTTAATTCGCACTTAGGATTTCCCGTAAAATAGATTCCCTTAATTACTTTCCCTATTCCCGTAGTTTAATAAAATCAAAATCAAACAAATCAAAACATCGAGCATTAAATTCCAAACCAAGAACGACGTTATAATTCACGCTCGTTGGGAAACGATTCGGGTTAACTAATCCGTTTCAACGATCACACACGGATTTGATTTATTATTCTTTTCCTAAAGGAATTTGAATCTACCTTCGTGATTATTTTTGATATCGATATTGAGGTTTTATCCACACACATACCCTTAAGCCTTCATTATCAAAGAATCGATTATCGAACCATTTTAAGTTTCTTACGGTAATATTCATGAGTGGCTAACATGTGAGATAACAGACGTGTTTTGGCATTGAATCAGTTATTCGAAGATACTAACACCGAGGAGCGCTTTGACTTGGTCACACCCACATTCCTCTCTCTACCTCTGCTTCCCCGTCAAGGTATAAATCATGGGTCACTAAGCTCAGCGGTTATTAGAAATCTTGAAACACTCCTATGATCCTCGAATTTCGTGCATAAGCCCTTCAAAACTTATTTCTTCCCCTATAAATAGTTTGGACGGGTCATTTGATTATGTTATGCTCTTTCAACACTTAACATTTCTCTCAAACACCTTAATCACTATATCATATACTTATTCGCACGCCGGAGGTGGTTCGCAGGGTCCAACCCTTGCGCAATCGCTTAACGTAGTGTCTTCGTATTTCTTATTTCAGGTTAGGAGCAAGCTTGGCTATATCACACACCCCTCAATCATTCGATAACCATCGCAAGGTCTGATCGTACCAGTTACTGTACAATCAGACCCGAACTCACAAACGGACTTAGGGCCTTATAATCAATTGTTTAATACTCTCCCTCAATTCGAGCAATGAAATCGCGAAAGATCGAATTGGAGTGTACACTATAATTACAAGCAATAAACAAAGATAGATATCTTGATAAAGAATCAAGACATTGATAGTAACCGGTCGCAGTGAATAACGTAATCTGAAAAAGAGGGATTTTTTTCCGACGACTGTTTGGACTTATAAAGGTGTGTGAAGGCGCGTACAACCGGTGGAGGCAGCGATTCTAGTATCATTTTCTTCGGAATTTAATTACGTATCAACGTCCGTTGACAGCGTCATCTAACTCTTAGCGGTTTGAGAGTTATAAGCAAAACAATGAGCCAATGTTGTTTTCTGAACCCGACAACTTGTTACGGGCGTGTCTTTCAGGCTACGAAAATGATTCTGGTATGCTTATTTGCGGACTTTAATTATGAAGCCAATGGCACTGACGCCGTCAGTTAACTCCTTGCGTTTTAGGAGTTATGGTCGAAACAGTGACCAAATAGGGTTTAATCCGAAATTTGATTTTTTTAAAATGGATAAACGACGATGGCTAGGTTTTGACGGGCTGGCTTGACACGTCGACTCAAGGTTGCCAACTAGGTCTCAGAATAAGACCTGCTCGGATATCATGTTAACTACTATAATTTTCATGAAATATTTTGTATTATTCATCAAATATTTATAATTATAATACAATAAAACTTAAAAACCTTAATCGATTCGAACCCAGAGACAAGTTTAGGCCTCGTAATCCATTGCCCGTTTTCATAGACCATGATGTAATAATATAGCTGCTATTTTCTCGAATAATTTATTGTGCACAAATCAATTTGGATAGTTTACATCAAGAATAGTTCGCAAATGACGTTATATAAATTACCATGTTAATTACAATAAGAAAATTACCATGTCATTCCTATATCAATAATCACGTAATAAAATTAAAATTGAAGTAAACATAACTATGCTATGGGAAAATTGGACAAAATGATAATCGACTACGAGTAATAAATAACCGCCTATGATGGTGGCTTAGTCGAGGACCACGACATTTAAAGTTTGTAACAATTTTTATCAACCAACTTTCATCATCCAAATTTATTACTCTCAATATTAAATGTTGGCCCGTTATAATAAAAACAAACATTTTTAAATAAAAAAAAAATGGTGATTGGTTTTAGTCAAGTTGTGTTTGAATATGTTTTAATTTTGGTTGTTGTGATTTAAAGTTGTAATTATCAGTTATGTAACATTTATTCGATCTTAGTTGTAAATAACATGATTTCATAAAGTAGGCATGATAAATTTTCTTTCTTAACAAACTGTCTATAGTTTTCAATTGTTCATTACAATTAACACTTATTTCGATTTATTGTTTATCTCACACAAAAATATTTGTATCTGCAAAGAAACATTGGTCTTGTACGTGCATGGGTGTCAGTTGAGTATTTTACAAGATTCAGTCCTTCGGACGATGTTCAGCTATGGCGAGCTCGGTTAAAAGCTACACTCGTACCATTTTAAAGAGGTAATTTGCATAATTATCATATTAATTAGCATACATCAATATACAAATGGATAAAACCATATGAAATAATGGTACAACTACGTGTTGCATGTTCGACACCACACTTGAAATCCGACCCTCGAGTTAAACCATCCAAATGGGCAGGCCCTGGGACCAAAACCACTAGGAGAGACCCGCGAAGGGAAACTCCTAAAACTCACGGCTAAGAGAAAAATCCGGATTTTCTTTGTCATTTGCGAGACTGAACTCGGATAAAGCCCCTCCCCAAGCTCCAGAAGAAACTCGGAAGGATAAAACCATATGAAATAATGGTACAGCTACGTGTTGCATGAAATGAAGTGTTCTAATAAATAACCAAACCAATGTGTGCAAATCCACTCCTAAAAAGGATGTGATTCATTTAGACTAGGTGTAATGATGACCGTAAACACCACCACCTATTCAACGTGACATCAATCTCTATCTCCTCCACGAATATCACCACTAGCTTTTTGTAATGAGAGAACCAACATCACCATCATTTTTATTTTTATTATTTTTTATTTTTTTATTTTTTTAACAAATCCATTAAATACTAAAATTCATTTAATAATAAAAAATAAAACTTTGCGTTAGTTAATTTTAAAAATTGCATTAAAAATTAAAAAACTAAAAGTTAGGAAATTAAAAACATAGAGTGATAATCTAAATTATTTTTTTCTTTGACTTTTTGTTTCATCTCCATCGCTGTTTCGAGTTGTTTTCAGGCAAATGCTCCACATAACTTGCATAGAAAATTATGCCTCTTTTTTGTTGTTTTGGTGTGTTTGATGATGTGGTTTTTGCGAGTTTTGTTTAGACATTTTTGGAGTTGAAAGTATATAAAAATCATGTTTTTTTTTTTTTTTTTTTTTTGTTTTGGTGTGTTTGATGAGAGAATGTTGTATTTGAAATGTGTTTTGTGAATGAAAATAAAAGAGTATAAAGACATTTTAAAGTAAATAAATAGATTATTTTACTTTAAAAAATCCTCAACACATACATTTTGCACCGTTTGTTTTGTTTTTAACTTTTTATCCCTCCATAAGTCGGTCACCACCAAGACCAATATCATTAAAAAATGAGCATAGGACACGTCCGAGGAGGGGGGGAGGCTATGAACCATTACACTTAAAGTCTTATTGAGATACACTTCCGCTAAAAAATTGGTACATCAAAGCACCATTTGATGTCAACACCAAGACCAAAATCATTAAAAAAAAAAAAAAAAAAAAAAGGGTTCTATAGCTTAACACTTCAACTCTTTTACTGTTTCATATAATAACAAATCTTATCATCTTCAAAAATCAAACAAAATAGTATTGGTTTGTATTATTTATTTTTAAAATCAAAAGACAGTAGTATAATTAAATATTTAAACCTTGTTGACTTATATGATATTGACCAATTGTCCACTTTGAGCATGGCTGACGACAAAGGGTTAAACAGTCTTTTAATGGCAACTTCCAACTTCCAACTCCCAACTATATAAACCAGCATGAGGCTAGTAAAAGCCCACTTCATATGTAACACAAAAACATTACACAATTATTTTGTAGCCATAAGTGCTAAATATACTAACCATGCCAACATCTAACACCATCATCACCGTTGCCGCCAGCCTCCTCGTCCTCGTTACTCTCACTACTGCTGCCCCTCAAGCACCCTTCAAAAAAATCTATGCATTCGGAGACTCATACACCGACACAGGAAACACGGCGTCAGGAACAGGCCCTAACGCCTTCATACATGTCTCAAACCTCCCATATGGTCGTACATTCTTCCACCACCCCACAAATCGTTACTCTGATGGCCGTCTAGTCATTGACTTTGTAACTGAATCTCTGTCATTACCTTACTTACCACCTTACCTTAACAAAAAGGCCAACACTTCATTTGGTGTCAATTATGCTGTTGCCGGCTCCACAGCCATTCGGCATGCTTTTTTTGTTAAAAACAATCTTACGTTTGATATCACACCTCAGTCGTTACAAACACAGCTTAATTGGTTTAATAAAACGTTACAAGAGCATAAATGTAGAAGTGAGATATCCACACCTGAAGAGTGTGCAGCCGTGTTTCGTGATTCGTTGGTTTGGGTTGGTGAGATCGGGGCTAATGACTATGCGTACACTGTTGGATCGACAGTTAGAAGTGATACTATTAAAAAGCGTGCAACTCGTAGCGTGACAGAGTTTATAGAGGTAAATTATTTGGTCTCATTGCCTTTTCAAGTTTAAACAGGAGACAATAACTATGTGAATAGGCCACACAATTTCAATACACATGACCCACATTAAACACATGTTGATGGTATGTTATGTAAAAGTAGTTGGTTCTGCTCGTTGTTGTTGTAACCTACTAGGCATAGGTAAAAAGTGTAACACTGCATAAAATGCAGTAATGCACATGCATAAGAAACCAAATAAAGACCAATTAATTAGCATATGTTAGTGAAATCAGGTTGTAGTCGAGCAGCGGACCACTTTTCTAACAGACTACTTCTGGTAAGTTATAAAAAACGAGTCGAGATCGAGCTTGAAATTTAAAGCTCGATCAAGCTAGAGTAGAGTAGAGTTCCGAGCCCAAGTTTTAGTAGTCAATTCGAGCGAGAGTATGGTAATACTCGACCTGAATCATAACTTCTAATATTTATTTGTAAGAAGTCAGTATAAGTATTTAGGAAGTGAGTATTTATCAAAATCTTATCTCCTTTATGTAAAAACTTTACACATTCACATTGTATTAAAATTTCTGTATGCTAGGTATTACTTAACAAAGGTGCAAAACACATGGTGGTTCAAGGTCTCCCCGCCACCGGTTGCCTAACACTCGCTATGTACCTTTCGTCTGAGAATGACCGTGATGACATGGGCTGTGTCGCCAGCGTTAACAACCAAAGCTACATCCATAACAACATCCTCCAAACAAACATTCAAAACTTACGAAGAAAATACCCAAAAGCCGTCATTGTCTATGCCGATTACTGGAAAGCTTATAATTACATCATGAAGAACGCACCCAAACTCGGGTTTCAAGAACTTTACAAAGTATGTTGTGGGTCTAGTGGTGGACCTTACAACTTTGACTTGTTCACTACTTGTGGGTCCCAAAATTCGAGCTCGTGTCAAGACCCTTCTCAATACATCAACTGGGACGGGGTTCACCTTACGGAGGCCATGTATAAAGTAGTTTCTGGGTTATTTCTTAAAGGTCCTTACGCTGATCCGCCATTCGAATACTTGTTGAGAAGCAAACAGATATCGGGCTAGATGATAATGACTGCCCTTTTTGACATTTCTAGTTGTTATTCGCTGATATCAGTTCCTTTATTGTTATTTGACATCGCATTTTGGATGTGCAAATTACATAAAAATCACATCCACAATGAAATAAACGAAATTTAAAAGCAACAACTCATGTGCTATGTAACAAACACCAAAAGTGCCTTTTGGATTCTTGGAAAACAGGGAACAAAACAGACAGATTTGATTACTAAAAGGCTTTAATTGCCTACACAATTTCACGTGATAGGTCATCAAACTTATTCTCCTTGAGTTGGTAACGGCCTTCTAAGCATGAGGAAGTCTAGAAGAGAGCAATATTGACGGATTTCCTACAAATGGAAGGATTCTATGTCTCATCTCTAACCGTTAAATGAGTAAATTTAACGAAATTAGCTAAACAAGAAGGTCATCAAACTTACTTTTCTTTAGTTGGTATCGGCTTTTTAAGCACGAGGAAGTCTAGAAGGGAGCAATATCGACAGATTTGCCTACAAATGGAAGGTTCTATGTTTTATCTCTAAAAGTTAAATGAGTAAATTTAACAAAATTAGCTAAACAAGAAGGTCATCAAACTTAATCTTCTTTAGTTGGTATCGGCTTTTTAAGCACGAGGAAGTCTAGAAGGAAGCAATATAGACAGATTTGCCTACAAATGGAAGGTTCTATGTTTTATCTCTAACAGTTGAATGAGTAAATTCAACAAAATTAGCTAAACAAGAAACACTTCAAAGCAATGTAGCTTAAATTGTAAAATGCATAAATCCTGCTACATCATTTTCAAAAGAAGAAGATTATAATTGAATTATTTCAACTTTGCAATCAGAAATAAACACACTATTTTTTTGCAAAAGAATTAACATTTACAAAGAGAAGTGTTTCGGTTAAACCCAGCCCGCCCCATTCCAAACCTGTAAGAAGATTATATATTGACACATTACCCAAACCCTCATTTTTCATCGCTACTCCAATTCAAAGTAACCAAATCTAAAATCTTTAATAACTTTTTCTTCATGCGCCAAATTGCCAAATATGTTTCCGTGATTATGAAAAATTCACTATATTCTACAAACATGAAACTATATTGAACAATTACATTACCTTTGAAGATTTGATGTAAATTCTTTGTCAATCATCACCAACTTCTTGAAAAAAACCTCATTTTGATAATCATTCACGGGTCAATCACTGCAAACGCAAGCGATATCAAATCATTCGACAAAAGGAACCCATCTGGATCACTTAACCGAATAAACCCGATCTCATTTTCCAGCTTTTCATCATCTAAAACCAAAGAACTAAACTCATCTTCCGTAATTTCTCTTCTTTGATCGTCCAGAAACAACACATGCCCACTTTTCATATAAGGCTCATAAACCTTGCACAATTCAACAGCAACCTCACTCCCAAAATCTTCTATAAAACTCTTTAAATCCAACCCTTTTGAAGTTCTTAGAGACAGCATCACAATATCCATAGCCATTTCTGGTTCATCAACTTCATCATCGTCTTGGCCCCAATCAACCAATCCAGCTTCTAAATTTTGCACATGATTTGTGTAGTCTTTTAGTTTCTTTGGTCTTGAATATCTTGTTCCATTTATATAACTAGCAGAACCTAAACCGAATGCATAAAAAGGTTTGTTTATCCAGTATGTGTAGTTGTGCTTGCACTCGAAACCATCTTTGCTATAGCTACTGACTTCATAATGGTTGTAATTAGCCTCGCCAAGAATTTTTGAAGCCATTCTATAGAATTTTGCAGACTGGGTATCGGAAGGCAATGGGAACTCGCCTGGTGTGTACCTGTAAATCATTGCATACGCGTTGTTATTTGTATAACATCCGTTTTGGTAAACACCATACTTTTCATTTCATGAACCAAATCATCAACAACCATGAGATTAACTGAACACTAGATATGATTCCTCTAAAGTAATATGTATATAGACATAAAGTAATATCGACTGTTTGGGTGTGTGTTTGAAAGTGATTAATATGAATCAGATAATCAACCGTAAAAGTTGTAGTGATTGTGTTTTGATGTGTTTTTGCTGTTTGAATATGTGGTGTTCACACTTTAGGGCCTTAGATTTTGAAAATATGATCCCAAACTAGAATTTCAAAGAATACATGTTTCATTTCAGCGGAATTTGTCCAAAATTAGTGTCTGGTATTGTTTATTAAAACTGCTTATTGAGCAGCTTTACGAATAAACAAGTTCAAACAGCTTCATTCAATCACGGATAATCATATAAGAAATTTGCATAAGCAATCCCGCACACCCACAAAACCGTTAATCTGATGTATCAAATTACAATAAGCAGATAAACAGTTAACTTACAATGTTCCAAATTTGGTATCTTTCTCAACTTGCAAGTCATAAACCGAGACATGAGTAGGTTTTGCTTCAACCGTCAGCCTCAAACTCTCTTCCCACATCTCTTGAGTCTGATTCGGAAGCGACGATATTAAATCCATACTCCAATTCCTAACCCCACACGACCCAACAATCTCAATCGCCTCACGAACCTCCTCAACACCATGAGCTCTCCCACACACCTTCAACAGCTCCTCTTGAAATGCTTGAACACCCAACGACACTCTATTCACTCCCAACCCCATAAACTCGTTCATTTTCCTAGCATCAAACGTCCCAGGGTCCATTTCCATTGATATCTCAGCATCTGCACACACTCCATATTTCGCTCTCAACGTATCCAGCACCTTAGCCACTAACCTCGGTGGCACCAATGACGGTGTCCCACCGCCAAAAAAGACGGTTTCAAGAGGCGGGGTGTTTTGAAAATGTGTCTTGGTAGCTTCTATTTCGCGAATAAGGAGGTTAATGTAGTTTACGACACGCGGGTCATCGTCAGGTGAAGATGACCCGAGAGCGAGTATTGGGAAGTCGCAGTAGTGGCAGCGTTTTCGACAGAATGGGAGATGGATGTAAGCTGAAGAAGGAGGGAGTTTGTAGGAGGGAATGTTGGTTGTGTTTGAGGCATTTTGTCGAACATTTGGTGGACTTTGTTGCAATGTGTTTGAAAAAGTGGCTGTTTTAAAATTGTAGTTATGGTGTTTGGTTTTTGAGTGGAGAGTTGAGAGCATTGGACCAATGCTTGATTTTAGTAACATGTTTGCCTGTTTGGTTTTTTGATCGAAGTTGAATGAAGAGTTTGAAATTGAAGGTGTTGTACAAGTAAAGGGCAATATTTTATTAATCATGTATGTTTTTCGTTTGCATTTACAACATTTTTGTAGAAAAAACGTAGAGCCCTTGTATAAAATTTTTTGCTCAAAAAGACTAAACAAGCTTTTCTTGATGATAACTACATTTATCTTTTTCTCTCTCTTTGTACTGCTCCTAGAAGAAGACTCAATTCCTTTCATTTTTTTAACATCGCCTTTCTCTCCAAATAATTTCAAGCGATTGGTGTTGAGTTTATAATACATGACATACAATAAAACATGTGAGACATCAAGAAAGACACAAATGAAGACTTAAGATCATAACAAATAAATAATTAACGAAAGATGCGTAACGCATCTCTCATGAATGTCGATCTTTTGAACAAAATAAAGAAGTGGTTTAAAGAGTTGCCCTTACCATTTTACAACTCAAACCAATTGGTGTAAGAATAGTGCCTTACTACCACGTTCTCTGTACAATACGAATTAACCAACTAATCAAGCGATTACTAGATCTAACACAAGTCCTCGCTTTTAAGAAAAGCGAAACCAAACTCCCAACAAGGGGTGTTCGCCGAGATTTGCAAGAGAGAGAGAGAGATCTGGGTTAATTCAACGCACAAAGTTATGAAAAACCCTAGAACCAAATTGTTTATATAATGAATGAAATCTTGAAAAACAAGTTAGGGATTAGGGCTTGAGAAGCCCCTTGGCCGCCATGATGCAAGCCCAAGAGAAAACCCAAAACTTTTAATTTCAAGATTTTCCATTACTAGTCCTTCTCTTTTCATTTAACTCGTCATCATTTTCCGTTAAATACTTAACGATCGTTAAATGGACTTAATGTGCAATAATTAATCGTAAACATTAACATTAATTATTTAACTTTAATTCTCATTCGCTAATGTGTGCAATCCGTGGTCACGAGTTCGAATCCGGACATTTACGTATTTGTAAATATATACATTTCAACAACTCCCACTGGATATGTTTACAAAACGTGAAATAACATTGGTTAGCGTCTAGCAACACGCCAATGCTCCCGGTACAACTCGTATGGTTTTCGGAGAAAACCAAGTTTCGATGATTCATCATCATATTCATCCTTTTGTTTCTAATACCATGTTAATAAGAATATGAATCTCACTCATTTCTTAATTAACTATTCTGCTTCTCGCTTTATGTGATTGATTAAGATTACCAATTCTTCCGAACATATTCCGAAGACCTTGGGCATGGCCACGCAAACATCTTAACAACCCTATGAGGGCCCAACAAGATTATACTTCAAAATAAATTTGAAGGAAACAAATCCGTTTGACTACAAGTGTAAATCATAAATTTCACAACACTTCGAAAACAACCCTTATAACTACCAGCCACGTATAGCGTTAGATTGCTTCACGTAAATGCACTACATCCACGACATATCTCTGGTATCTCAAGTCAGAGGATAAATATTCATGATATACTTAATGACAAAGATCCATAAAATATCATCATGTAGGTGGGATAAGTCATATACTCAATCCATTGAATATCATCTGAAATTAGTCATGCTACGCATCAATATACTTTCAAGTATATTCTAACTAATACTCAGATTTGTCTTAATTCAATATCATTCCCATGTTATTGATCGACAACAGACTATTTAAAATAACTTAAGTTATTCAAGGATTTAAACATGCAAATATATGATAACATCATAATAAATGAATAATAAACGTAACAAAATACTTTATTTCATTTCAATAATAATGTTTAGAATACCCTTTATCCAAATACTAAATAGATCAATGCATGATAATTCTTAGTTAATGAATTTTGCCTCAAGTCATGATAATCATACTTGTTGACAAGGCATAATTTCAACTAACTTTGATCCATAGGAATTTTGAGAATACTTATTTCAAGAATTCAATAAGTGAAATTCTTGTATATGTTTACACATATCTTGATATTGTCAAATCATTCCATAAGGTGCGTGATAACCTGAACCACCCTTTTATGACAATCATCTTTCAAAACTTTAAAGTTTTAAAGTATTCTTTATTTTTTAATGTATAATGCAACTATGCTCTTAGTTGAGCATAACTAGTCAACATGGTCATCATCAAGGATACCGTGACTATAATTGAGTGTCATCTCAATAATACTAGCATCATTGTATACAACAATATGCTCTTTAAACATCCGTAAACTTTGAATACTATTTGTTTGGTGCCATTCAAATTTCAAGTTTGTTGACTATAACAATTACATAACAATTGTTGTATAGAATCTGGGAGCAACTCCAGTCGAGGAATGCAATTCTAAATCCAAACATAAATATTACAATGTTGTTAAATCATCTTGTAATCAAGCATGACACAACAATCTTACAACATGATGTACATGATGAATCTTCAAGTTAGACTTTAAGATCTCATTATATATCCATCATGTTCTATTAGACTCATTTATTTACCGCCTATGTTTATAATAATAAACATATATTCCAAGGTTGTATGTATTATTTCCACATCTTACAAACGAAGTTTCATTCCCAATTAAAACTTAATTTAGGTGGAATGTAGTTGCCCATACAACATATAAGATTTAAGGAAATAATACTCCCACTAGCTTTCAGGAATACTTATGAGCTATCTTATTTTAATTTTTTTTAAAATCAAACATGGATTTAATATTAAACATAAGAATCATCTCATAGATGCATGCATATATCCATACATGGATTCTTGCAGTTTGTACATATTCAAAGATTATTTGAATTCTTAAAACTACTTTGTATTACTTATCGTCCTCGCAAAAGTAATTCCACAACAAAGAGTTTTGATATTCATTGTCAAAATTTCATATTAATGAAACTAAGTATGACAATTATAATCTTTATACTTCTATTTAATGTATCTAGAAAATAATATTCAATCATAGTTAATTGCTTAAATATGATTAATATTATTATCACTAGACATGCATTAAATATGTGTACAATATTGTCCATATGATTTCTACACAAAGATTTAAACCACTAGGGTTTTCATCATTTGAAGAAAATCATCTTCATTTAGATAAACCAAGTATCTAAAATTGATTATCTTTATGGATGATCTCAACATTCATAGTATGATTGATTTACCACAATTCAACATTTGGTAAATTCATCATCATGATTAACATGCTTACCGTGATCATGTAACTCATAATTCCTCAAAGATATTAAATATCCGAGATATCCTTACGGATCTATGAATGACAATATCATTTACATGTTTAGCCTCATCATGATATTTGCTAGTGCATTTTAGAAGATTATGTATTTTGTAATTTAATCTTTCAAGATCTAAACAAAACTCCCACTTGCTTTTAACAATTTAAAGATTACCTTTAAATAGTTTAGCAAGTAGAGCAACAATACATTGGTCTTTTTTGGGACATTACAGAACACATTGACAGTTCCTGACATTAGTTTGTTACAACTCACTCTACAAGTAGTTTAACAAATTGAACTTCATTTATAAGACTTAATGTGATTCATCACATTCCATAAACAAATGGTGTCTTATCAATCTTCTAGGTTGAGTCTTATTGAGTATATTCAATCTATACTCAATCTACTAACCTTGATAACTTTTGGAAGAAACTATAGTTATCTTTGAATCAAACAATGCCAATAGATTTTGATTCTTCTAATCGAACATACCATAAAACTATGGTATTTCCTTAGAATTAATATTGTAAGATTAATCTAACAATATTTAAGATAACCATCTACTCTTTGGTTTATCATATTTACCAACAAAGTAAAACTTAATGGTACAATAAAATTACCAAGTCAATTGCATGTATTATAACACAAGTATTCTTGACCAAGTCAAAAGACATAACAGTTATAATCCCACTATACGTTATAAGTCATTCATCAACTCATTGACTTCATGCATATGTCTTAAAACATAGCAAGTTAACGTCTTACTTTATATTGTAAGTCTTGTATTAAAAGACTTCATGTTTGTGACTTTACAAAATCATAAACATTTATAATTAAAGTAATTATGAACACCACCCTCGGGTTTCAATTAATATTTCAAGTTAATATTTACTACCTATATTTAAGTCATTCAACTAATACTTAAATTCAAAGTAGTATTAGATTACTTCATTTAATTATGTCATTCCATGAAATGTTCAACGAAGAAACCGCAAAATCATCCATGCTCGCTCTCACACGCTGGTATTTTACCTTGGCTACAATCTAGTTCACGCTCTCGTAACATAAATTGTAACTACAAGTGTTTCTTAAATATTGAATGACATAAATATTTAAAATAAAGTAGTATTTGTTATCATCTTGACACATGTTCTTAATAGGGCAATCATACATATTTAAATGTATACTTCTTATTAGAACGTTATTCTCTTACTTTACAGTCAAGAGAATCCATTTAAATCATATTAATATGTGTTGTACCTTGCACACAATAAAGATTTCTCCCACTTGTGCATGGAACAACATCATGTAGCATATAAACAACATGATACACGTTCGTTTATTTGATTAATATGATTTGTGTCATAGATATAACTAGTAGATGTAAGACTATATTGATTTGTAAGGAAACGCACATGACAATCCTTAAAAAAACATAAGTGCCTACAATTGGAAAGTAATTATCTACATGATATTCAAGAGATAATTTGGATTACTACGCAGCAAATAAGGCTTGTAGCTCCACCGAATTAGAAATCATTATAACAAATTCTTATTCAAGAATGCAACACAAATGCTCCATCGAATTTGACAACATTGTAAGTGTTTCATAACCGGTGAAAACAACTTGCTTGCTTTTACTTTCCTACACCTTTGAAGAACCATACGTAATCATTACTAAGGTACTAAAGGTGTATTCTACTATATGAATGATGGGTTATCCATCAATGTTATTAACTCGAAAAATTGGGTATGCAATTTCTTCCTTAACAGCCTACCATGCCCATAATGGTATGTAGCACCTTTAAAGGTTAAAGGAAAACAACTAGACAAATAATGCTAGTTTGCCTTTTACCAATTTTCACGATAATTAGTCTAGCTTCTAATTTAGTAACTCATATACATGTTTTCCAGCTTAACTAAACGTCATGTTTGTTGCAAAAGGATTCATTCACCAAATGAGGGTAATGAAATCTTTGTGGAAAATATGATGTGCAATTCATTGCTATGAGTTATATTAGAATTTAGACAATTCAAATGTTCCTATTATACCTCTCTCATTCATGAAAAGGAATAGGATTGAGTCTCATGCTTTTCCCATGGAAAAGAGACTTCGTTGTCTTTTCGTAAATTATTCTCGATCAAACATTTGTTTGAAAGCGAATTGATCAATTTACTAATCAAAGACTAAACCACGCTTACTAAGTTAAATGTTGCATTTATACATTCAAAAAATTACAAAATTCAATTTTAGTATTTTTGATAATTAACCTTTTCAAGAAAATTAAATACCCATGGTTCATAAGCATATAACCATTTAATTTTCAACCGAAAAACTAGGATCCAATTAACATAGTTTCATTACATCGGTTGATCCGCTAGTAACGAAATTATTCAAGATGGTACAGTCGAACCTCAATTGCCAATTTTCAAATTGCAATTCCTAGATTTATGGGATTTACATTTAGCCAATTTCAATTGCCATGTAAACATGTTTTATCCCCATCTTATGCCTTGAGTTGTCGGGCTCACTACAAAGCTCAATTAAGTTGTCCAACTTAAGAAGCGCAAAATCATCCATGCCCGCTCACGTCACGTGGATATTTTACCCTTTGATTACGATCTAAATCACGCTCTCACGCAAATAAAAGGTAATCTTAGGTGTTTCCGTTTATTTGGATGGCATATAACTTAAATTAAGGGTAATGATTTTGATGTCAATCAAATATGCACAAAGATGTCATGCATTCATCTTCGTAACATAGGTTTTATTAAAACATTTATATCTTGTTTTAATTTATAAGCTTTTCATCATCAAACTTTAATTGAGGTATTGGATTCACCAATCAAGGAATTTAGTGTTAATTATCATCCATTATACCGTATTTTTGCATAAGTGTAAACACTTAGTGTTTCGGGTAATTACCACCGAAGTGGCGCATGGAATTAAAACTAATTCGCCTTAAGATGAGCTTGCACATTTAATGGCTTACTAAGTAGCTCCATTCGAACTTACAGGGCGGAGGACCGTAAGCGCTAAAGCATAACCTTAGACATCCTTTCGGTGATTGCGCACTTCTTTATTAACCCCTTTATAGTTCATTCTAGTGGGTGAGCCGTTGAGACCATTTGTACCAAAGTCACCAATCAATTAAACGATTATGATTACTATGCTTAAAATACATGTTTCACCATTGTTTAGGTCGGTTTATTTTTCTTGTAAAAATACCCTTGTTACACATAACAAACAAGCAAGTATTTATAAAATAAACAAATAAACAATGAATGCATAACAAAAATAAGTCATGCATATCAAATAGCCACATGCAAACGTTTTGATAAATCCTATTAATAATCAATTCTAGATCATCAATATGTACATGTTTAATTAAGACTTTCACCCGTTTGACATAATGTACAAGGTGAGCCACATGCATCGATTCATCGATTGCGTAAGTCAAAATTAAACACATACCACATAGCACATAATTGATTAAATTAATAATGATTGAGGTCTTCCCAATTTTAGATCTATCATAATTTAGTGTATATCACTTAAACAAGAAAGACATAATAAAGCGGATCCATGATAAAACATGCATGTAATTATCATGGACATAAATTACACTTAACAATTAATGCAATTAAACAAAGTTACATAATACACATAAAATTGCATGCATCCTAGGGTTTCTAATCCAATTAAAACTTTAGTTTACAAAACCCTAATTAGGCACCAAAAACGCCTTAAAAATTAGGGTTTAGGTTTTGCAAACCCTAGATCTACGCATACAAATAATAACACAACATGTTTATTTTATTTATGTGTTTCAAGAATTAATTACTTGTTATACAAGGCTCGTGATGCCACTGTTGAGTTTATAATACATGACATACAATAAAACATGTAGACATCAAGAGTACACAGCGAAAGACTTAAGATCATAACAAATACTCCCTCCGTCCCATATTAAGTGTCCACAATAGAATCTTGGGATGTCCCAAATTAAGTGTCCATATTCTATTCCAACCAATGAGATGAGAGTTTAGTGGGTAAAATTGATATTTGATTGGTGGAGAGTGTAGTTAGTGGGATTTTCTAAAACTTTGTGCATTTGAAAAGTGGACACTTAATATGGGACGGAGGGAGTAAATAATTAACCGAAAGTATGCGTAACGCATTCTCTGCGAATGTCGGATCTTTGAACAAAACAAAGAAGTGATTTAAAGAGTTGTCCTCACCGCTTTACAACTCAAACCAATTGGTGTAAGAATAGTGTCTTACTACCACGCTTGTACACACGAATTAACCAACGAATCAAGCGATTGCTAGATCTAACACAAGTCCTCGTTTTAAGAAAACAAAACCAAACTCCCTAACAAGGGGTGTTCGGCGAGATTTGCAAGAGAGAGAGAGAGATCTGGGTTAATTCAATGCACAAAGTTATGAAAAACCCTAGAACCTAGCCTTGTTTACATAGTGAATAAAAATCTTGAAAAACAAGTTAGGGATTAGGGCTTGGAGAAGCCCCCTTGGCCGGCCATGATGCAAGCCCAAGAGAAAACCCAAAACTTTTTAATTTCAAGATTTTCCATTACTAGTCCTTCTCTTTTCATTTAACGGTCGTTAGTCATTTTCCCGTTAAATACTTAACGATCGTTAAATGGACTTAATGTGCAATAATTAATCGTAAACATTAACATTAATTATTTAACTTTAATTCTCATTCGCTAATGTGTGCAATCCCGTGGTCACGAGTTCGAATCCGGACATTTACGTATTTGTAAATATATACATTTCCAACAATTGGGTGCCCCAGTAAGGGCGACCATGATCATTTATTTTTTTTTCTTTTTTAAAGAAAAACATTTTTAACACAAACTAAAATTTCATTAATAATTAAAATGTTACAATACTAAATAAAAACAATAATATATTAAATATAAAAACGATACGAAATCATAAATCATAAATCCTAATTTGAATGTTCCCCGCATGTAGAATCATACGTTGCTTCTCTGCCCTTGCCTGCTCAAACAGATTGATAACGTCTATAATAGCGTTTTTTCGAGCCACATCATCTTCTTCGCATTGTTTGTTAACGTACATTTTCATATCTTCAACGGAATGGGGGAAACGGCAAGCCATAATAAATCTTTTGTTGAGAAGTAGTTTGAGGTTGAATTGTGTGAAATGAGATTTGTGGATTGAAGTGTGTTTATGTTGTGTATTTATAAAGGTTCAATTTTTTAACCGTTATGCAACGGATATACTCGATAAAGTGGAACTTTGAGTCGATCGTGTACACGACCATGTTGGTTTCAAAAGTTCACTCGATCGTTTAGCCACAGGAGGACGATCGACACTCACTCGATCGAGTAAGTCGATCGCCTCCCATTACTGGAACCAGCTTTACTATAAAAAAAATTCACTTTCACCCGAACCAAATAATAGTAGCGTAATAGAAACATTGTTTACGTATAGGAGGTGATACTCACACCACATCTTTTGATGAATGCACCATAATTTGTGCATTACAGTATTGTACGGTACAAACTGTAATGCAGAAATTATAGTGCATGCATAAAAAAATATGGTATAAATATCAATTGCCTTACGTATAGGAGGTAAATCAAAGATTAGTGTAACTTTATGATGTGAGAGCCCGTTTGGTTTATAGATGGGTTTAGATTAATATTTAAAGATATATTATATATTAAAGTATAAATTAAAAATTATTTATATTAGTAAAGTGAGGAGAGAGAAATAAATATATGACAATTTTTATTATTTTATAATGTTAGTAGATGGAAAAGACTAAAAATATAAGGTGAAAAAGAATACATGGGTCCACTTGTGTCAGAAAACCATCCAAGAGGGTCATCTTTTGTACAATGTTATACATTTGGCTTATGAATCTAATCCTAATAAGTACCATTAATGCAAACAAACGATAGATTTAAACTTTCAAACCTAAAACCCATGCTAACCCCACCAACCAAACAGGCCTTGAGTCTTTACTAGCTGTACGTTCGGTTTCCCTTATTTAGTAATGCTCACATACAACTAAGATTATACATGGATTTTTTTTTGGGAGTGTTGTTGATTGGATAAAATATAATTGTAAGTTTAAGTGGAAATTAAAATGTGAAAAAGATAAGGTTATTTTTGTAATTTCAAAGGCCTTTGACTAACGTCAATCCAAAAAAGATGTGTAAAAAATAAAGAAGGTGAACTTGGTTCTTCTTGTTAAATGCATGTGTATTTATAGATATGCATTTAGTGTTGTATGAGATTCGCGGATGTGATCCAACGGTCTATGAAGACCCATATGGGAGTCATCTCATAGACGAGACAAGAATGACACGTGACGTGATATTCTTGGCTCTTGAAATCATAGAAATCTTTGTACGTATGTCATATCGAAATTGATTTTTGAGAATGACGTGAAGTGCAAAAAATGGAAACCATACACACAATTTGTAATTTACCTCCGTTCTCAAGAAAAAAAAAATGAATGAAAGTGAAAGAAAGATGAAGTAAAGTAAGAAGAGAGGAAGTAAAGTGACTTTCACCCCAAAAGTGGAGTGAAAGTTTTATAACTAAAATACCACCACTTTACTTCTTAAAAAAAACTGGAGAACACAAACTTCCTCGCTTTCACTTTACTTCCTCCCTTTTACTCAACTTGAGAACACAGTGTAAATTACGTAACAAATTAAATGTCATACGAAAATGAAAGAAATAAAAATCAGAAGGTGCAAACTGCACACCTCTCTATCTTATAGAGTCTTGTAGAACAGAAGGTACAAATTCAAGGGACCTGCGATGTCTACACACAAAATTTTCACCACAAAACCCAAAAACATCAGCAAAAAAAACATCCATCGGAGCAGCAACAATGAATACCGGCGAAGTAGTCGATTACGTCGGCAAAGTGATAGTTAAAATCAACGAAGCCAAAAACGTCGATCAAGTCATCGTCGCTCTTCACTCTCTCGCTGTTCGTCTTTTCCCCCTCGATTCCCAAGCTTTTTTAGGTCATTATTTCATTTCATCTTCACTTATTATAGACTGTTATACATGAATTGGTTTTTTTTAGGTTTAATGATTATATATATATATAAGTTTACTAGTTGTTTTGTTAAGTAGTGGAGACTGATGGTTGCCGAAATTAGTTATTCGCCACTGGCGCAGCTATTTACTGCCTTTGCAATTAAGTTAAAAGCATTTTTTAAGGTATTATTACTAGGGAAATGATTTGTTGGCGTAAACGTACTGGTCATGGAGGGCTTTGGAGAAATAGGTCAGTCGGCACCCAAAACGATTTAAATATTTTGGAAGTTAACATATGTGACAAATTGATTATTGAGAACGGTGTGAGAGAAAGAGTGTATGACACTTGTGAAGACCTGATTGGATTCGGCCTGTTTTTCACTACTCTTATTATTTTGGCTTTCAGATATGTATACAAACTACTATGTAACTTTGTCAGAAATTTCGTGATTAGTTGTATATCTCCTCTAGTTTGGCAATTATAAAGGTTTAGGAAGACTGGATTGGAACTATAGTAAATTCTTTCGAGAGTCCTTATGAATATTAAAAGAAAGGAGGGCCAAGTTGTTACATTTCGATGACCATTTTCTTAAAATGCATCCATGAAAGTTGTGTTGACTTACTTTTTCCAGCAAGTTATTGTCGTTGATGTTTGTTTGGGTTCTATTTCCTACTATTCTTTTTGCAACTCATGAAGGGTTACTAACCACTTTGTTTTTGTGAATTTGTAGGTAGCATTGACAAACAATATAGAGATGAGGTTTGTACATTTTGTTCAATTTCAGTTTTTTATTGTTACACAAATTTCATTTGTAGACAGTTGATTAGCCCTAGCCCCTAAGACTAGAACCGAATGGTTCGGAACATCAAACAAAGGATTGGATTGGTTTGAAGAACAGTAATTGGAAATCAAAAGAGAGATACACAAAATGATAGAAAGAAAGAAATTTCCTAACAAAAGTGATTTAATATGTCATACATTTTCCCTTTAGTTGTGGGGAAATAAGTCCAAATCTCTACATAAGCATCATAAATACAAAAAAAAAAAAAAAAAAAAAAAAAAAATAGGACTTTTATTTGAATATGTACTGAGATGTCTGACCAATGGTCAACTAAGTAGCATGTTGCATATGCATCACTGGTTCTCTCGTTAAGATCCTTGTACAATTGATTAAAAGTATGATATGATTTTATTATAAGGTTTATTATATGGTTAGCATTCTCCTGGGTTGCGTCACTTGACGATTGCTCCTCCATTTTATCAACCAGTTTACGAAATCCAACACTTTTTTGTGTACCACGTTTAATGGTTCTCTTTTGGGATTTATTTCATGAAGCGTCTGTAATTGTCTAGGCATAGTGGAGAACGAATTCCTTAAATAATTGGCAGATGGTGGCATGTGCTGCTAGTTATGGTTTGTACACTATTGAACCAAACTTGGCTATAAATGGGTATGGACATAGTTGACAAATTGTGTTTTGCTCCTGATTTTGCTTATCCTTGCATATAAGGTTGAAGAATCAAATGCATTACTCACCACCTAAAACTCTTGTTCCTGACATGTTTTTGGTAGTAATTCGATTCATACTATTTTGAGCCTTATGCGAGATAAATTTAGACTTCTAATGGCATCTGCCTAGCTGAAAGACTTGTGTCCACTCGGCTTATCTTATTGTGCCGAACCGATTCGGTGCATTTTATCTTTTAACCTTGAGGCATTCTTAGTGAAATCAATTCCAAATCACAATTCCGCCTATATATTAGCCCAGACCTGCATAAGTAAGAATTGATCCAATGGATTATGCACTACAACTTGCAACACATGTTACCATTCTCCAACTATTCAAGTATCATAGCTAAAATTCATTATGGTATTCTGCCTAAAAAAAGCGGCTACTAATATGGAAAAAAACTCTGAACCTAAAAAGTGTGATAGTCGTAATAGTTAATATAATTGTAGTGATACGGTAGATATGCTGATTAGATGGAGAGGTCATTCGCAAAAGATGCATGCTTGGGAGAATGCTAAACATATAAGTTGATGGTATTGTACCTTGAAATTCTTTTGGACGAGGATTCTTTATGGGGAAAAACAATGATGCTTAGGCTAATTAAGCAAGAAGACCATTAGTAAAACACATTTTAAGATCACCGGGTTTAATAGAATAAAACCCCAATTTCTTCTTATGTTTAGTAACACTGTAGTTGTTGTCTTCAATAATATTGTATTGAAGATGCTATTACTTATAACAAGTTATATAATTTAGCAATGCAAGAGGAGAAGGCATGACATATAACACTTTGTGCATTTCTTTTACGACTCCCAAGGATTGTTGCTGGTCCACTCCTTTGAGTAATTAGAGATTGCTTAATCTTGGTTTTCTAGTCTTGAACAATACGGGTGAATCGGTTATTACTCTTGTATTCATTAGGAAGTCCAGTAACTTACTTTTTCAAGCTTATGAAGTGAAATCATTATTAGAAACAAGATCGCATAATCCTAGCTACTGCAAATGGATACATTTATTCTCTTTAACATGTCAACTATATCCATGTTTGTGTGTGCTTGTGTGTGTTTTGAAAGATGATACCTCTGATTTTTATAAGTTAGAAGTCTATTGACTATACGGTTATTGTTGGTTTCTGGGGATGGAAAGATAACTTCTGTTATTTGGTACAATATATTTTATTATTTGTGGTGTGTGTAGGTTATTGAAACAGAAGTTCCTTCTGTGCACGAAAGAGAGAACTGGTGGCAATCGTTTTATAAAAGTACTGCATTTCCAACAATAGCCAGAGTATTGTTGCTTGGTAATGAATTAATCTTATAACCCTTATTTTTCTCTCATACAAGTGATACTTAAAGAAAAGCTCTATTGGAGGATCTAATATTTCAGGTTGCTGATAATTGCAGATGTTGCTTTGAATTGGCTAACTTGTTTCCCCATATCTGCAAAGAAACATTTATATGATGTATTCTTTTTAAGAGGCATTGTCTCTGAGGTTGTACAAAGCTTAGTTCCTTATTTACAGCATCATTTAAATGGGCGACTTGAAGCGAGCATCTGTTCAAATACCGAGAGGTATTGCAAATGTTTTTGCATCATTAAATTTTTAGCTCCACTATTAAGTAGATATAGTCTCGTAAATGCATCTATCATACTAAAAGCTTTACGAGTTATCTCTCTCTTTTTTATCTTGTTATATTAATATTTTATTTATTTTAGTATCAGAAACTAGATGATCAGAATACGAGCATATACAGAATACATGACAATGTTCATCTTTTTTGATTAAAAAATAACATATTTTTACATCTTATCTTCTATTGATGACAGATTACTTGCACTATGCTTGCTTGAAAATGATGGGGTTCTCCAGTTAACTAGAGAATTTTCTCACCAATCCGAAGACATAAATCTCGAGCAACACAAGTCTGCAATCTCAAGAGTGGCACAACTTGTTACATCTGTTCCTGACAAAGCTCGATTGGGAGCTTCCACCTTACTTTCATCACAGTATCCTTCACATATGTTTGTTTTTTTAGTTACATTATATTGTATTTCTTTATTATATCTCAAGCATGTTAATGTTTGTTTATCTTAACGAGAATGTGTCAGCTTGTATGTCAAAAAGATTACGATTCAACTAATTCAAGGAGCAGAAGAGTGGGAGAAGAAGCATTATAATGATTCAACTAACCTCACTAGAAGTGATTTGGATGGTTCTATTCTATTTATTGGGGATGTGTTTGCTCGTATCTGTAGGCGAGGGTCTACAGGTAGGCTACAATACCATAACTATAAACACTTCGAATCCAATCGCATTAATTCAGTTAAGATAATAAGTTATTGTGGCATGCAGATGTGCTGTTGAGTGAAGTGATTCCACGGGTCGTCACTCAAGTTCAAAGGCTCTTGCAGCCAGGGAGTGATTTGACTGTTGCTGAGGCTTTTAAATCAAAGCCTGGTTTGCAGTTTTGGTCAAAAATAATGGAGGCAATCAAAGATTCATATGCTGTAGAAAGAATATCTGAGCAGCTTTTGCAAAAGCTGGCAACTCAAAGCATAAATGATGTTGAAGGTTACTCGATTCTTTGGTTGTTGTTCCACCAGATTTATGAGCTCCAAGCATCCATTAGGTATGATATAGGTATTTAGCCCTTAAGACTATATGCTATTTATCATAGTAGATATTGGTCTTAGTACATGGAAAATAACAGATAATCTGCAGGTCAATTTTCACAGAACGATTTTTACTCTGGAAAGTGTTCCCAGTATGTTGTCTGAGATGGATTCTTCAGTTTTCGGTTCTTCAATGCCCTCCTGATGCCGTTCTCAGTCAAAATCGTTGCAATCTATTGGATACTACTAAGCGTCTTCTTGCAGTATGGTCCAAACAAGAGTTTGTACAGTCAGCACCAGTGGAGCAACAAGCTTGTATCTTTTTATTTTTTTTCACCACTATTTACAAATCTTCAACTTGATTGTATTATTTTCTGTATGTTTATTTTACACTTGCACTAGAGTTGGGAATTTCGGAGGCATTTGCTATAAGTGGGTCAATTTGGGTTACGTTTATCTTTAACGGGGCAAGTAAAAGATATGTCTGAAAAGGAAACAGGTCTAATGGGTCTGAAGAGTAATTAAAGGTGTAAAACCTCCTGAAACTTTTTTAGAAAGGTCAAGTTATTTTTGCTATAATATATTCTTGTAATATCGAAATTCATTAACATTTCTAATCCATGTTAGTAAAAATATAAACACAAATGTGTTTCTCCAAACCTGCTTTGAAGGTGCTTTAAAATTATACCTTTTTGACCTGTACTTGTTTGGATCCATGACCCAAGCCGGAATCTAACATACACCTCTTTTTTTTCTTTTTGAGATTCCTTAACTTAAGTTTCAGATTTAACTGCAGCGATTGGTCTTTCCTTAGAAAAGCTAAAAAAAGAAGATTTAGATGCTACCAAGTATGCAATGCACTTGATTCTTCAAGGGGTTAGCTGTATATCTCGTTCCCTCTATATGAGACTTATGGAACCATAAATTCATATTTCCTATTCATTTTATTTTTTTCTTCGAGGATGTCAGGTAGGCTGGAGAGCCCTTCTCATTTGGTTCGCAAGATGGCTAGCAGTGTTGCATTAGTCTTTTCCAAAGTCATCGACCCAAACAATCCTCTTTATCTTGATGATACCTGCACAGACGAAACTATTGATTGGGAGTTCACATCAACAAATACTGACAAGGAAGGAAAAGAAACAGATATTAACCAACAAAAGGGCCATACTACAATGGTCTCAGAAAAGTCTAATGAAGACACAAAGAATAAGAATAAGAATAAGCATAAAGGATTGATGGAATTAACCTTGGTTGATCCAGACGAGGTTATTGATCCTGCAGCATTGAATAACGATGATGATTCTGATGGAGAAAATGATGATGATTCTGAGATATCTGAAACCTCTAGTGAATCGTCTCTGCAACCGTATGATTTGTCTGATGATGATACTGACTTGAAAAAGAACTTTGCACAGTTGGTTGATGTTGTTGGAGCATTAAGAAAGTCTGATGATGCTGATGGGGTAAGTCTTTTTTGGTTTAATCGTGACATCTTTTTCAAATTCTTATGACTAGTTTCTAGAGGGGGAAAAACAGGCGGGCTGGATAAGAATTCGAACCCGGAGATTTATTTCTTAGCAAAATGGGGCAAGGGGTTCGGGTTGTGTCAGGTTGACTTGCTAGTTTTCATTTTTCTTTTTTGATCTATAATAACTATTAATAATTTAATGAACTCTGTTATTTATCAGGCTTCAATAGGTTAAATCGCAATAGCAATGCTGTATGCCAAATGTATTGGATGCGTGCAACCTCTCCTTTATCTTTTTGTTCTAAAAATATACAGTATATTATTATTATTATCATTATTATTATTTTAGCAGTACAGTTTATTTAAATAAATATTTAATACGATTTTATCCGGTTCAGACATGCTGTTTCCCCAAACAAACCCATATGGCCACTAGATTTCATAAAATGGCCAAATGGACCAAAGTTTTTGCCTGATGAACTTCCAACTATTGCAAGTGATCTACTCAGAACCCTTGTTCATAAACTTTTGTCTTGCAACTTCCTTTTGTAGGTCGAAAGAGCTCTTGACGTTGCTGAAAAGCTGATTCGAGCATCTCCTGATGAACTTCCATTTATTGCAAGTGATCTAGTCAGAACCCTTGTTCAGGTCCGATGCTCAGATTCATCTTTAGAAGGAGAAGAAGAATCAGACGAAGAAAAAAGACAGAAATCACTAATCGCTTTATTAGTCAATTGTCCATTAGGAAGTCTTGACCCAATTAATAAACTACTATATTCACCAAACGTAGACACCAGTCAGCGGATACTGATCCTCGATGTCATGACCGATGCAGCCCTTGAGCTTGCTCATGCAAAAACCAGTAGACAAAAACACCCATCAAAACCCCAAATATGGACTACTGCCGAGACCCAACCATGGTTCTTACCAAGTAGCGTCGGGCCTGCAGGTGCAACTGTCTGGAAAGAGATATCAGGAACTGACTCTCCGTTGAGCTTGACCTACTCTTATGAACGAGAACTCCCTAGCAAACCGGGTCAGGACAGGAGAGGAAAGTCAAGGCGGTGGGGCCGGAAATCGACGAATGTAGTTGACAGTAATCAGGTGGAATGGTCTCAGAATAAGTTTCCTCCATTTGCAGCTGCGTTTATGCTTCCTGCTATGCATGGATTTGACAAAAGAAGTCACGGGGTTGACTTTCTTGGTAGGGATTTTATTGTTCTTGGTAAACTTATCCATATGCTCGGTACTTGTATGAAATGTTCTGCCATGCATCCTGAAGCATCTGCTTTAGCTCTCCCTTTATTGGATATGCTGAGTTCCAGGTATTGCAAATGCGGTTAATAGATTAAATTATAATGTGGTTTATTCTGAAACTTTCACCCATTTGGCAGTTAAACCCTTGCACTCTATTTGGTAATGTTGTTATCCTTGAACCTTATTTCGCATTGCTTTCGTCCTACTCTTTTTTCTTTCGGTCATATTTGAACTTATATATTTTCAGATTAAGGGTTAAATTGCCAAAAAGAGTTAGGAACAAAAACATAACCAGAAATATTTTCTTACAGTTAGATCACCAAACGGGTGTAAGTTTGAGGATAAACCATAATTAATCCGAACTAAAGGTTTAATTGCTTTGAAGTTTTAATTTTAATTAAAACCCTCAGACCCTTAAAAAATTTGTTTAAGGTACATGTTACAAGGTCCATGATGACGTCTCTTTAAAAAGTTGACCTTGTTTTACTTGGTGTTGAGAAACCGGTTGATAATTACCTTCAATCTAAAGTTTGGTGAAAACAAAGTTGGTTACAAAAAAAATAGAAATAGGACTACAGTCGGTTAATGCAACGAAGGATCCTGAAGTTTGAAGTTAATTTTTTCTATCAATGGTCTTAATTGCAGGGAAATAAGCCATCATCCTGAAGCTTATGTTCGCAAATCTGTTCTTTTTGCCACATCATGCATATTGTTGGCTCTTAACCCTACTTATGTAGCATCTGCACTAGTTGAAGGAAACACTGAAATATCTAGAGGGCTGGAGTGGGTTCGTACGTGGGCTCTTTCTGTAGCTGAAGCAGACACCGACAAGGAATGCTACATGGTAAGGACAAAGAATGAACTTAACTTTTCATTGATAAAAAGTTGTGCATTGACCTCTAACTGACCTATCTTTCTTGATGTACTAGATAACCTTTTTGAATATTATTGTTGTTGTAGTTGTTCTCGAGAGGGTCTAACTTTATGGCCCAACCTAGTGATCAAAGTTTTCTAAATGGGCAAACCGGACCAAAACCCTTAGTCATTTAAATGTAATTACCAAATAAGAGCAAAGGAAAACTTCAATCACCAAACTAGGACACAAAAAACTATAATTAACAAATTGGAACATTTTGCAAATTCTGTTGCTATTTTATGGAAGTTCCTTTTTTTTAATTGTTTTATCGATGTTTTTGGTTTCATTTTGCGGCTCACATCTTTTTGTGAACTATTCGCGGATGTTCAATAAATGGGACTCACAAAACGAAGAAATAATATAGCTTCTTTAATGTCAGTTTCAGTTTGATTTAAGTGCAAATTGCTTATTGGTAATTACATTGTCAGATGGCAATGGCATGTCTTCAACTCCATTCCGAAATGGCCCTTCAAACATCAAGAGCAATGGAGTCCTCTGATAGTGTAATTCAGACAAGAGGCATCAGTCTTCCATCTAATCTGTCAAATGGGAAAATTAAAATCTCATTTTAATGTCCGAGAAAACCGACGTGGATCATGTTGCAAGTTTTTGCTGGGTTGAGCCATTGTGGGAATGCTGCCCGAAAGTAAGTGATGCTTACGAAAGCAATTGCCATTAGATTTCTTCATCAGGCTTTCGATGCTATAAATCTAAGAGTTTGCTTTCTAAATTTTAGGTTTGTTAAATTTGGTGCTGCAGCTGTACATATGAAGATGCGTGATGCTTATAGGCTTACAGTGATGGATGAAAGATTAAAGCTAGTACAGGTACCCTATTAGAAACGGAAAGTTTGCATTGTGTTTATTTTCATTCGCAAAAACTGTAAAACATTAAAATTTAAATGAATTAATCAAATCGCAGTCCGCCCTTTTCATGATCCTAGATACGTCAGCGTGTTCTAAGTTCTAGTCTGAGCTGAACCTGGCGGCGTAGATATTCCTGATTGGTCTTGGTGTCATATAAAATGAACCTGAAATGCTCACCACAATTGTATGCGGAAACAAGAAGAACGTTTGATAACATGTTTATTCTCTAATTTTTACTTGCGTCTATTTGTTTGATGGCATGAATATATAGTTTACTTGATTACACAGCGAAAACATGTAGCAAAATTCTGTCTTTTTACTGAAAAGAACACGAGTGTAAAAACCTACATGGAGATCAACAACCTGCTTACTATATTTCATTGTTTATTTACTGCTGAGTAAATTACACCTTTCATCCATGTGGTTTGGCCATAATAACATCGCAAGTCCTTCGACTTTTATTTTTATGGTCGGTCCTTATAATGAAGTTTTGTAACATCATTCGTCCTTATCACTAACAGGTTAACAGTTGAGGGACTTGCGATGTTATTAAGGCCAAACCACGGGGACAAACGGTGTAATTAATAAGGACGAATGATGTTATAAAACTTCATTATAATGATCGATCATGCAAAAATGAAAGTCGAGGGACTTGGGATGTTAGTATAGTAAAACCACATAGACAAATGGTGTAATTTACTCTTTACTGCTCGTATGATGAATATATGACCATAACATGTCTTTGTACTTTCTATGTTTGCTCTTTATGGCAATTAATATAAGTTAAGAAGTTTATTGTTATTTTTATACTCCTTTCCTTCCAAAATTTAAGTCATGTTTGATTTTATGAATCAAACTTCGACCTCAAATATTTTTATTTGTATTACAGAGTACTTGATGCAAATTTTGTAAATGGATTGAGTTTTAAATGCATTTTTCATTGATATAATTTTCATCAAATATTATATAATACAAACAAATATATTTAAAGTCAAAGTTGGATCTATAAAGTCAAACTGGACTTATATTTTGGGATTGAGGTAGTAATTAATTTTAGATTTTATTACATTTTTGGTCCTTGTGGTTTGCCGGGTATTTCATTTTTAGTCAGTTTTAAAAATGTTTCAAGGTGAGTCCAAAATGAAACACCTGGTTTAGTCCAATTTTAACTGTCGCTGTGAGTTGACTGTGGATTACAAAACTCCTTGGAATAGTAAAAGCGTTCACTTAAAGCCGTTAAAAAAGTTGCAATGTCTTTAAATATGACCTTTTCTCATTAGATAAGAGGTCATAAAATACAAAAACATAAGAAAGACACTTGAAGACTAGTTCACAAAGCATCAAGACTATTCATTGATCTCCCTAAAACTATGAAAACGAAGGTGATTGTAATCTCAACTTAGCTAACAGTACCATCTTCTCCCACCTCTTCTGACCTCAAACCTACAAACTAATACTATCCTACATAGATCAACAAGTACCTACTTCTCATTCATTCGATACTACTCATTTGATGAATCCACCACCATAATACAACATCCCATCCCATCTACCAAGAAACTCATAATCAACCATTTTACTCCTTCAAATGTCCAATTAATTGATTCAATTCAAATAATTATCAATTTCTAACACTTACAAGTACTTTTTAACCACAAATCATCAACAAATCAACAAAACTCGATCTTATCAAGTTCAATGGTATCATCTTGTCACTTTTATATTTCAACCAATCAAAAGAGTGTTTAGTGGAGAAAGAATATATTTGATTGATTAATAAAGTAGTTAGTGAGAATTTCTTAAATTTTGTGCAAAATTGAAGTGGACTTATAATTTGGGACGGGAGAACTACAATATTTTTCATCTAAAACTCAAAACACTCAAATTAATAACTATGAATCAATCTCAACACCTATAATATAATCTTTATTGCTTACTGATACTTTCCCATCAATTAGTTCAATCAATTTTAACAATTCGCAAATCTTGTGATTCTGAATTTACGAATATGGTGAAATATTGAGGCAATGAAGATGATAGATGTAATCACTAACCAACATGTGGCTCTGATACCAATTGTTAGATCATACATAGCGATTTCGTGTTTAGTGTGTGAGAATCGTGTGTGCATATAGAGAGAGTTAAAGAGAATTATCTTCAATTAATATTTGTATTAACTAAGCCTTGTGAAATGGTGTACAAGTTTCCTAATCTACTATGGAAAAACTACATGCCTCCCCTATTTATAGTGGTTAAGACAAAAATACAAAAATGGCATTTTAATCCCTGAACTTTTCCCAAAAAGGGATTTTTCATACCTAACAGTAAGACAGTTTGGATCAGTAATGCTAATTTTAGTGATGAAAATTATCAATCCTTATTGTTATGGAGTATTTGGGTATTGCAACTTGCTCAATATTGTAAAGCTGTTACTTAGTTTCCTTGTAACCCTTTTCACAAATATTTAGCTTATGATTTGATCAATGATTCTGCAACAATATAAGTTATAACCATGATTCTGTACCTATAGAATAGAAATATCCTAGAGCTTTTAGGCACCAAAGGTAGATTTTTGCCAAACAACCCCCTCAGCGAATAATCTCAAAATATTACTCCAAATAGTACGGAGTACTATTATTTGCTCAACATTATGAAATCGATTAACTGGTTTATTACACGGTATGGTCATGAAATCACATTTTTCTTTAATACTTTTTCACATTGTTTCTCGCATGTAGTTACCTTCGATATTTGGTTCCTCAAGTATGTAATTAATGATCTTTAATTGTCTAGGTAAATGGCGAGTGACAAAGATGAAAGTAATTCCATACACTTTACTCTAACAAACTACGTTGTTATCTAATTTACTCAGAAGTCCAATGAAAATTTCAAACATTTCACAATGTTTGTATTCATCTGCTTATTTTGGTGTGTTATAAGTAGTTTTTTCCATTGTTGCCAAGAGATACTAAAAAGTAAAAACGATTCCGATTCTACATAAGATCTTTGCGAGATAGGATTTTAATAGGATTCGAAGCATAAGATTAAAAATTCGTTCAATCCCATCTTACTTTTCTTGAACCACAAGTTAAAAAACTATAAATATATGTATTAAGTTTTGTAAAATAACAAAAGAGGCTAATTGTATTAAACAATTCATAATCATAATTTTGACTTATATTTTCATGATATATAATAATATGTAAATTTGCATTATTGTACAACGCTTACTAAGAAAATGATACTATAATAGGATCTTAAGATTCTGATATGATGTTACGATCATAATCTTACAAAACGAACACGATCCTAGACGAACACGATCCTAGGTAAATTTTCACTAAAATTCACAACTTTTTTTGAAAAGTAAAACGATTTTATATAACAAAAAATATTAATTTTAATACTTAAAGTTAATAAGAAAAAATAAATATAATTTTTTTTAGATTAATCTAGAATATGTTTTCTTACTTACTAGCTGCCAATATTACATAACATCGTAAATACCGAAAATCAAACCAACCAACCAACCCCTGCTAAAACCCTCCCTCCATCCATGGCTTCCCTCCTCCACTCTCTCTCCTCACTTTCTCTCTCATCACCCCAACAACCAACAACCACCCTCACTTTATCCACGTCACCACCACTCCTCCACAAAAGTAATGGCCCTGACATCCAGTCGGGTGTTGCATACTCGTTCAAAAGACCGTACAATGTGCAGGTGACTGTGCATGATGATGATACTGAAGAGAGTTTGGTTTCCAGGTTTCGTCGAGAGGTTTTTAGAGCTAATATTATTCAGGAGTGTAAGAGGAGGATGTTTTTCGAGACTAGTCAGGAGAAGCGTAAACGGAAGGCTCGAGATGCTGCTAGAAGGCGATCAAGAAGGTTTGTTTACTGTTTTTTTTTATTCAAAAGTTTTTATATTATATAGAGTAAGTTGCATTTTTGTCCCTGTGTTTTGGCCAAATTATATGTTTGGTCTTTATCTTTTGAAAGTCAATCAATGAACGTTGATATTTGATTGAATACTCGATCGCGAAACGTCTTCGATCGATTTGAAATGACCAAATTGAGGTAATTTGGTCGTTTCAAATCGACCAGGTACTGTATTTGCAATTCAAAATTAAAAATAAAAGTGTTTGCTGCATTTTAAAAAAGATAAAAACCAAACAAGCAATTTGGTCAAATTACAAGAGACCAAAAATGCAATCTACTCTATTACAGTATATAATTTCATTTGGGCTTCTATTTCATAGGCCCCAATTTTCAAGGCTTACTTCGAGAGTTAGCTTAAACAAACACCCCCCTAAGATCACGTGCATAGGAATAACATATTATGCTACTCGTTTAACAAGGCAAATGACATAAAAAGCTTAGGTAGGTTCAGTTTCCAATTGAGTTATCGAACTTTTATTTTTCCAAAAGAGTAAATTGCAAAAATCGTCTTTGTGGTTTGGTCAAATTGTAGGTTTCGTCCTTAAACTTTCGAAAGTGCAGGTATCGTCTCTATAGAAAACTTTGAGTTACAATTTTTGTCCTTGTATAAAGTAAAATGACTAAAAGGCGTTTGTCAAAAACTGCAACCCAAAGACAAAAATGCAACCTAAAGTTCCCACAAGTGCACTTTTGGAAGATTAGGGATGAAACTTGCTGTTTGGCCTAACCAGTAAACCACAGGGACGATTTTTGCAATTCTCTTTTCCAATGGGTTAATACATAGTGAGGGTACTACTTTTCGGTTTTGTTCAATTACATTAATGAACTCCTCTGTATTTTTTGTTCACTTGGGTCACCAAACTTATAAGAAATGACATTTAGATCACTGTTTTATAAGTTTAGCCTTAATGCGAGTGACATGAACACATAGTTTCTAATAGGTTAAGTAACTTAAATGTTGTGTTTTATAAGTTTAGTGACCCAAATGTCATGTTTTATAAGTTCAATGACGTAAGTGAACAAAAAATTAATTAAGTAACTTAAGTGAACATTGAAAAATCCCATACCTTTATTTGTGGAAAAAAAATAAAAAATAGAGTCGGATACCTCAATTGGAATTTGGACCTAACTTAGGATACCTTTTTTTTAATGTCATTTGCCCTTATAACAAACCAATAAAGCTTATCTACGTAGCTAATGTGTTTATTATATTTTAACGAAACACATTAGCGGTTTTAACTATCCAAACAGCTTGTGGCTTAACAGCCTGTTTTTAAGAAGCCAAGATAAATTTGCTTATCTAAAAGATTTAATGTATCTCATAAGCTGATAAATTATATGATAAGCTAACACAAACACCCATTAAGAAGATAAGTATATACTAGAAGCGTTAGAAGGGAACTTATAAGTTATAAGAGGATGTTATTGCTTATTAAGTACTAATTTGCTTATTTCTAAGCAGATAAACAATTTTGAGTGTTTAATTAGTTAACTGTGCTAATTTGCTTAGTTTACAGTGAAAATAAGCTCTTGCTTATTATTTTTAAGCTGCTTACCATGCTAGCTAAGAAATCCCAAACACCCCCTAAGCTATAACGAAATAGATAGACAATATATAGTCGGGACCAATTATACGTCATAAATAAATATGAATATAAATATCTGTGAGAAGGGCTATTCACGAAGCTGCTTACCATGCTAATAAATATGAATATAAATATCTGTGAGAAGGACCAGTTTACAGTGAAAATAAGCACTTGCTATACGAAGCTGCTTACCATGCTTACCATTCTGCTTCTAAGTCGATTCTTTCGAGTTTCGACACTATTCAGTTGGAATTTAGAACCACTTTGTGTACTAGCTCAGATGTTACTATGATTTCACATTATTCTCATTAATTACAATGATGAATAGGAAATTCAGTTACTATAAGTTCTTATTATGGACTTGTGGTATACATAGCAGAATCACTAAAATGACACTTGTAATTTGTATCCACATGTTTCAAGACATTAGACTTATGTACAAAACATTAAGAATTCATTGAGAGATATCAACTGTAGTACCAGTCCCAAAAGAGAAAGCGTTTGCTGGCTGTCTGTTTCCATCCGTAGACTTATAGTTTATAGGACAATATTCAAATCTCAGATTATAGCCTAAAACCTCTGGTTTATCCTACAGGTGTCCTGTTGATAAACTGAATTTGCTTATGATATTAACTTGCGGTGGAACAAACAAATGCTTGGAGCTCAGCATTCTGCTCAAACTGCAGCATATCATCTTCATTCATCACAATCCATGCTTCAATTCCATTGTCTGATATTGAATCCATGAAAATTATAGAATTTTCATTGCTAAAATTAGCAGTACTGACCCAAATTGGCTTTCCCACCCAAAATCGCTTTCATTAAATGCAAATCTACACCAACTGCTGAACCTGAATACCCTTACATCATCCTGAGCTATAAACTTTCTTATATGGTTGAAATTGTCTTTTGCTATCTCAACCCCATTTTCGGCCATTAGACGGTTCAAATACTCACTATCAATCTTATCAAGTGAAGCCCTCAATTTTGCCACTAGACTAGCAATATCGGTAGTTTGGTGAGCTACTGCACTAGCCAATTGAATAAGATTGCCAAATTGTTGATCTTGTAATGAAGGTACCATCTTTCTTCTGAAGTTTACAACATGTGCAGCCACTGAGGCTTTACAATCACCTAAAGCTACCATCCCACACTTCCAGATCAAAGCGGTCACCACCTCTACCCTTGTCGCATTCACCAGGGTGCTATGGCCTTTATGCACTTGACATTTTAATTCGTTTATCGCTAAGGAACTGAACACAAACCTCTTTGTTACAATATTCTTATGAATCGTTGGTTCCTTTCTCTTTCGTCTGTATTCGTGTGACTCCATTGGAGGGAATAGAACAGCGGAGTCAAAAACTGGACCCGTCAATGGAGCCTCTGATCCTTTTGACGTTGTGGACCAGTGACGTACAAATGACGAAAAGCTGCAAGCATCCGCTATTCTATGAGATATGGATACACCAACAGCTATGCCACCACAATCAAACAAGTTGACTTGGATGGCCAACTGTTCTTCAACATACGACGATTCCACCATCACTAGTTGATTCAGCTCTTCGATTACAGGACTTTTGATGATTTTCATAAGGTCGGATCCGACTTGGGCTACCAATAATTGAACCCCCTGATCGTTGCAGTCAACTGTGTTTTGGTTCTCGGACAACCTTCCTGCCAAAGGGTAGAAATGAGTCAAGGTTTTAGAGAGTGAGGTTTTGAGTTTCATAACCATTTTGGATTGTGGTATGGAGGTAGCTCCATCATATGAATAGTAAAGAATGAATGAAATGTAATGAGGAGAAATTTGTTGGTCTATGTAGGATAGTTTGTAGGTTTTGAGGTTACAAGGGGTTGGCGAAGATGGTAGTACAAGCTCTTTTGAGATTACAGTGACCTTCATATTAGGGTTTTGAGATAGATAAACAAAGTGATAAATAGTATTATGAGATTGACTAGTTGAATACTATGTTTGGTGAACTATTTTGTGTGCTGTTGACCTTAGATAAGGTTTGTTTATTGGGTTGGGAGAGGGAACGGGTTTATGAATAATAAGGAGATAGTTGACATGGGTTTTGGGGGCACCCAATTAAGGCCTCACATAGTCTGTGGTTTGTGGTGAAAGTAATTTCTGACTGTTTTTTTAAGCATTTCGCTGGCATCCTTTTGACGCTCTAGAATAAGTACACATGATACTCCCTCTGGTTTTGAAGAAGAGATTGGTTTGACTTCAGAATTGTCAACCAGATACTTTCCAAGTAAATTTTGACATTTACTATCCAAAATGTTTATATTCTCCACTTTTAGAGGATGATCAACAGGCATAACCCAATTAAAAACGATATACATAAGGATGTTTTTCGGTTTCTTTTAAACCTATCCGGCCCCTCCCAGGATTATCCCTTATACATTAATTGATGGGCTCTATTTTGGTTTGCAATATCCATTATTTTCATCATTAATGAATCATATCTACCTATGTTTATACCATTGATTAAAGTTGAATGTTTGATATGAGCTCTATTGAATTCATCTAAAAGATGTGTTTTTTTTTTTTTCTTAATTTATCTGTACAGGCGACCTCCACCACCAATAGCCAAAAAGGAGGATGCCCCACGAAAGAAGAGAGCTGATGATGAGCAAGACAACTGGGACGTGATCGATGTTGAAGTCCCCTATTGTGAATGAGAAGCAGCGGCCATATTTTTGGATTTAACTAGGGTTCGATCTTGCACCCTGAAACTCTGATCTCTGATGTACTAATCTGCTCATCATTTGCGATATGTGATGCATTTTGACTACCAATGATATGGAGTTGGCTGTTAGTTTTGTTACAATTTCAGTCTAGTTGATTAACCATGACCATGTACTGGCATCAATTAGTATTGATCCAGACAATATCAGTCGATATGAGCCATTAGAACTTTTATGTAATAGTAACTGTATTTGGCCTCAATACTGTAAAAAAAATTGCTATTTTACAGTAGGTGTAGTATTTGCTTCCTAGATGTTGGTTTTTGTCTTTCTTCTTGGTGCCATCAGCCATCATATAGCAAAATAACTATAATATATCCCAAGTATCCTTTTAAAATAACTTACAGACCAAACTCAAAATTGTCAAAAAAATAATGGCTGCGAGGATATAGGGTCCTTTTAAAATCGACCGGTTAGACAGTATCCTAATAGTCTATATCGGTGCCTCAGTGTTAAATTTTATGTGATCAAAATTTTAGGGTATAAATAATGGACCGCATAGTCTGACCAACAAGTTGACCAATGATTGAGATGACTACTTTATCTGACTAATTTTTTGTCGAATTTATTTGTTTTTTGACACATGCATTACATTTATTCTCACCTCTTTACCATTGATTTAGCCATGTGTTTCAAGATTCATAAAGATAAAATTAAAGACACGACGAATTACCACGCCAATCACTATTATCAATGATATCAAAAGATATTATCTACAATATCAGGAACACAGAGAAATTTTTGTCCAAAGTCTAGTAACTCTTTTAGAATTTATTAAGCAATATCTAAGTGTAGATGCTTAAGACCTGTAGCTTATATTACAGAAAGTCCTGACCACTTGTATAAACTAAACTGTCTGAAGAAATTAACTTGTGGCAGAACTGACATATTGTTGAAGCTGAATATTATGCTCAAACTTATGCATATCATTTTCATTCATCACAACCCATGCTTCAATTCCATCATCTTTTCTTGAATCCATAAGGATTATACAATTTTCATCGTTAAAATTAGCACTACTAATCCAAGCTGGGGTTCCCCACCCAAAATCACATTCATTAACCCCAAGTCTACACCAGCTGCTGAACCTGAACACCCTTACACCGTCCTGAATCATGTAATCCCTTATTTGTCTGAAATTACCTTTCGCTATGTCAACCCCGTTTTCACCCGTTAGCTTTTTTAAATACTCACTATTAATTTTCTCGAAAGAAACCCTCAACATCACCACAAGACTAGCCATATCCATATCCACTGTTTGATCAGTTACTGCACAAGCCATTTGAAATACATTGCCAAATTGATTATCTTGTAACCAAGGTACCATTTACTCCTGACATTTACAACATGGAAAGCCACTGAGGCTTGACAGTCACCTAAAGCCACTGTCCCACATTTCCAGATCAAAGCGGTCACAACCTGGACCCTAGTGGGGTTCACCAGGGTGTTAGTTCTCTTAACCACTTCCTGTTTCAGTCTATTTATGGCTACGGAACTGAACACAAACCTTTTAGTTACAAGATTCTTTACCGGGACATGAACCATTGGATTCTTTGGGTTTCGACTGTATGCATGTGACTCCATTGGAGGGAATAAAACTGATGAATCAAGAACCGGACACACCAATGGAGTCTCTGTTCCTTTGATCATCGCGAACCATTGGCTTACAAACAATGAAATACTATAAGCATCCCCTATTCTGTGAGATATGGATACACCAATGGCTATCCCACCACACTCAAAAAAGTTAACTTGAATAGCCAACTGTTCGTCGACATATGATGATTCCACCATCATTAGCTGATTCAACTCTTCAATTATCGGACTTTTTATCATGTCTAAAAGGTTAGATTTGACTCGGGCTACCAAGAACTGAACTCCTTGATCATTGCAGTCAACGGTGTTGCGGTTCTTTGACAGCCTTCCAGCCAAAGGGTAGTAATGAGTCAAGGTCTTAGAGAGTGAGGTTTTGAGTTTGATGATGATGTTGGATCGTGTTATGGTGGTAGAGTCATTATATAGGTAGTAAAGAATGAATGAGATGTAATAAGGGGGAACTTGCTGATCTATGTAGGATAGTTTGTAGGTTCTGAGATCAGGAGGGGTTGGAGAAGATGGTACTATAAGCTCTTTTGAAACTACTGTGACTTTCATTTTTGAGATCTCTAAACAAAGGTGGTGAGATCAGTGAGTTGAGTGCTTGAAACAAAAGCTAAGTCTTGATGCTTTAAGTACTTAAATGAAGTATTATGGAAATTGTTTTTATATAGGAGGATGCTAATTAAGAGAGTGATTAAGAAGGTAGGTCGGTGTAAGTGCTAAGGTCAATGAGTCTACTTTTGGTAAGAAACACAAATCTTGATGCTAATAAACTAATCTTAATGTTGCTGACAAAGTGTGAAAATGCAGATTTTGATAACCCAAATTTTGAATTTAACGTTTGTTGCTAGGAATGACAATAGGAATCGGATTTGGTATGAGGTAGAATGACAATGGATATAAAAAAGTGTATCATTACGATTGTTTATGTTTGGATGACAAACGCCAGTATGAAAACAGATAGATATTTGAGTTTAGAATGAAAAGAGAGGCCACTGAATGGATTTATAGACACCAAATGATGTGAATGAATCTATGATTATGATATACCTATTTCATTACTGGACACACAAAACAAACACCTTTAATGACTTTCAAAATCATAGCCTCATTCCCATTAACCCCAACCAAACGGGCCCATAAGTTATGAGGTAAGTTATTGCAAAGTGGGTGTTAAAGTTACGGTCAAGATTCTCTAGTTTTAAACCTCAAAGTTCCTCAAGTTTAGTATTTGTTGGAGGTTTAAATTTATTGGGTTAAGGGTCTCTATCTTACCGTCAATATAATTACTACTATTTTGTTACGATTACTGATGGGGATGTGCAAGAACAGGGATAACCTAGGACTGAAACCTAGCGGCGATGAACACTTGGCCAACCAAGTTGTTTGAATCGTCGGCCGCTTCTACCAACCGAGCAAGACAAAAAAAACGCAGAACACGTTTAATAGAAAACTTTATTAATCAATGCATTAACCAACCATCCAAGGAGTTTAAATAGGAAAACAAATAAACCTAAATCCTAAACTTAAGGATAAAGAAACACAATTTTAAAAGGAAACAAATTCAGAACAAAAATAGACTTGCAATAATTTCTCCTTGAACTTCGGATGGATGGGATCTTGTTGCCAACATCGCCCTAGCCACTTAACCCATCGACCCGCTCCGCCGATGGGCCTTCGTTCCACCGGACCGTGTTATGATGCCGATCGGTATCATCCCCTCTAAAAACGACCCGCCCCGAGTCACCTCCAAAAGCATCATCATCCGTAACGGAGCGAGATTAGCAACATTAAAAGTGGCGTATACACACCATAATGACCAGTAAATCAATCTTATAGGCATTGTCATTGATACGTCGCAAAACACGAAATGGGCCATCCGCGATCCCGCAATTTCCCATAGCGCCCCGAGGAAAGCGCTATGAGAAATATCCAAACTAAGTCACCTTCTTCAAACACAACGCGTTTTCGATGCTTGTTGGCACGCCCCGATATTGCAAATTATGTTTCACGATTTGGTCCCGAACTTGTTCATGCAAGAGTTTGATTTGATCCGCCTAGCCTCCCTTGCACTATAAGAATCGGAATTGGCAATGGAACGAGATCCAACGGTGTGAAAGGGTTGCGACCATAAACAACCAAAAAGGGCTTCGTCCACTTGAATCGTGGACGATCGGTTGTACGCAAATTCAACGGAGGAAGGCGAGGTCCCATCGTTTCTTATTATCTCCAACTAAACAACGAGTAAATTACCAAGGCTCCGGCTCAGAACCTCGGCCACATCCGCTTGTGGGAAGTAGAGGAACCGAATTGTAACTTGGCGCCTAAGCGCCCACAGTAGTACGCCAAAATGGCTAACGAACTTAACATCCCGATCCAAGTGATTGTTTTGGGACCCCATGCAACAGCACAATTTCAAAGAAAGTATAACCGAGCCACCGATGCATCATACGCCTTAGAACAAGGACAAATGTGCCATCTTCAAGAATCACGACAACCACCATAATGGAATCTTTTTTCGTTGTGTCAATGGTAAGCGAGCACGAAATCAAGTGAGACGCCCCCATGGGCTACTTGGTGTTGGAAGCGGGGTATAGAGGCCTTGATTAGTTTGGTGAGTCTTGGCCAAACGACATATGCGACAACGGTTCAATACTTTAATAACATCCCGAACAAGTTTAGGCCAAAAGAAACGTTCGGAGATTAACCCAACAGTTTTTTCGCGGCCAAAATGACCCGCTAAGCCCCCTTGATGTGTCTCAAGTATGATTGCTTCCGCACGGATGAGAGTGGACGCACACGCCGACGTCCCTTGAAAAGAAAGCCGCCGCCGAACAAATTCACGAAACGGGTGGTCGCGCATTGTTCCCAATAATCCTTAAAACTGGATCATCGGCATAGAGAGGTTGTAGACTCGAAACCCGAGACATGAACTGATGATGTAGTGGTTAACGCGGTCGCTCGCTCGTGCGCGCCACCACCGTGTTGCACTCCCGCCAGTGTCGAATGACAAAAGTAAAATCCTGAAGTGTCTCAAACCACTTAGCATGTCGAGGTTTTAATTTGGCTTGCCCCTGAATGAACTGTAACGCTTGATGGTCGGAATAGAGGATGAACTCATTCGGTAATAAGTAGTGACGCCAATATTCGAGACTTCGGACAATAGCATAGAATTCCTTATCGTACGTGTTGTAGCGTTTGCGAGTGTCATTAAATTTCTCGCTAAAAAAAGAGATGGGTCGGTTTTGTTGACTCAGAACGCCCCCAATACCGAGTCCCAAGCATCGTGATTCCACCGAAAGACATGTTCAAATTGGGCAAAGCTAATACCGGCGCTCAGAATGCTTTTTTTTAGCTTGGCGACGCGTTGCGATTCCAAACTCCATAGGAACTTTGAATCTTTTAAGCAATCTGTGATAGGAGCGACGATGGAACTAAAATCACGAATAAAACGACGATAGAACGATGCCAATCCATGGAAACTTCCGACATCATGCAACGACCTTGAGTTGGCTGTAGTGATGGCCTCCACTTTGGTAGTGTCCATGCGAATACCCGCGGACACTAAGTAACCCAAGAAAATTACTTCGTTGTCAAAAAGTGGCACTTCGTCTTGTTAGCAAATAATTTCGCTCCCGTAAAATGAGAAAGATATCACGCAGCCTTTGGAGGCGCGATTCTAAACTTTTGCTAAACACCAAGATGTCGCCAAAATAAACGACGACACATTTGCCAATGAGGACTCAAGATATGGTTCATTAAACGCATGAACGCTAGGCGATTGAAAGACCGAATGGCATAACCATCCATTCATAAAGACCGCCGCGTGTTTTGAACGCGGTTTTCCATTCATCCCATTGCATCAACGAAACGGTGTCGGCAATGTCCGGTCTGAGTATTCCAGAAAGCGCGAATAAGTCGTTTCTTCGCCTTCTTCACTCCACAACGAAACGATTCGCTCAAATTCGGTGATAAGAGCGAGATCGATAAAGCACCGTGTCTAAGGTTGTGGTAGTCAATACGCATCCTCGCTTCAAGGTGACCGGAAGAAACTTGGCACGCAAGAGTCGTTTCATCTTATCCCACGGTTAACCTTGTGTTTCCGTCATGGCTACTGTTGGATGTTTTCCCACCATAACGAAGCATATTTTTTAACTTTATAGCAACTAATTTGACCTTTAAATTATCCGGAATGTCGCGAAGATCAAAATTCGCCGATCGTAAGTAACCATCAAGAAAATCATCGGTTCAGAGGTTGCCGCCGAACTCGGGAATCTCAGCGCGAAGACCTAGGATCGGAGTGGATCGTGGGGTGGTGTGGTGCGGGCACGGCGGTGACGATGGTCGGAGGAGTCGTGGATGTTGATTGTGAAAAAAATTCAAAGTCGCCGTCGATGTGCCGCCTGGTGTGATGGAGATGGTGTGTTTTCAAACCGCCGTCAGAAGCGATTAAAAGGATTGATTTCTAACTCCGAATCCGGTTGCATAAGTCGCTCGATCTCAACATCACGGGTCGGGTTCGCAGACATCGCGAGATACCTTTTGGGCGTGATACCACTGATGGGATGTGCAAGAAGGTGGATAACCTAGGACCGAAACCTAGCGGCGATGAACACTTGGCCAACCAAGTTGTCGAATCGTTTGCCGCTTCTCGCCAACCGAAAGAAGACAAAAAAAAACGATGAACACGTTTAATAGAAAACTTTATTAATCAATGCATTAACCAACCATCCAAGGAGTTTAAATAGGAAAACAAATAAACCTAAATCCCTAAACTTAAGGATAAAGAAACACAATTTTAAAAGGAAACAAATTCAGAATAAAAATAGACTTGCAATAATTTCTCCTTGAACTTTGATGGATGGGATCTTGTTGCCAAATATCGCCTAGCCACTTAACCCATCGACCTGCTCGCCGATGGGCCTTCGTTCCACCGGACCTGTGTTATGATGCCGATCGGTATCAATTACAGCTTGTGTTTTTTGAAAAGGAGGAGCATATCCATATGTGAAATCTTAAATTGGCAAATATCCGTGTATATCGTAACCTCTTTGTATAATGTCAAGATTCCATAGCTACGCTACTTGTAAGTCAAACATGTATGAGGCTGGGTGTAATAGGGAGGCAGCTCCAAGACGTGTCCTCCTTATAAAATCCACCCCCTATCCACACGTCGGTTGTGAAGAAAATATAGAACTCGTTCAATAAAATGACCGACTTGTATGTTGGCCGTGTGTGTGAGTTGATGTGGGGTATATTTGTGTATAAATTAATTGTTTATGACACTTTGTTGGTGATGGAGTAAAGTGGTGTAATGCTGAGTTGGCGGTGATGATGTTGCACCACTACACTTTGTCTAGAGTATATTTGCTACAAGAGATTGTAGAAGATTATGGATGTTGAAGATGATTTCCTTAAATAATAAGCTTTGGTCAACAATTTTTTTTTTGTTTGAGGTGACAAAGATCGTGGATTATTTTAGAAAAATAATTTCTCAAAAAATAAGTTATTAAAACCAGCTTTTAAAAGATTTTGTATACTATTTTCACAATTTATGCCGTTTACACTTTTAAAAACTACAATTTTAATCTTTTTCGACAACAACACCAGCACCAGCAATAACATCGCCAACAATATCTATTTTTGCCAAACATACGCCTGTAATTTTATATTTGAATAGCACACTCTTGTCTTGTAAGTAAAGTAGTAAATATGTAAGTAACTCTTTTTTGTTAGATTATTTAAACCCTCCTCATGGGATAACTTTATTTATTATGCAATATATATAGATACAAGAAAATATGAAACCCTAAAGCTTAGTATATTGGACCCTAAGCCCACAACTGAGCTTGGGTCATTCTAACTTATCATCTACTCCTTTCGTCCCAAAATTATAGTCCTCTTTTGACTTTTTCGGTCTTTCTTTTATAACTTTGACCTTAGGTATCTTTGTTTGTATTATATAATACTTGATGCAAACTATATGAATGGATTGGGTTTTTAATGTATTTTCATTTGGTATAATTTTTATCAACTATTGTATAACATAAACAAAAATATTTAAGGTCAAAGTTGCAAAAGAAAGACTAAAAAAGTCAAACGGGGACTATAATTTTGAGACGGAGGTAGTAATATTTTTAGGCTAAACATAAAAGCTTTTACTTTTTACTGGTCGGATGATTTTTTAATTTATTTCTTTAGTTTGTTTAACTAGTGACCTTAAAGTTTAGGGGATTGGTTAACTAGCATTAACTCAACTCAAGCTTTCAAGTTCAACCAAAACATGTTGCAATACACGTTAATTAAACTTACAAAAAAACGTTAATTAACTTTGATTTCTAATTTAGTGAAATATAAACCAATGTCATTACTTTTTAAACGAGTACTCTCTCGTCTTAAATTATTGTCAGGAGATAAAAATCACAAAGTTTAACAAAGAATGGCCACTTTAATTTTCAATCACTGAAAAAGAATATGAGGAGAGTTATTTTACATACCAAAAATTTTCTCACATACAAATAGACTCATTTCCACCCTCCATCTAAAAAAGAAATCAATGATTGAGATTAAAAACATTTTATTATTTCACATATTTTTTATAATTTAAATATCTCTTAAACCGTTAATTGTTAAGCAGAAATAATTACACCATCGTGAAGAACATTTAATTATCTTTCTATAGACGAGCACTTTGATATACTTTCAAAAAAAGAAAAGAAAAAAAAAACGTTTTTTTTTCACCTTTTTCATCTTTTTTTTTTGTTTTTTCCGAATCTGAGATTTAAACACTAATTTGAATATCACATGTGATATTAGTGTTAAATCATATGATATTCACATGTGATATTAGTGTAATATTATATGTGATTTAACACTAATATCACATGTGATATTCAAATTAACGTTTAATCACATGTGATTTTTCACGCAAATTTCAGTAACGAAAAAAATGTAAAAAAAAAAAAAATTAGAAACACGAAAAAAATTATCAAAAGTATATGAAAGTGCCTATCTATAGAAAGATAATTAAATGTTTGTCGTAATGGTATATATTTTTTTCGTTTAACGATTAATGGTTTGAAAGATATTAATATTTGAAAAAAAAATGATAAAAGTGGGTTTTTTAAATTGTTGTGATTAATCTCATTCATTAGATCAAATAAAAATCGAGGGAAGATGAAGGGTGGAGGTTGATCCCTTGATATGTAAAGAATGTTTTATCCTCAAATGATCTTAAATCATAGAATATTCATCCACTAAAAAGTATAGTTTTTACTTAAAAGGGAAAGTGAATAATTATTTTGAGACATCTCGAAAAGAAAATACGGACTATAACTTTGAGACGAAAAGAGTACATTATTTGAAAGTAATGGGATGTCCTTTGATGCAGGATTTCTGACCAGGTTTTACATTTATAGTTACTCGTCTACCTATGGCATACTTAATGCACTAATGGGCAGTGTACCCGGTCGCATGTAGTGAGAGAATGGTAAGACCGAGGTTGTCCCAAGAACGGTTGATTCCTAGCTGTCTAATAAATTAAGTTGTCACATAATATAAGTTTTAATGATAAGTTTAATTGATAATATTATAGTAAGTCACATGATCAATTAGGTCTGTTCTTAAGTAAACAAGCTAATGCGAAGGATAGTGATGCTATTCTCAAACCGAATTCATCTACGAATGAGTCGTGGCAAAAGCCGGTAGACTGCTATGGTCAATTCGTCTACCCTATGATTCTTAGACTCCTCACCAAGATGATCAGATCACCCAAGATCATTCAGCAATTTAATAGCAGTCATTAAGTGTCGGTGTTACTATCGCAATCTCTGTTGTAAAAATCGGTCTAGGCGGCCGATTAATCCATGTATAATCGCTGATCACTCAATAAGCGCCTTGATTTATCATAATTTGCCTATTTAATCGGTATGGTCAAAGATCGCTTAAAATCGGTCAACAAACTGATTAATCGGACAAAATCGAACAAAATAGCTTAAAAATCAGTCAACAAAATCACTTAAAAATCAGACAAAACCGCTTAAAAATCAGCCAATAAACCGATTGATCGAACAAAATCGGTCAAAGCTCGCTTAAAAATGGTCAACAAACCGAGTAATATCTATGTTTGACTTTGAACTTTGAATAATTATGTATTATGTTTATATTTTAACACTTGATATATTTGAACTTTGATGCACTATGCTTATCTCATACATATAATATAATACAATATCTAAAATTACAATTTTGTGCATAAAAATTCTAATCCGATTAATCCCTGCCTAACCAATAAATCGTTAGGCCCTACCCGACCGCCTCACCAGCGCCTAGCGATTTTTACAACCTTGATCGCAATCTATGGGTTCTAAAAATCACTATATTCCTGATTCAAGTGGGGTTTAAATTCGCCGGGCCTCCTTTGGTCAATTCGCCCCGACCTATGGTTCCTAGATTCCTCACAAAGATGATCAGATCACCTGGGATTATTCGGCAACCTATTGACAGTCATTAAGTACCGCTACATGTAAGATTCGTAACAATATGTGCTCAGGCGCTAGCATCTTAGACACACATCCCTAACTTCTTAAGTTCATCCTTCCGAATGGTGATCCTTTGGTGAATTTGCACAAGAGAGATATGTAGTCTTTTGGTCAATTCTTACCAAACCCTTTTCTACCTACTTACTTAGGGTCAGTTGGTCAATTCTCCTAAGCAAATAAATACGACCGCAACTCAAAACTATCGAAGCTAGGGTAACTACCAACGAACTATGCATGCATACATTAGAAACAATTAATAAATGCAAAAGCATTAATAATAAAAGAATCAAAACTTGGTTAGCGCCTATTTTCCACATTATCAAATGGAATGACAAATAAAGCAAACATATAAAACAACAAATAAACATCAAATAATTAATCAACTAACAATAAATTAAAAGACAATTAATAAGAACACAGTAAGAATCAAAACACCAACAATTAATTGAGAATCCAAATTAATATCAATAACTGATGAAACCAAAATAATAAAAAGATTTAGACAAATGATTACATATCGTGCCAAAATAAGGCTACCGATCCTTTAGTTGAGTACCCGGGCAAAACCCCGAAAAATTTGCCCTTTCGAAAACCAATTGATGCGTCTCTTTTGCTCTCATACGGAACAACAACCAAAAGCAATAGTCCCCAATTTATATAGGATATATAGCGCAAGGGACTCTCCAACTATATTAAAATATTCCTCCCATTTTAGTATTATTTTTTTTTGTTTTTGGGCCGTATGTTTCGTCCAACACCCCATCCAGTTAGGCCCATTCCATATTCGCATTTTATCTTCAATTAGTTTGATACTTTGATAGACTTACCACCGCTTTTTGCACCGCCTCATACCCAGAGGTTATCATCTCACCAAAAATAGATAAAGGCCTTATCTTTGCTTGAGGAAATAGCTTTTTAATCCTAATTTGTATGGTTATGTCGTGTAGTTATGTTGCTAATTTGTGTTTTTTTTGGTTTTCAGGTTATCCAACAAGAAACACCAATCAATGGCTACAGGTATGAATATTGTTTATGTTTTTTCAGTGTTAAGGTAAGAATAAAGAAGAGGAGAAGTGAAAAGTAAAGTTGGAAAAACTTTAGATTTTCTGGATATACTATCGCTCCAACTTTCGGTAAGTATAATCAATGATTTTTATAATTTAACTAATCAAAACTGATTAGGTTTATTATTTTAAGAAGATTTGATGGATTTGTTTAAGTTCAAACGAATCTGAAGGCCGGTGGTATGCTTATGCGAAGGTGCGGTGGATGAGCTCAAAATAAATTAAAGGGTATGGTTCTCTAATAAGGTTAAAATATGTGTTTTTCTTTAAAAATAAGATTATGGTTCGTTTGTGTTTTTATTTTTATGCATCGGGTACTTTGAAATTTAGGTGTATATTCATTTGGGTATGGTTGAATTGGTGTTATTTAATTTAGGACTGTGTAATTGAAAAAGGTTTTTAATTATAGGTGCGTTGGAAACATACTCATTAAGAGATAATCACTTTCACATTTCGATGCTAAACGACCCCTTTACATGTCGAAGGACTCATATAATGGGCCTGCTATAATTATATTGGTTGTTTACCTTTCCTACGCTAATGATTTGCAGTTATTCAGATGGCCGCGGTTGCGGCTAATCTTTGGCTTGGACGTCAGAAACGCCGGTAATTTGCCTATCAAATACCTTTTTCACAGCTCATAATATGTCTGTGATAGATTACAACGATGTTTAGCTATTATCTGTCTACATGTTGGTTAGGTTATTTATTAGATTTATGGCCTCTTATTAGTGATAAGAAGCTTGGGTGGTTGGACATATTAGAGACATTTTAAGTTATACCAAGTCTTTGCAAGGTCATGTGTTGTTACAGCTATTTATCATATATAAAAAGATAGTCTTCATGCCACTTATGCCAATAATCAATCGAGTCATCCTATAATTAAATGCAGTCAAGCTTATTTGTGCTTACATTATTTTATTGCTGCATACAACATATAACTAACCTTTTAAGTATATTGCTGCTTTGTTGCATACAAGCTATAATTGGTAGTTTAACTTATATTAATCTTTAACAGTTGAAGAAGCTTCGAGAAAGAAATATGAGAGAAGGGCTAGAAAAAGGTTGTAGGAGTTCGCAAAGGAATAATGGAACGAAGTGCTTGACGGCAAAGGGTAAGTAAAATTATTAATTCCTGTGTGATCGCCCATAGGACGTGACAATAACCTAATCTAAACAACCCTTTACTGATCTTGGAGCGTCATTTGTTTGGTTATTGAATAATTGTTGCTTTTGTGCAGCTCGATACGAATGATGAAGACCAACCTGCCAAATGGAAGTGTCTCGGTATGTTGTAATTAGAGTGCTTCTGTTTTTTATTATACGTAATTTTCTGGATCGCACTTTTTATTATGTTTTTTTTTACATTTACAGTGGCTAAATGTTCTATCCAAGAAACATGACATGTACTGCCCTCTATATTATTGCGTGAAGCTGGTAACCATTTTGGTAAGCTGATGTCGGTTTCTTTTCTACTGTCGGGCTTCTTTGCTTCTTTTATACTGTTGCTTCCTATTATAAATATATCTTGAATATTGGTCACTTATTATTGTAGGCGCACATTCTGGACCGAAACTCCTTGATTTTACTAAACATGCGGCCCGTGAATTAGGTAATTTTTTTTTGCTCCTGCTGTTGTATGTAACCGTATATTCCGATATTAAAAAATAGCTTTTTTCAATCAAAATAACTGACTAAGGTTTGGTCTTAAGCTGTGTTCCAGGTTCATTCGTACCTGATTTTACATCAGTTAGTGTATCAGCAGTGAGGACGGATCAGAGAAAGGAGGCAACACTCTTCTACCTCGAGCATGCACACCCACTTGGAGCAATGTAGATAAAGCAATATCAGTGTCCAGTAACGGGTCGTCTAGAATATTCAAAGAAATTGCGCAAAAGCTGACAATGCCACAACCTCATTCGTAGCACTTTATTCCACCATTTAAAGCAGAGAGATAGCCTACTTTCTTTGAGCGATATCATGGTCAGGTTAAAACATGATTTCAGTTGTTTGATACCACACAGTGAAGTAATTTTTTATAGTTTCAGTATTATCTTGGTTGCTTTCAATGGGTTTGTTCAGTAGGGTGGTTGTGTTGTTTCATGAACGTCCGTGTGTGTGTAGTAAGTATGCAAACTGAGTGTCGTCTGCATGTTTATATACACTGAATTCTGTGACTGCAGCTGCTGCGATCTCAGTTGAATACAGCACCCTTGGCGTTTTGCGGGTCTATTAATCGTATCATTACAGGTTTAGCTACAGCATAAGGTGAAACAGGATGAGTACTTTCGGCATTGGAATGTAAATTCGAGTGATTGCTTGAATTAGTGTTAGAATGTAAACCAAAACGAAACAACATCAAAATCCACTTGCAGGCCTTGGGTTACCAACACTTGTTGATATCTATGAATGACATATCATGATTCTATTTATAATAAATAATTTTGGCTTCTTTGCACTTTAGTCCCTGAACTTGCGCATACTTTTCACTTGGAGGCTTGTCTTCTTTTTTCTTTATTTACACATTCAACATGTGTAAGAATCTTTTTATAATATTGACGACTTCAGCCCCTGGACTTCAAAACTTTGCGCCCAAGTTGTAAATTACGGCGTAATTAATTACCGAGTTACGCCGTAATTCTTTATCCGCATAATCTGATCTGCTCCGTAATTATCTCTCATCACAGAACTAAATTACCATATTACCGTAGTCTTCATTAATAATTACTACAGAACTATAAGAGTTGGTTACGCCGTATCCTTCAAGGTACCGTAGTTACCCCGTAACATTATTAAGCATTTACGGCGTAATTTTCACAAATAATACTCAAGCCCTCGTAGTATGAGTTATGGCGTAAGTAAATTATGCACTTACGCCGTAATATATCTTCAGAACATATTTCTTGGCCTTATATCACATCTTTTTCGCTCCAACGCCTCATTTATCCTGAAATGAAAATATGAATGAATATGAACGAATTAAGTACCATATTAATACAAATGAGACTATAAACACGGGACATTGATATATGAAATATCAGGTTAATTTGATGTTATCATCCTTCACAAGTATTATACATTTAACCAGTTTTATAACATTAAACTAGTATTTGATAGTACACTAACCAGAAACTTCTTAACATTAATTATTTTTCACTCAGAGAGCTAGGTGCAGTGGTAACGAATAACATGTTATTCATCTATCCCCTCAGACCACCTTATCACTTCACTAATAACTAAAACATTCTCTAAAAAATAAAAAATAAAAAATAAAATAAAAATAAAATAACATGTTATTGGTACATGTATGTCTCACAAAACATTCCACCAAAAATATCATACTTACTCCAAAAAAAATAAATAAAAAAAATAAAATTAAATAAAATAAAAAACCTAATGGTACATGCTGGTAGAGTGGCTAAATGACAAATGATATGATAGGACGGTGCAGTTTGGCATGCCGTTCGGTAGCCATTGGTCTCAAAAATGCCCAATGACACATCAATGACACAATGCACCTAGCCTTCTCATAGCGAAATAGTAAATTGAAACACATGTGACGGCTACACCACTTGTAATCTAAAGAGTAAATTACAAAGTTGGTCCCTCAATTATTTTATTTTTTTGGTTTTAGCTTGAAGATCGACGAATTACACCAATAATCCCTAACATCTTGATTTTACTTTGCTGAAGATCCAAAACCTTAACGCTTTCAGCATTTCTTGTCCAAACACCCTATAACAGCAATAGTATGTGACATTTCTTATCATCAAATTATTAAAAAAATAAAATAAAATAAAAATTCAAACATCCATTTTCTTCAACATCTCCACCACCACCATCAATACCATTTGTCTCAAATCAAAACATATAAACAAACTTTTCAACACAAGTCTTTCCACACATACATCTAAATATTATGCCAAACACCATTTTTCTACATCAACGCTTTTCTTCAAATTCCAAGCCCCATCACCACCTCACCACGATACCCACCACCATCATTGCCGACACCTTTAAAATTCTCGTCATCTTCATGTTTTCAAATAAGTACTCATTTATATATAACCCACTTATAAAAACAGTAATAATTTAGAAATAATAATTTAGAGATCATTTTGGTTTTGGGAATCGATTGTTTCTAAGTTCTAATGTGGTACTTTTTTTCTTTTCATTTTTTGGTACAAGATTTATATCCGGTGAATATATAAAAAAATATAAAAGCGTTAAATACACGAAGAGTAGTGGTGAACTACTCTTAGGAAACCAAACCACATGGCTTAAACACACTTAAGCCATGAACAACCAAAGAACAAGCCTAAGACATCAACTTAAATTACATAACTGAAATCTATCAACTGATTATTTCAGAACCACACGAAATCTTCCAAGTTTGCATTAGCTTGGCGACCCGCGAATTCCTCTTGAACCTTATCGACGCTAGCTTCAAACGAACCGTGTCCAAAATGATTTTCACAACATCCTCATACTTTTTGGATGGCTTACTGTGAATTTTTTGTTTCATTCCTGCCATATAAAATAAGAAGTTGTTGCAAGTACAAGTCTTCCCACAATACGTGTTTTTCAAAAAATCTGAAAAATCAAATCATCCTTATTGTATTAGTTTGTAGTCAATATATCGATGTTATCATTTTTCAAGTTCCAGATTTTGTATCTTATAATTTAATTTTTAAATAATAATCCTACTATTTTCTATCAAAAATAGGTGTTGTGAGTTGTCACATAGAATCCTGCATGTACCGATTGGATTTTGGAACCAATTTCATTTTTGCATTAATTCTTAAATGTTGTACTTCTTCCGCTCATAAATAAATGTTCACTATTGACTTTTAAATTTTTTTTCAACTTTTACCTTAGATTATTTCATTTGTGTTATGTAATACTTGATAAAAATTATACCAAGAGTTACTTACATAAATGGTCATTGTGGTTTGTCGGATTTTTCGGGTTTAGTCATTAAACTTTTTTTCCGCCGGGTTACATCACTGGGGTTTGCATATGTTACAAATCTAGTCCATATCCGTATTGAAATGACCAAAAAGCCCTTGTCATCTTCTTTTTCAAATCTTTTGACATTAAGTAATGGCCGTTAATTCTTTATACTAACGGATGATCATGTGTAAATATGAGTGAAAACGTGTAAAACGGATGAAAACGTGCATAAGTCGAATGATAATATGTAAAAATGAACGAAAACATGTAAAACGGATAAAAAATGTAATAACGAACGAAACGTGGAAAAACGGATGAAAACGTGGAAAAACGGATGAATACATGCAAAAACGGACGAAATGTGTAAAAAAGACGAAAATGTGTAAAAACAGATGATAATGTGTAAAAATGGATGAAAACTTGCCAAAATGAACGAAAACGTGTTAAAACAGACGAAAACGTGCAAAAACGGGTGAATATATGTAAAAACGGACGAAAATATGTGAAAACGGATGAAAATGTATAAAACCAGACAAAACGTGTAAAAACGGGCGAAAACGTGTAAAAACAAACGAAAACTTGCAAAAACGAACGAAAACGTGTAAAAACGGAAGAAAACTAAAAACGGGCGAAAAGGTGTAAAAATGGACGAAAACTTGCAAAATCGGACGAAAACATGTAAAAGCGGACGAAAAGATGTAAAAACTAACGAAAACATGCAAAACGGACGAAAAGGTGTAAAACAGATGAAAACGTATAAAGACCGGGCAAAAACGTGTAAAACGGACGAAAACTTGCAAAAACAAACGAAACGTATAAAAACATACCAAAACATGTAAAAATAGAAAAATGTGCAAACGAACGAAAACGTGTAAAACGGACGAAAACGTGTAAAAATGGACGAAAACTTGCAAAAGAAGATGACAAGGGCTTTTTGGTCATTTCAATATAGATATGGACCGGATCCGTAACATATGCAAACCACACTGATGTAATCCGCAAAAAAAAAGCTTAGTGACTAAACCCGAAAAATCTGACAAACCACAGTGACCATTTATGTAATTAACTCTTATACCAATAAAAATATATTTAAAACCCAATACATTCATATATTTTTTGCATCAAGTATTACGTAACACAAATAAAATAATTCAATGTCAAAGTTAAAAAATGAAAACTTTAAAAGTCAATAGTGGACACTTATTTAAAGACGAAGGGAGTATATATTTTTTTAATTTTTTTAAAATTATTATTGTTTTTATAAGTGGGTTATATATAAGTGAGTATTTATTTGTAAAGATGAAGATGATGTGATTTTTAGTGGTGACGATGATGATGGACTGGTGGTGTTAGGTATGGTGGTGATGGGGGTTAGAGGTTGAAGAATAGTGGTGATGTAGAAAAAATGAGCGTTTGACTTAATGTTTAGATGTGGGTTTGGAAAGATTTGTGTTGAAAAGTTTGTTTATAAGTTTTTAATTTGAGATAGATGGTATTGAACTATTGATGGTGGTGATGGGGGAGGAGATCTTAAAGAAGAAGATTGTTTGGATTAAGGTGTTTTTTTTTAATTAGATAAAAGGAAATGTAACGAACTATTGGTGTTCAGGGTGTATGGACTAGAAATGCCAAAAAGACGATCAAGTCATTGCAGCTAACTAGATTTTTAATGAGCTCTAGGGTTTTAGATCCTAAGCGAAGCAAAATCAAGATGTTAAAGACTACCGATGTTGATCTTGTGACTAAACCCAAGAAATGAAACACCTGAGGACCGACAATGTAATTTACTCTAATCTATTAAAAGAAATCCAATAAATTAGATATTCTTAACAATAAGGAGGCATTCTATATATGGAATAAAACCAAACGTCGGTGCACTATTTTAATAATTTTTAAACGTTATTTTAATGTTGCTTGGCGTTTAGTTGTGGTCGTGGTGGGCTTTTACCTGGGTCAAACCGTGGGCTGGCAAGATTGATCCAGAGTGGTATACTTTGGGTCTTTGTTAGTGCGTTACATATATGCCTTTTCGTTTCCTGTCGTTGAAGGTTTTCTCACTCTAACTTCTCTCTGCACATTTTGAGTAGGTACGCCCGTTTTTTGCGAGTGATTGATTGTTGCATGTTTGGTTTTGTTGCTGTTGATTTTTTATTGCATGTTTATTGTTGGTTGTTTCTGATGGGTTTTTCATTGCGAAAGTGATTAATGTTGTGTATGATGTTTTGTGTTGTTAAGTTTTTGCTACTTTATTGCATGTACTTTGTTTAGTCTATTGATCTCTGGTCTGTCATATAGTGTGTTGTGTCTTTGTCGTTTTAGGTTAGTCTTACGTGTAGTTGTAGTGGTTGTAAGTATGAGAACCAAAGGTAGTGCACGCAAACGGGTTAAAGGTGTTGGTGAGTCTTATCAAAATTTTGAGGTTAGTGATCAACAAAAAGATTTAGTTGGTGGCTCTTGTGTGGGGCACACTTTGGTTGGGGTTCAGGAGAACCCTGTAGATGGTGTGACATTGAGTGGGCAACATAGAAGTTTAGGTGGTGTTTCTTCTTCGGCACATGGTTTGGTGGGGGTTTATGAAAGTGGTGTAAGTGGGTCTGCCAATGATGTGGATACAACGCTGGTGGATGGTAGTCGTGTGGAGGACATGAGGGGTGTCTCAGCTGTTTGGGGTGTTGCTTGTGGAGATAATGGTCTTTCGAAAAGGAATTTTTCATGCATTGCGCTTGATGTTTCGCAAGAATGTGACATCCCTAACAAGAGAACTTGTACTCCGGATGTTGGTGTGCATGCTTTGGTTGGTGCTCGCCATCTTTGTACAGGTAGTTACGGTCTTTCCGTTCTTTTTTTTCACTAATTTATTTTGGATTATGGGGTTGCCATGGTTATAAGTATTGTATAATTTTGTTGATCGCTTTAGATGGTTTGCCGCCGTGTGCCTCGCACAATGTGATGGTTAATCCGCACGAGAACGCATATGAAGGCTATGGTGGTGGTGTGCCGCGATGTGCCGATGATGGTTTCCATGTATCGCCTTGCGCGAGCCGCGCGCTACCAAACGTGGATACTCGAGTCGGTGTGGCTTCATGTGTGAAGGTAACCGCCACCGAACTTTCGTGGGTCTCTGGTGTTTTGCACGCAGAGAAGTGGTGCCAGCGGTGCGTCTAAAAAGAAGGTTGTTAGCAACGCATACATGTGCCAATGTTGGAATGGGTTTTGATGTTGTTCCCGAGCAACATTTTGGGAAACGGTGATAATGTAGGCGCCGGATTCCGGTGCCGCAGCTTGCTTGAGTTTGGGACCTTTAGGTCAACTCGCTCGCCTTTCACCGGTGCTTAATTTCACTTTGTTCCAATAGATCTGGATGTGGATGCTAGAGCGGCTTCAGATAACTTCTCAGGTTTGATTGTCATTGTTTAAAATTAGTTGTTGCGTATGTGTTATCATATGTTTAAAAAGCTAGGGCTTATAAAATTTCTTCAATACCTGTTTTAGGTCTGCCATGTTTCCCGTTGGACTTAAATTTCCGCGTGGGAGGTGTATCTGCAGCTCCTGCAACAACGATGCCTACGTCTTTTGACATGAACTTTCAGAAGGGCAGCATTTCTCACAACGAGGAAAACTATTCCTATCACGTACCTACACAGCGTGCTATGGGTAGAGGAACCAGTTCTAGAAAATGACGCCGTGGGGCAGAAACAGGGCTTACTCCGGAGCCACCACTCATGCAAGCTGGTGATCGCAGCTCGGTTGGATCAGGTATGTGTTGGTTGCATAATTTGTTGCATGTATCTCTTCTGCCTACCAATCTTGAGGAACGTTTTTTACTGATTGAGGCTTTGTTTTCGATCAGGACCACCTAGGGATTACATGAGATATGGTCCTTCCAACCGTGTTTGTCGGCATTGTAGGGCTGTGTTTTGGGACGAGGAAAAGCTGAGTACATCAACCGTATCGAGAGGCCCGGTGTACAATCGTTGTTGTTTGGAAGGGGGGTCAGGCTTATAACAGTACGGGAATATCCGGCTGTTGTGCAACAACTTTTTTCGAATGAACATTTTATGGAAAATATAAGAGCTTATAACCAAATGTTTGCATTGACTTCTTTGGGCACTAATATAGACCAGTCTATAAATTTTGGGAGGGGGCCTTATGTTTTTAAAGTATCGGGACATATATATCATACGGTAGGAAGGTTGTGTCCAGTGCCCTGCAGCTGTATATATATGATACAAATAACGAGGTTCAAAACAGGTTGGATCATTTCCACGAGGGGTCCAGGAGTGCTTTGAGACAAGAGATTGTAGAGGCTTTGATAACAGTGCTTGATGAGAATAATGCTTTGGTCCAGCTTTTTAGAACGGCTAGGGACAAGTTGCAACAACATGATGTGCCGTCGTTCAAGATCAGGCTAGTTAACGCAACAAAGGCACCACAATATGAGTTGCCATCTGCAGATTCTATTGGGGCAATTATTTTTGATGATATGGAAGAGACTGAGAGCGATTTTGACATAATACTAGAAGCGCATTCTGGTGAGCCGCAAAGGATCAATAAATTGCATGCATTGTATATGCCATCACAGTTCTCTTTGTTGTTTGTATTTGGAGAACAAGGTTATCACTTGGATTTTTACTATGTCAACGTGTCAACTACATCTACTCGCAGAGGAAAGCGAATCTCCATGAAAGCTTTCTATTGCTATCAATTGCATGATAGAGATGGTTATTACAACCTTTTGAGCCGCGGTGGGAAACTTTTTCAGCAGTATGTTGTTACTACGTGCTGCAGTATAGAGCAAGAAAGAATGGATTTCATAAGACGTAATCAGTCTAACATTATAGGGGATTACTTGACGGGTTATATGATGCGATTTCACGCGGCGACGCTGATGGTTCAAATGTGGGTTCTAGAATTATTTTACCATCGACATTTACAGGGGGGCCACGTTACATGTACAACCATTATTTAGATGCTTTGGCAATTTGTAGAGTACATGGCAACCCAGCTTTTTTCATAACGTTTACATGTAACACAAGGTTGCCTGAGATACAAGAATATATAGTCGTGTATCCTCACCTTTCAGCATCTGATAGGCCTGATGTTATTTGTTAATACAAATAAACCGTAAAAACGTTTATTAATATTTGCGATCTCTTTGTGTTTTGTTGATAACAAATATAATGTTGTCTTAAGTATAATTATAAGGATACATGTTATTTTGTAAAGCATTTACATATAGCCATTTAAATACAAAATGTAGTAATTAAGCATTTGTTGTAATAGTTTATTAGGATGGGTAAAACCATAACCCATGGATCTTAACCCATACCCAAGAAGACTAGATATAATGTATACTTAGATACATTGAATCTAAAGAAAACCCATGGACCAACCCATAACCCATGACCCATAACCAAAATACCCATGGGCAAGAGGAGCGCTCCACGGATCCCTAGGTTTACACTAGACGGATCCCAGTGGAAGGGATCCGTGGGATCCGGGAACAAATGAAGAATTTTGCCTATAAACAGAGAGCCATTTCTTCATTCTAACTCACCCTCTTCTTACTAAATCTCTCATACACTCTCATTCTCTTCTAACATATAGATCACTTGATCTAGAGAGTTGTTCTTGTTTCTTTCTCTTTGTGATCCTCATATAGGTCCTTTCTAAGGCGAGATCACGAGCATTCTACAAGTCATCCAAGCAAGGGTCCTTGATTGATTTGTCTCCGCAAGATTTCGTAGCAAAGATTTTGTATTTGATATTTCACATATTTGTTGTGTAATAGTTGTGTTGGTTTGGTCCACCGTACTACGGACTCGGTATCAGCTTTGTACCGAAAAAGTGTAAGCAACGCTAGAACGCTTCTCCGCCAAGTGAAGGAGTTTGTTGACATAGTGCTTGAACTCGAGTAGGTGACTCTGGGAGTGGAGTAGGCAAGGAAGGTGTCCTTGTAGCCGAACCACTATAAATCGGTTGTGTCATTTCTATCCCTTAACTTTATTTATTTGCTTGCATTATCATTAGATCTATACGCTCAACATCCATACGATTTCACATAATATCGGATCTAAAGTTTTGAAATCAACTTAAAATCGGCAAAACTATTCAACCCCTTCTAGTTTTCCACAATTGGCATCAAGAGCTAAGTTTATAAAAGTTTTAAAGTAAAATTGTATTTTAAAAACTTTTCGATCACTATGGGTTCGAAAATTATAAGGAATGGCAATCTATGCAACGACCACCACTACTTGAAACTAATGGTTTTATATATTGGAAAATAGATTCAAACATATGTGAAATCTAAAGATATTGATCTTTGGTACATTATTGTTGAAGGCGACTTTGAGGCTACCTCAAAAGACGATAAAGGAAATTTAGTTAACATACCTCATGATAAACTAAATGATGAAATGAAGAAAAGCTTTCTAAAATAGTGAAGCAAAAATGGTTTTATATAATGCTTTATCAAAAAGAAATTCGAAGAATTTCTATGCTTAAAACCTCTAAAGAAATTTGGACTTCTTTAGTTGTAACTCATCAAGGCAACCAACAAGTTAAGAATAATAAAATTGATTCATTTGTTCAACAATATGAACAATTTTCAATATTGGATGAGGAAACTATAGATCATTCTTTTGCTAACTTTAATACTATTATTACATCGTTACAAGCACTTGATGAATCTTTTTCTAGCCGTAACCATGTTAGGAGATATCTAAGGGCACTTCCATCAAGTGGAGATCCAAGGTGACGGCGATCAAGAGTCAAAAGATTTGACAATCCTCACCCTCGATGAACTCATAGGCAACCTAAAAGTCTACGAGCTTGTCCTTGCCAAAGACTCAAGCCTCAAATGTAAAAGAGAAACACAATCCGCCCTTAAAGCCAAAAAGGCTTCAAGCGATGAAGAGAACTCCTCTTGAGTAGTGACAACGAGAGTACGCTATGGCGGTGAGGACTTTAAAAAGTTCTTTAGAAGAAAGGAAGATACGTCAAACATCCATATGACGATAAGAAAGGCTTTCGGAAAAGCAAAGAGGACGAGAAGCCAAAGGATGATCGTATTTGCTTTAAATGTGGGAACCCAAACCACTTTATTAGTAAGTGTCCCAAACGGGATGATCATAAAGCGTTCGTGAGCGCACGTGGGGAATGAGCGACGAGGAAGACGAAGAAATTTGTCTCATGGCAAATGACGAGGTATGTCACGAATACTATAGTAGTTCATCACTTGATGACGACTCTTTGCATAATGAATATGACAAACTATGCAACATTAGCTTAAAACTAATTAACAAAATAAGCTTTTAAAGAGTCAAAACCAACGCTTAGATAAAGAAGTCATAGAATTAAAAGCAAAACTAAAACGCTTAGAAAAAGGTAAAATAGCAAGTGGTGAATGTGAACTTTATGCTCAACTTCAAACACTAGTCGATCATCTAGATTCTAAAATTGCTAGAATGAGTACGAACACCTTAGATACAATACTAGATGGTGTTAAACCGGTAACAACCTAAAAGGCTTAGGTATTCAACAACTTGATCCATCAACTAGTGAAAGTAAAGAAACAAAATTTGTTAAGGCACTAGAAAAACCACCATCGTTGTGGCGGATCCCACGGATCCCTAAAAGGGAACTAGCTAGTGTATGCACATGGATCCGTGGATGTCTTTGTAGCAAGCATGTAGTAATAACGTAGCGCCTTCATCTAGAACCGATTTTGTTATCATTAATAGGAAGAAACCAACTCACGCCACCACTAGACAACCACCTCCAAAATATAATCCTACTTTTGCAAGAAACAAAGCTCCATCTTTTCAAAACCTAATTCATTTAGGAGACCTAATAACGTTTATCCAAGAAGTAACCATCAAATGGGATGGAACCCTAATATGCAAAACGGTTTTCCTTTTCAAAACTTTGCTCCATGGAATGCATACTCATCTTATCCATACGTGTTCAACATGAATGGAATGTTTAACACTAATGGACCCATGAACAAATGGGGACCAAACTTTGAGTTTATTATTGTTTTAGGTGTACTTAAAGGTCGACCTAGATCCCGATGAATGGGTCAAGGATAGCGGGTGCACGAGGCACATGACCGCAATAGGATCTATTCTCCACATATGAATCCGTAAATGGAGGTAATGTGGTGTTTGGAAATAGCAAAGTAGAATCATCGGTAAAGGTACGATTTCTAACAAATCTCTAACCATTAACGATGTGTGTCACGAGAAAACCTAAACTTTAATCTCTTAAGTATAGGAAAATATGTGATAAAAGTGCAATGTACTTTTACCAAAACCGGTAGTAAGATACTTAAAATGGCATAACCATAGGAAGAGGAATTAGGAAACATGGAGTCTATGTAATTAAAATCGGTAATGAACCTAAAGACAAACTATGTCTTACCTCTATGGATGATACTTGACCTTATGGCATCGAAGATTGGGTCACGCCAACATGCGACTTCTTCAATCGCTATCATCCAAAGATCTAGTAAGAGATTTACCTAAGTTAAAATATGAACATCATTTTTGTGATGCTTGTAATGTAGGAAAACAAGCTCATTCGAGTCATAAAGCTAAAAACATGGTGTCCACAACTAGATGTCTAGAATTACTACATATGGATTTATTTGGTCCATCCGCTATCCAAAGTTATGGAGGCAACTACTACACTTTGGTAATAGTGGATGACTACTCTAGGTATACATGGACAAAATTTTTAAAGAACAAAACGGAAACCTTTAATTATTTTGAAATATTAAGCAAAAAGATTCAAAGACAACTAGGAAGTCCTATAGTGTACATTAGGACGGATCATGGTAGGGAATTCGATAATGAAGTGCAATTTGGAGCCTTTTGTGACGCTAATGGTATTACTCACAACTTCTCGGCTCCACGCACTCCACAATCGAATGAGGTAGTAGAAAGAAAGAATATAACCCTTCAAGAAATGAGTCGAACCATGCTTAATGAACAATCCATACCTCAAAAATTTTGGTGTAATGCCGTTGATACTTCAACGTACATACTCAATCGAGTCTTAATTAGACCAATCTTAGGAAAAACTCCATATGAGTTACTCCGAGGCAAAAAGCCTACGTTAATTCAATTTAGAGTCTTTGGAAGCAAATGTTTTATTCTTAACACTAAAGATTACCTTACAAAATTTGACCCTAAATCAATCGAAGGTATCTTTCTAGGTTACTCGCCAAATAGCAAAGCTTACGTCATATTAAACAAAGAAACAATGAAGATAGAAGAGTCATTAAACATAAAATTTGATGAAAGTCCACCCAAACCCTCTCCACCTCTTGTCGATGACGAGATCATAGAAAGTGAAGCTATAGTAATAAAGAAAAAGATAAATGAAGAAGAAGAACCTCTAAATGGTGAAATCATAAACATTAAAGAGTCCAAAGATCACCCCGTAGATAAGGTCATAGGAAAGCTAAACGAACGAACATTAAGGTCTCAAGTTCAAAACCAAAGTAGCTTGTTTTGTTTCGTTTCAACCATAGAACCTAAGAACACACAAGAAGCCATAAAAGATGAAAGTTGGGTAATGGCTATGCAAGAAGAACTAAATCAATTCGTTTCTAATGATGTTTGGACACTTGTCCCTCCACCTAGTAATCAAACCATAATAGGAACAAAATGGGTTTATAAAAATAAATTAGATGCAAACAGAATAGTGTCTAGGAACAAGGCTAGACTCGTTGCCCAAGGGTATAACCAACAAGAAGGAATAGACTTTGATGAGACCTATGCCCCGTGGCTAGATTAGAGTCTATAAGAATACTTCTTGCGATGCTTGTGCTAATGATCTAAAACTTTATCAAATGGATGTCAAAATCGCTTTTCTAAATGGTTTCATTAATGAAGAAGTATATGTAGCTCAACCTCCGGGCTTCATCGATTTTGAAAACCCAAACATGTATATAAATTAAAGAAAGCCCTTTATGGTCTTAAACAAGCTCCAAAAGCTTGGTATGATAGACTCAAGTCCTTTTAATTAAACACAACTATACCATGGGGTTAGTTGACAACACACTTTTACTAAGAAAAGAGAGTCACACATAATCATAGTACAAATATACGTAGATGATATTATATTCGGATCCACTTGTCAAGACATGTGTGATGATTTCTCTAAAATCATGCATGACGAGTTCGAGATGAGTATGATGGGAGAACTTAGTTTCTTTCCAAATTAAACAAGTAGAAGATGGTATCTTCTTCAATCAATCTAAATACATAAAGGAGATGTTAAAGAAATTTGGTCTAGAAGAGTCGAAACCAATTAGGACACCAATGTCATCCGACACCAAACTCACAAAAGATGAAGACGCGAATCCGTAGATAATACTAAATATCGAGGCATGATAGGTAGTCTTCTACCTCACGGCAAGTAGGTCGGACATCATGTTTAGTGTTTGCTTATGTGCTAGGTTTCAAGAAGACCCCAAAACATCACACCTAGAAGCCGTAAAATAATATTTAGATACATTATGGTACAACACAACTAGGATTATGGTATCCTAAGGGCACGGGAGTAGAAACAATTGTATATGCGATTCGACCATGCGTGTGATTACGTTAATAGAAAAGTACAAGTGGGGTGTGTACTTTCATGGGATGTTGTTTAACGTCTTGGTTTTCTAAGAAACAAACGGCACTAGCAATATCAACAACCGAAGCCGAGTACGTCTCCGCCGGCAAAGCATGCCAACAAGCACTATGGATGAAACAAGCATTAGTAGACTACGAAATTCATCTAAGCGACATAGCCATCCTATGTGACAACAAAGGTGCCATCGACTTAAGCAAGAATCCGGTATTGCATTCTCGCACAAAACATATAGAGATTCGTCACCACTTCTTAAGAGACAATGTTCAAAAGGGGAACATTTCTATTGAGAAGGTAGCATCCGAAGACAACATAGCCGACGCCCTCACCAAACCGTTGAAACGGGAACAATTCAACCTACTTGCCTTGGTCTTGGTCTAATGGAACAAACGTCAGAACTTATTTGACTCTACAAGGTATGTAAACACTAGCCTTCTTCTTTTCGAGTCTAGGATCTCTATTTCACGCACGACTCACAAACAATACGGAATTTTCAAACCCAAGATGAGTTTTCCACTTATAGATTTCTTATTTTTTATACACATTTTCAAAGAAAACCTACTTTCACAATGTTTTTCTAAAAGGATGATACCTTCCCAGATCAATTTCACAAAAGCAATTTCTCACGCCGAGGACAAATCGCTTTTCATTATTAATACAAAGTAAAACTGCTTTCATTGCATCTCATGTCTTTTGAATGCTAAAGGGGACACATAACTAATATGTGTTTTCGGGTACATTCATTTAAGCAACAATGAATTAGAGCATTGATAACACAAAATTACGACTTATGTACTAAATATGTGTTTTCGGGTTATCTCAATAGGATGTTTTATACTTCTAGTTTATTTTCTATTTCTTTTAGGGGTAAAGATAACCGAAACTCCAAATAGTTTGCATATAGGCACACTAGGCAAAAATGTTTCCAAAAGGAAAATTTTGTGTTGCTGAATCACTGACCCACGGATCCCACCTTCATGCCGGACGGATCCTCAAGGGAAGGATCCGTGGGATCCGTGAGACAAGTCGTTTTTACCTTCTATTTTCTCACTTTGGATGAAAATCCACATTTGTTCTATTTTTTGAGTATGCTCTTTAATGCTTGTGTTCTCATGATCACATGCCTTAAATTCATATCTAATCATTAGATTTTAATCCATATTTTGGGTCAAGCATTCATTACAATGCTTTGTTTTTCTATATATAGAACTCGCAAAATGCTTGCATAATCCATCTCATCCTCACAAACACAATACACCATGTCATCCACAAACCCTTTAGATGAATCACCTAGTACAAACAATCATCTTCATGATACCCAAACCTTTGTACTACCACCATCCAAAATACCATAATCAAACTCTAGGATATCCGCACGGATTAGTATTCGATCTTGTTGCTTAGCAAAACCAACCTCAAATGGTTCTTCCTCAACAAACAACTCACCACAAGATGCTTCCTTTATAGCACCTCCCTCATCACCAACAAGTACACAATTTCATCACCACCTAAAATCACTCTTTTGGAACTCCTTAAGACTCCAACAAGATCTAACCAACCTAAAGAAAAAGAATTAGTCTTTTCAACAACCCCTACATCTCCAAATACTATATTTCAAGATCTTGAAACATCTAGGTTCTTTTCCACCACCATCTACAAACATTCCGGATATTGATCCATATTTTCCTATTTTTCCACCACAACTTCCGCATAACTCCAATCAAAACAACCCGGAAAACTTCCGCACTCATTACCCACATCATTTACATTGTGAGCATTGCAATCCACTAGGGAAATTGCAATAGAAGTTAGGGAAGAAATGCGTTTCATACTCAACCTCATCCTTGATCGCATCAATACCATTACTCATCAAACCCTCCATCAATAACCTTATGCAAGCATGGAAGTAATCACCACTACTATTTTTTCGCTTTTAGTATTATTTTTTCTTTTGAAGTCATTTTCAAGAACAAGTCTTGTTCTTATTTTTTACATGCTTGTAAGTGGCATAAATACCACTACAATTTGTTGTTTTATTACAAGGCCTTGTTTACATACCTTGGCTCCCAATCTTGATTCTCGACAATCACAAGATTATTTAAGCATGTTACTAACCTTTCTTCTTGTAGGATTTTTATTTTCTTCACTTGACGCCCAATCTAGGGGAGCTACCGTCGGGGAGTAAGAAACACGTGGACTATTATTTCCTCCAAGGGTTAACTTTTGTTTCGACAAAAAGGGGAGAAGAAGTAAACTTAGGGGCTTTCAAAACTTACATCTATTCTTAAATTTTACTCATCATAACATTATGTTTTGTCATCAACAAAAAGGGGAAATTGTTAATACAAATAAACCGTAAAAACGCTTATTAATATTTTACGATCTCTTTGTGTTTTGTTGATAACAAATATAATGTTGTCTTAAGTATAATTATAAAGATACATGTTATTTTTGTAAAGCATTTACATATAGCCATTTAAATACAAAATGTAGTAATTAAGCATTTGTTGTAATAGTTTATTAGGATGGGTAAAACCATAACCCATGGACCATAACCCATGGATCTTAACCCATACCCAGAAGACTAGATCCAATGTATACTTAGATACATTGAATCTAAAGAAACCCATGGACCAACCCATAACCCATGACCCATAACCAAAATACCCATGGGCAAGAGGAGCTGCCCACGGATCCCTAGGTTTACACTAGACGGATCCCAGTGGAAGGGATCCGGATCCGGGAACAAATGAAGAATTTTGCCTATAACAGAGAGCCATTTCTTCATTCTAACTCACCCTCTTCTTACTAAATCTCTCATACACTCTCATTCTCTTCTAACATATAGATCACTTGATCTAGAGAGTTGTTCTTGTTTCTTTCTCTTTGTGATCCTCATATAGGTCCTTCTAAGGCGAGATCACGAGCATTCTACAAGTCATCCAAGCAAGCGGTCCTTGATTGATTTGTCTCCGCAAGATTTTGTAGCAAAGATCTTGTATTTGATATTTCACATATTTGTTGTGTAATAGCTGTGTTAGTTTGGTCCACCGTGCTACGGACTCGGTATCTAGCTTTGTACCGGAAAAAGTGTAAGCAACGTTGTGAAGGCTTCTCCGCCAAGTGAAGGAGTTTGTTGACATAGTGCTTGAACTCTTGAGTAGGTGACTCGGGGAGTGGAGTAGGGCAAGGAAGGTGTCCTTGTAGCCGAACCACTATAAATCGGTTGTGTCATTTCTATCCCTTAACTTTATGTATTTTCTTGCATTATCATTAGATCTATACGTTCTCAACATCCATACGATTTCACATATTATCGGATCTAAAGTTTTTGAAATCAACTTAAAATCGGCAAAACTATTCAACCCCCCTTCTAGCTTTCCACATTATTGACCGTGTGTTTGAACGCAAGATTCACTCTTTCATTAAATATGTTCGAGGTGCCAGACCTTTTGGCGCGATCAAAGCAGGTATGTTTTGCCTATGTTTGTTGATTTTTAATACGATACATTGTCTTCCATGTTACATATCTTTTATTATCTGCCGTTTCACAGTTTTCAGCCATATTTATGATTTCTACTTTTTTTATCCAATGCTATATACGGTAGAATTTCAGAAAAGAGGTCTTCCACATTGCCACATACTCTTATGGATATCGCACAGATATGAAACTATGAGTCCTGATGATGTTGATAGGTTTATAAGTGCGGAGCTGCCAGATCGGGAAGATGATCCTGAAGGGTTTAGAGTCATAACTGAATTTATGATGCATGGTCCGTGTGGCGGGGCTTTTCCCAATGCGGTGTGTATGTGTGATAGGGGAACGTGCAAAAAATTGTTCCCCAAGGAGTATTGTGACGCCATATATTTTGATAAGGCGGGTTATGCACATTATAGGCGTAGAGACATGCACACAGAAGTACTGCGCAATGGCGTTAGATTAGATAATGCATATGTAGTGCCACACAACCGCGAGCTATGCATGAGATTCTACGCACACATAAATGTTGAGTACTGTGGTTGGACTATGCTCATCAAATATCTATTCAAATACGTCTCGAAGGGTACTGACAGAATATTTTCCAGGGTCTCTAGACAAATAGGTGATCCACCTGTTGATGCCTCTATTGCCTCAACGTCAGCTGCAAGTTCAAGCACTCGCATAGATGAAATCCAAAACTTCATTGATGCGCGTTATATAGGGCCACATGAAGCTTGCTGGCGTATATTTGGCTTTGATATCCATAGCAGAGAACCTGAAGTCCAACTCTTGGTTGTCCAATTGGAGAATATGCAGCATATCTCATTCAGAGCATCGCAAACAGTCCAATCCATAACTAACAACCCGAGTGCAAGAAGGACAACGCTAACTGAATGGTTAGCATTTAATGAAGCATACACGATAGGTCATCATCTAACGTATTTGCAGTTTCCATCGGAGTTCGTATGGTCTAAAGCAGACAGAGAATGGTCTCCAAGACGAAACAACAGGCCTTTGATTGGAAGGTTGGCATATGTACATCCCACTGTAGGTGACCTCTTTCACTAGCGGATGCTACTTTGTCATCAAAAAGGCTTTAGGTCGTTTGCAGGCATCAGGACTGTAGATGGTATAATACACGCTCCAAACAGGGAAGCCTGTGAGGCTTTGGGGCTATTACAGGACGACCAAGAATGGATCATCGCGATGGAAGAAAGCTGTACACCAGCTACTTCTGGTCAGTTGCGCCGCTCTTAGCACATATATTGTTGTTTACAGATATGACAAGTCCGATTACTCTTTGGCGAATGTTTTGGAGGCACATGTCTGATGACGTTCCACACATATTGTCTGAAGCATTAGGCATACAGAACATATTCGTAAATGACCCATAGTTAGAAGGAGGCGTTTTGTATGAGCTACAAGCATTACTTACTATCCATGGGAAGTCATTAAGGGATTATGGATTGCCAAACCCTCCACCAGGCCTGTTAGGACTTTTCAGAAATTGCACTGTCATGGAAGAAACATGTTACAACAGGGAGGAAATGGCAGTGGAGAGCAGAAGTCTCATTCCGCAATTGAACCATCAACAGCGACAGGTATTTGATACAATTATAGACGGTGTGCATGACAGGGAGCAAAAAGCGCTATTTGTTTATGGCCATGGCGGGACGGGTAAAACCTTTTTGTGGAAAGCCGTGATCACAACACTTAGAGCGGAGGGGAGAATTGTGTTGGCCGTAGGTTCATCCGGCGTTGCTTCACAATTATTGCCAGCTGTGAGAACTGCGCACTCGCGGTTTAAAATACCATTGGAATTAACTAGGGGTGTTCATCGGTTCGGTTATCGGGTTATTCGGTTTGTTCGGTTAATTTTTTTTTCTGGATATAACCGAAAACCGAACCGAACCGAACTTAAATTGATTAAACCGAACCGAATAACCGAAAACCGAACACCCATAACCGAAAACCGAACCGAATAACCCGAATTACATAAATTTAATTATTTATCCATTTATTTATAAATATTTTTAGCAAATTTTTTTTCAAGCTCAAAAAATGTTATATATATAGTATAAAAGAGTTTTAATTTTTTATATATAAATACATAAAAATATATAAATTTATTTGAATTGTTTCGGTTTGATTGTAAAAACTATAATCGAACCGAAACCGAATATTTAATTGATTCGGTTCGGTTTTGGCAACTTTCGGTTCGATTCTGAGTTCGCTTTGATTATTTTCGCTCGGTTTGGTTTCGGTTTTCGGTTTATTCGGATATTACCCAACCCATGAACACCCTTAGAATTAACTGATGAATCAGTGTGCGCAATAAAAAAAAAATACACAGTTTAGTGAGCTGTTGTGCAAAACAGACTTGATTATTTGTGCAAAACAGACTTGATTATTTGGGATGAAGCGCCTATGAACGAAAAAGATGTTTTGAGGCTCTGGATAGAACGCTTCGAGACCTTTTGGGTAGGTACAATTTGCTTTTCGGAGGGATGTCAGTTTTGTTAGGAGGTGATTTCTGACAAACGCTGCCAGTGAAAAAAGGAGCTTCTAGAGAGGTTATTATCGGTGCATCTATAGCTGATCAAGATTGTGGCAACATTTTAAAGTGGTTTTCCTATTGGAAAATATGCGGTTACAGAAACCTGGGATGACGGACGAAGAAAAACTGGAATGTCAAGCATTCTCACAATGGTTGGTCAATATTGGAGATGGAGAAGCCGGTACTGAAGATGCAGACGACCCTGAAAATACCTCATGGGTTCGTATTCCTGACGTTCATTGCTTTGATACAGGAGAGCAAGCGCTGAATGATTTAATACAGTTCATATATGATAATGACTCATTGCAAACATCGACGGTCAAAACCTTTCAAGACAAAGCAATTGTGTGCCCCAAAAATGAAATTGCAGACATAATCAACGCACAGATATTGCAACAGGTTAGTGGCACATCTGAATTCTATTTGGTTACCGATGATGCGACACCCGTAGGAAGTGACTACCGCCATCGAATTATTATACCCAAAAGACTACCTTAATTCTATGAAGTTTCAGGATCCCTCCTCACCCTTAGAGGTAAGGATAGGTGTTCCATGATGTTAATGCGAACTTAAACTTGACGGAGGTTTATGTAATGGGACACGGATGATCATCAAACGATTACTAACAAGAGTGATCAAGCAAAATTATAACCTGCACTTTAATAGAGAGAAAGTTTTTACCTCGCATTTTGTCGACAACAAGGATGATAAGATGCCGCTTATCTTCAAGCGTAAGCGCTTCCTATCAAGCTGTGCTATGCCATGACGATAAACAAAAGCCAGGGGCAGTCGCTTACAAAGATAGGAGTATATTTGTCGGATCCTATATTTGGTCATGGTCAATTATATGTAGCCCTCTCAAGAGCCACCTCACCAAGAGGTCTGAAAATAGTCATTAAACCTCATCCAGACCATCCTTCCAATACAACTAAAAACATAGTGTACAAAAACTTCTTAAGAAAGATAAGAATGCAACAGGACTAGCGGTTTTTTTGCGCGTTTATGTAAATATATACGACATACAGGTAATGTTTCATAAACGATTTGCTTTCTTTTGATATTTCTATAGTTGGTAGTATTAGTCTTCTTACTGCATTATTAATATTGCTGCATAATGTATGATTGAATGTCTGTATCTGTAAATGAGAACTTACTGATAGAACCATTGTATGCAAGCTTTAGCCTACAGGACATGAGCGTTTTTTATTCTTTTGTCAAGTGGTTGCAGACAAATGGCCGACAAAGGAAAAGGTGATGCAGTCAAGATAAGCAAAGAACAACCTGGAATACCGGATGCTACCGCTATTGCACAAAGGTTTGCATTTAAATATTTTGGATATGTATTTGCAATATTATGGCGATTAGCATACCAATAGATTTGTAACTGCATTGTTGATGTTGGTGCATGATGTATGCTTAATTGTGTCAATCTGTATATGATCACTTACTGATGCAAGCGTTGTATCTGGGTGCTATCCTACGCACATAAGCATTGCTCAAACTTTTGTCAAATGGTCGCAGCCAAGTGGCTGACAAAGGGAAAGCTGAGGTGATCGACGCAAGCAAGGAACAACCTCATACATCGGGTGCTACCCCTGTTGCACAAAGGTTTGCATTTAGATGTTTTGAACATGTTGATCTGTGCTAAACCGTCAAGCTACCTCACACAAACTAGCCACTTGTGAATGGCTAACCGTAAGAAGCTTAAAACGCTTAAAACACAAATACAATGAAGTCCCGAGAATACAATGAATTCTCGGTCGTTAAGTCCCACTGAGACTCAATGGTATGTCAAAACTAACTCAGATGATAGAGTGATCACTAAGGATAGTGATCAAGAAGGTTTTGGATGAGAAATTACACCACCGATTGATTGGAATGAGATTGGAAACAGATTTGGAAAACACAACAATCGATAAAAGAAACGTAAATACGACGTTTAAAAACTACGTACACGCATAAAATAAAAAGTGAAATCTAAGAAATAAAAGACCTAAAAATATAAAATGACATTTTAAAATCCTAAAAATAAAAGAAAATTATTAGAAAAAGAAAATTATTTTTACAACTATTTAATTAATTATTATTAATTAAAACTATTTTAACTATTTAATAAATACTCTAAAATAGAAGAAAATATGAAATAAGGCTAGAAAAATAAAATTATGATTGAGAAAATCTAAAATATTATAAAACTAATTTTAAAACTAAAATATATTTTTACACTTTTATCTAATTATTACTAATTAATTATTATTTAAAATACACTTAAATTATAGAAAATATAAAATAAAACTGGAAAATGAAATTTTAACTTGGAAAAATCTAAAATATAATAAAACTAATTTTAAAATTGAAAAGATATTTTTATGCTTTTTAATTATTTATTACTAATTATTTAATACTTTTAACTATTTAAAATTCTAATAAATACTAAAAGATTAGGAAAATTATGAAACTTTTCTAAAAATAACTTAAGGTGACAGAAAACTAAGAAAAATATAAAACAAGATTTGCTTAATAATAAGCTAAAAAGAAAATCAAAAAGCTAAAACCTATTAAATAAACACTATCACCGATTTTAAATTGATGTTTTTCCTAATTTTCTTTTGAAAACTACTTAAATACTAAAAATATGAAACTTTAATAAATACAAAATTTTACAAATCACAAATAAGTGCTTGACAAGTTTATGAGCCAACATATATGCTTATGAGCTTATTTTGATGAAATAAGCTCAAGCAAGCTCACCAATGAGACAAGCTAAAATAAGATGAAATAAGCTACAAGCTCGATATGAAGCTAAAAGACACAAAGATTAACACCGAAAAGCTAGGAAGAAGCTAATAAGCACTTGGCTTAAGCATTAAACGGGACAATATTAGAGCTTATCGCAGTTCTAGCAAACAAGCTAGAAAAGGAAAACCAAGCTTGAGATCTCAAGATGGCAGATTGGCTTTCCAAAGAACCAAGTATCACAGATTTGAATAACAATTAAGCTCAAGTGAGCTTTTGATTGAGCTTATGAAACCGGTGCACGTGGCACTTTTTGAGACAAGGTACTATAAAGAAGTCGGAAAATAAGCACTTAATAAGCTAAATGTAGTGAACTAACATTTTCTAATTTTGTTTAGCAACCAAACTTTGATAATCCAAAAGCTTATAAGTGAATCTCACTAATAAACACACAAAGGAAATTATCTTTTAATTAAAACGACCAATTGAAAATTTTGACTTTTATAAAACCAAAAGAGTTGACTAAGATGAACTTTGGATTGATTCTAAGCACCGATTGTGTTGTATTAAGGTGTAATAATACTGATTTGAACAATTTTAACAACTTATAAACACAAAATCATGACCTTGAATCATCAAATTCCAACAAAGGAGCAAGATGATGTGATTCTATGCAATTTTGACTTTTGATGAATGACCACTATTTTTATGGTTTATTTGAGTTATAAAGGACTAGTGTGACTCGGATCAACCAAGAACACAAACTCTAATACAAGAAGATGTGTTAAACCAAACACCAATGATCGTATTGGAACTTTTCAAAGCAAATCACAAATTACAACCATGAAACTTATTGCAGACATCATAGTATCACTTAATAAGACTAAATAAACATAAACCAATAGTAACTACAACATAAAACTAAGGATTGATGATGATGCAATTTTATGTCAAATTAAGATTTTATAAACCACAAATTTAAAAGAACAACACTCGATTTTAATGATTAGATATACTTAATTATAACTAGTGAACAATAAAACACAAAGATTAAAGCTAATGAATAATCAAAAGCAGTGAAATGCAAAACCGAGTAAAAGGCTTACAAATGGCTATCCAACCGAAAACCGAGAACAAGGATCAATTAACACCCCTATTAACTTACCACTAAGCTTCTAACCCAAGGCCATCCGAATCTACCTTGCTCCAACTTTCTTGCATCTTACACCATGGATTTTATTTTCAACTTATTTATTTGTATTTTGTGATTTTGCTTTTGATTACTAAACTGATTTTTAAAGTAACTAATAGCTTTAATAAGCTATATAGGTGCTTATATGGCTTATTCAGTCCAAAATAACATCTATTAACAACATTTGATCACTTGGAGATTTTTAAACATGAAAACTTTGCATAAACTGAAAACAAGTCTTAAATCTGAAATTTATGGTTACAAAAGATTTCTTATACACTGAATACTTGAAATACAAAGCTTGGAAACTAAAACATACATTGAAATTCAAATTTAAACTAAAACGACATAAGAAAATGGAAATTATATTAGATAGATTGATACATTGCTTCTCCTCCTTCCTTTATAGACTTTTGTGAATCTCGATGACCTCGAATGTTTCCCACCATTTTCGAGCCATTGGATCATTGAAATGCATCAAACCGCCCACTTGGATTTTGGCGCCATTTTCTTCATAGCAGTTTTGATATTAATTGGGGTGGGTTTGAGTCAATTAAGAGTTTTGGTATTAGTGGAGGTGGAGGGACAAAGTAAGGTGAGGGTGGAGAAAATCATGGAAAACCATGGTGGTTTTGGGATTACTGGAAGGGAGAGGAGTGAGCAGTGTTGGCGGTTTTTCTTGCCCGTTTGACTTTCGTTGACCGGAGGCTAATATTAAACGGGGTCCAAGGGTCAAGGGTCATGTGGAGTTGGGCTAGGGGTTTGGATTTGGGCTTTGGATATTAAAAAGGGCCGGTTTGGATTGGATTTGATATATAAGTAACAAGGACCAAATTTGTAATTCCACCAAACTTGAGGGACTGAACTTGAACTTTTTCCAATGCTCTCACAAGAACCAAAATTGCCATAAATGAATAGTACAATGACCCTTTTTTGCATAAAATTCCTTTTTTATAAGTCCAAGGACTAATTTTGCAAATTTCCAAACTTTAGGGACCTTTTCCACCATTTGACCAAAGAATCATTCAAGGACCATTTTTAACAACTTAGAATACTTGAGGGCCTTGAATGATAAAATTCCACATTTTGAATTCAGGGGACTAGATTTGACAACTTTTAAAACTTGGGGACTAAAGCGCCAATTTTGAAAACTTGAATCATTTTCATCGATTTTGATATTTTGCATTTAAAACACATAAAACACGATTTGTGATATTTTCATCAATTTGATGCATTTCTAAGTGTTTTCGGATGATTTTGCAGTTTAGATTGTACAAAATGATGAATATTTAGACACTCATCAATCCCCTTAATCGAGATATTGCTATCCCTAGCAATGATTTAGATCTTTAATGGATTTTAAAACTTTTACCAAAAGCCATCACTGGAGTAGCCAATTGTTTCGAGTTCAAGTAAGAACCTTGGTACAACGATAATTTGCTCTATCTACCTCAATCCCGTTCTTGGAAATCTTATGGCCAAGGACTATGCCTTCTTTGACCATAAAGTGGCTTTTCTCCCAATTTAGACAAAGATTGGTGTCTTCACACCTTTGAAGCATTTTTTCTAAATGGGAGAGACATGTTTGAAAAGAATCCCCAATGACCGAGAAGTCATCCATAAACACCTCCATTGTTTCCCGATCATGTCGTGGAAAATGGCCATCATACATCGTTGGAGCGTGCGGGAGCATTACATAAGCCAAAGGCATCGTTTGTAGGCAAAAGTTCCGTATGGGCGGTGAATGTGGTCTTCTCTTGATCACGTGGATCAATGGGGATCTGAAAGTAACCGAGAAACCATCAAGGAAACAATAGTATTCATTCCACGCTAATCTCTCAAGCATTTGGTCCATAAAGGGTAGAGGAAAATGGTCTTTCTGGTGGCGTCATTCAACTTACGATAGTCAATGCACACACGCCATCCGTAACCAATCGAGTTGGAATTAACTCGTTATCTTCATTGTGACAATGATAATGCCACCCTTTTAGGAACACAATGAATTGGGCTAACCCAAGGACTATACGAGATCGGGTAAATCAATCACGCATCAAGAAGTTTGATAACCTCTTGTTTGATAACATCATGGATTTTGGATTTACTCTTCTCGATGTTGAGCTCTGGTTTGAAGTCATCCTCCATCAAGATTTTATGAGTACAAAACTCGGGGTTGATACCCTTAATGTCGGAGAGTTTCCAAGCAATTGCTTGCTTGTGTGACTTCAAGATTTTTATGAGCGACTTTTCATCTTTACTCAAATCTCGAGCAATAATGACGGGTAATTTATCATCACCTTCAAGAAATGCATACTCGAGATGAGGAGGTAAGTCCTTAAGCTCAACCTCGGGAAATTCTTGATTTTCTCAATGACTTGACTTCCTTGTTATGAAGTTTGATGGGAGGAGAGGAGGAGAAGTGTCGATTTAACAACTTCTTTAGAAGAATATCTCCTCAGTTAATCTCATTTGATTAATCTCATCGGAATTGAATCACTAGGGTGAGGGTTGATGATGGATCATCATTGAGCAACTTCTCAATAAGAAGTATGTCCCCTCAATATCAATTGGGCGTGATCAATTTCCCATGGAGCAGAATCACTAGCCAAGTATGCTTCAATCTCATCTAAGATGAAGTCGCTTCCCTCAAGCGGAGTGAGAGAAGGAGTAAATTGGCTATGATAGGTTGAGAAGATGTGGTGGGATCCCACTCACGGAATTATGAGAATAACCAAGAACTTCTTGAGAGTACTCTTGAAGCAACATCAATGATATCTATTCGGTTAACCGATTCGAATCATAGTTTGCGGAGTACCTCGAAGTTTGATCAAGGTTAAAGGTGTGACTTCATTACCAACACGTAATGTGATTTCTTGCTCAAATACATCAATGAGAGCACGGCCCGTTCTCGGGAATCCTCGACCAACAATGAGAGGAACCCGATGATCGGCATCAAAATCAACAACCACGAAGTCGGTGGGAAATGGAACTTTCCTACTTTCACAAATCGTCCTCGGCAATGCCAAGAGGACGGGATATGGAAACGATCGCAAGCTCGAGAGTCATGCATGTAGGAGTAAGTTCGGAAGAAAGTTTCTTCCATCTTGAATAAGGCATAAGGTTTATGCTTGCACCAAGATCTGCTAAGGCAAAGCATTCAACCATTCACGGAATACACAAGGTAAGAGAAATTTCCGGGATCTCCAAGCTTTTCGGAAGCTTCTTGGAATAGCTGCAGGCGGTTCTCGTTAAGAGGAGTTTTGCCATTTCAAACGACTTTTCCTTATTGCTTAACATGTGTTTGAGAGTCGATGCAAACTTGGGCATCAACATGATAGCATCCATAAAGCTTATGTCAAAGTGTAATTCTTGGAAAATTTGGAAAAATTTGTCCATTTGATGGTAGCTTTTTCGCGGAGCTTTGCTCATTCAAGCGTGATGGGTAAGGAATAGAAGATTTGGATTCGATTCTCAGCGGGAGCTACAGGAGGTTCAAAACAACTCCTTGATTTGACTTGGGTTTCGGACAACTTGAGGTTGGACTACAGAAGGTAGGGCGTGTCTTGATGCCGTGGGCTTGAATAATGCACCTTGTCCGTTGTTTCCTTGGTAACTTGACTCATTGCCACGGTGGAGGAGGCATTGGAGTCGTGGGTCCATTGTGTGTCCTAGGTTCACTTTCCACTACCTTTGGGAGAGAGAAGAAGAAGAGGTAGTAGGAATAGCGGGTCCATCATATGAAACACCACTACGGTTGTGATCGCCTTTGCATCGCCCCTCGGGTTAGCGATCGTGTTGCTCGGAAGTTTTCACGAGCCCAGGGTTGATCATTTAAAGACTTCTTAAGATCGACAATCGGTGACCAACAACTGTTCATTTCATCTTGGGATTTCATGAATTGCTTGATAACTCATCGGATGATGGTCTGGAGGAACAATGGCGGGAGGAGGCTGGAGGGATAATTTGAGGCCGTATGTTTTGATTATAGCCAAAATTCCCTTGATTAGGATTCATATTCCCATGAAATTGATTCCCTCGATTGAAATTGTTTTGATTAAGGTTTCCTTGATGTTGGAAACCTTGATTGGGTCGAGGATAGAAATTACCTTGGTTTTGATAACCTTGGTTCATTCTTGGTTGGTTACGATTCGGTTTTGCATGTTATGATTACGGTTAAAACCGGGTGGTGCACGATTAGTGTTAGCACGGTAGTGTGGTTCATTTGAGGACGGTATTGATTACCTCCACGCTGTGAACTACCGGCTAGAGCATTGGCTTCAAATGGACTACCATCGGTGGCGGTACAATTGTAGTATGCATGAGGACCACCACAAGTAACACAACTCTCGACTTTCTTCACTTCACCATGTGTTGGTGTGCGAGTGAAGGTCACTTTCTTTGGTTAGCAAGAACCAAAGCTGAACAATGTCGTGAGTTTGTCAATCTTAGCATCGGTGCTAGATGTACTCACGGGGATGAAGAAGAAGAAGGTCCGACATGAGGCGATATGTCTTTGCTCGGAAAGGACGGACTTGAGATTTGTTCTCAATGATTTGCAAGGCCTCTTTTGTGGTCTTGCTCAGGAAATACCTCCCGGAGGCATTCAAAGAGTCTTGATTAGTGCGATTGAGACCATTGTAGAAAGTATCCATTTGCATTAACTCGGTAAAACCATGATGCGGACACTTGAAGCAACTCTTTATAACGATCCCATGCCTCCCGAATGATTCATCAAATCTACGAGAAAATTTCATTATCTCATTCTTAAGACTTGTGGTTCGGGATGGAGGATAGAACTCGTTAACGAACTTGGTGACTAGATCTTCCCATGTCTCGATAGAGCGAGGGGTTGTTTCTCGAGCCAATTCCGGGCTTGTCCTACAGAAAATGGGAGCAGAAGAAGCTTGATAGCTTCATGTGGGACATTCTTGTACTTGATGGTAGATGCAATCTTGTTAAACCATCGAATGTGTGCATGAGGATCATCCGCTCAAAACCATAGAATTGGCTTTGGGTTACTAGATTAAGCAACCGGTTTGAGCTCGAAAGTGTCGACCCGCGATGGTTGGGACAACAATGGCATCTCCGTAACCCTCGATGGGTGCTTGGAGAAGCTCATTCATGGGTTTGTCTTACGCCATTTCGGCGGGAGGTGGTGGTGGTAGGCGTTCCTCGATCACGGTGAAGGAGTGAGCGTCCTCGTCTCACGAGGAATGTTTCCAAGTTCGAAAGTGGACTTGTAGAGCTGGAAGAGCAGTGCGCATGCACTAAGTATAAAATCAATTTTCAAAACAAATGAGGCAAAGCGACAAGTGAACTTAACCAATAATCACAAATGAAATGGCTTCTTTGAAAAAGGTACACCAAATCACAAGGACACAAAGGCAAGTTTTAAATCGATGTTCGGGAACTTATTATGGTCGCACCCCAGTTAGTAGGTGTCTTGCCTTGATTTGCGGTGGTTGATTTTATGTATATATTAAGTACCACCGAAAAGGCGTAGGTAAGATTTGTGCAAATGGGTTTAAAACTTTTGGACAATATTTTTGGTATCGTCTCGTTTAACCAAATCGTCTTGTTTTAAGAATCACCTTAAAGACAATACAAGATAGAAAAGCGTTACGATTGTTTTGTTGTTTTATATTTTTTGGTGTTTTTAACACTTTAGGAAAAGTGCTAATGAACTTTTGATTTTCTTATAACTTTACAAAAACTTTTACAAATGATGGGTTATGTGCAAGAATGGGTGCGAAAATGGCTAAACACACGCTAAAGCCTCCCGTGGCGCTAAAATTTGATTGATCTTGCTAAACCGTCAAGCTACCTCACACAAGCTAGCCACTTGTGAATGGCTAACCGTAAGAAGCTTAAAGCGCTTAAAACACAAATACAATGAAGATCGGAGAATACAATGAATTCCGGGTCGTTAAGTCCCGGAGACTCGATGGTGTGTCAAAACTAATTCAGATGATAGAGTGATCACTAAGGATAGTGATCAATAAAGGTTTTGGATGAGAAATTACACTCTTGATTGATTGGAATGGATTGGAGAGCAATTGGAAAGCACAACAATCGGATAAAAGAAAGCGTAAAAACGTCGTTTAAAAACTACGATACGTACAAAATAAAAAGTGAAATCTAAGAAATAAAAGACCTAAAAATATGAAAATGACATTTTGGAATCCTAAAATAAAAGAAAATTATTAGAAAAAGAAAATTATTTTTACAACTATTTAATTAATTATTATTAATTAAAACTATTTTAACTATTTAATAAATACTCTAAAATAGAAGAAAATATGAAATAAGGCTAGAAAAATAAAATTATGATTGAGAAAAATCTAAAATATTATAAAACTAATTTTAAAACTAAAAATATATTTTTTACACTTTTTATCTAATTATTACTAATTAATTATTATTTAAAATACACTTAAATACTAGAAAATATAAAATAAAACTGGAAAAATGAAATTTTAACTTGGAAAAATCTAAAATATGATAAAACTAATTTTAAAACTGAAAAGATATTTTTTATGCTTTTTAATTATTTATTACTAATTATTTAATACTTTTAACTATTTAAAATTATAATAAATACTAAAAGATTAGGAAAATTATGAAACTTTTCTAAAAATAACTTAAGGTGACAGAAAACTAAGAAAAATATAAAAACAAGATTTGCTTAATAATAAGCTAAAAGAAAAATCAAAAAGCTAAAACCTATTAAATAAACACTATCAACGATTTTAAATTGATGTTTTTTGGATTTTCTTTTGAAAACTACTTAAATACTAAAATATGAAACTTTAATAAAGACAAAATTTTACAAATCACAAATAAGTTGTTTGACAAGCTTATGAGCCAACAGATATGCTTATGAGCTTATTTTGATGAAATAAGCTCAAACAAGCTCACCGTTGAAACAAAAGCTAAAATAAGATGAAATAAGCTACAAGCTACGAAATGAAGCTAAAAGACACAAAGATAAGCACCTTGAAAAGCTAGGAAGAAGCTAATAAGCACTTGGCTTAAACACGAAATGGGACAATATTAGAGCTTATTGCATACCTAGCAAACAAGCTAGAAAATGAAAAACCAAGCTTGAGATCTCAAGATGGCTAGGTTGGCTTTCCAAAGAACCAAGTATCACAAGATTGAACAACAATTAAGCTCTGTGTGAGCTTTTGATTGAGCTTATGAAACGGTGCATGTGGCACTTTTGCGAGACAAGGTACTATAAAGAAGTCGGAAAATAAGCACTTAATAAGCTAAGCAGTGAACTAACATTTTTCTAATTTTGTTTAGCAACCAAACTTTGATAATCCAAAAGCTTATAAGCTGAATCTCACTAATAAACACACAGTGAAATTATCTTTTTAATTCAAAAACGACCAATTGAAAATTTTGACTTTTATAAAAACCAAAAGAGTTGACTAAGATGAACTTTGGATTGATTCTAAGCACTGATTGTGTTGTATTAAGGTGTAATAAGACTGATTTGAACAATTTTAACAACTTATAAACACAAAATCATGACCTTGAATCATCAAATTCCAACAGTGAGCAAGACAGATGTGATTCTATGCAATTTTGACTTTTGATGAATGACCACTGTTTTTTATGGTTTATTTGAGTTATAAAGGACTAGTGTGACTCGGATCAACCAAGAACACAAACTCTAATCTGAGAAAACAAGTTAAACCAAACACCACTTATATGATTGTATTGGAACTTTTTCAAAGCAAATCACAAATTACAACCATGAAACTTATTAAGACATCATAGTATCACTTAATAAGACTAAATAAACATAAACCAATAGTAACTACAACATAAAACTAAGGATTGATGATGATGCAATTTAAGCTGTCAAATTAAGATTTTTATAAACTACAAATTTAAAAGAACAACACACCGATTTTAATGATTAGATATACTTAATTATAACTAGTGAACAATAAAACACAAAGATTAAAGCTAATGAATAATCAAAACGGTGAAATGCAAAAATGAGTAAAAGGCTTACAAATGGCTATCCAGCTGGCGAGAACAAGGATCAATTAACACCCTATTAGCTTACCACTAAGCTTCTAACCCAAGGCCATCCAGAATCTACCTTGCTCCATTTTTCTTGCATCTTTTCCATGGATTTTTATTTTTCAACTATTTAATTTGTATTTTTGTGATTTTTGCTTTTGATTACTAAAAGCGATTTTTAAAGTTTCTAATAGCTTGAATAAGCTATATAGGAGCTTATATGGCTTATTCAGTCCATAATAACATCTATTAACAACATTTGATCACATGGAGATTTTGAACATGAAAACTTTGCATAAGCGAAAACAACTTAAAACTTGAAATTTATGGTTACAAAATTTCTTATACATTGAATACTTGAAATACAAAGCTTGGAAACTAAAACATACATTGAAATTCAAATTTAAACTAAAAGCGACATAAGAAAATGGAAATTATACTAGATAGATTGATACATTGCTTCTCCTCCTTCCTTTATAGACTTTTGTGAATCTCGATGACCTCGAATGTTTCCCACCATTTCGAGCCATTGGATCATTGAAATGCATCAAAACCGTCCACTTGGATTTTGGCGCCATTTTCTTCATAGCGAGGTTTTGATATTAATTGGGGTGGGTTTGAGTCAATTAAGAGTTTTGGTGTTAGTGGAGGTGGAGGGACAAAGTAAGGTGAGGGTGGAGAAAATCATGGAAAACCATGGTGGTTTTGGGATTTGGGGAAGGGGGGGAGGGAGCTGACAGTGTTGGCGGTTTTTCTTGCCCGTTTGACTTTCGTTGATTATTGACCGGATTAATATCGAGGGGGTCAAACAATGGGTTTGGGGTCCAAGGTCAAGTACCATGTGGTTTTCATGGAGTTTGGGGTTTGAGATTTGGGCTTTGGATATTAAGCGATGGGCAAGGGTCAAGGGTGGTTTGGGGTTTGGATTTGGGCTTTGGATTGGATTTGGGCTTTGATGGATTGGATTTGTTTATATAAGTAACAAGGACCAAATTTGTAATTCCACCAAACTTGAGGACTGAACTTGAACTTTTCCAATGCTCTCACAAGGACCAAACTTGCCATAAATGAATAGTACAAGGACCCTTTTGCATAAAATTCCTTTTTATAAGTCCAAGGACTAATTTTGCAAATTTTCAAACTTTAGGGACCTTTTCGCCATTTGACCAAAGAATCATTCAAGGACCATTTTAACAACTTAGAATACTTGAGGGACCTTGAATGATAAAATTCCACATTTTGAATTCGAGGGACTAGATTTGACAACTTTTAAAACTTGGGGACTAAAGCGCCAATTTTGCAAACTTGAATCATTTTCATCGATTTTGATATTTTGCATTTAAAACACATAAAACAACGATTTGTGATATTTTCATCAATTTGATGCATTTCTAAGTGTTTTCGGATGATTTTGCAGTTTAGATTGTACAAAATGATGAGTATTTAGACACTCATCAATCCCCACATCGAGATATTGCTAGTCCCTAGCAATGATTTAGATCTTTAATGGATTTTAAAACTCTTTACCAAAAGCCATCACTACGGAGTAGCCAATTGTTTGATTCAAGTAAGAACCTTGGTACAACGATAACCAAATGATTTTGAGCAAATCATAAGTCATAAGCGGTTTGATTTGTCTTTACGAAGCCGTTTGCTCGGACTAGCCAACTCTTAGATAAATTATCGAATTATCTTTGGTGAGTGATTACCAATTATGGATTTTCCATTGCCTTTACCACAAGCCATAACCTTGCGGGCTAGCCAACTCTTCACTTTTTAGGATATGGTGAGTTGAATACCATACAATTTTGGGCAAATTGCAAGCCATAAGCGGTTTGATATATCTTTACCAAGAGCCGTTTGCTCTGGATTAGCCAATCCTTTTGTTTATCAGACATGGCGGATGATAACCATAAGATGAGTAAGTGTAGAACACTTACTCCAAAAAAATTTTGGCCAAAAGCAGGGAATTGGGTGGATAATTACATGAAATTCGTGAGAATTCCCCCCACTTAGAAATGAATATTGCCCTCAATATTCAAAGTACCGCGGTTATGCGAAACCGAAACGTAAAGGGAAATACTACGGCCATTATTTAGAAAATTTTTTTTTTTTTTTTTTTTTTTTTTTTTAGAAAAGATTTTATATACAACGATGTGGGCAACTCCCCACACTAGGGTGGTAGAACAGAGAAAGAAGAGGCGAAATATGGGTGAAAACCCATATGGTGTGTGCTAAAGTTTTGATTCCCGAGTCACTAGCTTGACTCGATCCCGCATTCATTGGTTCATGGGAAAGTTTGTAGATCCGGGACAACCACGGAGGAATGTCCTCTCCAAAGTAATGCTTCACTCGATGACCATTCACTTTAAAATTAGGACCATCGGGTTGAGATAACTCAATGGTACCATAAGGATAAACCTTAGCAATAGTAAATGGACCGGACCAACGGGACTTGAGCTTTCAGAAAATCTTCAATCTTGAATTGAAAAGAAGGACTCGATCACCAACGTTGAAAACGCGGTTCTTGATTTTAGAGTCATGAATCTTCTTTGTCTTTGCTTGTAGATCAAAGAGTTCTCGTAAGCTTGATCACGAAGTTCATTTAATTCATTCATTTGAACTTTTCTATGATCACCACCGTCTCGAATATCGAAATTTGCATGCTTTAAGGCCCGGTATGCCTTGTGCTCTAACTCAATCGGAAGATGACATGCCTTTCCGTACACTAGCTTGTATGGAGTACACCGATGGGTGTTTTGTAAAATTGTCACGGAAGGCCCAGTGCGTCATCTAGCTTATCCGACCGGGATGCACGATTTTCGCCTCTTGTCCTTTCAAGGATTCTTTTAATACCACGGTTGGAAACTTCCACGCCCACTTGTTTGGGGTGGTATGCGATGAGAGGCGGTGGGTAACACCATACTTTTGCATGACTCTTTCAAATTGGTCATTGCAAAATGTGTACCACGATCGCGATTATCGCTCTCGGAGTTCCAAACGGCAAAAGAGATTTTAAAACTTCACAACAACTCGGGCATCATTGGTAGGTAAAGCTTTTGCTTCAACCCATTTTGACAAATAGTCAACGACCACGAGTATGTACTTGTTACCACGAGAAGATGGAAATGGCCCCATAAAATCAATACCCCGGATGTCAAATATCTCACAAACTTGAATGGCATTTTGTGGCATTTCATTTCTTTGAGATATATTTCCGTGACGTTGACAAGCGTCACGAGCTTTGACAAAATCGTGGGCATCCTTATAGATTGTGGGCCAATAAAACCGGAATCAAACACCTTTTGGCGGTGTAGTTTGGACTATGATGGCCCCGGTGGGTCGGCATGGCAAGCTGTGAGAATGTCAATAGCTTCACGTCCATAAACACACCGTCGGATGACTTGATCCGCATGATTTTGAATAAGTAAGGGTCGTCCCGAAATAATGTTTAACATCTTTGAAGAATTTGTTCTTCGTTGGGTCGACATCCCTTTCACAATGAAGTTACCCGCATGGTAATTTGCGAAGTCGACAAACCATGGGGTGGTAGAATTTCCACGAAAAGAAACCGCATTGAGTGTCTCGAGAGGAAATGTTTCATTTATTTCCTTTTCTCGAAAACATCTTGGTGAGGGTTTTCTAATCAGACGAGATGATCGTGACTAGATTCTCGGCTCCTTTTTATCACGTATAATGATATCAAATTCTTGGAGGAGGAGAATCCAGCGAAGCAATCTCGGCTTTGCATCTTGTTTTGCAAAGAGATATTTGAGAGCCGAGTGATCCGTATACACCACGCATTTGGTCAAGATTAAGTATGGCGAAACTTCTCAAATGCATACACCACGGCTAATAGCTCTTTTTACGTGGTGGTGTAATGAGTTTGAGCTTGATCATAGTCTTACTTGCGTAGTGGATAGGTGAAAATGCTTGTTTCTGCGTTGCCCTAAGATTGCACCGATAGCAAAATCACTTGCATCGCACATGAGCTCAAAGGGCAAGTCGATCGGGAGCAACGAGAATGGGTGCCTCGATAGCTTTTTCTTCAATGTTTCAAAAGCTTCTATGCACGCGGGTGAAAAGATAAAAGGAGCATCCTTTTCAAGAAGATGGGTCATAGGTAGGCGATTTTGGAAAAATCTTGTATGAATCTCGATAGAAACCGGCATGACCTAAAAACTCCTAATACCTTTGGCGGTAGTAGGATGAGGTAATTAGCAATAACATCTACTTTTGCTCTATCTACCTCAATCCGTTCTTGGAAATCTTATGGCCAAGGACTATGCCTTCTTTGACCATAAAGTGGCTTTTCTCCCAATTTAGACAAAGATTGGTGTCTTCACACCTTTGAAGCATTTTTTCTAAATGGAGAGACATGTTTGAAATGAATCCCCAATGACCGAGAAGTCATCCATAAACACCTCCATTGTTTCCCGATCATGTCGTGGAAAATGGCCATCATACATCGTTGGAGCGTGCGGGAGCATTACATAAGCCAAAAGGCATACGTTTGTAGGCAAAAGTTCCGTATGGGCGGTGAATGTGGTCTTCTCTTGATCACGAGGATCAATAGGGATCTGAAAGTATCCCGAGAAACCATCAAGGAAACAATAGTATTCATTCCCGCTAATCTCTCAAGCATTTGGTCCATAAAGGGTAGAGGAAAATGGTCTTTCTGGTGGCGTCATTTAACTTACGATAGTCAATACACACACGCCATCCGTAACCAATCGAGTTGGAATTAACTCGTTATCTTCATTGTGACAACGATAATGCCACCTTTTGGAACACAATGAATTGGGCTAACCCAAGGACTATCGAGATCGGGTAAATCAATCACGCATCAAGAAGTTTGATAACCTCTGTTTGATAACATCATGGATTTTGGATTTACTCTTCTCGATGTTGAGCTCTTGGTTTGAAGTCATCCTCCATCAAGATTTTGTGAGTACAAAACTCGGGGTTGATACCTTAATGTCGGAGAGTTTCAAGCAATTGCTTGCTTGTGTGACTTCAAGACCTTTATGAGGCGACTTTTTCATCTTTACTCAAATCTCGAGCAATAATGACGGGTAATTTATCATCACCTTCTAAAATGCATACTCGAGATGAGGCGGTAAGTCCTTAAGCTCAACCTCGGAAATTCTTGGTTTTCTCAACCGACTTGACTTCCTTGTTATGAAGCTTGAAGGGAGGAGAGGAGGAGAAGTGTCTGATTTAACAACTTCTTTAGAAGAATATCTCCTCAGTTAATCTCATTTTGATTAATCTCATCGGAATTGAATCACTAGGGTGAGGGTTGATGATGGATCATCATTGAGCAACTTCTCAATAGAAGTATGTCCCCTCAATATCAATTGGGCGTGATCAATTTCCCATGGAGCAGAATCACTAGCCAAGTATGCTTCAATCTCATCTAAGATGAAGTCGCTTCCTCAAGCGGAGTGAGAGAAGGAGTAGAATTGGCTATGATAGGTTGGGAAGATGTGGTGGGATCCCACTCACGAATTATGAGAATAACCAAGAACTTCTTGAGAGTACTCTTGAAGCAACATCGATGATATCTATTCGGTTAACCGATTCGAATCATAGTTTGCGGAGTACCTCGAAGTTTGATCAAGGTTAAAGGTGTGACTTCATTACCAACACGTAATGTGATTTCTTGCTCAAATACATCTATGAGAGCACGGCCCGTTCTCGTGAATCCTCGACCAACAATGAGAGGAACCCGATGATCGGCATCAAAATCAACAACCACGAAGTCGGTGGAAATGGAACTTTCCTACTTTCACAAATCGTCCTCGGCAATGCCAAGAGGACGGGATATGGAACGATCGCAAGCTCGAGAGTCATGCATGTAGGAGTAAGTTCCGGAAGAAAGTTTCTTCCACTTGAATAAGGCATAAGGTTTATGCTTGCACCAAGATCGCTAAGGCAAAGCATTCAACCATTCACAGGAATACACAAGGTAAGAGAAATTTCCGGGATCTCCAAGCTTCTCGGAAGCTTCTTGGGATAAGCTGCGAGCGGTTCTCGTTAAGAGGAGTTTTGCCATTTCAAACGACTTTTCCTTATTGCTTAACATGTGTTTGAGAGTTGATGCAAACTTGGGCATCAACATGATAGCATCCATAAAGCTTATGTCAAAGTGTAATTCTTGGAAAATTTGGAAAAATTTGTCCATTTGATGGTAGCTTTTTCGCGGAGCTTTGCTCATTCAAGCGTGATGGGTAAGGAATAGAAGATTTGGATTCGATTCTCAGCAGAGCTACGGAGGTTCAAAACAACTCCTTGATTTGACTTGGGTTTCGGACAACTTGAGGTTGGACTACAGAAGGTAGGGCGTGTCTTGATGCCGTGGGCTTGAATAATGCACCTTGTCCGTTGTTTCCTTGGTAACTTGACTCATTGCCACGGTGGAGGAGGCATTGGAGTCGAGGTCCATTGTGTGTCCTAGGTTCACTTTCCACTACCTTTGGGGAGAGAAGAAGAAGAGGTAGTAGGAATAGCGGGTCCATCATATGAAACACCACTTACGGTTGTGATCGCCTTTGCATCGCCCCTCGGGTTAGCGATCGTGTTGCTCGGAAGTTTTCACGAGCCGAGGGTTGATCATTTAAAGACTTCTTAAGATCGACAATCGGTGACCAACAACTGTTCATTTCATCTTGGGATTTCATGAATTGCTTGATAACTCATCGGATGATGGTCTGGAGGAACAATGGCGGGAGGTGGATGGAGGATAATTTGAGGCCGTATGTTTTGATTATAGCCAAAATTCCCTTGATTAGGATTCATATTCCCATGAAATTGATTCCCTCGATTGAAATTGTTTTGATTAAGGTTTCCTTGATGTTGGAAACCTTGATTTGGTGCGAGGATAGAAATTACCTTGGTTTTGATAACCTTGGTTCATTCTAGGTTGGTTCGATTCGGTTTTGCATGTTATGATTACGGTTAAAACCGGGTGGTGCACGATTAGTGTTAGCACGGTAGTGTGGTTCATTTGAGGACGGTATTGATTACCTCCTTGCTTGTGAACTACCGGCTAGAGCATTGGCTTCAAATGGACTACCATCGGTGGCGGTACAATTGTAGTATGCATGAGGACCACCACAAGTAACACAACTCTCGACTTTCTTCACTTCACCATGTGTTGGTGTCTCGAGTGAAGGTCACTTTCTTTTGGTTAGCAAGAACCAAAGCTCGAACAATGTCGTGAGTTTGTCAATCTTAGCATCGGTGCTAGATGTACTCACGGGGATGAAGAAGAAGAAGGTCCGACATGAGGCGATATGTCTTTGCTCGGAAAGGACGGACACGAGATTTGTTCTCAATGATTTGCAAGGCCTCTTTGGTGGTCTTGCTCAGGAAATACCTCCGCGGAGGCATTCAAAGAGTCTTGATTGGTGCGATTGAGACCATTGTAGAAAGTATCCATTTGCATTAACTCGGTAAAACCATGATGCGGACACTTGAAGCAACTCTTTGTAACGATCCCATGCCTCCCGAATGATTCATCAAATCTACGAGAAAATTTCATTATCTCATTCTTAAGACTTGTGGTTCGGGATGGAGGATAGAACTCGTTAACGAACTTGGTGACTAGATCTTCCCATGTCTCAATAGAGCGAGGGGTTGTTTCTCAAGCCAATTCGGGCTTGTCCTACAGAAAATGGGGAAGAAGAAGCTTGATAGCTTCATGTGGGACATTCTTGTACTTGATGGTAGATGCAATCTTGTTAAACCATCGAATGTGTGCATGAGGATCATCCGCTCAAAACCATAGAATTGGCTTTGGGTTACTAGATTAAGCAACCCGGTTTGAGCTCGAAAGTGTCGACCACGATGGTTGGGACAACAATGGCATCTCCGTAACCCTCGATGGGTGCTTGGAGAAGCTCATTCATGGGCTTGTCTTACGCCATTTCGACGGTGGTGGTGGTGGTAGCGTTCCTCGATCACGGTGAAGGAGCGTGAACGTCCTCTACGTCACGAGGAATGTTTCCAAGTTCGAAAGTGGACTTGTAGAGCTGGAAGAGCAGTGCGCATGCACTAAGTATAAAATCAATTTTCAAAACAAATGCGAGGCAAAGCGACAAGTGAACTTAACCAATAATCACAAATGAAATGGCTTCTTTGAAAAAGGTACACCAAATCACAAGTGACACAAAGGCAAGTTTTAAATCGATGTTCGGGAACTTATTATGGTCACACCCAGGTTAGTAGGTGTCTTGCCTTGATTTGCGGTGGTTGATTTTATGTATATATTAAGTACCACCGAAAAGGCGTAGGTAAGATTTGTGCGGATGGGTTTAAAACTTTTGGACAATATTTTTGGTATCGTCTCGTTTAACCAAATCGTATTTCTTTAAGAATCACCTTAAAGACAATACAAGATAGAAAGCGCTACGATTGTTTTGTTGTTTTATATTTTTTTGGTGTTTTTAACACTTTAGGAAAAGTGCTAATGAACTTTTGATTTTCTATAACTTTACAAAAACTTTTTACAAATGATGGTATATGTGCAAGAATGGGTGCGAAAATGGCTAAACACACGCTAAAGCCTCCCGTGGCGTAAAATTTGATCTGTGCTAAACCGTCAAGCTACCTCACACAAGCTAGCCACTTGTGAATGGCTAACCGTAAGAAGCTTAAAGCGCTTAAAACACAAATACAATGAAGTCACGGAGAATACAATGAATTCCGGGTCGTTAAGTCCCGGAGACTCGATGGTGTGTCAAAACTAATTCGGATGATAGAGTGATCACTAAGGATAGTGATCGATAAAGGTTTTGGATGAGAAATTACACTCTTGATTGATTGGAATGGAATTGGAGACGAGAATGGAAAGCACAACAATCGGATAAAAGAAAGCGTAAAACGTCGTTTAAAAACTACGATACGTACAAAATAAAAGTGAAATCTAAGAAATAAAAGACCTAAAAATATGAAAATGACATTTTGGAATCCTAAAAATAAAAGAAAATTATTAGAAAAAGAAAATTATTTTTACAACTATTTAATTAATTATTATTAATTAAAACTATTTTAACTATTTAATAAATACTCTAAAATAGAAGAAAATATGAAATAAGGCTAGAAAAATAAAATTATGATTGAGAAAAATCTAAAATATTATAAAACTAATTTTAAAACTAAAAATATATTTTTTACACTTTTTATCTAATTATTACTAATTAATTATTATTTAAAATACACTTAAATTCTAGAAAATATAAAATAAAACTGGAAAAATGAAATTTTAACTTGGAAAAATCTAAAATATGATAAAACTAATTTTAAAACTGAAAAGATATTTTTTATGCTTTTTAATTATTTATTACTAATTATTTAATACTTTTAACTATTTAAAATTCTAATAAATACTAAAAAGATTAGGAAAATTATGAAACTTTTTCTAAAAATAACTTAAGGTGACAGAAAACTAAGAAAAATATAAAAACAAGATTTGCTTAATAATAAGCTAAAAGAAAAATCAAAAAGCTAAAACCTATTAAATAAACACTATCACGATTTTAAATTGATGTTTTTTAATTTTCTTTTGAAAACTACTTAAATACTAAAAATATGAAACTTTAATAAATACAAAATTTTACAAATCACAAATAAGTTGTTTGACAAGCTTATGAGCCAACAGATATGCTTATGAGCTTATTTTGATGAAATAAGCTCAAGCAAGCTCACCGGTGAGACGAAGCTAAAATAAGATGAAATAAGCTACAAGCTACCGATATGAAGCTAAAAGACACACAAAGATTAACACCTGAAAAGCTAGGAAGAAGCTAATAAGCACTTGGCTTAAACACGAAATGGGACAATATTAGAGCTTATTGCGACCTAGCAAACAAGCTAGAAAAGGAAAAACCAAGCTTGAGATCTCAAGATGGCAGTTGGCTTTCCAAAGAACCAAGTATCACAGATTTGAACAACAATTAAGCTCTGTGTGAGCTTTTGATTGAGCTTATGAAGCGGTGCATGTGGCACTTTTGCGAGACAAGGTACTATAAAGAAGCGGAAAATAAGCACTTAATAAGCTAAGCAGTGAACTAACATTTTTCTAATTTTGTTTAGCAACCAAACTTTGATAATCCAAAAGCTTATAAGCTGAATCTCACTAATAAACACACAGTGAAATTATCTTTTTAATTCAAAAACGACCAATTGAAAATTTTGACTTTTATAAAAACCAAAAGAGTTGACTAAGATGAACTTTGGATTGATTCTAAGCACTGATTGTGTTGTATTAAGGTGTAATAAGACTGATTTGAACAATTTTAACAACTTATAAACACAAAATCATGACCTTGAATCATCAAATTCCAACAGTGAGCAAGACAGATGTGATTCTATGCAATTTTGACTTTTGATGAATGACCACTGTTTTTTTATGGTTTATTTGAGTTATAAAGGACTAGTGTGACTCAGATCAACCAAGAACACAAACTCTAATACAATAAGACAAAGTTAAACCAAACACCACTTATATATTGTATTGGAACTTTTCAAAGCAAATCACAAATTACAACCATGAAACTTATTGCGAGACATCATAGTATCACTTAATAAGACTAAATAAACATAAACCAATAGTAACTACAACATAAAACTAAGGATTGATGATGATGCAATTTTCTTGTCAAATTAAGATTTTATAAACCACAAATTTAAAAGAACAACACACTGATTTTAATGATTAGATATACTTAATTATAACTAGTGAACAATAAAACACAAAGATTAAAGCTAATGAATAATCAAAACAGTGAAATGCAAAAAATGAGTAAAAGGCTTACAAATGGCTATCCAACTGGCGAGAACAAGGATCAATTAACACCCCTATTAGCTTACCACTAAGCTTCTAACCCAAGGCCATCCAGAATCTACCTTGCTCCAGCTTTCTTGCATCTTACACCATGGATTTTTATTTTTCAACTTATTTATTTGTATTTTTGTGATTTTTGCTTTTGATTACTAAACGATTTTTAAAGTAACTAATAGCTTTAATAAGCTATATAGGTGCTTATATGAACTATTCAGTCCAAAATAACATCTATTAACAACATTTGATCACTTGAGATTTTTGAACATGAAAACTTTGCATAAGCGAAAACAAGTCTTAAACTTGAAATTTATGGTTACAAAAGATTTCTTATACTTTGAATACTTGAAATACAAAGCTTGGAAACTAAAACATACACTTGAAATTCAAATTTAAACTAAAACGACATAAGAAAATGGAAATTATATTAGATAGATTGATACATTGCTTCTCCTCCTTCCTTTATAGACTTTTGTGAATCTCGATGACCTCGAATGTTTCCCACCATTTCGAGCCATTGGATCATTGAAATGCATCAAAAGTTTGATATTAATGGGGTGGGTTTGAGTCAATTAAGAGTTTTGGTGTTAGTGGAGGTGGAGGGACAAAGTAAGGTGAGGGTGGAAAATCATGGAAAACCATGGTGGTTTTGGGATTACGAGAAGGAGAGGGTGAAACAGTGTTGGCGGTTTTTCTTGCCCGTTTGACTTTCGTTGATGGAGGCTAATATTAAGCAGGTCCAAGGTCAAGGGTCATGTGGAGTTGGGCTAGGGTTTGGATTTGGGCTTTGGATATTAAAAAGGTAGGTTTGGATTGGATTTGATATATAAGTAACAGGACCAAATTTGTAATTCCACCAACTTGAGGACTGAACTTGAACTTTTCAATGCTCACAAGGACCAAACTTGCCATAAATGAATAGTACAATGACCATTTTTGCATAAAATTCCTTTTTATAAGTCCAAGGACTAATTTTGCAAATTTCAAACTTTAGGGACCTTTTCAGCCATTTGACCAAAGAATCATTCAAGGACCATTTTAACAACTTAGAATACTTGAGGGCCTTGAATGATAAAATCCACATTTTGAATTCAGGGACTAGATTTGACAACTTTTAAAACTTGGGGACTAAAGCGCCAATTTTGCTTGAATCATTTTCATCGATTTTGATTTTTGCATTTAAAACACATAAAACTGATTTGTGATATTTTCATCAATTTGATGCATTTCTAAGTGTTTCGGATGATTTTCACGTTTAGATTGTACAAAATGATGAATATTTGAGCCACTCATCATCCCTTTGCTATCTAAATGATTTGATCTTTAATGGATTTTTTTTCCAAAAGCCATCACGGGTAGCCAATTGTTTCGATTCAAGTAAGAACGGTACAACGATAACCAAATGATTTTGGGCAAATCATAAGTCGTAAGCGGTTTGATTTGTCTTTACCGAAAAGTTGCTCGACTAGCCAACTCTTAGATAAATTATCGAATTATCTTTGGTGAGTCGATTACCAATTATGGATTTTCCACGCCTTTACCAGCCATAACCTTGCAGACTGTAACTCTTCACTTTTAGGATATGGCGGTTGAGAACCATACAATTTTGGGCAAATTGCAAGCCATATAAGCGGTTTGAAAATCTTTACAAGAGCCGTTTGCTCTGGATTAGCCAATCCTTTTGTCTTACGAGACATGGCGGATGATAACCAAGTTGAGTAAGTGTAGAACACTTACTCCAAAAAAATTTGGGGGGAAGGTGGTATAATTACATGAAATTCGTGAGAATTCCCCCACGCAAAATGAATATTGCCCTCAATATTCAAATCAGCGGTTATGCGAAGCGGAAACGTAAAGGGAAATACTACGATTATTTAGAAAGATTTTTTTTTTTTTTTTTTTTTTAGAAAAGATTTATATACAGGTGTGGGGAACTCTCCCGCACTAGAATGTTAGAAACGAGAAAGAAGCGAAATATGGGTGAAAACCATATGGTGTGTGCTAAAGTTTTGATTCCAGTTCAGCTTGACTCGATCCCGCATTCATTGGTTCATAGGAAAGTTTGTGATCAGGACAACCTGGATGGAATGTCCTCTCCAAGTAATGCTTCACTCGATGACCATTCACTTTAAAATTAGGACCATCGGGTTGAGATAACTCAGCGGTACCATAAGGATAAACCTTAGTAATGGTAAATGGACCGGACCAGCGGGACTTGAGCTTTCAGAAAATCTTCAATCTTGAATTGAAAAGAAGGACTCGATCACCAGCGTTAAAGCGGTTCTTGATTTTGAGTCATGAATCTTCTTTGCCTTTTGCTTGTAGATCAAAGAGTTCTCGTAAACGATCAAGTTCATTTAATTCATTCATTTGAACTTTTCTATGATCACCAATTTATCGAATATCGAAATTTGCATGTTTCAAGGCCGTATGCCTTGTGCTCTAACTCAATCGGAAGATGACATGCCTTTCCGTACACTAGCTTGTATGGAGTACACGATGGGTGTTTTATAAAATTGTCACGGAAGGCCATAGTCCGTCATCCGCTTATCCGACCAGGATGCACGATTTTGCCTAGTGTCCTTTCAAGTTCTTTTAATACCGGTTGGAAACTTCCACACCTTGACTTGTTTGGGGGTGGTATGCGATGAGAGGCGGTGGGTAACACCATACTTTTGCATGACTCTTTCAAATTGGTCATTGCAAAATGTGTACCACGATCATTGATTATCGCTCGGGTTCAAACTTGGCAAAGAGATTTAAAAACTTCACAACAACTCGGGCATCATTGGTAGGTAAAGCTTTTGCTGACCCATTTTGACAAATAGTCAACGACCACAGTATACTTGTTTCCGAGACGAAGAAATGGCCCGTAAAATCAATACCCGGATGTCAAATATCTCACAAACTTGAATGGCATTTTGTGGCATTTCATTTCTTTGAGATATATTCCGTGACGTTGGCGTCGCGAGCTTTACAAAATCGTGGGCATCCTTATAGATTGTGGCCAATAAAACCCGGAATCAAACACCTTGGCGGTGTAGTTGGGACTATGATGGCCCTGTGGGTCGACATGGCAAGCTTTGAGAATGTCAATAGCTTCACATCCATAAACACATCGCTTGATGACTTGATCCGCCGATTTTGAATAAGTAGGGTCGTCCGAAATAATGTTTAACATCCTTGAAGAATTTGTTCTTCTGTTGGGTCGACATCCTTTCCTGATGAATTTACCGCATGGTAATTTGAAGTCGACAAACCATGGGGTGGTAAATTTCGAAAAGCCGCATTGAGTGTCTCGAGAAATGTTTCATTTATTTCCTTTTCTCGAAAACATCTTGGTGAGGTTTTCTAATCACAGATGATCGTGACTAGATTCTCACTCCTTTTTATCACGTATAATGATATCAAATTCACGGAGGAGAATCCAGAAGCAATCTCGGCTTTGCATCTTGTTTTGCAAAGAGATATTTGAGCAGAGTGATCCGTATACACTCGCATTTGGTCAAGATTAAATGCGGCGAAACTTCTCAAATGCATACTCTGACTAATAGCTCTTTTACGTGGTGGTGTAATGAGTTTGAGCTTGATCATAGTCTTACTTGCGTAGTGGATGGTGAAAATGCTTGTTTATCGTTGCCCTAAGAGCGCACCGATAGCAAAATCACTTGCATCGCACATGAGCTCATAGGGCAAGTCCCGATCAGGAACGAGAATGGGTGCCTCGATAGCTTTTTCTTCAATGTTTCAAAAGCTCATGCGGTGAAAAGATAAAAGGAGCATCCTTTTCAAGAAGATGGGTCATAGTAGGGCGATTTGGAAAAATCTTGTATGAATCTACGATAGAAAACCGCATGACCTAAAAACTCCTAATACCTTTGGCGGTAGTAGGATGAGGTAATTTAGCAATAACATATACTTTTGCTCTATCTACCTCAATCCAGTTCTTGAAATCTTATATCCAAGGACTATGCCTTCTTTGACCATAAAGTGGCTTTTCTCCCAATTTAGACAAAGATTGGTGTCTTCACACCTTTGAAGCATTTTTCTAAATGGAGAGACATGTTTGAAATGAATCCCCAATGACCGAGAAGTCATCCATAAACACCTCCATTGTTTCCCGATCATGTCGTGGAAAATGGCCATCATACATCGTTGGAGCGTGCGGGGCATTACATAAGCCAAAAGGCATACGTTTGTAGGCAAAAGTTCCGTATGGGCGGTGAATGTGGTCTTCTCTTGATCACGAGGATCAATAGGGATCTCGAAAGTATCGAGAAACCATCAAGGAAACAATAGTATTCGTTCCTGCTAATCTCTCAAGCATTTGGTCCATAAAGGGTAGAGGAAATGGTCTTTACGGGTGGCGTCATTTAACTTACGATAGTCAATACACACACGCCATCCGTAACCAATCGAGTTGGAATTAACTCGTTATCTTCATTGTGACAACGATGTGCCACCCTTTTCTGAACACAATGAATTGGGCTAACCGAGGACTATATGAGATCGGGTAAATCAATCACCGCATCAAGAAGTTTGATAACCTCCTGTTTGATAACATCATGGATTTTGGATTTACTCTTCTCGATGTTGAGCTATGGTTTGAAGTCATCCTCCATCAAGATTTTGTAGTACAAAACTCGGGGTTGATACCATTTTAATGTCGAGAGAGTTTCAAGCAATTGCTTGCTTATGTGACTTCAAGATTTTTATGAGCACTTTTTTCATCTTTACTCAAATCTCGAGCAATAATGACGGGTAATTTATCATCACCTTCTAGAAATGCATACTCGAGATTAGGCGGTGAATCCTAAAGCTCAACCTCGTGAAATTCTTGATTTCTCAAGCGACTTGACTTCCTTGTTATGAAGCTTGAAGGGAGGAGAGGAGGAGAAGTGTCTGATTTAACAACTTCTTTAGAAGAATATCTCCCTCATTAATCTCATCGGGAATTGAATCTCTAGGGTGAGGGTTGATGATGGATCATCATTGAGCAACTTCTCAATAAGAAGTATGTCCCCTCAATATCAATTGGGCGTGATCAATTTCCCATGGAGCAGAATCACTAGCCAAGTATGCTTCAATCTCATCTAAGATGAAGTCGCTTCCCAAAGCGGAGTGAGAGAAGGAGTAGAATTGGCTATGATAGGTTGGGAAGATGTGGTGGGATCCCTCACGTAATTATGAGAATAACCAAGAACTTCTTGAGTACTCTTCGAAGCAACATCGATGATATCTATTCGGTTAGCGATTGAGAATCATAGTTTGCATGAGTACCGAAGTTTGATCAAGGTTAAAGGTGGCAGACTTCATTACCAACACGTAATGTGATTTCTTGCTCAAATACATCTATGAGAGCACGGCCCGTTCTCGTGAATCCTCGACCAACAATGAGAGGAACCCGATGATCGGCATCAAAATCAACAACCACGAAGTCGGTGAAATGGAACTTTCCTACTTTCACAACACGTCTCGGCAATGCCAAGAGGACGGGATATGGAGCGATCCGCAAGCTCGAGAGTCATGCATGTAGGAGTAAGTTCCGAAGAGAAAGTTTCTTCCACACGAATAAGGCATAAAGTTTATGTTGCACCAAGATCCGCTAGGCAAAGTATCAACCATTCCCGGAATACACAAGGTAAGAGAAATTTCCGTGATCTCCAAGCTTTTCTCGAAGCTTCTTCAGATAACCGCAGAGCGCTTCTCGTTAAGAGGAGTTTTGCCATTTCAAACAAATTTTTCCTTATTGCTTAACATGTGTTGCGAGTCGATAACTGGGCATCAGATGATAGCATCCGCAAAGCTTATGTCAAAGTGTACTTGGAAAATTTGGAAAAATTGTCCATTTGATGAGCGGTTTCGGAGCTTTTGCTCATTCAAACGTGATGGGTAAGGAATAGAAGATTTGGATTGATTCTCAACAGACCTAAGGAGGTTCAAAACAACTCCTTGATTTGACTTGGTTTTGGATACACAAGGTTGGACTACCAAGGTAGACGCATGGTACTTCGTGGGCTTGGATAATGCACCTTGTCCGTTTCCTTGGTAACTTTTAGAAGCTTCTTGGGATAGCTAGGAGCGATTCTCGTTAAGAGGTTTTGCCATTTCAAACGACTTTTCCTTATTGCTTAACATGTGTTTGAGAGTCGATGCGAACTTGGGCATCGACATGATAGCATCCATAAAGCTTATGTCAAAGTGTAATTCTTGGAAAATTTGGAAAAATTGTCCATTTGATGGTAGCTTTTTAGAGCTTTGCTCATTCAAGCGTGATGGGTAAGGAATAGAAGATTTGGTTTGATTCTCAGCGAGAGCTACGGAGGTTCAAAACAACTCCTTGATTTGACTTGGGTTTCGGACAACTTGAGGTTGGACTACGAAGGTAGGGATGTCTGGTGCCGAGTGGGCTTGAATAATGCACCTTGTCCGTTGTTTCCTTGTAACTTGACTCATTGCCACGGTGGAGGAGGCATTGGAGTCGTAGGTCCATTGTGTCCTAGGTTCACTTTACCTGGGAGAGAAGAAGAAGAGGTAGTAGGAATAGCGGTCCATCATGAAACACCACTACGGTGTGATCGCCTTTGCATCGCCCCTCGGGTTAGCGATCGTGTTGCTCGGAAGTTTTCTGAGCCAGGGTTGATCATTTAAAGACTTCTTAAGATCGACAATCGGTGACCAACAACTGTTCATTTCATCTTGGGATTTCATGAATTGCTTCAAGAACTCATCGGATGATGGTCTGGAGGAACAATGGCGGAGGAGGTGGAGGGATAATTTGAGGCCGTATGTTTTGATTATAGCCAAAATTCCTTGATTAGGATTCATATTCCCATGAAATTGATTCCCGATTGAAATTGTTTTGATTAAGGTTTCCTTGATGTTGGAAACCTTGATTGGGTCGAGATAGAAATTACCTTGGTTTTGATAACCTTGGTTCATTCTTGGTTGGTTCGATTCGGTTTTGCATGTTATGATTACGATTAAAACGGGTGGTGCACGATTAGTGTTAGCGGTAGTGTGGTTCATTTGAGGACGGTATTGATTACCTCCTGCTGTGAACTACCGGCTAGAGCATTGGCTTCAAGCGGACTCACCATCGGTGGCGGTTGTCAGTATGTATGAGGGGACCACACCAAGTGACACAACTCTCGACTTTCTTCACTTCACCATGTGTTGGTGTCGAGTGAAGGTCACTTTCTTCTGTTAGCAAGAACCAAAGCACGAACAATGTCTCGTGAGTTTGTCAATCTTAGCATCGGTGCTAGATGTACTCACGGGAAGAAGGAAGAAGGTCCAAACATGAGACCGATATGTCTTTGCTCGGAAAGAGACGGACTGAGATTTGTTCTCAATGATTTGCAAGGCCTCTTTTGTGGTCTTGCTCGGAAATTACCTCCCGGAGGCATTCAAAGAGTCTTGATTAGTCCGATTGAGACCATTGTAGAAAGTATCCATTTGCATTAACTCGGTAAAACCATGATGCGGACACTTGCGAAGCAATTCTTTATAATGATCCCATGCCTCCCGAATGATTCATCAAATCTACGAGAAAATTTCATTATCTCATTCTTAAGACTTGTGGTTGGGATGGAGGATAGAACTAGTTACGAACTTGGTGACTAGATCTTCCCATGTCTCAATAGAGCGAGGGGTTGTTTCTCGAAGCCAATTCAGGGCTTGTCCTACAGAAAATAGGAGCAGAAGAAGCTTGATAGCTTCATGTGGTACATTCTTGTACTTGATGGTAGATGCAATCTTGTTAAACCATCGAATGTGTGCATGAGGATCATCCCGCTCAAAACCATAGAATTGGCTTTGGGTTACTAGATTAAGCAACCGGTTTGAGCTAAAGTGTCGACCCGCGATGGTTTGGGACAACAATAGCATCTCCGTAACCCTCGATGGGTGCTTGGAGCTCATTCATCGGCTTGTCTTACCCATTCGGCGGGGGTGGTGGTGGTAGGCGTTCCTCGATCCACGGTGAAGGTGAGCGTCCCTCGTCGCTCACGAGGAATGTTTCCAAGTTACGAAAGTGGACTTGTAAATTTGGAAGAACGCAGTGCGCATGCACTGTATATAAAATCAATTTTCAAAACAAATGAGGCAAAGCGACAAGTGAACTTAACCAATAATCACAAATGAAATGGCTTCTTTGAAAAAGGTACACCAAATCACAAGGACACAAAGGCAAGTTTATCGATGTTCGGGAACTTATTATGGTCACACCCCAGTTAGTAGGTGTCTTGCCTTGATTTGCGGTGGTTGATTTTTATGTATATATTAAGTACCACTTTGAAAAGAGCGTAGGTATAGATTTGTGCAAATGGGTTTAAAACTTTTGGACAATATTTTTAGTATCGTCTCGTTTAACCAAATCGATCTTGTTTTAAGAATCACCTTAAAGACAATACAAGATAGAAAGCACTACGATTGTTTTGTTGTTTATATATTTTTGGTGTTTTTAACACTTTAGGAAAAGTGCTAATGAACCTTTTGATTTTCTATAACTTTACAAAAAACTTTTTTACAAAGATGGTATATGTGCAGAATGGGTGCGAAAATGGCTAAACACACGCTAAAGCCTCGCCGTGCGTGCGTAAAATTGATCCGTGCTAAACCGTCAAGCTACCTCACACAAACTAGCCACTTGTGAATAGCTAACCGTAAGAAGCTTAAAAGCGCTTAAAACACAAATACAATGAAGTCCTGGAGAATACAATGAATTCCGGTCGTTAAGTCCCACTGAGACTCGATGGTGTGTCAAAACTAACTCGGATGATAGAGTGATCACTAAGGATAGTGATCGGTAAAGGTTTGGATGAGAAATTACACTCTTGATTGATTGGAATGAGATTGGAAACAGTTTGGAAACACAACAATCGGATAAAAGAAAGCGTAAATACGTGCGTTTAAAACTACGCACACGCACAAAAAATAAAAGTGAAATCTAAGAAATAAAAGACCTAAAAATATAAAAATGACATTTTTAAAATCCTAAAAATAAAAGAAAATTATTAGAAAAAGAAAATTATTTTTACAACTATTTAATTAATTATTATTAATTAAAAACTATTTTAACTATTTAATAAATACTCTAAAATAGAAGAAAATATGAAATAAGGCTAGAAAAATAAAATTATGATTGAGAAAAATCTAAAATATTATAAAACTAATTTTAAAACTAAAAATATATTTTTTACACTTTTTATCTAATTATTACTAATTAATTATTATTTAAAATACACTTAAATTCTAGAAAATATAAAATAAAACTGGAAAAATGAAATTTTAACTTGGAAAAATCTGAAATATAATAAAACTAATTTTAAAATTGAAAAGATATTTTTTATGCTTTTTAATTATTTATTACTAATTATTTAATACTTTTAACTATTTAAAATTCTAATAAATACTAAAAAGATTAGGAAAATTATGAAACTTTTTCTAAAAATAACTTAAGGTGACAGAAAACTAAGAAAAATATAAAACAAGATTTGCTTAATAATAAGCTAAAGAGAAAATCAAAAGCGAAAACACATTAAATAAACACTATCAACGATTTTAAATTGATGTTTTTAAGATTTTCTTTTTGAAAACTACTTAAATACTAAAAATATGAAACTTTAATAAATACAAAAATTTTACAAATCACAAATAAGTTGTTTGACAAAGCTTATGAGCCATGAGATATGCTTATGAGCTTATTTTGATGAAATAAGCTCAAGCAAGCTCACCAAATTGAGACGTAAGCTAAAATAAGATGAAATAAGCTACAAGCTTCGATATGAAGCTAAAGACACAAAGATTAACACCGAAAAGCTAGGAAGAAGCTAATAAGCACTTGGCTTAAACACGAAATGGGACAATATTAGAGCTTATTGCATGTACCTAGCAAACAAGCTAGAAAAGGAAAAACCAAGCTTGAGATCTCAAGATGGCCATATTGGCTTTCCAAAGAACCAAGTATCACAGGTTTGAATAACAATTAAGCTCTGTGAGCTTTTGATTGAGCTTATGAAGCGGTGCAGAGGCGCTTTTGCGAGACAAGGTACTATAAAAAGGCTGGAAAATAAGCACTTAATAAGCTAAGCAGTGAACTAACATTTTCTAATTTTTTAGCAACCAAACTTTGATAATCCAAAAGCATAAGTGAATCTCACTAATAAACACACAGTGAAATTATCTTTTAATTAACGACGATTGAAAATTTTGACTTTTATAAAACCAAAGAGTTGACTAAGATGAACTTTGGATTGATTCTAAGCGATTGTGTTGTATTAAGGTGTAATAAGGCGATTTGAGCAGTTTTAACAACTTATAAACACAAAATCATGACCTTGAATCATCAAATTCCAACGATGAGCAAGACAAATGTGATTCTATGCAATTTTGACTTTTGATGAATGACCACTTTGTTTTTATGGTTTATTTGAGTTATAAAGGACTAGTGTGACTCGGATCAACCAAGAACACAAACTCTAATCTGATGAGCAGGTTAAACCAAACACCACTATATGGTGTATTGGAACTTTTCAAAGCAAATCACAAATTACAACCATGAAACTTATTGAGACATCATAGTATCACTTAATAAGACTAAATAAACATAAACCAATAGTAACTACAACATAAAACTAAGGATTGATGATGATGCAATTTTTCTTGTCAAATTAAGATTTTTATAAGGGTTTGGATTTGGGCTTTGGATATTAAAAGTAGGTTTGGATTGGATTTGATATATAAGTAACAAGGACCAAATTTGTAATTCCACCAAACTTGAGGACTGAACTTGAACTTTTCCAATGCTCTCACAAGGACCAAACTTGCCATAAATGAATAGTACAAGGACCCTTTTGCATAAAATTCCTTTTGTATAAGTCCAAGGACTAATTTTGCAAATTTTCAAACTTTAGGGACCTTTTCGCCATTTGACCAAAGAATCATTCAAGGACCATTTTAACAACTTAGAATACTTCAGAGGGCCTTGAATGATAAAGTTCCACAATTTTGAATTCGATGGGGACTAGATTTGACAACTTTTAAAACTTGGGGACTAAAGCGCCAATTTTGCAAACTTAAATCATTTTCATCGATTTTGATATTTTGCATTTAAAACACGTAAAACACTGATTTGTGATATTTTCATCAATTTGATGCATTTCTAAGTGTTTTCGGATGATTTTGCAGTTTAGATTGTACAAAATGATGAATATTTAGACACTCATCACATGTATAGTCCATATTATGACTATTAACGTGTCCCGTCCTGTTCTTAGAAGTGAATACTGGATTTTGCTACAGGTTTGTGGATGACGAGAAAAAAGGTGAAGTGATCTAGGCTAGCCCCGCAGGAAGCTCTGCTATAGATGTTATCCCTGAGACAGACACGAAAGGGAAAGGTGTGCTGATCAGCAAAGACATGGACGTGGTAGACATTACAAATATAAAACCACAAGACTTGCAGAAAGAATTACACGTTAGAGTATACCGCAAATGGGTCTAGAAATGTTCCGATCCCAAACCAAGCAGTGCATGCCTAATTTTCTTTGGACAAAGTGTAAGTTCTGTAAATGTGATACAAAATGCATACATAAGCATGATGGACAAAAATACTTGCTGTCGTTATACATATAGGGAAATGTGATTCAAGCAAATGTCGATGTTCGTGACATCAAGCAATTTGATTCGCTTTTGCAAGCGGGTCTGTTATAGAATCCATGAGTTCGGTGCCAAAAATATCGATGCTGGCGTACAGACGCCTAACAACACAATGCTTTTAATTGGGAAATACACTAAAGTTGCTCCGCTACAAGATAACGGCTTTCCAGTTCATCACTTCAATTTCGCAGCTTATAATGAACTTGGAAATAGGGTAGACACTCGAGATGCAATCCTAACAAGTAACGTAGACACAAGTTGATTAACGGTAATGAATGACCTTATAAACCGCGTCTATGCGCATGCAGACTACATTGGCATCATTCATGCCGTTGGACCAATAAAAGCTTTTGGCTGCTCTACAGGCAACCGAGTGCTCAGAAAGAATGTCGAAATTCAAAACCTCAAGTACGTTTTAGTTTACACTAGATTTGCACACACATTGTGTAACGTTAACTAATAATTATTACTTACTTCATATTACAGTGGAAATAGCATCACCCTAAGCTTGTGGAACGAGATGGCAACACGTTTTGAAACAGAACTCAGTCTCCAGGTTCAGCTGCCGGTTGTACTCGCTGTCAGCTCTTGTGTCGTCAAAAGCTACGCGGGAAACATTCAGTTATCTGCTACCCGTGACAAGCTATTATTTCAACCCTAAGGTACCCCAGCGGCCGAGATCACGAGTGTATGTATAATTTCAAAGACAATGAATGGTTAACTTATTTATAAATATGTAAAGCTCCTTTGTAACACCAACTGTCCATACAGGTATGTTGAACTGTTGGCAACATGTACGCCTCTCATGTTGCCAACGCTTGCCAACATGTAACACCCCAATTTCGTGATACGTAGCGAATTCAAGCGGGTGTTACTTCATGGCAATGATCATAACAATAGAAAAGCGAACTCTAATGGAGTCGTTTTAAAAGATTTATCATTCGATTTATATAAATATCGAGTTTACAAAAATGAGGTCCCAAATGGTTTCACGGTTTACAAAATACATTAAATGGGTTTTCGAATGATAATAAAATTTATAGCCTTCTTGAGTATCCGTGCTCCTCCGTGCCGACCTCGTACAATATGGACTGAGAATACATGCTAAAAGTGTCAACACAAAGGTTGAGTGAGTTCATAGAGTTTATAAAAAAAATAATGTGAAGACCTTGTAAAAATCATCGTTACTAGTATAAATAAATAGTAATTGTAGTTTTCTTGGATTCCAAGTGTATGACTATTGTACTAAATACAATATTACATGTAGGTACTATTTCTGTTGCTCTTATTTCTTGACATCAAAACCTTAAATTTCTGTTACTGGTTTGTTCACAATTGTACCAAGTCCGTTGGTTTGATATTATACCAATTCTATTAGTTTGAGATTTACACTAAGTCCATTAGATCACATAACTTGTACTACGTACATGAAATCATCCCATTTTGTAGATTTCGATAACCTCGACAATCTACCCGGTAGGGGGCCACCAATCGTTTTGTGTCTGGGTTACGTTGTTATACACCCAAAGCGTTGAAAATCGTTTGTTATTGCACTATCTTTATGAAACCAAAATGTAAATCTCGTACTAATAGAAATTGGAATAATTGTTGCAATCATAGCCTAGTAGGTAATCTGCTCTTATACCTAGTGTTCTCAAATATTTGTTGCGTTTGTTTGCTCTAACTGAGTCAATTTAATGGTTACATTAATCCCAATAAATCTAACGATAATATTCGTGCTCACTACGCATAGTGCTTAATGGTCCATGATATCGAAACTCTAAGTATGACAATACTGTTACTTAGTATAAATAAACATTTAGTTCGGATACAACATATAGTTTACAAATAATCATGATTGTTATAAAAGCGAGTTAAAAGCATGTATCTCCCCAAAGATAGTTCAAAACAATTAAAGAGGGTCATGAACTCACACGATAATAAGCGATGAATGATACTAGCAAATTGGGCGGCTTCGCATCTAAATTCAAAAATCCATTTTCTAAACTATAAAAACCTCTAAATCACCTCATATCAACCCCAAAACTATCCTAATTGCTCCCATAATAAAAACCCATCCTTAGAATTAGCCGATCTATCCTTGCCAAAGTTTCAAGAAATTTCTGAGAACCACAGCTCCTATCCACCATTGTGTAGCTCTTAATCCAACCGCGAAAATACAAAATAAACTTAATTTTTATGTAGAGAATAATTATGCCTTCAACTAATGTATATAACTCGAAGCCTGAAAATCAAGTATGGAGGGTTGAGGGTGGCGGCATCAAGGAGGAGGAGGCGGTTTTGTGTGTTTTTGTGTGTAAATAATGAACTAGTTTTCTTTCTATTTGTAGGGAAAATATCTTAAAATATCTAGATATTTTGATGAATAGTGTTTAGATATATTGATGAATAGTGTTTAGATATTTTCGAAAATATCTAGATATTTATAAATAGTAACTAGATATTTATATATTATGAGTACAAAGTACATTATTCATGCATGAAAATCATGTAAAAGTATTTACTTGTTTAATTTACGCGAAATTAGTAAATAATAAAAAAAATATACTGTGAATAGTAACTTGTGAATAGTAATTTATGAATAGTAATTTTTCAGGGAAAAGTTTGAGTTTAAATAATAACCCAAAATACGATGAATAGTAAAAATGAATAGTAATGGTGAATAGTGAAAATCTGAGGATGAATAGTTAAAACCCGAAAATGCGAATTGTTACAGTCTCCACCCCTTAAGGGAATTCCATCCTGGAATTCGGTGTGTATTATATCCTAATGTACTAATATGTTCGTGTAAAATAAAATGTCTAAAAGTCACATAATCGTCTAGAGGATGGAAGGCACGGAGAACGGAAGGCTATAAAAGTTTTTGTTTGAAAAAGTAGTTATAGTTTAGGTCACAATTAGACCCGTTTCTCTATAATTAAGGCTGTGATACCAATCTGTAACACCCCCAATTTCGTGGTACGCAGCGGAATTCAAACTGGGTGTTACTTCATGGCACAACAGTCATAACAATAGAAAACGAACTCTAATGGAGTCATTTTAAAAGATTTATCATTCGATTTATACAAATATCAGAGTTTACAAAAATGAGGTCCCAAATGGTTCCAAGTTTACAAAATACATTAAATGGGTTTTCGAATGAAAATAAAATTTATAGCCTTCTTGAGTATCCGTGCTCCTCCGTGCCAGCCTCGTTCATTATGGACCTGAGGTAAACATGCTAAAAGTGTCAACACAAAGGTTGGTGAGTTCATAGAGTTTATAAAAAAATAATGTGAAGACCTTGTAAAAATCATCGTTACTAGTATAAATAAATAGTAATTGTAGTTTTCTTGGATTCCAAGTGTATGACTATTGTACTAAATACAATATTACATGTAGGTACTGTTTCTGTTGCTCTTATTTCTTGACATCAAAACTTTAAATTTCTGTTACTTGTTTGTTCACAATTGTACCAAGTCCGTTGGTTTGATATTATACCAATTCTACTAGTTTCGAGATTTACACTAAGTCCATTAGATCACATAACTTGTACCACGTAGATGAAATCATCTCATTTTGTAGATTTCGATAACCTCGACAATCTACCCGGTAGGGGGCCACCAATCGTTTTGTGTCGGGTTACGTTGTTATACACCCAAGCGTTGAAAATCGTTTGTTATTGCACTATCTTTATGAAACCAAAATGTAAATCTCGTACTAATAGAAATTGGAATAATTGTTGCAATCATAGCCTAGTAGGTAATCTGCTCTTATACCTAGTGTTCTCAAATATTTGTTGCGTTTGTTTTCTCTAACTGAGTCAACTTAATGGTTACATTAATCCCAATAAATCTAACGATAATATTCGTGCTCACTACGCATAGTGCTTAATGGTCCATGATATCGAAACTCTAAGTATGACAATATTGTTACTTAGTATAAATAAACATTTAGTTCAGATACAACATATAGTTTACAAATAATCATGATTGTTATAAAAGCAGTTAAAAGCATGTATCTCCCCAAAGATAGTTCAAAACAATTAAAGAGGGCCATGAACTCACACGATAATAAGCGATGAATGATACTAGCAAATTGGGCGATGCTTCGCATCTAAATTCAAAATCCATTTCTAAACTATAAAACCTCTAAATCACCTCATATCAACCCCAAAACTATCCTAATTGCTCCCATAATAGAAACCCATCGTTAGAATTAGCCGATCTATCCTTGCCAAAGTTTCAAGAAATTTCTGAGAACCACAGCTCCTATCCACCATTGTGTAGTTCTTAATCCAACCGCGGAAATACAAAATAAACTTAATTTTTACGTAGAGAATAATTAAGCCTTCAACTTATGTATATAACTCGGAGCTTAAAAATCAAGTATGGAGGGTTGAGGGTGGCGGCATCAAGGAGGAGGAGGGGGTTTTGTGTGTTTTGTGTGTAAATAATGAACTAGTTTTCTTTTTATTTATTGGGAAAATATCTGAAAATATATAGATATTTTGATGAATAGTGCTTAGATATTTTTGAAAATATCTGGATATTTATAAATAGTAACTAGATATTTATATATTATGAGTACAGAGTACATTGTTTATGCATGAAAATCATGTAAAAGTATTTACTTGTTCAATTTACGCGAAATTAGTAAATAATAAAAAAATATACGGTGAATAGTAATTTGTGAATAGTAATTTTTCAGGAAAAAGTTTGAGTTTAAATAATGACCCAAAATACGATGAATAGTAAAAATGAATAGTGAAAATGAATAGTAATGGTGAATAGTGAAAATCCGAGGATGAATAGTTAAAATCCGAAAATGTGAATTGTTACACAGCAACAGCCGGAACATGTGTTATCAGCTGAGCCAGTACGCATAGCAACACTGCTTGGCATAAGCCCGAACACGCTTACGGTAACACTTTAAATAACTATTTAAATAAAATAAATCACCACATGTCGCTAACTTTTAAATATAACAGCAAAACCAGAGGTTCACAGTTGAAGCGGTTATAACAAACATTGAAGACGATTCAGCCTGGTACACAAATAGGTGCAAACGTTGTAACAAGAACATTGAGCCGGACAGGCCTCATTGGCATTGTCAACAACCTAGCATGCCGGTAATACCGAACTACAGGTACATAACATAACATTAGGTGCAAGAATTTACTTACTAAGTTGCTATGAAAAACTGACGACATACATAATGTATAACAATTGCAGCTACTGCTTTAAATCAACAATCGCAGATGTAACTGGCGAGGCCACGCTCATATGGTATAGCCCAGAGGTGCATTCTTTGCTCCCTGTATGCTCAGAAGTGCTCAGTTATGTTTCCGACCCTGACCCATACAAACTCCCACCAATTATCAAAGACCTAAAGAATACAAAACATAAATTTGAGGTCCACTTTGGCTACGGGAGCAGGAAAGGAACCCACGACTAATCCTTGACAGCATTTCTGATGCGTCCGTTCTTGCATTACCACCGCCAGACGTTGGGGAATCTTCTACACCATCGGAAGCAAAAGTTGGCACACCACCTCTCACAGAACTTGCAGCCGATATTTTAACACCCCTTCCACTCTCAGCTGAACCCGTTGAAAAAGAAGCAACAATCAAGTATACAGAAGGTTCAAGCGTATGCAGGGAGTTGTTCACCACAGATCCAGAAGACGCAAGAGCCCCCCACAAAGAAAGCAAAATCTGACCTGGTGCTTAACAAATTGTGTGACAACGACAGTCAATGAACTTCTTAGTTTTGTAGTGCAGCAATAGCATTGCTGGGCAAACTGTTGTTCGTTAACCTAGGACCTACTTTGTGTAAGAATGGTAAACTTAGAAGCTAGAACCCTTAACAACTATGTCGTTGTAAATATGATGAGTGTCTAAATACTCATCATTTTTGTACAATCTAAACTGCAAAATCATCGAAAACACTCAAAATGCATCAAAATGATGAAAATATCACAAATCGGTGTTTTATGTGTTTTAAATGCAAAAGATCAAAATCGGATGAAAATGATTCAAGTTTGCAAAATTGGCGGTTTAGTCCCCAAGTTTTAAAAGTTGTCAAATCTAGTCCACGAATTCAAAAATGTGAAGTTTTATCATTCAAGGTCCCGAAATATTCTAAAATGTCAAAAATGGTCCTTGAATGATTCTTTGGTCAATTGGCGAAAGGTCCTAAACTTTGGAAAATGGCAAAATTAGTCCTTGGACCTTTTAAAAATGGAATTTATGCAAAAAGGATCCTTGTACTATCAAAGTTTGTCAAAATTGGTCCTTATGATAAGTTTGGAAATGTGGCATTTTCAGTCCTTGAAGTTTGGTGAAATTACATATTTGGTCCTTGTTATTACTACTTTACCAAACGGACACATATATCAAAAGCCCAAATCCAAATCCACACCTTGGCCCAACCCTTGGCCCATATCAAACCCAACCCCGTTATTATATACCACCGGTCAAAAAGTCAAAAACGCGCCAAAACTAGGCACTGTTCATCTCCCTCTCACACAACACTGATAAACCAAAAACCAGAGCTGGTTTTCCACCTTTTTCAAACACACCACTTGTATACTCCTTACCTTGTTCCCCCTCCTCTTCCACTAACACCCAAAACCCATTAATTGCAAAAAACTACTTGTACCTGCTCAAGACTTTTGGCGCCAAAAATGACAAATGGCAATTTTGATGAATTCAATGGCTGAGATCAAGTGGGATTCATTCAGAGTACATGTGGAAGAACTTTTGCATATAAAAAGGAAGCAAGAGTTAGCAAGAAAGGGAGTAGTTAGTTTTTTATTTTTCCTTAATGTCGTTTTTTTTAATGAATGTTGTAGTTTAATCAAAATGATGTAATTTCAGTTTCTATGTATCCCATTTAAGTAAAACTTTCAGTGTAATGTGTTTTGAATAAGTAATTCCAAGTTCTATTATAAGTTTCAAGTTTCCAGCTACTGTTGAAAATCTCAGTTTCAAACTCTCATTTGCAAACTTTGAAAAGTTCAATTTCCATCTTAAATAAGCATATTCAAGCTTGTAATAGCTGTGGTTAAGTTTATGAATCACTTTTAAGCAAAATGTCACATGGTCAACATAAGTCAACTGTGAGCTCATATGGGTTTGGAAATGGTTACTGGTGTTGCAGAGCTGGATTTGGGGTTGAATTAGACTAGGTTAGGTAGAGTTTTGGGTTTGGTTTAGCCTGCAAACAGCTGGACTCCTGTGAGTGCTCATCTCATTTTCAAATTTTCAAGTCATCTTGCATATTTTGTTTGTACTTACATTTGTAGTCATAAACTGTTTGGACTTGTTTAAATAGTTGAATTTAGGTCAAGTAAATTTAGTTTGATTATTAAAACAAGCAATCTGTGTTTAGTTCGGTTTCACTTGCTTATGATGAGACATAACTAGTGTTTGGATTTCTTTGATTTATCGTGCTAGAGATCGATGGTGTTGTTATTTATTATTGTTCTAAGTCAAAATAGGCTCTAATAACTCGGTCAAAGGATAAAATACGATTACTTGTTAGTTAAAAGTCAATTTCATCTTTAATTTTAACTTATGTGTTCCTTTATTAGGAGTTTGAGTTGCTAAAATCAGTTTACATGCTTAAAAGCTATTACCATAAACATAGTTAATCTCATTTAAGCTTTTAATATCATGTTCAGTCCATAAAATTGATCACAAGCTCATAAAGGTCAAACTTTCATTTTGTTCAAAAGGTCAAAGAGTGCCTTGTGCACAGTTGTGGTACCCCATTTCACAAGCTCTTAGAGAGCTTATTAATGGCCACTAGCTTATGTGTTTTAGCTTTTTGAGAAGCTCATCTAGCTGACTCAAGGTTCCAAGTTTTATTTTTCCATTTGTAGCTTATTAGGCGTATCGCACTCGACTTATTGTTGTGTCCATTTGACTAAGTACCTTTGAGTTATACTCGATGGTTTTCGATTTTAAAAGCTCTCTAAAGCTCATTAGTATAAGCGATCCTTGTAAAATAGTTTTTTAGAGAGCTCAGTTGGTCTACTTGTTGGTCCAAGTTTTTATTTTCATTCCCTAGCTTATTACAGTGCTTAATAAGTAGCTTAAAGGTGCCTAGTGATTTACATAGTGTCCTGTGTATATCAGTTATATATAAGTGCTTATTTTAGCTTATTTGGTGCTTATTTCTAAGTGCTTGAGCTTGTTCAGTTGTAATATTAGCTTATCATCAGTCCATTAGCTTATTTCCATTGTAGTTGTGCTTATTTAATAGCTTAAAGCCATTTTGGCTTAAAACTCTTTAGCTTATTTCCATCTTATAGCCACTGTTGAGATTTTAAGCTTATTCAGAGCTTAATTAGTACTTTTCATTAAAAGTTGTAGTTAAAGAAAGTGCTTATTACATAGTACTTAATAGTTTGCAAAAGAAAATCAAAAAATAAAATGTTTTTCAAAAGGTGGGAGGCAGGCTCGAACACGAGACCTCCCACCTTATGAGAGTGATAGTGTGTACACAGAAACCGATCGCCTTGGGTCTTGTCTTGGTTGAATCTGCACAATCTATTACTTAACCTTCCTTGTTCATATAAACTTATACGAGATATTTAGCTTATTTCAAGCTTATTTAGTATAGCTTTTTCGCTTTTTGTATTTTTATAAAATTGTATTAGTATTAAGTATTTTATAAAAAGTTTGATTTTCTCATTAGTTTTAGTATTTTTAAACATTTAATTAGTGTAAAATCTTAATTAATTCATAATAAAAATATAAAAGTCTAAAAATATAAATCTTTTTCTAAAATTTTCTTTTGTCATATAGTACGTAATAAAATTGTTTTTACACTTGTAGGACTTTTATTTCATAAATTTTACGTTTTATCTTGCGCTCCAGCGTAATTTTCGTATACAACGCTCGTTTTCATTTTAAACAACGTTTTTAGGTAATTTAAGTTTACGTTTTAGTTAAAATAGTTTATTTAAGTTATTTTATTTTATAAAATCACAAAAACATCATTGTAAAAATAGTGATAGCGTTTATTTAATATATTTTAACTTTTTAATTTCTTTTAATTTGCATTTAAGTCGCTTTATTTTATAAACTTTTTCAGTAGTGTAATTATCCATCCAACCTTTACTGATCACTATCATTAGTGATCATTCTATCGTCTGATCAAGTGTTTTTCACACCATTGAGTCTCCGTGGGACATAACGACCCGGGAATTCGCTATATTCTCCAGGACTTCATTGTATTTGTGTTTTAAGCAGTTTTAAGTCTATTACGGTTAGCCATTCACAAGTGGCTAGCTTGTGTGATTAGACTTGACTGGTTCAGCACAGATCAAAATACCTGTAGCAAAATGATCATATGCACCGCACAGCCGTGCATAATTTTGGGCAGCACTTGCAATATAGCTGCAATTAAATGTTATGGTTTCCACATATCGCTTATCTAAATAACGTATAAATGTAGCAACGATTACAAATTCATACCTTATTCTATACAAACTCCCGCTAAATCTAACAAACCACGTGCCAAACCAACTAGAAAAACTATATGCAACATGTTAGATCAGCTAAAAAAAATTGTCGAATATGAATGAGTACGTGTGAAACCATCTGCGCATATACAAGCAAAAGTGATATAAAAGAAGTATAGCACAAATTCAGAACCGATCGCCATTTACCACAGTGCTATTTACTATACCAGCACAGTCACAACCCAATTTTGACAAGGTTTCAACAACATTAACAAGCAAAGAAATTTTGTTTTTTCAAGGTTAATATAAACGCCCCATAATTTTTCCCGTTAATGATATGATAATTACAATATTGTTTGACCAACATGTTCAGGGTGCCATACACACCAAAATTGTGACCTACTATAGGCTACCCACACCCTTTAACAGCAAATACTTACACAAGAGTACTAAAATGTCAAATAAAATGCACAACCATGACTAAAACTATCAGCATGCACAACATCCACAAAAGATTGCAAAAACCTGCTTCCAACGAGACTAATCATCAGACAACTGTTCATTAACTTCCATAAAACCGACCTGCTCCTCCTTGGTCGCTATCCCAGCATGTATCCCATCAATCAGAGTGTCAAGTGCAAGCAATGATTCTTGCTCTACTCGCTGAAGCTCCACCAGTCCCTGCAAACCATCAACAACATCACTATGAAAAGGCCCAAACCAATGAGTCTCCATCATAGTCCTCTCCCGCTTTTCAATCTTCCCAATCAGTTGTTGGCGTTCCCCCTCCATGCGCAGCACAAAAGCACGATCTTCGGTAACCTCGGTGCTAAAAAGGTACTTAAAGGCTGAAGACAGGTTGTCAGAACCACTGGCAGCCTTCATTTCCTCAATATTAGGCATGGCAGTCATCTTGAAGTGTTTAAAGTAGGTGGGTGAAAAATGATTAAGAGGTAAATGAGATGGAAAGCGAGTATCAATCCTTATATAATTAGGTTAAAAACTTTGCCTAAAGGAGTAAAAAAAAGTCATGAGACACAGCATAAGTATGTGTGTAAAAAAACATATGTACTGCCAAAAGAAACGAAAAAAACTAAAAAAACAGAACAACCAATATCGCAAAAACTTAACCAAAACCCCGCCGCAACGCGGCGGGGGTTTTCAACTCGTTTGGCATATAAGGTGAGTTTTTTATTTGACACTTGTAGTTAGAAAAAATTAATACACGATTCTAGTAGTTTCAAAAATAATTACACATTCATTGTGTTTTTTTCTCTTTCTGTTTTCCTTTCTTTGCACATTAGAGCACAAGGTATCATGGATACCAATAACACGTTATTGGTATGCCACCTCGGCGCCACATCATACACCCTCCCTCATAACACACCACTAACATGTTATTGGGTCCCACAAAATACCCCACTAAAAATACCCACTCACTCACAATACACACAAGAAAAACACTAAACATCACAAATGGCTTGAGCCATTGGAATGGCTCAAATATCTTTGGCTCACGAATGACACAAGTGGTGGTATGGTTTGGCGCACCAATGGCACGAAAAATGGATATTTGGCATGTTAAATTATCTTCATACCGTGTGCTCTTAAAAATAAATGTAGTGGTCAAGTACAAGGTTTGTGTATATATGTTTTCAAGTAGAAGGTTTGTGTAAATATGTTTTTGAACTACCATGGTTAGACAAAAAACTCCATATAAGGTTAACCCCTAAGATTTGAGTTTGGCTTTATTTTACACGTTTGGTTGAAATGATAGATTAGGTTGGGCCTACACAAAACTAATATATGGGCTTCTCCCTAAGTTGGCTAGAAGGCTGAGAAAAACATATCTAATTCTCTAACTATCAACGTAGAGCATGTTATCACCATTTTTTTTCTTTTTCTTTTACATGTATACTAGTTTTATTATTTTTGTATATTTTATTTGTATGGGTCACCTCACTATTTCTAACCCGAATTTTTATGCTACATCTTAAAGTAAACCCTAAAGTTAAGGATAATGATGTGCACACTTTAATAAGTTATTCATACACTCAAAGTACAAGCTAGTTGAAGCAGATTATTTAAAATTGTACACGTATTTCATGCACAACTAAAATGTCTCAATCAATATACAAAGTTTGCAAATCAATTCATTAAAGTTAATCATTTAAGGTAAATAAACGGCTCCTAATTTGGAATGGTGTGTAGTTGGCATTGACATAACATGTGATTAAAAACTCTATAATTAACAGATGAAATTGATATCGTACTTCTTAATTTGAGATGCAAGTTGTCACGAATAATGAAACGGGCAAAACGACACCTTTCGTACATGAAAATAACTGCGTGCGTTGTAATGATGTTACTTTCGCCTTCTTAAGGTTCTAAAGAGTTTATCTTCAACAATATATAGCTTCTTTAGTTTAATTGGATATCTATTACTATTAGAGCAAAATTAGCTTCTTTAAATTGAATTTAGTGTTTGATTCAATGACCCTTATAATACCCTTTCTACATTCTTGTAGTTATATTCCCTAGCTTGTTGCTAGATTTATCTATATATATTCTGTTTCGCTGGTAAAAAATATAATAAAAAATATGTTGTAATATTTATAATTGATAGACTAAAATACACGGTTGGTCCATAAACTTGTCAATCCGCTTCCCGTTGGGACAAACCTGGGCATTATCATTGTCACAAGTCCAAAACATGGCTTTTATATGCCAAACTAGTCATTTGACAAAGTTAATGTCTGATTTTTGTTTTGTAGTCGAGGGTATTTTAGTCCATTCACATTTATACTTTGATAACACATTTATATTTTAGCCCTTCATCTTTAACACGTTTACTTGAACAGTAATAACATTTCTGAAAGTCACTATTGGCAAGTGTTTCAACATGTTTAACACACAGGTTCTGTAATTATCGGATTATCCATACAAAATCTTCCAGGAAGAAAACAAGAATTTTGTATATATGAGTCTTAGTCATACAAAATCTTAAAAACTCAAACTCTTTGTCTTTTGAAGCTTCAGGCTTGTTATGTCTTGTATCCATCTGCATTTTGTGTGTTGCCTCATGTTGTCTCTGCCTCTACGTAGTCATACCTGCAAATGGGCCTGAATTCACCATGGCCACCATACCTGCAATAACCATAACTTTAGAAGGGAGTACCATACCACTCATTTTGAATCTTACTAACTTCAAGTATCATGTAATAAAGAAGAGGACAAGGGTAGAACGGTAAAGACCTGCATGTGAATGTCTGATCTTAAAATTTTCATCACGAAAGACTCCACCATAGATGGACTCATTTCCTTTCCCATTGCCATAGACAATATCTCCACCTTGAATCATGAATCCAGGTATGATTCGATGGAAAGGCACTCCTTTATAGTGTAACGGTTTACCACTCCGACTCTTTTCCTAATTCCCCTAATTCCAGAAAGAAACATAAAAGGTTAGATGCAGAGAATATGAACCAAAATTCATTCTTTTTCGTTTTCTGAATGTGGGTAATAGGGAGGTAGATGATATAAAGAACGCTGCAAGAGTTGTATTTTTAATCTACTAAATTATGAAACATCAGATACCTGTGCAAAGAGCTCGAAAATTTTATGCAAAGAAAAAGGTACTCATTGATTAGATAAAGAATCAAAGATCAAGTAAAGAAGTCAAACAGGGGGTTGAAGGTTTACCGACAGTTTTAGGTACAACTTCACCATACAATCCAATTACGATACGTCCTGTAGTGCAAGCAAAAGGTAAACCCCAATGAGTTCATAATAAATGTATTGAATAAATTTCAAAAAGAAAAACTTTTGAATTCATCGAGTTGGTCTAGCCGTTTATTTAGTTGAGCAAAAGGAAAGCTAAACTAAGTATACATATCATTCATGTGCAAAAGTGAAGTTTTTAGGCAAAAGACGCAGTTGCAAATTTCATACGTAAATCACCAATGCAAATCATAATCCATTCCTTAGAAGCAAAGAGCCATACCTAATCGTTGCTTATCAATATCAACATCGAGAAATACTCTATGGGTAATCTCATGCACCTCTGGCACTATATCTTCCTCCTGAACACAAAGTAGGTTATTTCCAGCAGGTTAGCATAAAGTAACAACATGAATAGCCACCAACCACCCAAGACACTATCTTATAGGACTCCAATGTTAAGATACTATCTTATGACTTAAAACATGATGGCAAAAATGCATATATATCCCTCCCAAAGTGAATAATTGCATATATATCCTTTGTACAAGTTTTTTATGCACATAGTACAATGGTTTTTATGCATGCTTTGGATATATATGCAATTTTGCATTTTCGGAAGGATATATATGCAAAAGACCCCAACATGATTATCATTTAGATATGCTTTTAAAAGAAAGATTTGCATCCTTCAAGGGTGGGCAAGCACATCGATATAAAGTAGTACTAAACTAGCCATAGCAACCAAAATTCAAGATGCAGGCACTACTAAGATGAAGCACATGTCCTAAACGTATTTATGCATTAAAGCGAGATATATATATATGAACTTGTAGAATTCCACAAAATTGTAATTATTCTAAGATCCATAGCAAGAGACAAAGTCTTCATGCCAGAGAGCCAACGATACTTACAAACGATGTTTCTGTAGTCAATGATTAACCAGACGACTATTACAAAAATCAGAATACTACTGAACACCAAGTGATATGGTATTCCCGTGTTCTGTAGTCAATGATCCCCTGTTCACGCTTGCCTAAAGTCGAGTCTTTCTTGCTCTGATGTACATGTATCGGTATTCCCGTGGCTGTTTCACCCATCCTAAGATGTTTACCTAGCTAGGTTTGAACCCTGGCCTCCCGATAGGTATACTTTTCCTAACAATTAATCTGTGTCAATCTCTAGAGTCTAGACAATAACAGAAACACAAATTCATATCAAGTACAAATATCATCAAAATTTACATTCTAATGTTCGGAAACTTCCACATACCGAGATCTCACGACTTTACACAGCGCAACGCGTATTCGTGGCGAAAAACAAACCGCAAGACCGATACAATCCTTTCACCACTCCTTCACCACAACCTCATCCGAAACTTGTACCTAACTAGTATCGGCATCCATGACCATAACCTCACTCCTCACCGGCTCAAACAGAAACCGAACTCTTCCACCCCAAATCCGACTGGAAGCGAAACCGCACTCCTGCAACCGTAAAACTCTCAAATTCAGCCCCTATCGCTTCCTCTCTCCAAAGCCAACCACCGCTTAACCTCCTCACTTATTTCAAGCGTGTGACGCCACTAATTTTTCGATCATATAATAAATAATAATAATAAAACCGAACAATAAAGCGATCAACGTTGCCAAAATAACAAAGACAAGTACCGGGACTACGGTTGATAACCCTAGATCCAAAACAACTTGCATTTAGTTCAATCAATAATTAAAGCCTAATTTCACATCGATCATATAATAAATAATAATAATAAAACTTAAAACTATATAAGGAGGAAGCCGCAAGCAAAAAAAATAGAATTAAACCGTGTGAGATTAATGAATTAAGGAAGTGCGTGTATATATATTAATTAGGAGTTGCCTTAATTAATTAATTAAGTGTTTGTTTGGTGGATTTTGTGTGTGTAAGTTAATTTAGGGGAATGATTTTGTTTTGGGGGGGGTGTGAAAAAAGAAAAAGAAAAATAAAGACGAAAAGAATTTTGTCATACGGGTTATTTTGCTTGGCGTACTAGGGAGATGATGAGTTGGGGAGATGATGACCAGGATGATGTTGGGGAGATGATGAATGATTTGGGGAGATGATGACGAGGATGAAAGATGAAGGGCTAAAATATAAATGTGTTATCAAAGTATAAATGTGAATGGACTAAAATACCCTCGACTACAAAACAAAAATCAGACATTGACTTTGTCAAAGGGCTAGTTTGGCATATAAAGGCCATGTTTTGGACTTGTGGCGATGATAATGCCCAGGTTTGTCCCAACGCGAAGCGGATTGAAAAGTTTAGGGACTAACCGTGTATTTTAGTCTAATAGATATGGACTTTAATAAGTCATTTTCATGGTTTCTAATTTTAATTTACAACCGTATGTGTAAAATTTGTTTGTGCATGTACATTTTAAAGATGGTTGAAAACGAATAAGTAAAAACACAAAATAGAACAAAAAGGGATGTGACAAACAATTATTATCATAGTTATTTTCAAAACTCATATGTTACTCGTTCTTGTTTTACGGAGTATCTTGTTTGTCATTGTCATATTTTTGGCCACCTTAAATTCTTCAAAACTCATATACCTAAGTTTAACGATTATGGGTTCTTTAAAGACCAATGTAAAAGTGTTCTACTTGGATTCCAAAAACATTAAGAGGCTTTGAAAATATATGGGTATGATTTGATAAATGACTTTCAAATAGTTTCAAATTTTCAATCATTCAGAGAGGATGTTTGAGATTGCTGTTTTCTTCTCTTTTTTTGGAAATAAATCTTTTTATGCAGATTAAAAATAAATGTTTTTAATAGAGTATTTGGATTTGTTTTTTTATTAAAAATAAGCAAATAAACATTATATTTTTTTAGTTTTTTTGCAAAATTCTGCTTATTTAATCAAATGATAGGTAAAATGACAAGTTTTTCCGACTTCTTACATATTATTAAGTTAAAATAATGAGCAAAATTATCGGTAACAACATGTCAAACAATTATTTAAAGTCTATTAAGAGAGAACGTATTTCAAACTTCTATCTTTTAGGTAAGAGTTTAAGGATAAAAAAAAAAAAAAAAAAAAAAAAAAATTATAAAGAGCCGGCACCAACATGTTTATTAAAAGCGATTTTATGCTTCTTCTTTTCTAATTAGCAAGTGTTTGGATAAGAGAACACACTCAAAACGTTTTATGCTAAAAAATAAGTAATGTCAAACACTTCTCAAAAAGGTAGCGGGACAAAGCTTCCCGGCTTAAGTTTTTTAGAGATGACAAGTTTTTGAATCAAATATTTTATAATTGTGCTATCTGTAGGCATTTTTTAATTGTCTTTATGGTCACTCGTAAAGTGTTTACTTAGGAGGTTTAAACTTTAAACTATTTGATCATCTGCAAAACTTTATTTTAGTGAAGTTTCTATTTGTATATTAGAATGTTTGAATATTAGGCCATTTTGGTGATGGTTAAATAGTTTAAATCATTATACAAGAAATTGGCCTTTAGTGACGAAAACGGTTTCGTCACTAACAGTGTAAAAGCCGGTCACAAAACTGTTTAGTGACCAAACTCAAGTGGTCACCAATAGTCATCGTAGCTCCATCACAAATCTATTAGAGACGAAAATATGCGTCGTCCCCTAATTTGTGACCAAATTAGTTGCCACTTTTTAATCCAGTTAGCGACGAAAATTTCCGTCACAGTTTTGATAGTGACGAAAAATTGGTCACTGGTATTTACTGTTAGTGACGAGAAAGTCGTCATAGACTACCGAGAGTTAGAGACCAAATACATTGTCTCGAATTACGAGCATTTAACAAAATAAATGGATCTAGTTTTCGTTTTACTGCTTAAATGTTTATGTAAACAAACTAAAAATCTCTAGCAATGCAAATCTTACATAGTAAATTTCATTCACAAAAAGTATGGTCGAAACTCGACACAAACCTAACTAATAACCCATCAAATTCATCCAACACGATTTGTTCCCTAATCATTGCAAACATGCCTTTGACACCATCAAAGAACAGTTCCAGTATAAGTTTAAAAGCACTGCGGTTTCTTTAAAGCCTTCAAGTTCCTATATGCGTCTACATCATCTACATATTTCCTAGGAAAGAAGGTTTTCATGAGGCCTTGAACCAAAGTTGGGGGAAAGTCTTTATATCTTTGGTGAAGCAACGAATAGACCTAATAGCATGCAAATTTATCAATAAAATCAAGCCCGTGGTACAAATGAAAATAAAGCAGGTCCTGGTACATGTATGGGTACACAACTATGTGGTAATTACCTGAACTACAACTATCTGAACTCTTTAACTTGGCTTTGAACTCTTTAACTTGGCTTTACAGATTGCAACCACTGCTTTACTAACAAATTTACTTAACACCTCTTAGTTCATCCATCAAGATTTCTCGTTGCTCTTCATTAATATGCTTAGTTGTTTTTATGAATGGTGTATTGCGCTTGATGCTGGAGTCCAAAGTCCGTTGAGAACTAGTGATGGTGAAAAACATTATAAGAGTTTTAACTATCAGTTCCAGAGAATCCGGAAGTGGTCATTGCAAAGTAAATCATCTAGTACTTCAAAACCTACAATATTTTGACAAACTGCTTTGGATGTAACTAATAACCATGCCTTTCAACATTTATGTTACTCTGACGAACAACCAACCTTGCTTCTAAGGATTTCTTTGATTCTTCACGGTGAGATACCTGCAACAAAAAGATAGCAGAGTTCATATGTGAACATTGTTGAATTGTATGATAGAAAAACATAGCACAACCACAATCTCTAAGGGATGTCTGACCAAGTACGACAAGCAGCTTTATGCACCAACTCACGCTAAATGGCTTCAAAGAAAGGTGTGATGAATCTAGAAAATCTTGAAGAGAAGACCACCATGGGTGGCAAAAATGGAGCAAACACAAGTGATTCTACAACAATGAGCTTGACGAGGATGTTTAAAGAGTGTCGCTAATCACAGTTGCCTTGTGTGCGTCCGACCCTTTTGGACCAAGTGTTCTTACATACTCAGGAGCCCCAAATACCATACAATGGTTATATAAATAAGTAAAAAAAATTTGGTGTTCAAGGGATAACTAATTTTTTTTTAGGAATTGCGAGGAATGAAAGATGAACCTACATGGTCCTAGTGTACACTATCAAAGGAGGTTTGGTTGGTCCTCCTTCAAGGTGTGTATTCCAACTGTGTGAAGCCATTGTAGTACATGGAAATGTAGCTCAGTTGGTAGAGCCCTTGTACTGGAGGGGTTATGGGTGCCTAGTGAAGCCATTCATCTATCTTGTCTTGGTCATTATGGTGGCATGTTGAATGATCTTGAAGGGAAGATGTGGTGGAAATGTAGCTAGATGGTTATTGGTGCTTTAAAAAGGTGAATTGAAAAGCTGCAGATGACTGCAAACTAGTGAATGGTTTGCCTGCAGGCTATTGTGTGAATATGGGCTTCTTAGTCTTTTGAATTTAGCTGAGATAGGCTGTATTTTTTGTTTTAGCTTCATGTGACATATTATTGTCATTTGTTGTACTTTGTGAAAGAGAATAGGCATGTCTATTTCTGTGTTTCAATGTGTATAGCTTCATGATATCTTAATACTCCCTCCGTCCCAAATTATAAGTCAATTTTTAATTTTTCAAAGTCTTTTTCTTCCGATTTGACTTTAATTATTTCTTTTCATGTTATATAATACTTGATAAAAAGTATACCAATAAAATGCATTTACATCACATATTCATTTATATATTTTACATCAAGTATTATATAACGTGTGGAAAACTAAAGGGGGGTTGAATAGTTTACCAATTTAAAACTTCCTTTTAAATATTTAGATCGACTTATGTCAATCTATTTAGTTGTTTATGTTGGGCGTTGATAGATAGATATATAAGCGTGTAATGAAAGATAAAGAGTAAGAAGCACATCACCATGACACAAGTATTTATAGTGGTTCGGCTACAAGGACACCTTCCTTGCCTACTCCACTCCCGAGTCACCTACTCGAGAGTTCGTAAACACTACACCAACTCCTTATGGCGGAGAAGCCTTCTACAGCGTCGCTTACACCTTTTTCGGTACAAAGCTAAATACAGGTTCTTTCACACCAAGGCGAACCACACCTAACACAACGTCGCATACCCTTTATACGGTGCTAGGCTAATCACGAGTTCTTTCACACCAAGGAGAACTAATCCTATCACAACCTCGCCTACCCTTTATTAGGTACTAGGCTAAGCACCTAGTTCCATTACTATGGAGGAACTACTACCCTTCACAACACAACACCTAATCTCAAGGAGATCCTCCTTGTTACAACACCATCAAGGATATCACCATCCTTGAAATAAACAAATACTTATATGTATAACGATGCACCTCATCGATTATCGACCTAAGCATTCTTCCCAAATGCCACTTGATTTGATTCTTAGGCATCCTTCACTAATGCCTTTGACACAACGCTTGGCACCCTTCACTAATGCCTTCGTCTTGACACCTTTAGCATTCTTCACTAATGCTTTTGACACGGATGATAAGCACCTTTCACTAATGCTTTCGTCTTGACACTTTCGGCATCCTTCACTAATGCCTTCAACCCAACATCTACGGAGGAAGAAAGAACTATCAACAAGAGAACCTCAGTTGTCTTGATGATGACGAAGTATGGCAACTCATGGACTTGAGCTTGCTCGACTTCAAGAAGTGGTGATCTCGCCTTTAAGAGGAACCTAGAGAATCACACAAAACAAAAGACAAACTACATAGATCTCTTGGATCCGAGGTTAGAGAGGTATAATACTTGGGGAAGTATGTGTGTAAAGTGGTGAGTAGAAAGGAGGAAATGGCTCTCTATTTATAGAGGAAATTTTCTCTTGTTCACGGATCCCATGGATCCTCCCATGAGGATCCGTCTAGCACAAAGCTAGGGATCCGTGGGGCGCTCCTCTTTGCCCATGGGTATTTTTGGTTATGGGCCATGGGTCATGGGTTATGGGTTGATCCATGGGTTTCTATCTAGATACAATGTATCTCAAGGATACAATGAACTTGGTTAAGTGGTATATATAAAACCATGGATTATGGGTCAATACCATTAGATAGTTTTTACCCATTTAGCATATACTTGTTTTTACCCATTTTAGTATAAACTTGTTTTTACCCATTTTAGTATATACTTAGTTAAGTATATGTTATCCCAATATGTAAACACTAGTTGTTGTACATATGTATCTAAATCATAAAAACACTTTTACTTGTTTTAGTGTTTTATGTGAAAACGTTAGTGTGTTAGAAAACTATTGAATCAAACTATTTACGTATTTTATTTGTTTCGTTAAAATGATTTTACATTTGTTATCGAAAAAACATTAGAAGATCGTAAAATATAAATAAACGCTTTTACGGCTTATTTGTATTAACAATCTCCCCCTTTTTGTTGATGACAAAACATAAAATTATTTTAAGAAAAAACTAAAACTCGTAGAAAATTTGAATTAGTAGTTTTTACTTTCTTCTCCCCCTTTTTGTCGAAACAAAAAGTGTTAAAAGAAACTAACACAATTTTAAAAAAAAATGTAAAAGAAACTGTAAAGAGAGCAAGTGACGGGAATGGTACTCGTCTTAACTCCCCCTTGACGAGTCCATCCCTTTGAGAGGGCGTCAAGTACATAACGTAAATAAACTAATGTGTTTGCAAATATGTTTGCAAATGGTTAAATCTAAGTACGAAAACGTGCTCGCCTTGAAGATTGCAAAGTTGCAATGGGGTGTCGTGAAGTATAATCCAAAAGTGGATTAAGTTGCAAACGATTTTGCAATATCGTTTGACACAAAGCTCCCCTAGCTTTATGGTGTCAAAATCTTCATGTGTATTTTGAAAATCTACAAAGTAAAGGTTAGGAAACAAGAGTATAGTGCATAATTTCTTGCAAATAAAACTCAAGTTAGTAGAAATTTGTGCTTCTGTACCATGGATCCCACGGTTCCCTTCTTGGAGGGATCCGTCTAGGCCATTGTTAGGGATCCGGTTGTCTGGTGACAGTTTCTTTAGCAATGAGAATGTGCCAATCAATGCTAATGAGAAGATGAGATATGTGTACAATGTAACAAGCACAACGCACAAAATAATCATGGCATATAAATATTCATTCAATAAAAAAAGAGATAATCAAACAAATCTCTAAAACTAAGAGAATGAACTAGGCCATTGATGAGTGTCTAAATACTCATCATTTTGTACCATCTAGATCGAAAAACATCCGAAAACACTCGTAAATGCATCAAAATGATGAAAATATCACAAATCAGTGTTTTATGTGTTTTAAATGCAAAATATCAAAATCGGATGAAAAACATATCAAGTTTGCAAAATTGGCAGTTTTAGTCCCCCAAGTTTCAAAAGTTGTCAAATCTAGTCCCTGGAATCCAAAAATGTGGAGTTCTATCATTCAAGGTCCCTGAAATATTCTAAGTTGTCAAAAAATGGTCCTTGAATGAATCTTTGGTCAAATGGCTGAAAAGGTCCCTCAACTTTGAAAAAATGTCAAAATTGGTCCTTGGATATCTAAAAATGGAATTTTATGCAAAAGTGGTCCTTGTACTATTAAAGATTGGCAAGTTTGGTCCTTTTGATAACATGAGAAAGTTCGAGCTTTTGGTCCCTCAAAATCCGAATTTACATGATTGGTCCTTGTGATACTATCAAACCAAACGGACACCTTCTAATATCAACCCAAGTCCAATACATCTGGCGGCCCAAACCTTAGCCCAATCCACCACTGACCTTGACCTTGAGCCCTTGACCCTTGACCCTACCCAAATCATTTTGATCCCGATCAATAACCATTTTGGACCCCCACTTATTATAAAACCTCGGTCGAATTCGGTCAACGCTACCAAAACCACCAAGATCTTGACATCTCCTTCTCCAAGCCTGAATTCCAAAAACCAGAGCTGGTTTTTCCAACTTTTTCAATTCCACTTGCTCCTATCATATCACTACCACCTTACCTTGTCCCCCTTCACCTCCACATCTTCCCAAAATCCATTAATAACAAAAACCTGCTTATAGACTTTTGGCGCCAAAATATCCAAATGGACGATTATGATGATTTTGACCAATCCAATGGTTGGAATGAAGTGGGATATGTTCAGAGATGTCGACAAGAGTGGAAAAGATCTATATAAAGGAGGAAGGACCAATGTAGCAAGATATCTAGTGTAATTTTAGTTTATCTTTGTCGTTTTAGTTAAAATTTAAATTCCAGTGTAATTCTTAGCTTTCAAGCATTGCTTTTCCTTAAGTTCGTGTACTTTAGATCCTTTTCAATAATAAATTTCAGTGTTAAAGTCTTAATTTCGCTTTATGCAATTTCATGTTCAAAATCTCAAAAGATCAAATGATGTTTGTAGTGTTGTTAAGGACCTAATAAGCCATATAAGCTCCTCGTAAAGCTTATTTAAGCTTTTAGAAACATTTAAAATCGGTTTAGAAGTCAAACTCAAAATTCACCAAAAATACAAATAAATTAGTGAAAAATAAAAATCACAAGAAATGGTGATCAAAGCTGGAGCAGGTGAATATTGGATTGCCTCAGGTTAGTGGCTTAGTGGTAAGCCTATAGGAGTGGTCTTTGATCTTGGTTCGTGTTCTCGTTCAACACCACTTGTAAGCTTTTTGCTCAATTTTTGTATTTCACATTGCTTAAGTGTTCTTAAGTTTAAATCTCGTGTCTTTATGTTAGTTAGTTGTAGTTAAGTATAATTATACATTAAAAAGCAGTTGCTTGTTCTTTTTAATTTGTAGTTTATAAAATTTTTATTTTGATGTTAAATTAGCTTAAGTTTAATTTCTTAGTTGTATGTTGTTATTGTCGTTGTTTAGTGTCTATTTAGTCTTAGTAAGTGATAATATTAAGTCTCGTAATCGTTATATGGTCTCAATCTTTAAAATCACTTGAAAATCTTCAAATCGGTTTAGTTAAATACTTTTGGATTTGCTGAGTTATTAGTGTTGGAGGTTGTTTGAGTGGTTGCTTGTAATTGTTTCATGTCACATTAGGTCTTAGAAACTCATTTCAACAAGAAAACCAGTTCTCATTTGTGAAAAAGTCAAAATTAGCTTGATGAGTGTGTAAATACTCATTATTTTTGGTTCAATCTGAATCGCAAAGCGTTTAAAATGCTCATTAAATGCATCAAAATCTTGAAAATATTCCAAAATTGCATTTTATATGTTTTGGATGCAAAATGTTCAAAATCGGATGAAAAATGAGCTAAGTTTGCATAATTGGCGGTTCAGTCCCCAAGTTTCAAAAGTTGTCGAAATAGTCCCCGAGCACATAATTTCAAAAGAAAAGTCACCAAAGGTCCTTTTAAAATCATAAGTTGTCAAAATTAGTCATTTGGTGAAAAATATCAAAAGTTTTGATAAATTACAAAATTAGTCCTTCAAGTTTGAAATTTGGCAAAATGGCCCTTGAAAATTGGAAAATGTCAAGTTTGGTCCTTGTACTATGGAAACTTGTCAATTGTGGTCCCTTGAAGCAACTTTGCAAATTGGCGCATTGGTCCTTGCATTTTCGAAAATTACAAAAGAGGTCCTTGATATTTAAAACCCTTTAAACCACCTTGGACCCTTGTCAAACCAAATGGGACCGCCAACCCTTTTGGACCCCCATCATTAACCAATTTGACCCCCATCATATATTAGCCCACTGGTCAAACTTGATCAAACCAGTCATACCCGCCATCTCCTTTCCCCATTTCCTCCCCGCATCGCAAACCACTCTAACCATTCCAACCACCTAGCTCACTATCACCTCACCTTGTTCCCCACCTCCACCAAACTCCAAAGCAATTAATGCTTCCATCCACCACCATCTCAACCCCATTGTTAAAAATCCCATTTTGGCGCCAAATTCAATCAATGGCCAAGATGAGTTCAAGTGATCCAATGGCCAGGGAAAAAGGTGGGAATCTATCAGAGAAGTGAGAGAAAGAGTTTGGATATAAAAAGGAAGCAAGAGAAGAAGAAAAGAGTGGTCTAGTAGTTTTTAAATTTTTATTAATGTCGTTTATTATATAAAGTTTTAGTTAAGTTAAAAAACCTGTAATCTTTTGTTGTAATGTACTCATTATAAGTTATTGAATCATTATAAATCATTTTCAAGTGTTAATTCAAGTTGCACTATCAATTTATGTTGTTGAGTTAACTGTTGAAATTTTCCAATTCAAAGTCTTATACACAAGCTCTTCTTAGCTTATTTATAAGCTCAAACAGGCTTATAAGAGCTTATTATAGCTTCTTATAAGCTTAAATTCAAGTTTCTAGCTAGTTTGGATATTGGTCAAAGAAAGTCAAACAGGGCTCTTTTGGACTTGTAAATGGATAATGGGTGATGCAGTCTGGATTTGGGTTGATTCTGAGTTAATGGGTTGATCAAAATAGGTTAGAGGTTCATGGGTTCATTGTTTCAAGCCATAGTGGCTATGGACTATTTGTAAGTCATTTTAAAGTTTCATATGCATAATCTGTCTTAGTAGTTATAATAAGCTCAAATCTGTTTATTAGGCTGTATTTAAGTTATATAAACTTAGTTTAATCAGTTAGGTTGGCTAGTTAAGCAGTTAGTTCATTTTAAATTGCAAAACAGTAGTTAAAGGTGTGTTTGGATTGAATACTTAAACTGTATTAGATGTTGGTTCAGTAGTGGATACTTGTTGCTTTAGGTTTGTTTAGTTCATATTTACTCATATCTCATCTTAAACTTGTGCTCGCAAACCATAAAAGTCAAGCTCACTCAAATCATCTTAATGACAAATCTGTTGTGATTTTGAAAAACCAATCTCTTGTTTTGTGTTTAAAAATATTAGAGATAGATTGCATTAGTTCCATTTCATCATATAACATCAAAATCAGTCCAAAAATTGAGCCCAAAACTCATAAAAGTCAACTGATCAAATCTTCTTCAAAAGTCAAAAAAAAACTGAAAAAGCTATTTTTGAGCCAACTAAAAGGATTTTTCATGGATTTATTTTTGGGTCAAATTCAATGAAACTTGGTGTTTTAAAAACTTCTGTTGGTCTAGTTTGTTATTACCATTTTTGAAGAATTTTGTGAATTTTTACAAGGTCCAAAGCGCTTAAACAAATGGGTTCATATCGCCACATGCATAACTCGCTTGAACTGCGAGTGTTTTCTCGATTCTTGCAGACCTTGCATGAGCTCATCTCTAGCTATCTAGGTCTGGTCTTTGGATTACACATAGCTAGCCAGGTCCTCTTGAGGTTCCCACTTTGGTTTTCCATTTTCTAGCTTATTAGGTGTCTTATTTTAAGCTTAAAGTAGACCCTCACATCTGTTTTAGCACAAAAGCTCATTTCATCAAATCTTAGCAAAGTGCAATCCAGAGGTTAAAAGCAGTTGATACTTGTTGCATTTTAGTTCTTTTAGCTTATTTAAGCTTCTGTGATCAGTGGGTGGTGTTAGGTTTTCATTTGCTTATTTGAAGTGCTTATTTCATAAGCACTTTACATAGCAGTTACATATTCTTGTACACAACCCCTGTTTTTTATATTTTTCTTAGATTCCTAATATTATTTTAAGCTTATCTTGAATTTTTCAGATTTTTATAGGTCAGTTTGGTATTTTTCTCCATTTTAATTAGTTTTTAAGCCTTTTTAATTAGCTTTAAATACAATTAATTAAGAAAAGTTTCAAAAAAATAATTTTTCATTTTTCTTAAGTTAAGATAAATATAAAAATCAAAAAAAATATTTTTCTAGATTTTTCTTAGTTAAATTTGTATTTTTAAATAATTTAATTAGTTTTTAATAGTTTTTAATTCCTAGAAAATCCAAAAATAATCAGAAAAATACAAAAATAGTTTTGAAAATTCTCTTTTGTTATTTTAGATTTTCCAAGTCATAATTTTATTTTTCTAGCTTTATTTCCTATTTTCTTGTATTTTAGGTTAATATTTAATAGTTAAAATTAGTTTTAATTAATAATAATTAATTATATAGTTATAAAAATAATTTTCTTTTCTATAAATTTTCTTTTATCATTAGGTTTGTAAAATATCATTTTCATATTTTTAGGATTAATATTGTGTAAGTTTCTCATTTTCATTTAGACGTTACGTAGTTTTAATTCAAGTTTTATAAAACATAAAAACAAAAACATCATTTTAAAAATAGTGATAGCGTTTATTTAATATTTTTATCTTTTAAATTTCCTTTAATTTGCATTTAAGCCTCTGTAATTTGTTGGCTTTTACGTAGTTATAATCACAAATCCTTTTTCCGTTCAAATTTCTCGATCACTATCGTTTGGTGATTTATTGCATAGCTCATTGGGACATAACGACCGGGAAACACTATACTCTCGTTGATCTTCATTGCATTTGTGCTTAAGCTGTTTTAAGTTACTTACGGTTGGCCATTCACAAGTGGTCACTTGCGTGAGAAAACTTGGCGGTTTGCATGATTAAATTTTAGGCGCATTCTTGAGTTGTCTTGATTATCTTCCGTTTAGCAGATTAGTTGTTTGAATACTCACTCTTTGTTCATATCATCCATCTATCTATATATATATCCATATTTTCTTATAAAAAATCCAAAAAAAAACCCAAAAACATCCAAAAACGTATAAAACACAAAAATATTTTCCTTTTGTTTCTATATATGTATCAAAAATAAAAATACAAAAAGATTTGTCGTTTTCTTTAATAAATAACAACATAAAAGATTACCACCATAAACCAAGGCGGTGTACTACCTAGCTGGGGTGCGACCATAATAAGTTCCGAACTAAAGATTTAAAACTTGCCTTTGTGTCCTTGTGATTGGTGTACCTTTTCAAAGAAACCATTCATCTTGTGATTATTGGTTAAGTTCTTTGTTGTTTTGCCTCGATTTTGTTTTAATTGATTTTGTTGGTATATCTACTTGTCGAACCGGAAAACCCATAAAGATTCTTCTCACCCCATTTTTATAAACGTCTTCATAATTCCCATTTCTCTCCTTAACTCGAGATTCCTTAGAGTTAACTCTAGTGTATCTTTTCGCTCTTCTAGATCTGTGAGCCCATTTCGTGAGCTTGTCAAGATTCCAAGAAGGCGTGTCCGTAGACTTCTGCTCCTTCATCGGATCGAGATCCGGATTGCTCACACTACTTCCGTTATCATGGCGGAAGAACGCCTATGTGTGAGCTTCTCCAGCACCCATCGGCGGGTATGGAGATGCTATTGTTGTACCGACCATTGTGGTGAAAATTTTGAACTCAAAGCGGGTTACTAAATCTTGTAACCTTAAATCAATTCTATGGTTTTGGCGGGATGATCCTCATGCTCATATTCGATAATTTAACAAGATTGCATCTATCAAATACAAGAATGTCCCAAATCGCTTCTATCCATTTTCTCCTTCCTTGAAAAAAACTATTGAGACGAAGTCTGAAGAAAAAATGAAATCATCAAGTTCACTCAAAAGTTTGATGAACCTTTGAGTGAATCGTGGGATCGTTTCAAGGAATTGCTTCGCAAATGTCCTCACCACGGTTTCTCCGAGTTGATGCAACTCGATACTTTCTACAATGGAGTGAGTCAATCGATCAAGATTCTCTCAATTCCTCCGCGGAGGAAATTTCTTGAGCAAAGCTGTCAAAGAAGCTTTAGCGATCATTGAAAACAAGTCTAAAGTCCGCCTTTGCACGAAGCAAGCGGTTGTTTCCCAAGTCGGTGTTGGTCCTTCTTCTTCATCGCTCGTGAGTCAATCTAGCACCGATGCTAAGATTGACAAACTCATGAAGCCATTCAAGCTTTGGTTCTCTTCAACCAAAAGAAAGTCTCTTTTCCACAAACTTCACCTCCTGCTGAAGTTAAGAAAGTGGAAGTCTGTGTTACTTGTGGTGGCCCCATGCTTATTATAATTGTATGGCCACCGATGGTAACCCTTTGAAGCTAATCTTGTGGCGGGATTTCTAATCAAGGAGGCAACCAATATCGTGCTCCTATAGACCGAACCACCGCCCTAACCTAACCTCCGGTTTCAACCAAAACCGTAATCAAAATCGAATAGACCAAACCAAGGTTTTCAAAACCAAGGTAATTTCGGTCAAACAACGGTTTTCAAAATCAAAATCAAAATTTCCAACATCAAGGAAATTTCAATAGAAACCAGTCGTGGAAATTTCAACCTGTGGTATTTTCATGCCAATAATCAAGGAAATTTTCGAGAATCAAGGCCCTAATCCTAACAATAGAGGCCAAAATTTTCTGTGCAAACTCAAGCCATTGTTCCAACTGGACCATCATCGATGAGTTGTTGAAACAATTCATGAAATCAAGAGGAAATGAACAGGTTGTTGGTTAGCGATTTCGACATTAAGAAGTCTTTAAATGATCGACCCTCGGGCTCGGTACTCTACCTAGCAACACGATCGCTATTCCGAGGGGCGATGCAAAGCGATCACAACTAGAAGTGGTGCTTCATATGATGGACCCGCTATTCCTACTACCTCTTCTTCTTCTCCCGAAGGTAGTGGAAAGCGAACCCGAGGCGACAAAGGACAAGGAACTTCCTACTAATAACGGAAGTACCGGCAATGTCCATCCTCAAGTTGTTCGAAACCAAATACCAAACACAGGTTGTTTTGAACCTCCGGTTGGTAACCCTAAATCAAAACTTCTATTCCTTACCCTCACGTTTACATGAGCAAAAGCTCCATGAGAAAGCTAGTCATCAAATGGAAAAATTCTTTCAAATTTTCCAAGAACTTCACTTTGACAAAAGCTTTGCGGATGCTATCATGTTGATGCCCAAGTTTGCATCTACTCTAAAACACATGTTGAGCAACAAGGAAAAGTCGTTTGAAATGGCTAAGACTCCTTTGAGCGAGAATTGCTCGGCGGTCTTGTTAAAAAGCTTCCAGAAGCTAGGAGATCCCGGAAAATTTCTTCTTCCTTGTGTTTTCTTGGGATGATTGAATGCTTTGCCCTTGCCGATCTTGGTGCAAGCATCAATCGATGCCTTATTCGATGTGGAAGAAGCTTTCTCTTCCGAACTTATTCCTACCGCATGACTCTTGAGCTTGCGGATCGTTCTATATCTCGTCCTCTTGGCATAGCCGAGGATGTATTCGTGAAAGTAGGAAAGTTCCATTTTCCGGTGATTTTGTGGTTGTTGATTTCGATGCCGATCATCGGGTTCCTCTCATTGTTGGACGAGGATTCACGAGAGCGGGCGTGCTCTTATTGATGTATTTGAGCAAGAAATCACTTTACGTGTGGGTAATGAAGTCATTACCTTTAACCTCGATCAAACTTGAGGTACTCCTCAAATTATGATCTTGAATCGGTTAATCGAGTCGATTTAATTGATATTGCTTCGCAGAGGAGTACTCTCAAGAGTTTCTTGGTTATCTTCATAATTACGTGGGTGGGATTCCACCACATCTTCTCAACCAATCATTGCCGACTCTTCCCTCTCTCGCTCCGTTTGAGGGAGGTGACTTCCTACGGAAGAGATCGATGAATTTCTTGCTCTCGATGAATCAATTCCGCTGGAATTGATGGTGTTTATGATTCGGAGGAGATATTCTTTATCTTGAGCAATTGCTTAATGAAGATCCATTACCTTCACTCCTCCGAAAGAAATCACGATTGAGGAAATCAAATCAAGACAAACTTCTCTTGAAGAATTTCCGAGGTTGAACTTAAGGACCTACCTCCTCATCTCGAGTATGCATTTTTGGAGGGTGATGATAAATTACCCGTCATAATTGCTAAAGATTTAACTAAGGAGGAGAAATTGCTCTCATAAAGGTCTTGAAGTCACACAAGCAAGCAATTGCTTGAAACTCTCCGACATTAAGGGTATCAACCACGAGTTTTGTACTCACAAAATATTAATGGAGGATGACTTCAAACCAATGATCCAACATCGAGAGAAGGGTGAATCCTAAGATTCACGAGGTTATCAAACAAGAGGTTCTCAAACTTCTTGATGCGGTTTGATTTACCCGATCTCGATAGTCCTTGGGTTAGCCCAATTCATTGCGTTCCAAAAAGGGTGGCATAACTGTTGTCACGAATGAAGAAAGCGAGTTAATTCCAACTCGATTGGTTACGGGATGGCGTGTGTGCATTGACTATCGCAAGTTAAACGATGCCACCGTAAAGACCATTTTCCTCTACCCTTCATGGACCGGATGCTTGAGAGATTAGCGAGGAGCGGATACTATTGTTTCCTTGATGGTTTCTCGGGTTACTTTCAGATCCCCATTGATCCATTGGATCAAGAAAACCACATTCACCGCCCATACGGGACGTTTGCCTATAGGCGTATGCCTTTTGGCTTATGTAATGCTCGCACGTTCCAAAGATGTATGATGGCAATTTTCCACGACATGATCGGAAACAATGGAGGTGTTTATGGATGACTTCTCGGTCATTGGGGACTCATTTCATACATGTCTCTCCCATTTAGACAAAATGTTAAAGCGGTGTGAAGACACCAATCTATGTCTAAAGCGGGAGAAGAGTCACTTTATGGTCAAAGAAGGCATAGTCCTTGGCCATAAGATTTCCAAAAGCAGGATTGAGGTAGATAGAGCAAAAGTTGATGTTATTGCTAAATTACCTCATCCTACTACCGTCAAAGGTATTAGGAGTTTTCTAGGTCATGCCGGGTTTTATCGTAGATTCATTCAAGATTTCTCTAAAATCGCTCGACCTATGACCCATCTTCTCGAAAAGATGCTCCTTTTATCTTTTCTCCCGAGTGCATCAAGCTTTTGAAACACTAAAGAAAAAGCTACGGAAGCACCCATTCTAGTTGCCCCGTGGGATTTACCCTTTGAGCTCATGTGCGATGCAAGTGATTTTGCTATCGGTGCGGTCTTTGGGCAACGAAAACCAAGCATTTTCACCTATCCACTACGCAAGCAAAACTATGATCAAGCTCAAACCCATTACACCACTACGGAAAAAGAATTATTAGTTGTGGTGTATGCGTTTGAAAAGTTTGACCATACCTTATCTTGACCAAATGCGTGGTGTATACGGATCACTCGGCTCTCAAATATCTCTTTGCAAAACAAGATGCAAAGCCGAGATTGCTCCGTTGGATTCTCCTCCTACAAGAATTTGATATCACTATACGTGATAAAAAGGAGCCGAGAACACAGGGTGCGATCATCTGTCCGATTAGAAAACCCTCACCAAGATGTGTTCGAGAAAAGGAAATAAGCGAAACATTTCCTCTCGAAACACTCAATATGGTTTCTTTTCGTGGAGACTCTTCTACCCCATGGTTTCTCGACTTTGCAAATTACCATGCGGGTAACTTTGTGGTGAAAGGGATGTCGTCCCAACGGAAAAATAAATTCTTTAAAGATGTGAAACATTATTTCGGGACGACCCTACTTGTTCAAAATTTGCGCGGATCAAGTCATCGAGCGATGTGTATATGGTCGAAGCTATTGACATTCTCAAAGCTTGCCATTACGGACCTCTTGGGGACATCATAGCCCCAACTACACCGCCAAGAAGGTGTTTGATTCCGGATTCTATTGGCCCACGATTTATAAGGATGCCCATGAATTTGTCAAAACACATGACGCTTGTCAGCGTCACGGAAATATCTCACAAAGGAATGAAATGCGCAAAGCGCCATTCAAGTGTGTGAGATTTTTGACATATGGGGCATTGACTTTATGGGGCCATTTCCTTCTTCCGTGGTAACAAATACATACTCGTGGCCGTTGACTACTTGTCAAAATGGGTTGAAGCTAAGGCTTTGCCCACCAACGATGCCCGAGTTGTTGTGAAATTCTTGAAATCTCTCTTTGCTAGGTTTGGAACTCCACGAGCCATAATCGGTGATCGTAGTACGCATTTTTGCAATGACCGGTTTGAAAGAGTCATGCAAAAGTATGGTGTAACTCACCGTCTATCTATGCGTACCACCCCAAACAAGTGGGCAAGTGGAAGTTTCTAACCGGGGATTAAAGAATTCTTGAGAGGACGGTTGGCGAAAAACGTGCCTCTTGGTCGGATAAGCTAGATGGACGCTCACGGGCCTTCCGTGCGACTTATAAAACACCCATCGGTGCACTCCATACAAGCTGGTGTACGGAAGGCATGTCATCTACCGGTTGAGCTCGAGCACAAGGCATCTTGGGCCTTGAAGCATGCTAATTTCGATATTCAGACGGTGGTGATCACCGGAAAGTTCAAATGAATGAATTAAATGAACTCCGTGATCAAGCTTACGAGAACTCTTTGATCTACAAACAAAAGACAAAGAAGATTCATGACTCAAAATCAAGAACCGCGTTTTCAACGTCGGTGATCGAGTCCTTCTTTTCAATTCAAGATTGAAGATTTTCTCGGGAAAATTAAAATCCATTGGTGCGGACCATTTACCATTGCTAAGGTTTATCCTTATGGTACCATTGAGTTATCTCAACCCGATGGTCCAAACTTTAAAGTGAATGGTCATCGGTTGAAGCATTACTTTGGAGAGGACATTCCCCGTGGTTGTCCGGACTTACAAACTTTCCCATGAACCAATGAATGCGGGGATCGAGTCAAGCTAGCGACTCGGTAATCAAAAACGATAGCATGCCATATGGGTTTTCACCCATATTTCGACTTCTTTCCATCTTTCTACCACCCTAGTGTGGGGGTTGCCCACATGTTGTGTATATATAAGTTAAAAAAAAAAAAAAAAAAAAAAAAATCTTCTTTCTAAATAATGGCGTAGTATTTCCCTTTTACGTTCTCGGTTTCGGCATAACCACGGTACTTTGAATATTGAGGAAATATTCATTTCTAAGTGTGGGGAAATTCTCACGAATTTTATCATGTAATTATACCGCCTAATTCCCGTTTTGGCCAAATTTTTTTGGAGTAAGTGTTTACATCGACTCATCTTATGGTTATCGATCCGCCTTGTCTAATAAACAAAAGGATTGGCTAATCCAGAGCAAACGGCTCTTGGTAAAGATATCTCAAATCCGTTGACGGCTTGCAATTTGCCCAAAATTGTATGGTATTCACTCACCATATCTTTAATTAGTGAAGAGTTGGCTAGCCCGCAAGTTTATGGCTTGTGGTAAAGGCGATGGAAAAACCATAATTGGTAATCACTCACCAAAGATAATATTGATAATTTATCTAAGAGTTGGCTAGTCCGAGCAAGCGGCACGGTAAAGACAAATCAAATCCGTTGGAAGTCGGTGGTTTGCTCAAAATCACATGGTTATCGGTGTACCATGGTTCTTACTTGAACTGAAACATTTGGCTACTCCGAGTAATGGCTTTTGGTAAAGAGATTCAAATCCATTAAGTTTTTCTCAAAAGATTGCTAGGGACTAGCAATAGTTTAGTGTGGGGATTGATGAGTGTGTAAATACTCATCATTTTGGTTCAATCTGAGCGCAAAACGTTTAAAATGCTCGAAATGCATCAAAATATCGAAAATATTCCAAAATTGCATTTTATATGTTTCGGATGCAAAATGTTCAAAATCGGATGAAAATGAGCTAAGTTTGCATAATTGGCGGTTTCAGTCCCCAAGTTTCAAAAGTTGTCGAAATAGTCCCCGAGCACATAATTTCAAAGAAAAATCACCAAAGGTCCTTTTAAAATCATAAGTTGTCAAAATTAGTCCTTTGGTGAAAAATATCAAAAGTTTTGATAAATTACAAAATTAGTCCTTCAAGTTTGAAATTTGGCAAAAATGGCCCTTGGAAAATTGGAAAATGTCAAGTTTGGTCCTTGTACTATGGAAACTTGTCAATTGTGGTCCCTTGAAGCAACTTTGCAAATTGGCAGCATTGGTCCTTGCATTTTCATAAAATTACAAAAGAGGTCCTTGATATTTAAAACCCTTTAAACCACCTTGGACCCTTGTCAAACCAAATGGACCCTGCCAACCCTTTTGGACCCCCTGTCATTAACCAATTTGACCCCCCATCATATATTAGCCCACCTGGTCAAACTTCAGTCAAACCAGTCATACCCGCCATCTCCTTTCCCCCATTTCCCTCCCCCTGTCTGCAAACCACTCCAACCATTCCAACCACCTAGCTCACTATCACCTCACCTTATTCCCCCCACCTCCACCAAACTCCAAAAGCAATTAATGCTTCCCATCCACCACCATCTCAACCCCACCTGTTAAAATCCCATTTTGGCGCCAAAATTCAATCAATGGCCAAGATGAGTTTAAGTGATCCAATGGTGAGGAAAAGGTGGGAATCTATCGAGAAGTGAGAGAAAGAGTTTGGATATAAAAGGAAGCAAGAGAAGAAGAAAGAGTGGTCTAGTAGTTTTAAATTTTTATTAATGTCGTTTTTATATAAAGTTTTAGTTAAGTTAAAAACACCGTAATCTTTTGTTGTAATGTACTCATTATAAGTTATTGAATCATTATAAATCATTTTCAAGTGTTAATTCAAGTTGCACTATCAATTTATGTTGTTGAGTTAAGCTGTTGAAATTTTCCAATTCAAAGTCTTATACACAAGCTCTTCTTAGCTTATTTATAAGCTCAAACAGCTTATAAGAGCTTATTATAGCTTCTTATAAGCTTAAATTCAAGTTTCTAGCTAGTTTGGATATTGGTCAAAGAAAGTCAAACAGGGCTCTTTTGGACTTGTAAATGGATAATGGGTGATGCGACCGGATTTGGGTTGATTACGAGTTAATGGGTTGATCAAAATAGGTTAGAGGTTCATGGGTTCATTGTTTCAAGCCATAGTGGCTATGGACTATTTGTAAGTCATTTTAAAGTTTCATATGCATAATCTGTCTTAGTAGTTATAATAAGCTCAAATCATTTATTAGGTCATTTAAGTTATATAAACTCGGTTTAATCGATTAGGTTGGCTAGTTAAGCGCTTAGTTCATTTTAAATTGCAAACAGTAGTTAAAGGTGTGTTTGGATTGAATACTTAAAGCTGTATTAGATGTTGGTTCAGAGTGGATACTTGTTGCTTTAGGTTTGTTTAGTTCATATTTACTCATATATGTCTTAAACTTGTGCTGCAAACCATAAAAGTCAAGCTCACTCAAATCTGTCTTAATGACAAATCTGTTGTGATTTTGAAAACCAATCTCTTGTTTTGTGTTTAAAATCTTAGAGATAGATTGCATTAGTTCCATTTCATCATATAACATCAAAATCAGTCCAAAATTGAGCACAAAACTCATAAAAGTCAATCGATCAAATCTTCTTCAAAAGTAAAAAACCGAAAAAGCTATTTTGAGCCAACTAAAAGGATTTTTCATGGATTTATTTTGGGTCAAATTCAATGAAACTTGGTGTTTTAAAACTTCTGTTGGTCTAGTTTGTTATTACCATTTTGAAGAATTTTGTGAATTTTTACAAGCTCCAAAAGCGCTTAAACAAATGGGTTCATATCCACATGCATAACTCGCTTAACTGCGAGTTTTCTCGATTCTTGTAGACCTTGCACATAGCTTATCCTAGCTCATCTAGGTCTGGTCTTTGGATTATAATAGCTAGACCAGGTCCTCTTTAGGTTCCCACTTTGGTTTTCCATTTCTAGCTTATTAGGTGTGCTTATTTTTAAGCTTAAAGTAGACCCTCACATCTGTTTTTAAGCAAAAGCTCATTTCATCAAATCTTAGCAAAGTGCAATCCAGAGGTTAAAAGCAGTTGATACTTGTTGCATTTTAGTTCTTTTAGCTTATTTAAGCTTCGTGATCGATGGGTGGTGTTAGGTTTTCATTTGCTTATTTGAAGTGCTTATTTCATAAGCACTTTACATAGATTACATATTCTTGTACACAACCCTGTTTTTATATTTTCCTAGATTCATAATATTATTTTAAGCTTATCTTGAATTTTTCAGATTTTTATAGGTCAGTTTGGTATTTTTCTTGATTTTAATTAGTTTTTAAGCCTTTTAATTAGCTTTAAATACAATTAATTAAGAAAAGTTTCAAAAAATAATTTTCATTTTCTTAAGTTAAGATAAATATAAAAGACAAAAAATATTTTTCTAGATTTTTCTTAGTTAAATTTGTATTTTAAATAATTTAATTAGTTTTTAATAGTTTTTAATTCCTAGAAAATCCAAAAATAATCAAGAAAAATACCAAATTAGTTTTGAAAATTCTCTTTTGTTATTTTAGATTTTTCCAAGTCATAATTTTATTTTTCTAGCTTTATTTCCTATTTTCTTGTATTTTAGGTTAATATTTAATAGTTAAAATTAGTTTTTAATTAATAATAATTAATTAAATAGTTATAAAAATAATTTTCTTTTTCTATAAATTTTCTTTTATCATTAGGTTTGTAAAATATCATTTTCATATTTTTAGGATTAATATTGTGTAAGTTTCTCATTTTCATTTAGACGTTACGTAGTTTTTAATTCAAGTTTTATAAAAACATAAAACAAAAACATCATTTTAAAAATAGTGATAGCGTTTATTTAATATTTTTATCTTTTAAATTTCCTTTAATTTGCATTTAAGCCTCTGTAATTTGTTGGCTTTTTACGTAGTTATAATCATCAAATCCCTTTTTCCGTTCAAATTTCTCGATCACTATACGTTTGGTGATCCATTGCATAGCTCATTTGGGACATAACGACCGGGAAACACTATACTCCCGATCTTCATTGCATTTGTGCTTAAGTTGTTTTAAGTTTCTTCTGATTGGCCATTCACAAGTGGTCACTTGCGTGAGAAAACTTGACGGTTTTCTTTTCAAATTATTATTAAGCACTTCTTGTTTTTATAATTTTCTTAGCTTTCATTACCTTAAGATATTTTTAGAAAAGTTTCATAATTTTCTCTGTTTGTTTAGTATTTATTATAATTTTAAATAGTTAAAAGTATTAAATAATTAGTAATAAATAATTAAAAAGCATAAAAATATCTTTTCAGTTCTAAAATTAGTTTTATCATATTTTAGATTTTTCTAAGTTAAAATTTTATTTTTCGAGGTTAATTTTATATTTTCTAGTATTTAAGTGTATTTTAAATAGTAATTAATTAGTAATAAATAGATAAAAAGTGTAAAAATATATTTTCAATTTTAAAATAAGTTTTATAATATTTTAGATTTTTCTAAATCATAATTTCATTTTTCTAGTTTTATTTTGTATTTTCTTATATTTTAGAGTATTATTAAATAGTTAGAAATAGTTTTTAATTAATAATAATTAAATAAATAGTTGTAAAAATAATTTTCTTTTTCTAATAATTTTCTTTTATTTTTAGGATTCCAAAAATGTCATTTTCATATTTGTAGGTCTTTTATTTTTTAGATCTCACGTTTTATTTTGTACGTTTACGTAGTTTTATAAACGTACGTATTTACGTTTGTCTTATCCGATTGTTGTGCTTTCCAATTCGTATCCAATTCTATTCCAATCATTCAAGAGTGTAGTTATCAATCCAAACTCTTCGATCACTATCCTTAGTGATCATTCTATCATCTGAAAAGTTTTAAAACACCATTGAGTCTCCGTGGGACTTAACGACCCGGGAATCCACTATATTCTCCAGATCTTCATTGCATTGGTTTCTGAGCAGTTTTAAGTTTATTACGGTTAGCCATTCACAAGTGGTTAGCTTGTGTGATTAAACTTGACGGTTCGGGATCAATCAAATTTTGGCGCCGCTGCCGGGGAGGCTTTAGCGTGTTTTTAGACATTCTCAGACTCGTACTTGCACATATACCCACTTTTGTAAACAGTTTTTTGTAAAGTTATCATAAATCAAAAAAGTTCATTAACACTTTTCCTAAAGTGTTAACAACACCAAACAAAATATAAAACAACAAAACAATCGTAACGTTTTCTAGCTTGTGTTTCTTTTAAGGTGATTCTTAAAGAGATACGATTTGGTTAAACGAGACGATACCAAAAATATTGTCCAAAAGTTTTAAACCCTTGCACAAATCTATACCTACGTCTTTTCAGTGGTACTTAAATACATAAAAATCAACCACCGCAAATCAAGGCAGTACACCTACTAACTGGGTGTGACCATAATAAGTTCTCGAACAATGATTTAAAACTTGCCTTTGTGTCCTTGTGATTTGGTGTATCTTTTCAAAAAGCCATTTCATTTGTGATTATTGGTTTAAGTTCACTTGTCGCTTTGCCTCGCATTTGTTTTGAAAACTGATTTTTATACTTAGTGCATGCGCACTCGCTCTTCCGCTCTACAAGTCCACTTTCCGAGCTTGCAAATATTCCTCGTGAGCGAGAGGACGCTCGCTCCTTCACCGTGATCGAGGAACGCCTACCACCACCACCCCCGTCAGAATGGCGTAAGATAAGATATGAATGAGCTTCTCCAAGCACCCATCGAGGGTTACGGAGATGCCATTGTTGTCCCGACCATCGTGGGCGATACTTTTGAGCTCAAAACCGGGTTACTTAATCTTGTAACCCAAAGCCAATTTTATGGTTTTGAGCGGACGACCCTCATGCACATATTCGATGGTTTAACAAGATTGCATCTACCATCAAATACAATAATGTCCCACACGAAGCCATTAAGCTTCGTTTCCCATTTTATCTGTAGGACAAGCCCGGAATTGGCTTGAGAAACAACCCCTCGTTCCATTGAGACATGGGAAGATCTAGTCACTAAGTTTGTTAACGATTTCTATCCTCCATCCCGAACTACAAGTCTTAAGAATGAGATAATGAAATTTTCTCAAAGATTTGATGAATCATTCGGGAGGCATGGGATCGTTATAAAGAGTTGCTCCACAAGTGTCCGCATCATGGTTTTACCGAGTTAATGCAAATGGATACTTTCTACAATGGTCGAACCGCACTAATCAAGACTCTTTGAATGCCTCCGCGGAGGTAATTTCTGAGCAAGACCACAAAAGAAGCCTTGCAAATCATTGAAAACAAGTCCCGTGTCCGCCTTTCCGAGCAAAGACATATCGCCTCCGCCTAATGTGGACCTTCTACTTCATCTCCCGTGAGTACATCTAGCACCGATGCTAAGATTGACAAACTCACGGATATTGTTCGAGCTTTGGTTCTTGCTAACCAAAGAAAGTCACTTTCACACGACACCATCACATGGTGAAGTGAAGAAAGTTGAAGTTTGTGTTACTTGTGGTGGCCCTCATGCATACTACAATCAGATCGCCACCGATGGTAGTCCATTTGAAGCCAATGCTCTAGCCGGTACTTCACATCGTGGAGGTAATCAATACCGTCCTCAAAATGAACCACACTACGTGCTAACACTAATCGTGCACCACCCGGTTTTAACCGAATCCTAACCGAATCGAACCAACCTAGAATGAACCAAGGTTATCAAAACCAAGGTAATTTCTATCCGGACCAAATCAAGGTTTCCAACATCAAGGAAACTTTAATCAAAACAATTTCAATCGAGGGAATCAATTTCATGGGAATATGAATCCTAATCAAGGAAATTTTCAAAATCAAGGCCCTAATCCAAACATTAGAGGCGTAATTTTCCTAATCAAACTCAAGCCATTGTTCCAACTGGACCATCATCGATGAGCTATTGAACCAATTCATGAAATCCCAAGATGAAATGAGCAGGTTGTTGGTCACGGATCACGATCTAAAGAAGTCTTTAAATGATCAACCCTCGGGCTCGTGAAAACTTCCGAGCAACACGATCGCTAACCCGAGGGCGACGCAAAGGCGATCACAACCGAAGTGGTGTTTCATATGATGGACCCGCTATTCCTACTACCTCTTCTTCTCTCCCGAAGGTAGTGGAAAGTGAACCGAGGCAACAAAGGACAAGGAACTTCCTATTAATAACGGAGGTACCAACGATGTCCATCCTCAAGTTGTCCCGAAACCCAAATCCAATCCAGAGTTGTTTTGAACCTCCTATAGCTCTGCTGAAAACCCCAAATCCAAATCTTCTATTCCTTACCCATCACGCTTGAATGAGCAAAGCTCTGAAAAAGCTAGTCATCAAATGGATAAATTTTTCAAAATTTCCAAGAACTACATTTTGACATAAGCTTTATGGATGCTATCATGCTTGTTGGAATCACTCCTAAACAAGATTTCAAGTATTTATATTTCATATGTAATAGGTACCTATATTATGGCCTTTATGTTTGTTTAAGGTCAAGCTTTTGTAGAAGGCCCATAAGCTTAGGCCCAAGCCCACATAAGAAAGGATGGGAACTAGGAGTGTTGCCTAGCTTCCTCCTATAAATACTCTTGTAAACCCTCATTTGAGGGTTGGTTGTTCAAGTTATTCTCTTTCACATTCACCCACGCATAATCGCCTCTTATTATTGTTGTGTGTGTGTTAGATCTTGTTCAATCGCCTTATCTCTTTCTATATAACTTGTGTTTGTAAAACTAGTGACCTAACAAATGGTATCAATCGCCTAATAGTTGGGTGAATCGTTATTGCTTTTGAAGTGGTTTTGGTCCTACGCGTAAGGCTAACGAGTGATACTTTGGTTCACTTAAAACTTGTTTTTACACTTTTAATCCAAGATTCTTGTACTTTCAATGTTTTGAGGTGTTAAAATACTTGTTTTGGCAAAAGTTTCAAACTTTACGCGTGGATCTACGCTTTTAAGCTTGTTTTTGTTCGTGGGTGTCGTTTCACGCAGAACCCGCTTAGCGCTTTGGTACATCAAGTTTCACATTTTGTGTTCTTTTGGTAATATTGAAGCTATTCCATAACAAAATCTGGTTTAGAAACACATTTGGGCAAAATCAAAGTTACGAGTAATCCCACGCGTATCAAAACCCTAAAATTACGCGTAAGATTTTCCTTGGTTTGATCTTCATTTTCTGGTTTATTCCGTGTTTTCTTACTTGGATAAGTCCGAAAATACGTCGACTTTGGATATCTTTTGCCACCGTGAAGTGTAAAGATCATTTGGGCAAAACCCTAAACTTACGCATAAGATAAGCCACGCGTAGAAATCCCACGCATAAGATTCACTTTACGCCAAACTTAGGGTCTACGATAAGGTAATACTACGCCTAAATTTCTACGCCTAACTTTTGTCTACGATAACTTTAGTGTTTTTATCTTACTTACAGAAGCTAAATCCCACGCCAGAACTTCTTATTGTTACGCGTATCTTTTGGTGTTTTACGCATAAGTACTACCGGTTTCTTGTCTTTCTACGCCTAAGGACACTTCATCAACAAAGGTTCATTCAACTACAAAGATCCATTTTACTACACAAGTTCATCAACATGTCTCAACCACCATACTCTAACTATTTCCTCACACTTATAATCATCAACAACATCAACAATTAACTCCACAACATCAACAATGGAATCAACAACAAGCTATTTATCAACAACAATTTAATCAACAACATACTCCACAACTTGGTGCAATTCCACCACCACAAATGGTTCAAACACCACCAAGCCTTCAAGTTCAACCCTACACAACCGATTTCAATCAACATCCATCACGGACCACTATGAAGGAACCCACTTGGTTTGCAAAGATGTGAAGCTTTAAGCGACCAACAATCAATTCATGAAGTTGGATCACTTGATAGACCTCCAATGCTCACCCAGAAACTACGATCAATGGGTGATAAGGTTCTTTAGGTTTTGTGATCTAAAGAAGCCACATGGAAAGTTCTTAAAGAAGATTATCTTGAAGGTCCATTTGAGATGCCTATCGTCATTGTACCCGGAGATCCAATCATTGCTCCACCAAGAGATGAACAAACCAACATTGCTATCACATGTATTTAAATCCTACGTAACTTCTACACTATGAAGTCGATGAACTTGCAATGGAATACATCCTCTTAGGATTACCAAACCCATTCTTCGTAGTGTTGATGCTCAAAAGACCGCACAAAAATGTGGGATCATATTCATCTTCTTATGGAAGGATCAGACTCAATCGGGAGGATTTGAATCCAAAATTTACTTGGCTTATGAACACTTCATGATTGAACCCGAGAGACACTAGAGTCCTATCATCATCAATTTTCGACATCATCAATGACTTGGATAAACACAACATCATCATGCCAAGAATTGCGTGAATACTAAGTTCCCGAGTAGTCTTGGTCCCGAATGGGAGAAGTATGTCATCTTTCTCCGCTGCGAAGAATATGCATCATTCTACTTATGGATTGTTGTACGATTACTTGAAGCCTCATGAAAAGGAAGTTGATCGGAAAGGATTCTCCGTGCTCAAATTGCTAAACAACACATCCGGATAATCAAAACTTGCCTTGTATGCTCAACAAAATTATCCTCTCAACCAAAGAACTCAACCAACTGCTTCAAACACACCTTCACAAAGAACAACCTCAACAAAATCAATTGGTTCCATACAGAACAATGCTCAAGCATATGTCAATGAAGCTACCGAGAAATCGATCCATTGAAGCATTGAAACAAGGATTTGTGATGATTGCTAATGCTTTTGGTCGTTACACCAACAAATCCAACAATCGATTCGCTCCTCATCTAACACACGGACTCAAGTTGTTGTGAACAATGGACGTGTTGAAGTTCGTAATCGTGATTATGGTCGCGGATGGGCGGTGGTCAAGGGTTTAATGTTGCAAGGTGAATAACAATGAGCTCAGTGGTGGAACAGGAAATGCTCGAATCGGTTAAATGGTCTTAGATGCTACAACCGCAATGAGAAGGACACTGCTAATGCATGCCCAAAGCCAAGGACTAGGGGCGGTGCTTATTTCAAAGAGGCTTTACTTTTGGCTCTTAAGGATGAAGTCGGTGGATCTCTCACGCATAAAGAATGAGCTTTATGGCGTATGCACTCGGATGATGATATGGAGGACTTGCAGCCAATGCAACGTTATGTTGATGGCTAATATGCAAGAGTTACACATGAGTGAAACAGCCCAGTGTATGACACCGATGGCTTGTCTCGTGCACCGAACAAACCATTATCATATCGAACTAATATCTCCATCAATATCAATCCGCACGGCTCGAATGTTCAAAATGAGTCATCTACATCTCATTTCGACGATTTCAAATAAACCCCGTAGTTACATTTGACAATCCGGATGACCTTATGGTTTCCTTGATAATCAAATTGACTCCGTGGTTATACTTGAGGATCTACATAATGATCATCTTGTGACTCACGCTGAACACGATGAACCTTGCCTCATCCGATCTTGTTCATTATTTAAAGACCAACAATCCAAAATTGCTTGAATGTGTTGCATTAAATCGTCCTTAAAAGTAAAATGCACTTCGTTAACCAAGGATTTTGAATGCTTACAAATGCAACTCAACTTTTTAAAACTTAAGAAAATCAGTGAAAAGGTTTTGAAGTCGCTTTGCAAAATCTCATCAAAACGAAAAGTATTTAGAGACAGATCGTGATCTAGCGCCTCAAGAATGCTTTGTTGTCTCGAATTAGAACAATCGAAACATGAACATAAAAGCAAATTAACGCTCTCTCCTTGGAAAATCAAAAACTAAAATGAGTTGTTAAATTGTCAAAAGCAGCTTCTCCGATACAAAAAGCATTCAACGAATCGGGTAGATGACCTTCTTGAAGAAATTTCGACTTGCAAAACAAACTTAAAGAGTTTAAAGCATTGTTTACAAACATGGTGAATCAAGAATAACTATTGAAAAGTTTACCTTAAAACCCAATCCAAAAGGATATGGAAAAATCTAGCGATTACAAACCAAAGCTTTCACTAAAAACATTCAAACCAACTCCCAAGTTTCCAAAGGTAATACAAAATTGATAATCCCGCATGAGTGTTGTTGAATATCATCGCCAAGAGGAATTAGATGCGTAAGACGCGAGTCGATCAAAATTAAAAACGTTGTTTACAACAAACCTTTAATTATAAAACGCGGTCACTTTCGTCACACCAACGGATTCTTCTAACACACCAAGGGTTATCATCAAAACACCGAGTCTTCTAATGTTAATCCCAAAATGAATTTGCACAAACTTATGGTCCTTTACCTTCCATTAGTGAAGTAAACTCAAACCCGAAAATCGAAAAATTCTTCGATATTTTGACATTTTCATGGTCGACCTCAAAATTTTACAACATGAGATAGAATATCGCCCGAAATCAAAGTTGAACATTTTCAATCGCCTCGCGCGAGAACAAAGAGACATTTTTGGAAAAATCTTTACCTAATGTTAAAAACTTGAAAAGTTGTGCAATTGCTCGGGAAAAGGATTTTCATAAGGAACTTGGGTAATGAAAACGCCGAGAAAATGTAAACATCTATTTCTAACACTAAACGCAAAAAGAAAATGTTGAGAAAAGATGTTGATCGACTCTTGGAAGATGTTATCTGGCCGATATCCATAATGTTGTGTTACTTCATGCGCTGCCATTTGCATCCGATTACATCTCTCGCCGATATTGTTAAAAATGTTGTAATCATGGAGAACACCGATAATGTGCATCGATCGAGTCTTTAAAAGTCGAAAATAAACGATTACTCAATGAAATTTACAATGCAAAACGTCGTCTTCATTGGTGTGAAAACGATATTCACAATCATCAACTTAGTTTTCAAAAGAAAATCGCCATTGAGTGCAAAATCTTCGATCCTAAAATTGAGCAACTGGATGATCAAACGTGTCTTTGAAAAGTCAAATCTCAAAATATGAACAAGAACTTTTAAAAGTTAAACAGAATATGGTGTCATATTTGATTTACTCAAAAGACTCGACTTGAAGCATCAAACGAACTTGATCACTATCTTGATCACACTAGAGATGTCATGAATTTTGGCGGAAATATTCGCTCTAAAAATCAAGATCCGATTCACACTATCTCTAAGTTACGGAAATGTTAGGAAAGTATGAACAACTTCCGCCATCGTGATTAAGAGATTAGCACCAACACACTTAGTAATCGTGAACCTAGAATTCCCAACGCCAAATCACAAGTTGCTAATGTGTTTCATCGAAACAGAATAGTTGCATCTTTTCCAAACGTCCGAACTTCACACCTAGGAGCACTCAATCAAGAATAGGAAGTTGCGACCTAAGAAAAGATCAATAAGGAATGCAAAAGTAGAAGAACACCCTAGGACTCGAATAAAACTCATGTTACTTCCACTATAGATGTCAAGGTCTGCAAATGTAATACAAATAGTGATGTAACGAATGCTAAACCGTTAAGTACTTTTGATATTCAATCGATGCACCTTGTGTTATTTGTCGGAAGAGTATGAATTCGATTGTCATGACAAATGTGTTGCTAAAGCTATAATCTCTCGATTACGAAATCCTAAGAATCGGAATACCTCTAGACCCACTAATCATTCTAAGTTTGTGCTTGGTAGACCGCCTTCTTTAGATTCTAAGGCAACCATTGCTATCACAAGAGCTCCCTTCACCTCCTAAGAATGTAGTACCACCTAGTGCTTTCACTAAGACTAAAGCAAAGAGTAGTTATAGATGGCGAAATGGATATACAACACACTAGGATTTAAATGGATGCCTAAAATTATCAATGTGTATATCTCAACATACCGCTTGGAACCCTCTAACATTTTGGGTTCCACATCTACTTCTATTCCATCCGTGTCGTTTGTGTGTAATGCAGTGATATGATCATTCTCGGATTGTTGATAGCGGATGTTCCCGGCACACATGACAGCAACCTTAAACTGTTATCAAACTTTATTGCAAAGTTCATTGGCACCGATTCGGGAACGATCACTGCAGCTATTATGGGCTACGGAGATTATGTCAATGGGAACATCGAAATCGGCAGGGTTTACTATGTTGAACAAACACGTCAAGTTTACTCACACAAGCTAGCCACTTGTGAATGACTAACCGTGAAGAAACTTAAAACGCTCGGACACCGATTCTTTGATAATGAAGGCTTAAGGGTTATGTGTGTGGATAAAACCTCAATATCGATATCAAAAATAATCACGAAGATAGATTCAAATTCCTTTAGGAAAAGAATAATAAATCAAATCCGTGTGTGATCGTGTATACGGATTAGTCAACCCGAATCGTTTCCCAACGAGGCGTGAATTGCCAACGCCGTTCTTGGTTTGGAATTTAATGCTCGATGTTTTGGATTAATGATTTTGATTTTATTAAACTACGGAAATGGGGAAAGTAATAAAGGGAATCTATTCTACGGGAAAGCCTAAGTGCGAATAAACTAAAACGTAATTAACAAAACGTAATTAAAATGCAACTACGTCTAAATTATAACCTAAAAATGCCTAAAATTACTTTTACTCTAGAAATGATATTAGAAAACTATTTAAGAATTAAAACTATTTTTAGGAATTTTTCTGGATTTTATTCTAATTAAAAACTAATTTTTAACTATTAAAACTAATTTAAAATACTAAAAATTATAAGAATCAAAGAGAAAAATATGAAACTTAAAAATCTAAAATAACTCAAAAGACTTTTTAAAACTATTTTTTATTTTTCGATTAATTTTCTATTTTCTATGAATTTAAAACTATTTTAATCTAATTTAAATTGTGAAAATACCAAATAAAAGGGGAAAAATAAGGAAAAATATTTTTATGCTTTTTATATTTTTCTTAAACTGAGAAAATTGAAAATTATTTTTGGAACTTTTTCTCAATTATTTGCAATTAAAGCTATTAAAAAGTGATTAAAATCTATTTTAAAATGAGAAAAATAGCTAACAATGACCAAAAATTATGAAATTCTCAGGAAAATTCTAAAATGATAATCTAAATCTATGAAAAATAAGAAATCTAGCTTATGTGTAAGATATGAAAGTTGTAGTGCAAACCGCTAAGAAATAAGTTTAATGAAAATAAGCTAAACAATGAAATAAGCTACCAAACAATGACTCAAGCTAATGTATACTAAAATAAGCTAAATGCAACTAATTACACCTACTCCTAACAAGCTACAAGCTCTACCAATGATTATGCCAACCGCCAACTATTCTATCCAAATAATCAGTCCTATGTTTGAGCTTATGCACAAGCTTATTCAATAAGCAAATGCTGAAACCAAATAAGTGGTCCTCAAGACCACCCGACAAGCTACATCTAAGCCAAATTTTAGGATCTAACTCTTTGAAATGAGCTCAATGCACAAGTCTTGCAAGATCTGTACAAACTGACTTTTAGACATAGTATGTTTGACTTTTGAAAACAGATTGAAATTTTGACTTTGTTGAATTTTAATCCAAAGTAGTTAACGATTTTGATGTTTAAAGACTAATGATGATTACAACAAGCTAGATCTACTAAATTTAAACCTATAAGCTTTTAACTATGATTATAACTTGATTTAAAATGATATCTAGATTATAAAACGATTTAACTTGTGAATTTGACTAAATGAGTGAAATCGATGCAAAATAAAGACTTAGATAAATGACTATCTAATACCTAAATGAGCATAATATCAACAAATCTACTTAATCGAACTAACCTCTATCACGATTTGTGAGCAAATCCAAACACTAGTTAAACCATCGATTATGAACTAAAAAAGATTACTACTAGATTATACTAAACCGACATTAAACTAAGATCAATCAACACTAATTATCACTAAACAATGATTCAACAATGATTCAACTTGTATAAATTTGACAATGATGAAAATAGATTTGAGAACTTACAATTCTCCTAGCCACTATGGCTTGCAAATGATGAAACAAAGAACCTCTAATCCTAATTAACCCCTAACCTACTCCAATTCCACTCAACTTTAACCCAAATCAAAGATCGCATCATCCCAATCCGATCCAACACCGGCAGATCAAACTTTGATCTTGATCAACCACTTTGAATTGAAATTTTTGTGATTTGAGTGTGAATGAAGAATAAGCTTCACAATAAGCTATATTAAGCTTATATGAACCTATTAAAGCAAGAGATCAAGATGGATCACTCCACAAAATAGATCTAATATGATTTTTATTTTCAATGATTTTATTTGATTTTTTGTATTTTTGAGTTAATGAAGAGAAATAAGCTAAAAACACAGTTATCAATAATGAAATAAGCATTAAACAAAGATAATAAGAAGATTCAAAACATAAAACTTAAACAAACACTTGAAAATGAAAACTAAATTTTATTAATCTAAAAATTTGAGTACAAAATACGAATTACAAAGAAACTTAAAACATTAAAATGAAAATTAAAACTAACTAAACTACCGAAACTAGAGAGAAAAAAAAGAAAATAAAAGATGATACAATGTGAATGAAATGAAGGTCTATATATAGCTAAGCTCAAGGTCTTGGGAAGCTCTCGAATTCCTATTTTGTGCTTCTTCCGAGCTCGTTTCCACCATTAGATCAAATCCCACGCATCATCACTTGATATCAACCCTTGGATCATGATTGATGACTTGTTTCCACCAATCGAAAGCAACGCGTGGCCTTAAGCACACGGATGGGTGACTTGGCATTCCCATGTGTCGGTGTGTGTCGGGGAAAGTACATATTGCCCTTAATTGTGGTAATTTTGCTCAATTGACGGGTGGGTAATTAGGGTTCTAAGAGTAGTAAGTTTGGGGAAAACTTAGGCGCGAGTAATTTTTTATTATTGTTTGGATGTTTGACCGGGGTAAATGGGTTTGACTCGGGTAAGTAAGTGGGTTTGGGGGTTCTGGGTATGGTATATTAAACCGGGTTGTAGTTTGATATTGGGCTTGGGTTGGGTTTTATTATTAATTTGGGCCGAGAGTTTTGTTAATGTGGACTTTGGACTAGGACTATTATAATTGGATTGTTAACATTTAGTGTACCAAGGACCAAACTTGTATAATTTGAAATTTTCAAGGGACCAAAAGTGTAATTCGAAAATCTTTATCAAGGACCAATCTTGTCAATCTCAAATAATCCAAGGGTGAAATTTAAATTCAAACTTGAGGGATCAATTTCGCCAAAAGCTCGAAAGTTCGTGGACTAATCTTGACATTTCTTCAAACTTGATTGAAACTTCAAAATCATCTTTAGAGAATAAAATCTTCCAAAATGCACAATCCCGACCTTCCGGCTCACCTAAAACTCTCTTGATCTCTCGTGCTCGGATTTACGTCCGATTTGGTTCCTTTTGTGTGTTTTACATATCCGTACTGCACAAGCACAAACTCAAGAAAACCACAAATATTAGCAATAAACGGCTTTTTCTTGGTTGTTTTGGGTCGATTTACTAATGAAAAGATATGTGTTTAAGCACATATCAAAATACCCAGACGAGACCATTGTCGTGTCCTCACGCAATGCAATCAACTCACGCTTCTAAAACCAAGGATTTCAATCTCTTTCTACTAAACCTATGAAGAAACTTAAATTGGTATGTCCAAACCATCAAGTTATCTCACACAAGCTAGCCACTTGTGAATGACTAACCGTAAGAAACTTAAAAAGAGACAAACCAATAATAAGAGAAGAAGTAGCAAAGATTCCTCAAAAGAGATTAAGAAACCCTAATTCTAAAAACGCCCGCTTACCTTTTAATTCACATGTAGATATTACGATTAAGCACATTCCGATTATGAATGACGGTTTGTTGAACTTTCATGTCGATCAATAACTCCAACATTTTTCAAACGACACGTTAGGATCACGGAGTAGAAAACACAACACACAGTGAAGTGACCATACGGATAGAATACATCGTCCCCGATTTTCACAAGTCCCAAACTAAGCGTAAAACCGAAATCATTGTTAAATATGACTCTAGATGCTAACACTACCCATGGAAGTTACTTGTGTAATTACCTTTTGTTCCCATTTTCCTATTTTCCTCTAGATTTTTTTATTTTTGTGAGAAATGAATTTCTTCAAATTCTCGTTTCGATAAGAATTATTCCGATAAAGATACAAAGCTAAGTCGATAATTAGTTATCCATCTTCTCTCAAGAACCATTGTCGTAAAAATGAGGTCCACATCAAGGAATTTTTATTCACTTATACTTTTGACTTTTTCATTTTTCATCATCATTTTTTTTTTTTTTTTTTTTTTTTTATATTGCACTTATACTTTTACTTATATGAGCTATGAACTACGGAGCTTCACGGGTAATTCCAAGACTATAGGCTTCATGAAATGAGGATCCCGGTGGCTAGGCTAAGACCTCACTCAATCCCGGCTAAAGATCCAAGGGTCCGATCTCGACACCGCAACTCACAACTTTATTTATTACATTATCACTTATCACTTACTGCTTTATTTATTACGGATCCTTGATGTGTACCCAATTTTTAAAACAAAGATTCTTTTAAGAAGATAAAGAACTAACTATCGCCAAAAACTCAACATCTCTAATTATTATTAGACAGATATGGGGTGAAACAATTTTGTGGGAACAAAAAGCCATAAGTACCTTCGATGGGCTCTAAAGAGAACCAACTACTCCACGCTTAGCATCTAAACTCATAAGTAACTCTATCATTTCTCGATCTCTGCAAATTTAAAATCCCAAATAATGAGATCCGCAGATGCTTAGCCGATAATTTTTAGATTATCTATGGTTAAGGGAACAAGCTAGGGCTCAACACGCCCGGTCAAGTCGTAATTCTATTCCTACTCTCACCAATGGAAAGTCAACAAGGTGTCAAAACATATATTAACTTAGCAAATGCTTCGTCTAATGAAATCAAGTTATGCATATTTAAAGTCACTCGTGGAAACTTGCAAAATCTTGGCCTTGTGAGCTAGAATTAGCATTTTATAGCTTCTTGTCTAAGAGACTAGCAAAACTTTTCAATCAAAAGACTTAACAAAAGCTTACAAAAATTTTAAATTTTCACATTTTGCACAATTTTTCATTTTCTAAGGAAAACGGGGTTAGAGTACACGACAAAAATAAGCAAGTGCGGTCAAATCAAATCGAAGATTACCCTACCCCAGACTAGAACGAAACATTGTCCTCAATGTTTAAAGCAAGGTATCACGAAAATCTAAAAGCCGCTTATTAAGTATGCTCAAAGATAAACGTTAGTCGATAAGATTAGGATATCGGATTTCCATCAAGATCGATCATGAAACTCGAGTGGAGAAAAGACAAACTTGAGCACGAGAGTCTTCATATCGGGAACATCCTAAACACAACATCACAAACAACCAAACACGAGAAATCAAGAGGCTAACCCTTCACGTCACTTATTAGAAAATAGAAAGAAGATAGAGATAAGCATGGGGTGCCTCCCACGAAGCGCCATCGTTTTTGATCACCGAGTCGCTAGCCCGACTCGCCCCGAATTCATTTGTCCTTGGGGAAGAAAGTGGTAGAGATACCGTGGTCAAAACGGTGTCCTCATTCCGAAGGAATGAGACTGGGTGGGTGGGGGTTGGGTGGTGAAGAAAATGTCGGGCATCAGCACATAAGGGATAACATGAAAGAATGATCCATCATCCGGTGGTTTTGCGGGTGGACGAAGAGATGATGGATCAAAATGAGAATACTCCAAAGAAGTCGGGAGTACATGGTAGAGGATAAGAGGTGAAAGCTCAATAATGAAGGCATCCATCGGAGGATCCTTATCTCGAACAACGTTTCTAACAAAGAACTCATCAATGCATATCCCGGGGTTGAAAATCTTGTCTTCACATGTGGGCTCAACGGGATAAGTGATGGTGGACTCATCGGAAGAAAGGGAGTCAAGAAATCCATCATATAACAACACATCCCCCTCGTGGTTATTCATCATCGGCATCCTCAATACCCGGTGGTATCAAGTCATCAATGGGTAAGTCGATTTCTTCCATATCGTAATCACTTGGCGGCTTATCAAGGATATCTTCTTCAACCATTTCAAATCAATCTCCATAATATCCTCGTCGGATTCATTACTTTCTTCATCTTGCATAACATCACATGACGGGAGAGAAAGGTCGGAACACGTAGATGGGACAAGTGGTGTGCTCGAGAGCTAGCAATATCCACCACTTCCGTTGGTCTCCGAATCGGACTCAAAATCTTTGTCGAAAAGAGGATTAACTTCACAAAGGTGTAGTCATCCTCGAACTTGAAAACTGGATTTGAGAAAATCCCGGAAGTAACCTCGGAGATGTCAAGAGAATCACATAAAAGCGAATCACAATCACCATCGATACATCCTCGAATCGGAGAACATCTCATCATGATCATTCGAAATATCAAGAGAAGGCTCATCACAAATATCATCTACAACCTCGGACTCTCTTGGGATTGGGATAAGGACCTCAACATTAGATGATTCCGCTTCGGAATAGTACTAAGATGCTCATCCCCATTATGAGAGAATCAACGGGTGTAACTATATCTGTAGAATTATGATCATCGACCTCTTCCAAAGAACGTCACTTCTCTCAACCGGCGTGAGTGAAAGGGAAGAGTCGGAAATGAAAGGTTCGAAACGGAGTGGGATTGCCACCGGAGGAGTATAATCGTCATCGAATCGAATCGTAAACGAAAGGTCTCTAGTAACTAATTTTAGCGGCTTGCTCTTCAAATGAGTAATTCACCATAAGTTTTTCGAGGAGGATCTTCTTTTCCGTGGGTAATTTTATCAAGAAGATTCTTAAGATCAATCATTGCTTCCGTAAATTTTGGATTAGACATTAGTGAAGGTTGTGGTTGAACTTCTTGGTATTGTGGAGGTGGGTTATAAGGATAATCGTAATTGTTACAAGGAACTTGCTCGTAAACAATAGGGTTTTGCATCCGACAATCGGAATTAACGTGTGGACCTCCACAATACTCACAACAAGATGATTGTTGTGACGAATACGGTAAGGTTCATAACCAAAGGTTGAGTTGTTAACTTGAACTTGACATTGAAAACCTTGGTGAGGACCACCACAATACTCACAAGAGTATGATTCCGGCTCATGGTACAGAGGTTGGTTAGGAAAATCGGTTGTTTCATTGTAAGGATTATGGTGAAACTCGGTTCCTGATTTTCCATTGCTACAAGCGGGACAATTCCCACCATATTCGGGTCCTCTGCACCATATACACAAGAGCTGATAAATCGAAGAATTATCCGGATAAGAGTTAGCGATTTCCACCATTTCCGTGATAGGCTCGGGAGTTACTTGGCTCGTAAACATATTCCATTTCCCTCACCGGAGAAGGAGTAGGAATCGAGGGTTCTACAATTATGTCATTATAAAGAGCACTCTTTTGTTCTAGCCGTGCATAAAGACGGGCGAGATCTGGATTTGGATTAATAAAATTATTGCATACATCACAAAATCCATTCCGACAATTATTTCCGCACCAATCACATATACATTTCAAACACCGAAATTGATTTTCTTCCATACGGCTTTGGCAATGAAGGCAACGACGATAAGAACATATCTCGGGTTGTGGTGGATGGTCAGAAAAACTTTTAGAGTCATCGAGATTGTTTGTCGGCTAAGTCGCACCAATAGCAAGATTTTTAGAACCAGTTGTCCACATCGACCACATACACATTCTCGGATTAAGACAACAATATTGTTTCTCTTCCATACGCCCTTTGCAATGAAAACAATGACGATAATTGATCGTATCCATGAGAATTAAACATATAGAGGGTAAAAGAAAAGAATTATCGGGTTAAGAGGATACAAGAAGAATATTTTGGGTTTTAAAACAAATTTTGAAAAGGAAAATTTTGGGTTTTATATTTAAGAAAACACAATATTTTTGTAACCTTCACGCCAACCGGTGCTCGGTAGCTCTCAAAAGTACGCAATGAGCGGAACGAAGAGTGGATCGTTCTTCACCGCAATTTAATGTCAAGACTTTCCTTATACCCCGTGTATAGGTTGTACCTTCAAGGTGAGCCGACATAACAATTGACGTTCGGGTTTGTTTTGTTGGTTTTTTAATTTTTATGGTTTTGTAAACACTCTAGGAAGAATGTTTTGGTGTTTTTAGATGTTTTTTTTTTTTTTTTTCAAAAAGATATATTTACAAAAACGACGGTAACTTCACGAATGAAGGATCTCGAGTCACTAATCGTCAAACCTCAAACGAAATTGTCGTGACACAACCTCCCCGGCAGCGGCGCCAAAATTTGATTCACAGTGAACAAACACGTCAAGTTTACTCACACAAGCTAGCCACTTGTGAATGACTAACCGTAAGAAACTTAAAACGGCTCGATAAACGATTCTTTGATAATGAAGGCTTAGGGGTTGTGTGTGGATAAAACCTCAATATCGATATCAAAAATAATCACGAAGATAGATTCAAATTCCTTTAGGAAAAGAATAATAAATCAAATCCCGTGTGTGATCGTGTGTATACGGATTAGTCAACCCGAATCGTTTCCCAACGAGGCGTGAATTGCCAACGCCGTTCTTGGTTTGGAATTTAATGCTCGATGTTTTGGATTAATGATTTTGATTTTATTAAACTACGGAATGGGGAAAGTAATTAAGGAAATCTAATCTACGGAAATCCTAAGTGCGAATAAACTAAAACGTAATTAATAAAACGTAATTAAAATGCAACTACGTCTAAATTATATCCTAAAAATGCCTAAAATTACTTTTACTCTAGAAATGATATTAGAAAACTATTTAAGAATTAAAACTATTTTTTAGGATTTTTCTGGATTTTATTAGAATTAAAACTAATTTTTAACTATTAAAACTAATTTAAAATACTAAAAATTATAAAAATCAAAGAGAAAAATATGAAACTATTTTTAAAAATCTAAAATAACTCAAAAGACTTTTTAAAACTATTTTTTATTTTTCAGATTAATTTTCTATTTTTACTAATTTAAAACTATTTTAATCTAATTTAAATTGTGAAAATACCAAATAAAAGGGGAAAAATAAGGAAAATCTTTTTATGCTTTTATATTTTTCTTAAACTGAGAAAATTGAAAATTATTTTTGGAACTTTTTCTCAATTATTTGCAATTAAAGCTATTAAAAGTGATTAAAATCTATTTTAAAATGAGAAAAATAGCTAACAATGACCAAAAATTATGAAAATCTCGGAAAATTCTAAAATGATAATCTAAATCTATGAAAAATAAGAAATATGTAGCTTATGTGTAAGATATAAGAGTTGTAGTGCAAACCGCTTATGAAATGTTTAATGAAAATAAGCTAAACAATGAAATAAGCTACCAAATGAGGATCAAGCTAATGTATACTAAAATAAGCTAAATGCAACTAATTACACCTACTCCTAACAAGCTACAAGCTAAGATCAATGATTATGCAACCGCTTAACTAAGCCAACAATGAATCGAGCCCTATGTTGATGCTATGCACAAGCTTATTCAAAGCTCTACAAATGTGAAAACCAAATAAGTGGTCCTCAAGACCACCGCAAGCTACATCTAAACCAAATTACAGGATCTAACTCTTTGAAATGAGCTCAATGCACAAGTCACGCAAGATCCGAGAAAAACGGATTTATACATGGTTTGACTTTTGAAAACATTTTTGAAATTTTGACTTTGTTGAATTTTGATCCAAAGTAGTTAATCGATTTTGATGTTTAAAGACTAATGATGATTACAGCAAGCTAGATCTACTTGTTTTAAACCTATATGCAAATTTTGATTACCAACGATTTTAACAGATATGAATTCTAGATCGGTTTAAAATTGAATTTGACTAAATGAGTGAAAGATGCAAACAAAGACTTAAATGACTATCTAATAACTAAATGAGCATATATCAACAAATCTACTTAATCAACTAACCTCTATCACGATTGACAAGCAAATCCAAACACTAGTTAAAACCACAAATATATGAACTAAAAAACAGATTACTCACTAGATTATACTAAACTAATCATTAAACAAGATCAATCAACACTAATTATCACTAAACAATCATTCAACAATGTATTCAATGACAACAAAAATAGATTTGAGAACTTACAATTCTCCTAGCCACTATGGCTTGCAAATGATGAAACAAAGAACCTCTAACCTAATTAACCCCTAACCTAATCCAACTCACTCAACTTTAACCCCAAAGATCATCGCATCATCCCAATCCGGATCCAACACCGCAGATCATAAACAAGATCTTGAGACTTATGTTGATGATTTTTTTGTGATTTGAGTGTGAAACAAGAATAAGCTTCACAATAAGCTATATTAAGCTTATATGAACCTATTAAAACAAGAGATCAAGATGGATCACTCCACAAAATAGATCTAATATGATTTTTATTTTTCAATGATTTTATTTGATTTTTTGTATTTTTGAGTTTATGAAGAAAGAAGCTAAAAACGGATTTATCAATAATGAAATAAGCATTAAACAAAGAAAATAAGAAGATTAAAACATTAACACTTAAACAAACACTTGAAAATGAAAACTAAATTTTATTAATCTAAAAACTTGAGTACAAAATAGAATTACAAACTTAAAACATTAAAATGAAAATTAAAACTAACTAAACTATCGAAAACTAGAGAGAAGAAAAGAAAAAATAAAAGATGAGATACAATGTGAATGAAATGAAGGTCTATATATAGCTAAGCTCAAGGTCTTGGAAGCTTCTCGAATTCCTCATTTGTGCTTCTTCCGAGCTCGTTTTCACCATTAGATCAAATCCCACGCACCCCACTTGATATCAACCCTTGGATCATGATTGATGACTTGTTTCCTCCAATAGAGAAGCAACATGTGGCCTTAAGCACACGGATGGGTGACTTGGCATTCCCATGTGTCGGTGTGTCGGGAAAGTACACTATCTTGCCCTTAATTGTGGTAATTTGACTCAATTTGACGCGGGGTAATTAGGGTTTATGAGTAACGGGTAAAATGGGGAAAAACTTGGCGGGAGTAATTTTTATTATTGTTTTGGAGTGTTTGACCGGTTTATTGGTTTTGACTCGGGTAAGTAAACCGGGGTTGGGGGTTAGGGGTCGGTAGATATAAACCGGGTTGTAGTTTGGGTTTGGGCTTGTTGGACCGGTTTTATTATTTGGGCCGAGAGTTTTGTTAATTGGATTGGACTAATATTTTAGACATAAATTGTTACCATTTAGTGTACCAAGGACCAAACTTGTATAAATTGAATTTCCAAAGGACCAAAAGTGTAATTCGACAATCTTTATCAAGGACCAATCTTGTCAATCTCAAATAATCCAAGGGTGAAATTTGCAAATTCAAACTTGAGGATCAATTCGCCAAAAGCTCGAAAGTTCGTGGACTAATCTTGACATTTCTTCAAACTTGACCGAAACTTCAAAATCATCTTTAGAGAATAAAATCTTCCAAAATGCACAATCCCGACCTTCCGGCCGCCTAAAACTCTCTTGATCTCTCGTGCTCTGATTTACGCCCCGATTTGGTTCCTTTTGTGTGTTTTACATATCCGTACTGCACAAGCACAAACTCAAGAAAACCACAAATATTAGCAATAAACGGCTTTTCTTGGTTGTTTTGGGTCGATTTTACTAATGAAAAGATATGTGTTTAAGCACATATCTCACGATGGACTTGGGTCTACTTTCTTCAAGCAAAGACCAAGCTCCACAAATGATCATCACCTTTCTCACAAAAATACGGGTTCGCCACGCAACACCGTCGTGATAATCGTAACGCACAAAGGAACCGAATTTGTTAACAAAACCCTTCGTGAATTCTATGAGAAAGTGGAACAAAGATCAAACATCTATTGCACGACACACGAACAAAACGGAGTTGTTGAAAGACGAAACCAACGTTAGTGGAAGCCGCAAGAACAATGTTAATCAATGCTAAACTTCCGTGTTACTTATGGGCGTGTCGTATTCATCGCATGCTATACTCAAAACCGCTCTATGATCACAAACGCCACAACAAAACACCTTCGAGCTTGTCCACAACTACAAACCGAACCTCAAACACTTTCATGTATTTGGATCCCTTTGCTATCCAAATAATGATCGTGATGATTTTGGAAAGCTCAAAGCCAAAGTCGATATTGAGTCTTTATTGATAATCGTGACAATTCTAAAGGTTTTCAATCGGAATAGTCGAACAAAGGAGGTAATGGAAACGATTCATGCTCATTTTGATGAACTCACGAAATGGCTTCGAGTATAATGACTTAGAACCCGGTCACAACCGCTTAAACTTCCTCAACCCCCATCATCACCGAACAAAGCCCCAACTAACTCGTCAACAAATGGAAAGGTTATTTGCTCCTCCGTTCGCTGATTGATATTGATGAATGTGCCTGTGTGTATCCGCCATCTCCACGCACAACCCGATCATATTCATATACCGATACACTGCTACAACAACCATCTGTTGAAGATGCACCTACACCGCTTGACTCCAACACAACAATTGAACACACCGCTCCAACAATGATGAACCAAATGATGATATTCGAATGAAGTACCCCACCGCAGATTTTGATCCAATGCGTTCTTCAACCCGCTTGCTAACTAGATCGTTGCACCGATGTTGCGGAATCTTCAACAAACCATTTGAATCCTCGAATCGCACAATGTATACCAACATCAACCTCTACACACCGATGGACAAAAGACCATCCTCCGCTAACATTATTGGCAACCCGAATCAACCGACCGTTATAAGACAACGTCTTCACACGGATAGTGAACATTGCATTTATGCTCTCACCGCTCGCTAACTGAGCCTAAAAACATTAAAGATGCAATGACAAAGACAACCGGATTGAATCCATGCAGAAGAACTCAACCAATTCAAACGCCTTGAAGTATGGGAATTGATTGAAAGACCAATGTGGGTCTACGCCATTGGCCTAAAATGGATTTGGAAAACAAATTGATGTCAAGGAACGCCATCCGAAACAAGTCACGTCTAGTTGCTAAGGGTTATCGCCGTGAAGAGGAATAGACTTTGAAGAATCTTTTGCTCGTTGCTCGCCTTGAGGTCGTCGATATTTCTCGTCATAGACTCATATGAATATGACGGTTCATCGATGGATGTCAAAACAGGCGCTTTCAATGGACAACTAAAAGAAACGGTCTATGTCACCAACCGGATGGATTCGTTGATCCCGAGTTCCCGAACCATGTCTACAAACCGAACAAAGCTCTTTATGGTCTCAAACAAGCCCCTCGGGCATGGTACGATAAGCTATCATCTTTCCTCATTGCCAATAATTTCACCAAAGGCTCGGTTGACCCAACTCTTTTTATACAATATCACGGGGCACATATCTTAATTGTTCAAATTTACGTGGATAACATCATTTTTGGGTCTACACATAAAAAGTTTTCAACCGATTTTGCAAAACTAATGAAGAAAAATTTTGAAATGTCCATGATGGGTGAACTTACGTTCTTTCTAGGACTGCAAGTTCATCAATCACCCGTGGTATTTTCTTGAGTCACCCAAATATGCCCTTGAACTATTAAACAAATTTGGAATGACAACTGTGACACTTATGCCACACCAATGGCTCATACCAAGAAATTAGATTCGATTTACATGGAAATTGGTTGACCCTACCAAATAATCAAGTATCATTGGGTCTCTCATGTATCTAACGACTAGCAGACTGATATTGTCTTTGCGGCTTATCTATGCTCCGTTATCATCGCGACTAACCGAAACCCACCTCTCGAGGCTAAAAGAATCCTCCGATACATCAAGGGAACCATTAACTTGGGATCCGTATCCGAAGGATTCGGTTTTGAACTAATCGCTTTTGAGACGCCGATCACGCAGATGCTTAGACTCAAGGAAAAGTACTTCAGAGCACTACAATTTCGTGATAAACTGGTGTCTTGGCAATCAAAGAATCGGATTGTACATCATTTGTCATCAACCAAGCGAGAATATGTAGCCATGTCCGCGTGTTGTGCTCAAGTCATCCGGATGAGAACACAACTCAAAGACTATGGTTACGTGATTTGATGTAATCCTCGATGTATCATGACAATCGGAGTGTTATTGCAATCTCGTGCAACTCGGTTCAAGACTAAATCAAAGCACATCGATCTATGCTATCATTTCATCAAGGACCACATGGAATGTGGCACCGTTGAATTATACTTATGTGGTAATCGAATACCAATTGGCGGATCGCCACCAAAGCCTTGCCTCCCGCTAGGTTTAATGAGTTGGTCCACCGATTGGTATGAGGTGTTGACTCAAGAGAATTGATGACCTCTTAAAGCAGTCTTTAAAACACCGTCAAACACCAAAACATCTTCAGAATAATTTTCAAAACAAAATACAAAAATATAAAATCCGATAAAACAACAAAAATATTCTCCTAATCTATCTTTCTTTCAACATGGCAATTACATTTTTCCGTCAACACTTTAATCTTTCAAAATTCAAGATTTTTCCGATCAAGTGTTGAGGGGAGAAAATAACTTTAACTGCTTCTAAACATCTGTACTTGCATGTTCTCATATCTCGTTGATTCTTTTACAAATGGTGGTACATTTTCGGTTCAAAGACACTCCTCGAACTTAAATTAATAACCTTTCATTATTTTTCTCAAGTCGAGGGGAGTGTCACACGTTTCTTTCCTAAAAATCTTTGTTTGGTAACCAAATGGAAGTTAAAAGGCTTTGTTTGAAAAAGGAAAGGTGGAGGACCAAACTGTCAAAACCTTTAAGATATTTTGAATAAAAAATATCCTCCACCTAACTTTCACTTCTCATTTATTACTCAAAACATAAAACCATCCTACGCTTTGAATTGATTCAAGAAAACCGTGTTTTGATCTTCATCTTGTAAGTGTTTTCGTGATTACAACATGTTTTTAAGATATGGTTTTGAATTTCATGTAAATCCTACGGCTAAAACGTTTTCACGCGTGATTTGGTGTTCTACGCTTTATGTAAGAACACACAATCAATATGTGTGTGTTTTGGTGAAATGGTTTGTGTCAAAACGCTCATAATACATCAATGATACCATTTTAACCATCAAAACCCACCCGTAAACACGAATCCGATGAATTTTGAAAATTAGGGTTTATGAGTCTAATTGGGTATTTTCGAATGTGAAGTGTTTTGGTCAAAAGATTGTTGTGTTATGCTTATGTGATGTTGAATTGATGATATCCATGCCTTATAACCACCCGTAAACCTTAATTGATTCGCATTAGGAATTGGGTTTAATGTTCTAAAAATTGGGTATTTTTGATTCACCGCAAACTAAGTGTTAAGACTTGGTCAATATGCTCTCACAACATCTAAGATATACCGGAAAAACTTTGGTGCAAATTTATGGCTAAAATTCATACGCGCAAATTTAGGGTTTTAGACTACGCGTAAGGATTTCACAAGATAACTGCTTGACATGTGTTCTTGCCATAAAGTGTTGTTAAATGATATTACGTGATAATGTTAATGATTTGATGAATTTATCTCGTGATTTGTTACGCTTAAAATTCGTAATCAAGGTCATTTGCATTTCACGCGATAAGGATTACCCTACGCGTGAGTCGGTTATGCCACGCCGTAGGTTCTATATGGGACCACGCAGATCCCGTGAAGGATATGCGTAGCAGATGCCTCTCACGCATAAGGTCTACTTTATGAGTAAACCTTACGCGTAAGGTTTTTATACGCCTGGCGTAAGATCTACGCGTAGGTCCCTTTTCCCTGGCAGAACTTTTCTACGCGAAGATAGGATCCTACGGCGTAAGCTTATAACCACGCGTATAAAACACTTGCTTACGTGATAACTTTGTCATTGCTACGCATAAGCTCGGATGGACCTTCATTATGAATTGTTACGTGTACAAACTTGTAAATAAACCAATCATATCGTCACGAATCCAATAATGTCACTAATAAATCTAAAGCGCTTGAGATGTTGTGAACCATAAGTGATAACATAAACTTTAAAACTTAAAGTTAACTAACTCACAAAACATTTCACGACGCCATTGGACCGTTGGACATACAAGTGACTTAGGACTCAGAATAATCATTGACACCGTACATTCAATAACTAGACAATAAGACCTTCATTGACTAACATTATGTCTTTCGATATGTTGGTTCTTTTGGCTAATGTTATTTGAGATCACGACATGGTCGAACAAATGAATGTGGATGCATCCAAGTTCTCCATTGTCGAAATCTATCCTCATGGCTATCCAATGAAGATAGGAAAGAATAATCTCCGTGTTGACTTTGACACCCTCACTTGCTCGTAATCTTCGTGTCTAATTGCTATTGATATTCGAGGACTCATCCGTATCGAATATGCTCACCACTCGCAATGCTCTCGAGATCTATATCCAACGCCTGAACACTATGGAAAGGGTCAAGGGACTGATCACGTGACGGTGACTCGAACCACAAACAAGTCACCATTACACCTGCAGACTTAAGGGTCGCTCTCCTTATTCTCAAGTCAATCCAACCAAACTATATGCCACACCCGTCAAGAGCTAACTCTCCAATTCTCAATCGATATCGGTTATGACGAGGCTACAGGAGTAATCACCAAGCATTTTCACGTAGAGCTTAAGAGTATTCCTCAACCGTGGAGAACTCTCTACATGATCATCACCAAGTCATGCTTCGGTCGTCGATGGTGGCTATGAGCATCCTAAGCTCATGGAAGCGCAAATATTTTGGGCATTGGTCAACATGAAACACATCGCTATCGAAGCTCGATTTGGGATGACATGATGCCATTTCTCAACAAGCTTGGCTCAAAGATTCCCTACATCGGATATACTAAACTCTGATCCATAGAGCACTTGGACTTCATCCCGATATTCCCAAGAGGCTCAATGACCCCGACAATCACGATATGTTGACGAACCTATTCTATCTGTCGTAATCAAGGAATCGCCTACAAAGAAACAAGCAGTTGTGTTGCCGATTTCCTTTAATCAAGATGTCGAAGCTCAAACGCATAAAAGGTATCTCGGAAGCGTTAGACAAGGCAAGGTTGGTCATCTCGACGAAAAATCTTCTCGAACACTGTAAGGAAAACCGTAAGAGGAAGTGCAGAAGCGCAACAAGTATCGTGAGTAAAAGGAAGTTTCCTAAAAGGAATCCTCCTTCTAAAAGGATTGTTCCGTAAAGGAAGCCGAACCTATTCCCACACTTGAACCATAAAGAAAGCTTGAGGACGAGAGCTCTCAAGGTACTGATATGTATGAAGAGGTTCATTACTCTGCGCAATCGCAACCAAACACCTCAAGAGCAAAACCTCCAAGTCCTCCAAATGCCCAAGAAAAAGGGAAGACTCAAAGAATTGTACCCTATGATGAGAGCTCAAGAAGAAGAAGAAGAGCAACTGGATAAATCATACAGACTAAGTTTAAAATCGCCGACACCTTCAAAAGTCAAGAATTTGCTAAAGATCAAATGGGTGGCCCCGAGGATCAAGTGGTGTCGCCCACCTCTCCGTATCCCGATGCGTTAATCGACCCGATAAGGATTCGGTGCCACCAATCTTCCGCAACAACAAAAGCTTGTGGAGGATACTATCGATTATGAGTTTGAAAACCCAGAAACCGAGAAGTCTGAGAAAGATAAAGATGATGATTATGACAAGTTGCTTCTGGATAGTCCCACACATTCACAGAAGGAAACTTCTGAACCACCAAAGGACCCGGAATCTCCTCACATCTCATCATCATCGGATTCTTCGTCTCATTCATCACAACCACCATCTAAGAAGTCAACCAGATCATCATCCAAATCTGTGAAGAAACCACCTAAATCTTGGATTTCTCAAATACATGAAAGAATTGTGAAAGCTGTCAAACAAGTTAGAAAGAAGGACATGCTCCACAGAAAACTAAATTGGTATGCTGACCAAATGCAGTACTTACATGATGAGAATGACAAGTTGCAGAAAGAAAGGAAAGTTATTCAAGAATTCATGAAAGGTCATCGTAAAGAGGAACTGGATGAAACAATTGAAGGTTACACTCAAAAGTACCTTCAAGATATCATTCCTAAAGTCCAAAAGGAACTGGAGAAGACAGCAAGAGATCATACCCACAAGTTTCTTCTCGACATCGCCCCCGTGTGACTAGAGAAGTATTTTCCGCATAACTCACCCCTAACATCGTCGCATTGGTTAAACATACAATGGCCAAAGAAGTCGATCTCTCTCGAACTGAAGTTAATCGCTAAACTAGTGATGCAAATGTCAAAGCGATCCGGAACGCTTACTTCGGATGAAGCTAAATTTTTCAAGGTCTACTTGCTTTTCAACTCAAATCATCATGCAAGGAGTCACCGATCCACCCAAACGCCAAGAGATGACGATGATAAGGATAAAGACTCTACACCTAAACGTCAAGCACTACGTGAATCTTCTTCGATGCCACCTCCACAACGGACTTCTTCTCAACAAATCTCCTCCACCGCTCTTCCACCGATAAACCTCGGACGATTCCGAGTTACCACCCATGACTCAAAAACAGTGATTACTTTGAGTATACGGGTGGTGACGATGAAGAGGTCCTTGAGCCCCAACAACAACCCACCTCTCCCAAAAAGGACGAAACCTGCATCATCATCCAAGCCTTCAAAAGAAGAAGAAGACGCTTCATACCGACGTCAGATCATGGCTAGATGACGATAAAGCCAAGAATTTGAATGGTTTGCTACACTTGTTAACAACACACTTACCCCGATGAAGGTCAAGAATTGGTAGACGGTAGTACCTTGGAGCATGCAAAGATTTTGCAAGAAAGGTTTCGTGTGAAGAAGATGACTTAACCGAGTTGAACGCGATTAAGAATGACGATTCCTACTTTTGAAAAACAATGGAAAGCGCAATCGAGGTTGAATATCACCTTGACAACATTGCTCGAGCCATGTCTAACAACATGGATTGGCTCAACCCGAAGCAAACATCGACTTCACCAAACGAGACAATCCTCCATATTACATCGATCGGTCTCGACCTCTACCTACCATTGGCCAACCCGACGACCTAGGATTCCTTTCGACATTTTGAACAAAGACTTAGATTTTATTCAACACGGTGGCGATGGTTCTAGGAAATACGCCACATCTCCGACACTTCCATTCCCTACCGCAATATACCGATTGTATAGCCATCGAGGAACGCTACCCACATGTTCTCCGACAAAGTGGTAGCGATGACCAAGATGCAATGTATGGGATTCACCATTGGCCGGAACGTCAAGAATCTACTATAGAAGCTGCTTGGTTCAAGTCTCAACATGCGTTGTTCAAGATTAAAAGTATCGCGGCCATCCAACATGTTGGTCTTTCATCTAAATGGACTACACTTTCTCAAGAAGATTGTGGTCAAAAGACAAGATGAAAGGGACTATGCATTCTCTCAAGTCGACTTTGAGAATTTGAACATCAACGATATTGAAGACATGTACCTTGCCAAAGTTCAAGGTCGCATGAGACACTTTCCAACCGAAATACAACGTGAATTCATCAAGTCACCGCTCATCTTCATCGACGCATTGTCATCAAAGAACGTGTTGAAGATCTTCGACTGCCGCTGAATCATATCATAAACGTGTCAACCTCACTCCTCCAACGCTGATCTTCCCGACATCAATCGCCTAAGTCAATATACGCCATCAAAGAAACCATTCGAGTTGTTTACCACGGTGAACTTCAAAGAAACCGCTAATGGCGTAGTGAACTTCGTAAATTGGGATCATACCTTGAAGCGGGTTAGGACGGATTGGCGCATGTGTTGAAGGATATACCGAAAATTAGATCTTCTAAGCTACCGGAATTCTCGTGAAAGGAGGATGTGAGAAGGATCATCACCATGATTGATGAACGATTGTTCGTAAGGATCGCCTGTAACGTTGGAAAGTTTTGTTGAGGTCGACCCAGATCAACATCACCGCTATCAACGCCTGCTCGTACTCCCCGGAACATCACCGCAATTACGGTACTCCTTGATTTGGTTCTTTCATATAATTTTGGATGATTGATTATATATGTCAATGGCATTGCACATAACAAAGGTACAACCCGCAATTGTCAAGAAAGGACCACGTGGTACGCTCGTGCCACAATCCTTATAAAAGGAGCGAAAGCTTCATTTTTTTGAGTAAAACCTATCAAACCTTTCATTTTCAAGGTTTTGCTCAAAAGACAAGTACTTCCCCATATGATTTTAAAACCTCAACCGCTCATATCACTAGTCGAGGGGAGTATTTGAATTAAAACTTTGTTCACAAATTGTTCATAGTGGTCATCTTCCCAACACTCGAAATGGTCATATTTATTGTCAACCGCTCAAAATAACATTTTATATGCCATTTTGAGGGGAGAAAATTTATGTGATAAGAAATATGCAAATGCAAATGAATCAGGTACTCCGACTTAACCAACGAATCGACGGTACTAAACTGCTTGTAACTCGAAAAGACTTGTCCCGACGGTAATAATTTCAAGCTAGTTCGCTAGTAATGTAAACGTGTCTCGCAGGACTTGTCCAAGTAGAAAGTACCATTCGAGAAACTCTTGATAGACATGAACTCGACGGTATGACAACCTTTCAAGGTTTGTCTACACCTTCAAGGTAGTTATTAGAGCTAGTTGTCACCTAAAAGTCGACAATGTAACTCTTTAACTATGCAACGAACTGTGTCTCATGGGGATTGTCTATCTTTAGTGGATCAATTCAAAAGTGCGCGCTTTTCCTCACCGTGCATTTAACCATTAAAACTATTAAGCACATGTGGAAGGAGAGTATTTATGCAAAACATCATCTCTCACAAGGTTCAAACATGTTTTTCATTAACAAACCCTTTGAGAGATATTTTAACATACAAGGGTTTTAATGGCAAACATAGGTTAGTCATGGAGTTATAAGGTGACTAAGGTTAGAATAACTGGTCTATGATCCGCCAGAGCCTGAGGATTCACCCAAGGACACTACCATTAGTTAGTGTTAGAAGTCCATAGGAATGATTATAAAAGGAGAAATGAGAATCGAGAAAGAAGGAGTTGAAGAATCAAAAGAAATGTAAAGTAAAGGGTGAAAAGAAATAGCCTCCAGATTATTCAACTTAGAGCGCATAATCGTTCAATTCATATACTACCGCTTGTCACTTAGTGACACCAGTATTGAAGATTAAAAGTCGTCATGGACCCAAAGGACGCATGCACTAAACCTTCTTAGCCACTCAAGTTTTTCTCAACGTAAGCTTGTTTCATTCTCACAGGAACCCTACGAAACTATTGGCTTTCTTAGAGATCACCGGTATTGAAGAAGGAGACCTCTCCCTAGTCTCCGCCAGAAAACCAAAACGCACTATTGAGTCTAGAGCCACGAGATTCATCAAAAGATCTCTAGGAACACTTGACATTTAATCACTTGATGATAAACAAATAAGATCATCGCTGGTTCATATCGAGTCCTTCACGATCTTAGCAACTGTCGAGAACATTTATGAGAGGTTCACATCCGTGATCCTCATGATTGAATGGAAACTCCGCCAGGTCAACATCAAACAAACGACAAAGAAGTCATTCGGTAACTCCCCGTGGATTACGCGGAGTGTGTCTCAAACGGTCTACAACAGAGGTGATGCTTCTGTACCTCACGACTATCTCGAATCAGATGTACTTCGGACATCGCGTTATCTCACTTGTGGGACTCCGATTCAGAACGGCCTTTGTAAGAATTAGAGTTGTGTTTTCACACTATGTCGTTAACACTCTCAAAGTTCAAACTTCAAGTGCTTGAAACCGCTTATTACTAACCGCTTGAAATGTTTTCTTATGGAAGCTCCGGAGCGGGATGATCGTCTTGATTCTTCTCATGCTCACGCCAACTTCATCACTAATGGAAGCTCTATTCAATGCAACACAACAATGTAATGATTCTTCATCAATTAAAGAATCTACAAAGTCAAAGACTTACGTAACTTCATCAAGATTGATTTCCAACGCCAAAGAGCGTGTGAGCATGTTGAAGAATGACGTGGAGACACCGAGCGATGAAGGCACTCGAGGCGCATGATGCGCACAACAACATACTATCACTTTCACCACAAAGAACAATGATCAAAGAACAAAGTTAAAGATGACGTGAAGCATAACTGCTTAAAGATAACTATCTCTCTACACCGGGAGATTGTTCAATCAAGGCAATTCCTCTCACAAGAAAGAAGAATGTCGACGACGTCACAACTACTATTACATCAACGCTTCACCGTTTACATTCATATATACTTGGGGAGATTATTGGAATCACTCCTAAACAAGATTTCAAGTATTTATATTTCATATGTAATAGGTAGCTTTATTATGGCCTTTATGTTTGTTTAAGGTCAAGCTTATGTAGAAGGCCCATAAGCTTAGGCCCAAGCCCACATAAGAAAGGATGGGAACCAGAGTGTTGCCCTAGCTTCCTCCTATAATCTCTTGTAAACCCTCATTTGAGGGTTGGTTGTTCAAGTTATTCTCTTTCACATTCACCCACGCATAACCTCTTATTATTTTTTGTGTGTGTTAGATCTTGTTCAATCGCCTTATCTCTTTCTATATAACTTGTGTTTGTAAAACTAGTGACCTAACAATGCCGATGCCCAAGTTTGCATCAACTCTCAAACACATGTTAAGCAACAAGGAAAAACTGCTTGAGATGGCAAAACTCCTCGAGCAGAACCTCAGTGATTATCTTGAAGAAGCTTCGAGAGAAGCTTGGAGATCCTGGAAAATTTCTCTTACCTTGTGTATTTCCGTGGATGGTTGAATGCTTTGCCTTAGCCGATCTTGGTGCAAGCATCAACTGATGCCTTATTCAAGATGGAAGAAACTTTCTCTTCCGAACTCACTCCTACATGCATGACTCTCGAGCTTCAGATCGACAATATCCCGTCCTCTTGGCATTGCCGAGGACGTATTGAAAGTAGGAAAGTTCCATTTTCCAGTGACTTTGTGGTTGTTGATTTCGATGCCGATCATCGGGTTTCTCTCATTGTTGGTCGAGGATTCGAGAACGGGCCGTGCTCTCATTGATGTATTTGAGCAAGAAATCACATTACGTGTTGGTAATGAAGTCATCACCTTAACCTTGATCAAACTTCGAGGTACTCGCAAACTATGATTCCGAGTCTGTTAACCGAATAGATATCATTGATGTTGCTTCAAGAGTACTCTCAAGAAGTTCTTGGTTATTCTCATAATTCGTGAGTGGGGATCCCACCACATCTTCTCAACCTATCATAGCCAATTTACACCTTCTCACCCGCTTGAGGAAGCGACTTCATCTTGGAAGAGATTGAAGCTTACTTGTCTAGTGATTCTGCTCCATGGGAAATTGATCACGCCCAATTGACATCGAGGGGACATACTTCTCATTGAGAAGTTGCTTTATGATGATCCATCATCAACCCCTCACACTAGTGATTCAATTCCGGATGAGGTTAATAACAATGAGATTAACCCGAGGAGATATTCTTCTTCTTGAGAAGTTGTTAAATCAGACACTTCTCCTCCACCCTCCCGCCGAGCTTCATAACAAGGAAGTCAAGTCGCTTGAGAAAATCAAGAATTTCCTCAAGTCGAACTTAAGGACTTACCACCTCATCTAGAGTATGCATTCCTTGAGGGTGATGATAAATTACCCGTCATTATTGCTCGAGATTTGAGTAAAGATGAAAAGTCGCCTCATAAAGTTCTTGAAGTCACACAAGCAAGCAATTGCTTGGAAACTCTCCGACATTAAGGGTATCAACCCCGAGTTTTGTACTCATAAAATCTTGATGGAGGATGACTTCAAACCAGCCAGCTCAACATCGAGAAGAGTAAATCCAAAAATCCATGATGTTATCAAACAGGAGGTTATCAAACTTCTTGATGCGTGATTAATTTACCCAATCTCGGATAGTCCTGGGTTAGCCCAATTCATTGTGTTCCTAAAAAGGGTGGCATAACTGTTGTCACGAATGAAGATAACGAGTTAATTCCAACTCGATTGGTTACGGATGGCGTGGTCCGCATTGACTATCGTAAGTTGAATGACGCCACCAGAAGACCATTTTCCTCACCCTTCATGGACCAAATGCTTGAGAGATTAGCAGGAACGAGTACTATTGTTTCCTTGATGGTTTCTCGGGTATTTTCGATCCCCATTGATCCCGTGATCAAGAGAAGACTACATTCACCCGCCCATACGGAACTTTTGCCTAAAGACGATGCCTTTTGGCTTATGTAATGCTCCCGCACGCTCCAACGATGTATGATGGCCATTTTCCACGACATGATCGGAAACAATGGAGGTGTTTATGGATGACTTCTCGGTCATTGGGGATTCGTTTCAAACATGTCTCTCCCATTTAGATAAAATGCTAAAACGGTGTGAAGACACCAATCTTTGTCTAAACTCGGGAGAAGAGCCACTTTATGGTCAAAGAAGGCATAGTCCTCGCCATAAGATTTCCAAAATTGGATTGAGGTAGATAGAGCAAAAGTTGATGTTATTGCTAAATTGCCTCATCCTACTACCGCCAAAGGTATTAGGAGTTTTCTAGGTCATGCCGGGTTTTATCAGAATTCATACAAGATTTTTCTAAAATCGCCCGCCTATGACCCATCTTCTTGAAAAGATGCTCCTTTATCTTCTCACCGAGTGCATCAAGCTTTTGAAACATTAAAGAAAAAGCCATCGAGGCACCCATTCTCGCGTTCCCGATCGGGATTTGCCTTTTGAGCTCATGTGCGATGCAAGTGATTTTGCTATCGGTGCGGCCCTAGGGCAACGAGATCCAAGCATTTTCAGCCTATCCACTACGCAAGTAAGACTACGATCAAGCTCAAACCCATTACACCACCACGTAAAAGAGCTATTAGTCGTGGTGTATGCGTTTGAAAAGTTTCGCCATACCTTATATTGACCAAATGCGTGGTGTATACGGATCACCGGCTCTCAAATATCTCTTTGCAAAACAAGATGCAAAGCCGAGATTGCTCCGTTGGGTTCTCCTCCGCAAGAGTTTGATATCATTATACGTGATAAAAAGGAGCCGAGAACCCGGTCACCGATCATCTATCCCGTCTAGAAAACCCTCACCAAGATGTTTTCGAGAAAAGGAAATAAATGAAACATTTCCTCTCGAGACACTCAATGTGGTTTCTTTTCGTGGAGACTCTTCTACCCCATGGTTTGTCGACTTTGCAAATTACCATGCGGGTAACTTTATGTGAAAGGGATGTCGTCCCAACGTAAAAACAAATTCTTTAAAGATGTAAAACATTATTTCGGGACGAACCCTACTTATTCAAAATTTGTGCGGATCAAGTCATTCGAAGGTGTGTTTATGGACGAAGCTATTGACATTTCAAAGCTTGCCATGCCGCCGACCCATCGGGGCCATCATAGTCCAAACTACAATCGCCAAGAAGGTGTTTGATTCCGGTTTTATTGGCCTCGATTTATAAGGATGCCCATGAATTTGTCAAAGCATGTGACGCTTGTCAACGCCACGGAAATATCTCGCGAAGAAATGAAATGCCGCAAAACGCCATTCATGTGTGAGATATTTGACATCCGGGCATTGACTTTATGGGGCCATTTCCATCTTCTCGAGGAAACAAATACATATTTGTGGTCATTGACTATTTGTCAAAATGGGTTGAAGCGAAGCTTTACCTACCAATGATGCCCGAGTTGTTATGAAGTTTTAAAATCTCTTTTGCTAGGTTTGGAACTCCACGTGCTATAATCGATGATCGTGGTACACATTTCTTCAATGACCAATTTGAAAGAGTCATGCAAAAGTATGGTGTAAACCACCGCCTCTCTCGCATACCACCCCAAACAAGTGAACAGTGGAAGTTTCCAACCGTGGTATTAAAAGAATTCTTGAAAGGACAAGAGGCGAAAATTGTGCATCCCGGTCTGATAAGCTGGATGACGACTATGGGCCTTCCGATACGACTTACAAAACACCCATCGGTGTACTCCATACAAGCTAGTGTACGGAAAGGCATGTCATCTGCCGATTGAGCTTGAGCACAAGGCATCTGGGCCTTAAAACATGCAAACTTCGATATTCGGATACGGTGATCACGAAAAGTTCAAATGAATGAATTAAATGAACTCGCGATCAAGCATACGAGAACTCTTTGATCTACAAACAAAAGACAAAGAAGATTCATGACTCTAAAATCAAGAACCGCGTTTTCAACGTTGGTGATCGAGTCCTTCTTTTCAATTCAAGATTGAAGATATTCTCGGGAAAGCTCAAGTCCCGTTGGTCTGGTCCATTTACTATTGCTAAGGTTTATCCTTATGGCACCATTGAGTTATCTCAACCCGATGGTCCTAATTTTAAAGTGAATGGTCATCGATTAAAGCATTACTTTGGAGAGGACATTCCATCCATGGTTGTCCCTGATCTACAAACTTTCCCCATGAACCAATGAATGCGGGGATCGAGTCAAGCTAGTGACTCGGGAATCAAAAACAATAGCACACACCATATGGGTTTTCACCCATGTTTCTCGCTCTTCTTACCCTATTCTACCACCCTAGCTGGGGAATTGCCCTCACGTTGTATATAAGTTTTCTTCTCTAAAAGAAAATATATATATATATATATATATATATATATATATATATATATATATATATATATATATATATATATATATATATATATATATATATATATATATCAATCTTTCAAAATAATGGCCGTAGTATTTCCCTTTACGTTCTATGTTTCGCATAACAGTAGGTACTTTGAATATTGAGGGCAATATTCATTTCTAAGTGTGGGGGAATTTCACTAATTTTATCATGTATTATCCACCCAATTCCCGCTTTTGGCCAATTTTTTTTTTTTCGAGTAAGTGTTTTCACTTACTCGGAAAATGGTAATTAGTCCGCCATGTCTAACCCACAAAAGGATTGGCTAATCCAGAGCAAACGGCTCTTGGTAAAGATTTCTCAAACCGCTTATGGCTTGCAATTTGCCCAAAATTGTATGGTATTCAACTCACCATATCTTTAATTAGTGAAGAGTTGGCTAGCCCGCAAGTTTATGGCTTGTGGTAAAGGCGTGGAAAAACCATAATTGGTAATCGGCTCACCAAAGATAATATTGATAATTTATCTAAGAGTTGGCTAGTCCGAGCAAACGGCTTCGGTAAAGACAAATCAAACCGCTTCTGACTTATGATTTGCTCAAAATCATTTGGTTATCATTGTACCAAGGTTCTTACATGAACCAAAACAATTGGCTACTCCGTAGTGATGGCTTTGGTAAAGAGTTCTTTAAAATCCATTAAAGTTTCAAAACATTGCTAGGGACTAGCAATATCTTAGTGTGGGGATTGATGAGTGTCTAAATACTCATCATTTTGTACCATCTAGATCGCAAAACATCCGAAAACACTCGAAATGCATCAAAATGATGAAAATATCACAAATCGTTGTTTTATGTGTTTTAAATGCAAAATATCAAAATCGATGAAAAACATATCAAGTTTGCAAAATTGGCGCTTTAGTCCCCAAGTTTCAAAGTTGTCAAATCTAGTCCCTCGAATCCAAAATGTGGAGTTCTATCATTCAAGGTCCCCGAAATATTCTAAGTTGTCAAAAATGGTCCTTGAATGAATCTTTGGTCAAATGGTCGAAAAGGTCCTCAACTTTGAAAAAATGTCAAAATTGGTCCTTGGATATCTAAAAATGGAATTTTATGCAAAAGTGGTCCTTGTACTATTAAATATTGGCAAGTTTGGTCCTTTGATAACATTGGAGAAAGTTCGAGTTTGGTCCTCAAAATCCGAATTTACATGATTGGTCCTTGTGATACTATCAAACCAAACGGACACCTTCTAATATCAACCCAAGTCCAATACACCGATGGCCCAAACCTTAGCCCAATCCACCACTTGGACCTTGACCCTTGAGCCCTTGACCCTTGACCCCAATCAAATCATTTTGATCCCGATCGATAACCATTTGGACCCCACTTATTATAAAACCTCGGTCAAATTCGGTCAACGCGCCAAAACCACCAGTACTGTACATCTCCTTCTCCAAGCCTGAATTCCAAAAACCAGAGCTGGTTTTCCAACTTTTCAATTCCACTTGCTCCTATCATATCACTACCACCTTACCTTGTCCCCCTTCACCTCCACATCTTCCCAAAATCCATTAATAACAAAAACCTGCTTATAGACTTTTGGCGCCAAAATATCCAAATGGACGATTATGATGATTTTGACCAATCCAATGGTTGGAATGAAGTGGGATATGTTCAGAGATGTCGACAAGAGTGGAAAAGATCTATATAAAGGAGGAAGGAGCAATGTAGCAAGATATCTAGTGTAATTTTAGTTTATCTTTGTCGTTTTAGTTAAAATTTAAATTCCAGTGTAATTCTTAGCTTTCAAGTACTGTTTTCCTTAAGTTAAGTGTATTTTAGATCCTTTTCAATAATAAATTTCAGTGTTAAAGTCTTAATTTCAGTTTATGCAATTTCATGTTCAAAATCTCAAAAAGATCAAATGATGTTTGTAGATGTTGTTAAGGACCTGAATAAACCATATAAGCTCCTCGAAAAGCTTATTTAAGCTTTTAGAAACATTTAAAATTAGTTTAGAAGTCAAACTCAAAATTCACCAAAAATACAAATAAATTAGTGAAAAAATAAAAATCACAAGAAATGGTGATCAAAGTCTGGAGCGAGGTGAATATTGGATTGCCACAGGTTAGTGGCTTAGTGGTAAGCCTATAGGAGTGGTCTTTTGATCTTGGTTCGTGTTCTCAGTTCAACACCACTTGTAAGCTTTTTGCTCAATTTTTGTATTTCTTTGTTTAAGTGTTCTTAAGTTTAAATCTCGTGTCTTTATGTTAATTAGTTGTAGTTAAGTATAATTATACATTAAAAAGCAGTTGCTTGTTCTTTTTAATTTGTAGTTTATAAAATTTTTATTTTGTGATTAAATTAGCTTAAGTTTAATTTCTTAGTTGTATGTTGTTATTCTTTGTTGTTTAGTGTCTATTTAGTCTTAGTAAGTGATAATATTAAGTGCATGAATCGTTACATGGTCTCAATCTTTAAAATCACTTGAAAATCTTCAAATCGTTTAGTTAAATCTGTTTGGATTTCTTTGAGTTATTAGTGTTGGAGGTTGTTTGAGTGGTTGCTTGTAATTGTTTCATGTCACATTAGGTCTTAGAAACTCATTTCAACAAGAAAACCAGTTCTCATTTGTGAAAAAGTCAAAATTAGCTTTTGATCAAATCTTGTGTTAACTGTTGGATTTTCATGATCCATGATCATGATTTTGTGTTCATAAGTTGTTAATATTGCTCAAATCAGTCTTAGTTCACCTTAATACATCACAATCAGTGATTAGAATCAACTTAAAGTTCATATAAGTCAACCTTAGTGTTTTTCTTAAAAAGTCAAAATTTTCAATTTGGTCGTTTTTGAATAAAATAGATGATTTTAGTGTGTGTTTAATATTGAGATTTAGCTTATAAGCTTTTGGGATATTAAAGTTTATTGCTTAACTTAATTAGAAAATATTAGTTCACTTTTAATCACTTATTCATAGCTTATTTTCTAGCTTCTTTTGAGCACCTTATGCGAAAAGATGTCCTGTGCACGATTGAGCTAGTCACTTTCACAAGCTCACACGAGCTCTCTAGTTACCCATAGCTTGTGTAATTTGGTTCTTTGGAAAGCTTACCTAGCTGACTTGAGGTCCCAAGCTTAATATTCCACTTTGAAGCTTATTTGCTAGGGTTGCATTAAGCTTAAACCTTGTCCCATTCTTTTTTAACTATAAGAAGCCAAGTGCTTATTTGCTAATTTCGACTTATCGGTATGCTTCTTTGTGTCTTTTAGCTTTATTTGAGTAGCTTATAGCTTGTTGAATCTTATTCCACCTTTGGTTCTAGCTTTGAAGCTTGTTTGAGCTTAAATCTTCATAATAAGCTCATAACTTGCTTTGTTTAACTTTTAAGCTTCGATGACTTATTTTAGTTTGTAAAATTTCATTTTCATTAAAGTAGCTTAATATCAAGTGGGTAAATAGTTTTCAAAAGAAAATCCACAAAAACATCATTTTAAATATAGTGATAGCGTTTATTTAATATTAATTAGCTTTTTGATTTTTCTTTTCAGCTTATTATTAAGCACTTCTTGTTTTTATAATTTTCTTAGCTTTCTATCACCTTAAGATATTTTTAGAAAAAGTTTCATAATTTCTCTGTTTGTTTAGTATTTATTATAATTTTAAATAGTTAAAAGTATTAAATAATTAGTAATAAATAATTAAAAGCATAAAAATATCTTTTCAGTTCTAAAATTAGTTTTATCATATTTTAGATTTTCTAAGTTAAAATTTTATTTTCCGGTTAATTTTATATTTTCTAGTATTTAAGTGTATTTTAAATAGTAATTAATTAGTAATAAATAGATAAAAAGTGTAAAAAAATATATTTTCAATTTTAAAATAAGTTTTATAATATTTTAGATTTTTCTAAATCATAATTTCATTTTTCTAGCTTTATTTTGTATTTTCTTATATTTTAGAGTATTATTAAATAGTTAGAAATAGTTTTTAATTAATAATAATTAAATAAATAGTTGTAAAAATAATTTTCTTTTTCTAATAATTTTCTTTTATTTTAGGATTCCAAAATGTCATTTTCATATTTGTAGGTCTTTTATTTTTAGATCTCACGCTTTATTTTTATGCGTTACGTAGTTTTATAAACGTCACGTATTTACGTTTGTCTTATCTCGATTGTTGTGCTTTCCAATTCGTATCCAATTCTATTCCAATCATTCAAGAGTGTAGTTATCAATCCAAATCCTCATCGATCACTATCCTTAGTGATCATTCTATCATCTGAAAAGTTTTAAAACACCATTGAGTCTCCGTGGGACTTAACGACCGGAACCACTATATTCTCCGGATCTTCATTGCATTGGTTTCTGAGCAGTTTTAAGTTTATTACGGTTAGCCATTCACAAGTGGTTAGCTTGTGTGATTAAACTTGACGGTTCGGGATCAATCAGCCATATAAGTACTACTTAATACTAACTAGTTACTAGACTTAAAATGCGACAATGTGCTTGAGTCTAGGGATGAGTGGACTTGTTGATTTGATCCAACTTTGCAAGAAGATGATTAAACATGAAATGTATCTCATTTCGTGCTTCTTGAACAAGTCCTTGAGTGATTAGACAATTTGGACAATTATTGTCTTGGTTTGGACCCGGAGGGAAATGGATATTTTGAGGAGGCTCTATGTGTGATTGTGGGTCTTCATTTTGAGAAGTAGGATGAGGTTCTAAAAATGAGGGTGGTAATGGAACTTCTTCCATATGATCAAGGTTGTTCCTTGTCTCCAATGATGGACTAGTTGGTGTTGTTGGTGGTTCCCTATTCAATGAGAAGGTTGCTGAATGAGAGGTTCTTGGTGGTGAATGATCCAATGAGTAGATCGATTTTTGGGTGAGGGAAAGGCTCATTCAAGGAGTGTAGTCCATGCTCAATGAATGAGGGTTTTGACGGCTTGCTAGAACTAGCCAAGTTTGGTTTTGAACTAGATGATCCTTTTTCTAGTCCGAAAGGTTTGATGCTAATCCTTGCGGTTCTCTTAGCCTTTGTTGGATGAGTTTGATGAGGTGGGATTCTAGTATCATTATCTCTAATGGGAGATGTTTCGGTGGATGAGATTTCATGAATCATTTGACCCTTTCTTTTGGATGATCCTATGGTTGAGGAGTTGTTGCTAAGAGCCTTAGTCATAGTGATGATGATGCTAATATTAACTTCTAATTGCTGATTTTTGAAAGGTAAGTGAGAATGGTGCCTTAACCCTAAGGTTGTTTGGTTTATAAAGGATAATTTGAATTAGGAAATTAAATTCTTGGCCACTTAGAGGATTAAGCATGCTCTTAAGATTTTGATCAGCTCTAGGAGGATAATAAATGAATGCTAAAAGTGTTTAGAGAACCAAAGGTGACTTAAAATTGAATATGGGCGATTAAGGCTTTACTGCACTACGGATCCCGCGGATCCTCTCGCGAGGATCCGTCGGTTAAAGACCAGAATCCATTTGTCGAGCGAGTTCTAAGTGAAATGATTATGCTTCTGTAAAGTTTATTATCAATGGATTTTGAGGTTTTGACTTAATTTTGAAGTCTTTAGCTGTTGGAAATTTCAAATCCTCAACCATAATGAGTGATGGTGCTTAATGATGGTTTTGGGTAAGAAAATTGACTTTGGGTAGTCTAACTATGTGTTTGACAAGGATACCATTTAATTTGATATGGAGAAATGGTGGTAATAAGTCCTAGAAATCAGATGATGACCTAAGAAGAATTTACTAAAATCTTTAAAAATAAAGAAAAAATGAAAAACTAGTTTTGAGCCTAATTTTGAGTCAAAAGATGATTAAGATCAATTTGCTAAAATTGATGGATAGACCAAACTAAGTGCTATCAGACGTGATAGATAATGTGTGAGTGTTGGAGCGGAATTATGGTGAGTTTTGACGAGTTGATAAATCAAAAACATTTTGAAATATATCCTAGGTAAGCCATGGATGAGAGTGAGGCTTTCAACTATTTGAGGAAGACTTAGTTGGCTCTAAAATCTTATGTTTGGCTAGTGTGATGTGATCTAGTGAGCTATTTTGATTCAGTCAAGTCTGAGTTGTGCATCAGCCGTCACGGATCCCGCTTCCCTTACGGGAGGATCCGCTAGTTCAATCTTTGGGATCCGCCTCTGCGGATCGGAAGGCTTTCAAAAATGTGCAATTTTGCAATTTTTAGTAAATGTTTCTCCTAGTTGTTTCTATAGGGACTAAATGCAAGAACACAAAAAATATAATGCATAGCAAAGTAGGAAGAGCTAAAGTTCCTAGAATGAGTGACGACGACCACTCAAGAGGTCGTAAAATCTCATTCTTCAAATTCCTAAGTTAGAATTGTTTAGTGCCAAGATATGGCGATACCTACATACTACAAGCATAGTTAAAAGTGTTACAAACCATTGTTTGAAATTGTTCATCACAAGTTTAGGTCCTATGACCTTACCTCTCTTCTCCTCCCCATCCCGTCTTCACCCGTCCTCCAGTCTTTATCATACCATTTCTACTTCTTTTTCTTCAAGAAATTTGCAAAGCACTTGAAGATTCCCTTGGTTTGTTGCCATTCAGGTGATGCACCAGGAACGTCCGACAATTGGTTGATATACTCCAAGGGGTCGAGTTCGGTATTTCCGAGTGGGTTGCTACTTCCTTCACCTTCTCTTTGCCTCTCCCTTTCTTCCGAGGAATCCGTGAGTGGGTGAGGTCTCTTGCCATCTACCATAAATCTCGTGGTTCTTCCCTCGGTCAATGATACCATAACCTTGTTGCAGAAGCTATGGTCATAGGTTTGTGGAGAAGGATCTAATGCAAAGATGAATTTAGCAAGACGGGTTAGGAGCATTGCATACGGGAGCACCATCTTGTCCATGCTTCTTACACTTGACATTCTCTTGATCATGTAGTAGGCAATGTTAAAGCGAGTCTCGGTCACTAGACAATAAATCATGAAACTTAGACATGCGTTGGGGTGATCCTTGTTTCCTACTAGGCACACCACATTCTCCCTTATCACATCTTCCCATTTTCTATACAACCCGTACATCTCCGAGAGCTCCATTTGGAAAGGATCCCTATATATCACTTTCGACTTCCTAGTAACCCTTGATGGGGATGATCTTGGCATAAACACGGTGTCCCTTACAGTGGTTGCTTCTGGGATTATTGTGTGATAGATTTCGTGATGATTAACCATAGAGTGTATCTCCTCCAACGACCACTCATTAGAATACATGGAAACACCATCATATGGAACCCCAATTATTCTTCCAAACTCCTCAAGTGAAAGAGTGTACTCATGTCCATTTATGGTGAATTCAATTGAGATGGACCCATCATCATTTCTAATTATACCCATTGTCTTGTAAAACTCAAGCACAAAGACCGGGCAAATTTGCTCGTTTATATCCAATAAACAATCAAACCCAATATTTCCAAATACTTCCCTTATGTCGGTATTTGCAAGAAATGATGGATCAACAACTCTACCTTCATGAAAGAGTATCCTTTCAAGCAACTTAAAGGCTTTCCTATCGTCCGGACTTAATTCATCTTTCCTATGGTACATGGGTATGTAGTGAGCGGTGTCTTGGTAATCTTGTTGCTTGTTGCTTGGCATGATTGTTCCTAAACAATACAACCACAATGTAGTGTTAATTGTGAATAGTAACCTAGAGGGTTTGATCACAATTTTGCTCTCATCATCTTTGTTGAGTTCAAGAAATGTGTTTAATTTGTATTAACAATGTTAATTCTTTGATTTAGATTATCTTAGAAAACAATGTGGTGACAAATTATGATAAACCCATTTGAACCCAACTCTTAAAGATGAAGAAATTGTAATCCTAGAAATCAAGGAATTAAATTAACAATGTAGTGAAGATTATACTTACACAAGTGATTGTTAAGCTTGAGAGGAATGATCAAATTGCTCCTATGAACAGTACCTGAGTTCTTGTTCGTGAGTCTTTGAGGTGAGTATAATTGTGGAACATCCACAGTGATCATTCTTTAACTTATATTGTCTTCTGTTGCACGGATCCCGCGGATCCCTCTCATTTAGGATCCGGCTAGTGTAAACGAAGGATCCGCATGATGACAAAAGTCACCAAACATTCCTTGATAACTTTGGTTTGGGAGTTCTAAAACGGTGTTTTGATGTTAAGGCTCTAAAACTTGTGATTTGAGGTTTTGAAGACTTAATACTATTTTTATTCGACGTGGTTCCCTTTTTAAGAATTAGTCATAATTCTTGGGAAGTTTTTCAAACAATATAATAAATCCCATTTTATCATAATATAAGAAGTTTCACATGGATATTTATTGACATAGATGAAGTATCAATAAGTCCTTTGTAATGAATAATGATTGAGGCTATCAAATAACCAAGATATCATTATTACGAGATCGTAGTGTAGACTATACAAACTAGTCGAAGAATACTATTCTTGATGATGACTTTAATATAGATAACTACTTGAACAATTACTAATAAATCATGCAACTAAGATTTTAATAATGAAAATAAAATTAAGTAATTAACGATCATACCTTTGCTAAATATTCTTTTTAAGAAAAGAAGTATTTAGATGTTTTGTGATCATCTTGGAATCTCCAGATTCATGTTGTGAGAAGGACAACACTAAACATTCTTTTTGCGAAAAGAAATATTTAGATAGATTCTTCATGATCTTCTTGGTAACTCCAAATCCAAGTATGGATAATGCTTAATAAGGAAAATGTTAGAGCATTCTATCATTGTCCAACAATAAACATTATAATGATTTTTAAAATATGACAAAAAGAATCCTTCTTTGTAGTTTTCAAACATACACGGATCGTATCAAGTTTTTAAAGTACAACATACTCTAAAAAACTTGGTAACGAAGCTCTGGTACCAATTGTGAAAAACTAGAAGGTGGGGGGTTGAATAGTTTTACCAATTTAAAACTTCCTTTTAAATATTTAGATCGACTTATGTCAATCTATTTAGTTGTTTATGTTGGACGTTGATAGATAGATATATAAACGTGTAATGAAAGATAAAGAGTAAGAAGCACATCACCATGACACAAGTATTTATAGTGGTTCGGCTACAAGGACACCTTCCTTGCCCTACTCCACTCCCCGAGTCACCTACTCGAGAGTTCGTAAACACTACACCAACTCCTTATGGCGGAGAAGCCTTCACAACGTCGCTTACACCTTTTTCCGGTACAAAGCTAAATACCGAGTTCTTTCACACCAAGGCGAACCACACCTAACACAACGTCGCCTACACTTTTACTTGTTTTAGTGTTTTATGTGAAAACGTTAGTGTGTTAGAAAACTATTGAATCAAACTATTTACGTATTTTATTTGTTTCGTTAAAATGATTTTACGTTTGTTATCGACAAAACATTAGAAGATCGTAAAATATAAATAAATGTTTTTACGGCTTATTTGTATTAACATAACGCTGAAAGAAATAATTAAAGTTAAGGTTGAAATAAAATGACTTTGAAAAAGTCAAAATGGACTTATAATTTGGGACGGAGGGAGTAATAAAAAAGACAAAAAAGCACCAGCGCACATTGATGGATAACATTAAAACTATAGGTGTCAATCTTAACTGTTTGCTTCTAAACAAGCTGATTTGGATCAAACATGTAATTTAAAGCATCAAAGTATACATCTCTTAGATTGTTTTCTTCTAAGATTTAGTTTTTTTCGTCCCCTATGTCTGACTTTAATAGCTCCGCCATTGGTGATATGACATTTGCGGGTCCTAGAAGTTTCTGGAACTCTACCTCTGCTTCAGGTATTCTTCCTTTTTGTATTGCATAAGAATTACAGTAATACTTAACGACTTTAAACCCATTTGACCAGTTTCCTTTCTGATAAAGTAGTAAATAAAGATGAGAACAACCCTTATAAAGCCAATGTGAACTTTCCACAAAAAATATCGTTGCAAGAGCAAGTACCGTGGATAACCAAAAGCATATACACCACCTGAGCACATAGATCCGACAAAAAATATAAAAAACAGTTTGTACAATAGAGAAAGCCTATAAAAATGCATACATGGTAGATTCCAATTATTTTCTTACCAGCATGGGATACTTTTAACATGGATCCCTATCAAGAGAGCCCCATTAGCCCTAAACATGTTGAAATCTGAATGAAGCTTCCATAGATACCGCGCACAGAAGGAGGCGAGACCTGCAAAAATTCAAAGCAAAGATATTTCAGCCCATTTACTTAAATAGGTAGACCGGTTTGTGTTTCATAACTAACGGGTCAAACAAGTATAATTTAAAAAAATTAAGGTTAGCTAAATAGGAAACCGGTCAAAGTGTTAAACTTGAAAGTCACCATAATGTAATTATTAAATGCATATATACTCCTAAATCATCTTGTTAAGAAACAATTAAGAACTCTACATTCATATTTAGGACTCTAGTTATTTACTAAATTGTTTTTTGGACCAAAGTGTTTCAGGAAAATTCATCTCAAGATCGACCCATATTGACCCGTTTTCCAACCCATCAGACCAATCCAAACTAGAAGTAGTGCTACTTGACCTCTGTGATATAGAGAGAAGTGACAAGAGGACCAATACCTAGCCCAATTCCAGCAATGAACCTTCCAACTACCATCCATGTCAAAGTATTGGTTGTGGCAAAAAAAAAAAAAAAAAAAAAAAAAAAAAAAATTCTTATTATCTTTATATATGACTTGGTATACATAGATGAAAAGGTAAGATAAACTGAAATATTTACCATGTAATTTAGTGACTATATAGTAACCACTTATAAGTTTCGTCACTAATTTTTTACCGATGACAAAAGATAATGACCAAAAATTATATCGTCAATATTTTCATCTAAATAGTGACCAAAGAAAATCTCGTCACTAAAGCCTTTTTTTTTGTAGATTCTTTTTATTTATGCCAGACGAATAATCGCGCATAATGACGATCAATGACAAATAATGTGAACTTATTATTTTATGAGTTAGAAACGATAAATAATATTTAAACAATTAATTTAATTGCAGATGGTTTTATCATTTTTAATCAATAGTGTTTTAAGAAAAAAACATTTTCTGTATATACATTAGTTTTACTCGTTAAGAGCATTCACAATGCTCCAAGTCTTTAATGACTTGAAGCATTGAATGCATAAGCTTTCTAATTAATTTTTGTTATCAAAAATTCATTTTGTAAATCTTGCTCCAATGCAAAAACTAGTCAAAAAGCTTTTCATTAATGATGATGTAAGTAAAAATCTATTACTTCAAACACTTGACAAACTAAAAGCTTTTACTAAAAGCTTTTACATAAAGTCTTTCATTGCAATGCTAAAAAGACTTTAAAAAGCTTTTACAAATAGTAAAAAGCTTTTCAAAAACCATGAATTGCGGATGCTCTAAGAAGACAGTATATGTCCCAAAATAGTCAGGTTTCACACATCAATAACTTTGTTTATTTCTTTTATCAGCATCATCATACCTTTATAACATGTTCATACTTTTTCTTTTTCTTTCTTTGGGACGTACATAGCACTTCGAATATTTATTTATCTCACCCCCAAAATCATTGCTCTCACCAATCATTTTGGATGCTACATCTTTATATATCCATATAGAGATGAGTTCTTTGTGATCTTATTAACGTTACACAATAAAAAGTAGGAGATTATTAGCTGCGACGAGATTCGATAAGGAAATATCAAGCCGATAGCTCAACATTTCCAGCAAGAGACTGCGACGATGGGCTTTGATTTCCAACCAAGAACCAAACAACCTTTGTCTTCCACAATAGTATACCCTTCACAAACCTCGAGCTTTGTGAGCCATTGTTTTGCTTGAGTCACCAATTTGATAGGGGCACCCTGGAATCCTGCCCGACTCATTCTTCTCCTCCATTGATCGACCCTCTCATGCCTTTCGATCCGATGAGGCCCTTCACAACTCACAATGTTCTTGATCTCTTCTGCAAAGTAGAATTGTTCAATTTTGGCTCGTTTGGTGTCGTATTTTGGCAGCATTGCATCAAGGGCATCAAAGATGGCTGAGTAATAATGTAGTGCTTCCATAAACCTACCAAGAAAGAAAGGCCCATTATGATTTGAGTCTTGTTCAACTAGGGTCAAGACTTTTGGAGAAAGTTCATGGATTATTTTTAGAACCGAGTTTAATGCACCTCGACTCTCTTTTACGACACAATGAAGTTGGAGAATGCTATTTATCACAAGGACTTCATTTTTGTACGTTTTGATGTCCTCCGGTTTAAGTGTCTCCAAACTACTTTCTACGGTAGAAAACTCGAGATTTATGCCATTTTCTAAGGCATAGGCCTCGAGTTCTATACCAATGATAACAAACTCGTTAACACAAGGACCAACTGCAGTGATCCTTAAGCGGCGTGGAGTGTGAGTCTGGCTAGCCAAACTTTGAATTAACGCACGCCACTGGTGTCCTTGTTGTAATCCTAGTGTCATTCCTAGGTCTACAACATGAACATAATTCTCTCCCTCAAAGGCTTCCAATATGGTTAAGTTGGCGATAAAATGACCAAATTTAATGTGTGGGCAAGTCTCATAAACGAGTCTTAACGCCTCTTCCTTTTTGTCTAATGCAATGGGATTCAAGTTTCTTGCAGGGGCTACCAAACCAACCGCACCAAGTGGATGAACCAATGAGAGTCGGTCTGTGAGCCCCTGCATGAAACAAGAAGCCACCCTTTGGAAAGACGACCCAAAAACAAGCGCATCACCTCGAAGCTCAGCTAATAATTTTGACGATTGTGTTTTATCACGACAAGCAACGGCCTCAGCACACGAAACAAGTAATTGTACGAGATGCATCTCGTCTCTAGTTCCTTCATTCTCAAGAGTCCCATAATCTGAAATTGCATCCTCGATAGCCTCAGCCTCTAAGTATCTTTGAGTATACGTCAAAACATGGTCACGAAACCGAGGTTTTGGTAAACTATTCATACTATTACTCCGATGTATACCCACATTTTCTCCATCTACCAAACCATGGTCATTGAAACTTGATTCGGGCATGCTTTTGGTTCTCTTTATCTTATTCAACAAGCCCGGTAGCTGCCAAGGGGAGTTCGGGTTATCAAAAACAGACAAGTAACGTCGAGGATAGAATGATGACATCGAAAGATCTTGACGAAGACTTTGATCATCAGCTGTTTCTTGATCATTTTTTATAAAACCATTTGTACCCACATCAAGAAACACGTCCGATTTTCGTTTCATACCACAAGTATTCGATCGTGGATAGATTCCATCGACACCCACATTAACACGATTGAAATATTGTTCATTGTAAAGCGAGTTTATCATGTAACCAGGAGCCATTGCTGTCTCTTTATTAAGGTTCTCTTTTTTGAAAGTTTAGTAGAGACTCAATAATGCTCTGAAAAAGCCATATGCTATATGATGTTGGCTTATATAGACACGAAGTGTACCTAGGTTTCGTCGATTTTATTCTTTTAGTAAATTAATGGTGAATGTTATACATGAGATACAGCAATATGTAAATTGATGTTGATCGACTTACCCTAGTGTCTTTTCCTTATGAAATATATGCTTTGCATTGAACAATCACAATTAATGTGCTTCAAGGTCCCAAAGTATTGGAGCCAATGCCGCTATAGGTAACTCTAATATGATACACCCAAATCAAGGGCGGAGTCAGGATTTTAAATTAGGAGCGATGGGCAGAATTTAAAAAGAATAGATTACACTGTAATCCTTTCTTTTTAGCTTCATGCTAGTTAACTAAAGAGAAATTTGATGAAATGTATTCAACTATGCACACCATCTCACGTAAAAGCTTCAAAAGGATCACTCTTTTAGTTTTCGTACTTCAAACAAAAATACCAAGATTAGTTTTTCTCTCTTCTACTGATCACATTTTTACATAGGAAACCACAATTCCCAACTAATGATAGAAATCTACACATACGATTCAAACTAAATAGTCTCTTCGTATTCATTTTGCAAAGTTAGTTGTTGAAAGATGGATGATGATATATGCACGTAAATAGAGTTCTTGAAAATTAGTTGTAGAATATATCACATCTGATATACGATATGTACGATAATTTTGTTTCCTATAAATACCGATTCAAAGTTCCTAAATTGGATATTATCTCTCCATTACATACATTCTCTCCGTCGACCTTTTGCACACATAAGTTGCAAAAAATAATATTATTTTGATGCATTTTTAGATAAATCTTATGTTAAATCGACGTAAAAATTTCATTGAATCACATGTCAAGACTGTCATCACTTCACAATATCTTCACGCTCATTAAAAGCAAGTAAATCAAGTCGGTTTGATTCCTTCTGTGGGAATATTTGTATGAACTTCGTCATGATCAATTTGCTGGCACTGACCAAAATTATAACAAAATTCTTATTCAGAAAAGCCTATTTGTGGAATTTAAGGTTACCAATAAAGGGTATGTTGTTACTTTGAATATGTCGCCATTTCTAATTCTAAAAGTAGAAGACTTACCCAAAAACACAATAAGGTATCTACTCGTAACTTATTAAAGACTAAGGCTGGTAGCCGTGGTGATGTGTGTCGACCCTTCTACATCAGCTTTCTCTCTTCGACGACATGACGACGACCTAGTTGCCACAGTGATGACCTTTGATTTATTTATTTATTTATTTTTAATTCAAATATTTTTAAAAAGAAAATTAAATTTCATTAATAAAAATACTTAAACATTACAACAATAATTAAAAACTTAAACAAATAAAACGTAGACATTACAATACTAATTAAAAACTGAAAACATCACAAAAAATCTTCATCGTCAGTTGCGTCTTCATCAGTTTCGTCTTCGCCTTCAATCTCTTGATTGCCTGCATTTCCACGGTTTCTCCAAACGTGTTCGACCAAATGAAATTTTAAGTTTAGATGAGTTGATCGGTCCAGTATCTCCTGAGTAACTACTAAAGATTCTGCATGGGATCTTACCGGATCATGATGACGGTGGCCCTCTTGTGCAAACCATGTAGGGCATATCGCCAGCTTTTTTTTTTGTTTTTAATGCCAAACGGTACAAAAAATGGGAAGAGAACTCGGTTGCCTCCTCGAACTAGTTTGTCCAAATTGTGTCACCCAATCGATGCTAACCTTAATGCCACAGTGGGCACAACCGATTAAAGGGTCGGTCGATCCATCTTGCCCAACCGACCATTGTGGGAAGCCTAAGACTAACAAGGTTTTTCTTTTTTATAATTATCTATATGCATGATTGATGCGATAGAGATTTTGAAGAGAAGATGTCCAAATAAAGAAAGAATATATCTTTCCCTCGCAAAAGTTATTGTCAATCTTTACATTTTTAAATGTTTCAAAATAATTGTTATTTTTTTATTTCAACCAATCAAAAAAAAAAAAATTACTCAATAGATATAATATTTGATAAGCTAAAGAGTGTCATGATCTTACTTTTTTCATAAACTTTTTTTCTTTTCTTTTTTTTGTCTAAAGAAAATAATTTTAAGATAGAAAAAGAATGAACTAATGATGTGTATTGAAAAAATTGGAGTCGATTGCCTTTGTCATTTATAATCAGTTACTAAAATAATAAGTAGAATGGGTTACAAAGGCTTTTAGCGATGACTTTGTCGTCGCTAAAAGTCACTAAATGACAAAACGTTTCCTTCTTTTACTTTGACTTGGAAGACAAATGTTAAAACTCTGACAAATTCATTTAGCGATGCCATGTGTCAGCTAAAAGTAATTAATTTTCATTTTCGATTTTTTCTCTCTAAACCCCACTAATGCTCGCAAAATCTTTAGCGACGACACAAGTCATCCCTAAAGATATTTCCAGTTAAAAAAGAAATACTTTTAATGAAAAGAGATTTAAAATCATTAATATATGCTTTTAGATATAATTTTCAAAATAATAATTAGTTCATTATAAATTAGTTAACCGACCCACACGGCTGAACACCCTAAAATATCAACTTCCAGGCAAACATTGGCAACGACACGAGTATCCTTGGCTTTTCAGGTCAAGGATAGGCCTGAGAACTTCACCCCAAAATTGTTACACGGTAATGCCACATTTAGTTACCTCATTCGCTCAGAAATGTCGTGGGTATTTCGCTAGTACATGTAGATCATGCCGAAGATCCAAATAACTGTCTAAGCAAGTCCAGCCACATGTCTTTCTTGTCTCCTTCGTAGGATGATCATCAAGTGGTCCATCCAGGACCAGTAGATCAGCCATGACCGCTAAATCATGTCCACATGTCGCACACAACTCCAAATGCATTTTTATTAATACCACTGCATTTTGTGAGAAAAATTCAAGCTAACATAAGCTATCTTCTCCATTTTTACATACACAAAACACACACTAAACCATCGTATGTAACTGTTACCTCGGTTATAGATAATCAACCTTATCCGGGGTCCTTACCGAATGCGAAAAACCGAACATACGATCATCACCATCTCACACACCCAAAATCCTTACTTTACGTACCATACGTAAACATTTTTTGTTGAAATAAATTGTTTAAGCTGTAAAAAGTTAATTGTGAAGACGGTATCATCATTTATTTTATCACGGTCAAATGTTGCTACTCTCGATCACACGATTACTCTTTAGCACTCGATTGAATATGAAGACACTTGGTTCACATTACTCGATCACTTGAGTAGTCTCGGATGTCATAACACTTTCCTATTAGCATCTACATTTCCGTATTTGACTTACTTAATTCAAAAGATGTTGCTCCGTATATGCGACATTGGTATAATTTAATGAAATTCGATGATTCCACCCGATTGAATAGAAAGACACTTGGTTCACATGACTCAATCACTTGAATATTCTTGGATGCGATAACATTTGCTTATGAACATCGATACATTTGTATTAGACTTGCCTAATCAAGAGGTTGTTTCGTATATGGGCTATCAATCTCATTTAACACAATGCAATTATTCCACGAATTTAATATGAAGACACTTGGTTCACATGACTCGATCATCATAGATGTTGTCGCTAAAACTAGGTGAGTCCCAACTCGTTTATCATTGACTAGCACGTTTCGTGGGCCTCACCCGTCATCGCCAAAAGCTATTGATCGTCGTCGCCAAAACTTTTAGCTACAGTGTTGTAGCGAAGACTTGTCGTCGTCAAAAAGTTTCAGCGACAACAATTATGGCTTTTATGGACAACGGCTAAAAGCACCAAACGTTGCAGTGAATACTATATATACAAGAAAGTCCTTAAATAACTTGGAGATATTTGGGACTAAGATATGACTAGCAATGCAATATTATTTACATTTTATATTTGTGAGAGGTTTTGCTAATATGTACCCGAGTACATATTTAGCTCTTTATATACGAAAGATTTAAGTTAATTATATATCAAATTTCCAAGGTTGTCAAAATCGCGATCCGCTTCAGAGGATCGTGCGATCACGATCTTACACACAAAACGATCGGGATCTTAACAAGATCGTAATCTGTAGGATCGCAGCAGGATCGTAGGATCGCGCGTAGGATCGTAGGATCGGATCGGATCGTATAGGATCGCGGTTATAAGTTTTTGTGTTTTTTTTTTTTTTTTTTTTTTTTATATTTATTTATTTTTTGGGTATATTAACTTATTAAGTATAAGCTCATGTCTTAAAACCTAATGACTAAGAATTTTTCAAAAAAATTATTATTTTGGTGTTGTTAATTAGTTGTCTCTTGCAAGATTAATGAGTGTAAAATCATTATATTTTTATGGACTATTTAAAAATAGTTTAGATGTGTCTTTATGGGTTTATTATGAAAAACGATTTCGTGCTTTGTAAAATGTCAGAAGCTGTTTTTGAAGTAAACTATATACATACTTGACCCAATTTTGTTCATATTTTATTTTATGTTACATATAAAAGCATGAATATTCTAATTTAATTTATTTGGTCATCAAGAAAAAAATTCAGTAATATTATCAGAATATTCTAATTTAATTTATTTGGTCATCAAGAAAAAAAATTGTGTTGCCCTCTATTATAAATTATGTCGTTTCATTTTCAGATACAATCCTTTTATCTTTTTGCATTAATCTATATATTGTAACAAAAAGTTACGTAATCACGTCTTAATAAATTAACATTATCTTTCTGCATAAATGTTATCATGAAAAACTATAATAAAAAACATTAAAACAAGTAAGAGCACCGCAAGACGTACGTAGAATTTCATGCAAGTATGTTATGCAATATATCTAATATTCTACCACTACTAAGATTGAATATATAACTTTTCTTTTATCATCCATTTAGATTCGTTTATCGTATGAAATATTATATGAAATATAAAACTACAACCCCTATACAAAATATATACATTTTCATAGGATCTTACGATCCCGATCCGATCCTACGATTACGATCTTCAGAAAGTTCTAAAACGATCTACGTAGGATCCCGATCCCGACAACCTTGCAAATTTCTATATAATCAAGGTAATTATAGAGTTTTATGAATGTTTATTGAATATATTTTCTTATTTAAAAATAAATTTTATGTTCATTAATTGTACTTTACGATGAGTGGGCACATATTAGTGAAACATGTTTGTGAGATAAGGGTTATACCATTGTTTTCTCTTATTGAGAAAACCCATTTATTAGTCTATTACAAAGGACTTATATATGTGACAGTTTGTTACAAAGGACTTATCTAATCGGTGATTGCCATTGTATCTATATTTTCCTTATCTAACCGGGAAATTTATTTTGTGAATAGTAACTGATGAATGTAAATACGTAATCGGTGATCACCATCGTGTCTATATTTTACGCATGTTAAAAATGTATGATTGATGACGAGTTCCATGACAACTTCTGATGTCACAATGGTTTCTTTAATATCTAAATTTGTGACCGTCGTACCAAAATAGACCTTGTGCGCAAGAATCCTTCGACAACGCATTCAAAAAGCTTGCTCATTATATAATATTATGAAAGCGAGGTCTAGAGAGCTTATGTTGTGCATCTTTTAAATTGTAGCTTTCATGCTTATTCGTTAATTTCTCTTGGTAACCATACAAAAAACAGACCAATCGAGGCAAAACAAAACATTAAAAATTAAGCAAATAAGAATCCCAAAAATATAAGTTGATGTTAGTGGCCACCGAGAGAATAGGAGAATAAACAAAACACAAATGAACAACGAGTTGCATAGTTGTACCACGAGCTGATCCAACAAGATGGAACTCGATCATTCATTGGGTGTTGTCTTTTTGGGCCCATCACCGTCTTTCCACTTACATATTATATAATATACTAAAAGGCATTGGGGTATGATGAATGCAGATTAACAAGAACTGTCAGATTCGTGAGCAGTTAAAAAAAAAAACTTTAAAGAAATTCATTCCCGTGAATAAATGATCGAGGAACGCGACTCCGTACAGAACGCTGAGTTAACCCGCTAGTTTTATACTATTTAGAAAGAGTATTAATTTGAGACCTAATTTTAGTCTTAATTTTATGCATAATATTGCATGTTAATAATTCATTGGTTGTAACAATAAGGCTCACCGCTTCACAATTCAATGAGATACTACACATATGTTAGGCACACAATTAAACACAAGTTTTAGGTCTCTCAATCATTTTCTATTTTAAAATATCTTTTGTAAAATCTTTTATATTATGTTTAGTGAACTTTATATGCATGATGCTTGTTCGTTGGATATACTAGTTGTGTATCCGCGTATTGCGACGACGATACCGTGTAACCAAATAACACACAATAGCATATAATTAAAGCATTACAATCATCTTTATACATTATAGTAGTACATGCGCAATGCATCGAAACCGAAAAAGAAGAAAACAACGATGGTTGTGTTAAGGTACACGGTAATAGTGATGACACGTCGTATTTGGTGATAATGTGAAGACAAAAACAGTGTCAATTATTAGTATTGCATAAACGTCGTGGTTGACTTCACCATCTCAAGCCAACATCTTTTCTTTCACCACGTTAACAAATTGTACAAAATCACTATCTAAAATGAATTTATCATCTCTTCATGGTCCTTTATATACTAACACAAGTAACGTATAATTTAATATGAATTTAAAATTGTGTAATCGAAAGTTAATAATGGTATTTACTTAATTGTATTTTAAATATTTTCGGCTACAATCATTTATATTGTTAATTACATAAATCAATTTCATTTTAAAAAACATGTTGGTTACTAATATTAGTATTTGATCAAATCTTTTCATAGTAGGCAAGTGTGTAGGCAGAATTTTTAAGTCTTTCTATTTAGGGAATGATCTAAATTCTTTATATAATAATATAGATAACATACATGAATCTGATGATGGTGAGGGTGCTAAACCTCACAATCGGGCTTGAGTCATATTTATCATCTAATAAATTTGACTCAAGAAAAACTTTTGCTAAACTGGAGAGTTTAAACGGATCGAAAATCTCCATTGAAGCTATGTTTTGAAGTTAGTAAAACAAGAATATTGCTACATCCGCATATAATTTACAAAAACAAATTCACACAAAAGAGTTGGCAACATGTGATTGGTGTGATGAAATATAAGAGAAAAAAATTATATCAAAATACATCAATCACATGTTGTCAATTCCTTGTGTGAATTTATTTTTTAAATTATATGTGAATGTTGCAACACACATATATATCATATAAAAGATCAGGTAAAAACCTTGAAAAAATTATACTATATATTTAAAGGCGCTTTTTGCTCTGCTCAAAGCAACGTAGTTTTTTTTTTTTTTTTTTTTTTTATTTGGGTTTTCGACTCGACATTGCGAGCCGACTAATTTCAGGGCGACTAACCTTTTGGATAGGCCGGAGTCGTCGCATGTGAACCTCCGTGGCCAATGGGAAAAAATAAATTTGCGGTTATCGACATTTTGCATATTTAGTCCTTAATCTATACTACTATATAATGCATTTAAAAGCCAAATCTCATTCCAAGCCTAACTCCTAACCAAAAATTAAGATAAGGAGCTCCAATCATGAGATGACATGTGTCAATTCTTAACAACTCCAGCCTAACTCCTAACCACTAAAAAGTAAGATAAGGAGCTCCAATTATAAAACGACATATAATTACTTCTCAATTAAAAATTCATCTTGTTAATACAAATATCGTCATTAAACGTTATTTATATTTTTGATCTTTACCTAAGTTTTGTTAACGACAAAAGTAAATTTAATTTGTATAAAGCTTAAAGCTTGTCAAGTTTAATAGATATTAAAACAAGCTTTTTCAAACAATATCTTCATCATTTAAGCATTTACATTGTGACTAATCATATCTTAATATGAGTCTAAGCATAATGTATGATAGTAGTTTTAGAATGTTTTAGTTTCTTAAAACTAAACATTACTTATGTATTTGCATATTTCTAAAATAGAAAACAACACATGACATCATGTGATGCATCATGGAAATCATTGGAAGATTTCATTAGATATTTTGTGTGGATTTGTACTCTTCATATCTTACACAATCTTACATAGATATGGTTGACTTTGGCAAGATCTTGATATCTTGTCGTCGACTGGCGGCACCAAAATCCACAACGGGCGGAACCCTTTTAAGGGGTCCGCGGTCCGTGGATGTCAGCGATGGTTTTGGCTATAAATAGCAAAGCCAAACCAAGTAGTTTTTCATCCCTTTCTATCATACTCTCTTACATATCTCTCTCTAACCTTTCTAACTCGGTTTCATATCATATTAGTGATCTCTTTGTAGCAAAGAAGATCAAGTCACATTCAAGCTTCAAACGAGAAGTTGGAAGTCTTGTTTGTTTAGTGTTGTATGATCTTGTGTTGATTCATACTTCATTGTTGTATTAAACCATCATAATCTTGTGAGTGTGAGTGGTTAGTATTTTAGTCCTCAAAATACATTGTGTGTGGGAGTGGTTGTACCCTTGGAAAGAACTCGACATCTAGCTTAGTGTCGGAAATAGTGTGTTTAAGTGTAAAGGTTTTCTCCACGGTGAAAGGAGCTTGTTGACTAGTGAAGTTAAACTCGAGTGTGAGACTCGGGAGTGGAGTAGGCAAGGAAAAAGAGTCCTTGTAGACCGAACCACTATAAACAACTTGTTGTGGTTTGATCATTTCTTTCCTTATTTACTCTTTACATATTGCTTGCATATTTCATTAACATATCTAAGATCAATATCAATTGATCTTTCAATAAGTTTCAAAACAAAGTTTTTAATTGGTAAACTATTCAACCCCCCTTCTAGTTTTCTACAATTGGTACCAGAGCCTCGTTGCTCAAGAATTTCTAAAATAATTTGTATTTTATAAACTTGAAACGATCCATGGATTTCGAAAACTTTAAAGAAGGGCAATCTATGCAAAGACCACCACTCTTTGAAACCAATGGATTTATCTATTGGAAAACCGTTTGAAACATATGTAAAATCAAAAGATATAGATCTTTGGTTTGTTATTGTTAAAGGGATTTTAGTTCTACAACAAAGGATATTTCGTTGATGAACAAAAGAAATTAGTTGCTAAAAATAATGAAGCTAAAATGATGCTTTATAATGCTTTACCTAGAAAAGAATATGAAAGAATTTTATGTGTGAAACCGCCAAAGATATTTGGGAATCTTTGATTGTTACACATCAAGGTAATTCACAAGTCAAGGATAACAAAATTGATCTTCTTGTTCAACAATATGAACAATTTGTTATCCTCAAGATGAAACCATTGATTGTGGCTTTGCTCGCTTTAATACTATTATTACATCACTTAAAGCACTTGATGAATCTTTTCGTAGTAAGAACTTTGTCGAAATTTCTTAGAGCACTCCATCCCAAATGGAGAGCTAAAGTGACCGCTATTGAAGAATCAAAAGATCTCTAAAAATGTCACTAGACGAGCTAATCGGTAACCTCAAAGTACACGAAATGGTGATGGAGAAAGATTCGAGATCATCAAAGGAAGAAGGAGAAGATCAAACCGTTGCTCTAAAAGCAAAGGCGGAATCAAGTGATGATGACGAATCTTGCTCCAGTAGTGAAGATGAGGAGTATGCCATGGCCGTTAGAGATTTTAAGAAGTTCTTTAGAAGAAGAGGAAAGTTTGTAAGACAACCTCGAGAAGAAAAGAAGCCATTCAAAAGATCGGGATGACAAAAGGGTAAAGGTGAAAGAAAGTGTTTTAGATGTGGTGATGCAAGTCATCTCATAGAGAATGTCCCAAGCCACCTAAAAGCAAAACTCAACGAGCTTTTGTAAGTGGTGCTTGGAGTGATAGTGAAGACGATGAAGAATCAAGCAAGGAAGAGATCGCTCTAATGGCACATGAGTCAAACGAGGTACTTTCCGACTCTTCTTATTCTTCTATTGATGATGACACTTTGCAAAAACAATATAATCAATTGTGTGAGCTAAGTCTAAAATCATAACTAAAAATAAATTTTTAAAACCAAAAGGAATTTTTGGAAAATGAAGTTTATGAGTTAAAAGAAAAAGCAAAACGACTTGAAAAAGGAAAAGCAAATGACGATGGTTGTAAATCATGTCAAGAGCTTAATCTTGAAATAGAAAACTAAAGCTCACACAAGATGTTCTAATCGAACAAAATTCTAAATTTAAAAGGTTTAACAAAAACATCGCACTTGCCGATGAAATAGTTAAAATACATAAAACACCAGGAGATATGAATGGGCTAGGATTTAATGAGGTATTAATTCCAAAGAGTCAAAACAAAACGGCCGAAAAGGACGAACAATCTGTCAAAACTGCTGCAGTACAACACGGACCAGACGGACCCAAAATAAGGGTTCCGTCCGTTGAACCAAATGGTGCCGTGGGTACTTCAGCAGGACAGAATGTTTGTGATACGGACCGTAATGAATTTGTCAAAGTAACAAAGAAAACCAAGGATAGTGTTAAACTAAAACCATTGTTACATCGAGTAGGACTTGCAAAAATGAATTTAGATAAAAACTACTCAACAACGACATAAAACACCTTTGCCAAACGCCTTTCCTAAAAGCAACCACAACGTACATCCCAACTACCAACACAACGGTTGGAATCAAAACTTTCCTAGACCATATCAAACTCAGATTACATGTCATGGAACTCTTACCCATCGTTTCCATACATGAATCAAATAAATGGTATGTTTAACCCAAACGGACCCATGAGATATTGGGGACCAAATGCTTGAGTTATTTGCTTTTAGGTATGCTTGAAAGTTGGATTGGAACCCGATGAATGGATAAAAGATAGTGGATGCTCACGACACATGACGGCAACAAAGTCTCTTCTCATCATACCAAGAGTATGACGGAGGTAATGTCACTTTTGGTAGCAATCTCAAAAGCAAAATCATTGGCAAAGGTACGATCGCTCATAACTCCCTAACTATTGAAAATGTTGCTCATGTAGATAGGTTAGGATTTAATCTACTTAGTATTAGCCAATTATGTGATAAAAAGTATAAAGTACTATTTGATGAAAATGGTAGTAAAATACTAAAAGATGGTATCACCATAGCTAAAGGAGTTAGGAAAAATAACATATACGTCATGAAAATAGATAAAACATCTAATGACAAACTTTGCCTAACAACGTTAGATGATAGCTCATCTCTTTGGCATAGACGCTAGGTCACGCTAATATGAGACTTATACAAAACCTATCTTCAAAAGAGCTAGTTAGGAATTTACCAAAACTAAAATATGACCAACACTTTTATGACGCTTGCAAAATTGGTAAACAAACCCATAGTAGTCACAAATCTAAAAATATGGTGTCCACATCTAAGTGTCTAGAATTATTGCATATGGACTTGTTTGGTCCATCCGCTATAAGAAGCTACGGAGGCAACTTATACACTTTGGTCATAGTAGATGATTACTCAAGGTTTACTTGGACGTTGTTTTGAAAACCAAAATGAAGCTTTTGATAAATTTGAAATTCTTAGCAAGAAAATTCAAAATCAACTAGGTGTTAAATTGTGTCGATCCGAACGGATCATGGTCGTGAATTTGACAACGAAACTCAATTTGGAAACTTTTGTGATACAAATGGTATAACACATAACTTTTCCGCTCCACGAACACCTCAATCAAATGGAGTAGTAGAACGAAAATAGAACAATTCAAGAAATGAGTAGAACAATGCTTAATGAACAAAACATTCCTCAAAAGTTTTGGTGTAACGCGTTGACACTTCTACATATATTTTGAATAGAGTCTTAATTCGTCCTTTCTTAAACAAAACACCATATGAGCTTTATAAAGGTAAAAAGCCAACGTTAGGATATTTTAGAGTCTTTGGTTGTAAATGCTTTATTCTTAATACTAAAGATTATCTCACCAAGTTTGACCCAAAGTCTTATGAAGGTGTATTTCTTGGTTATTCTCAAACTAGTAAAGCTTACATTGTCCTAAACAAAGAAACAATGATAGTCGAGGAATCGTTGAACATAACATTCGATTTAAAGTCCACCTCCTCTAAGACATCACCTTTGGTAGATGATGACTTAGTTGAAAGTCAAATGATAGAAAGTCAAGAAATAATTAATAATAACAAGGAAGATGAACCATTAAATAAGGAAATTGTAAACATCAAAGAATCTAAAAGTCATCCTTTAGACAAAGTCATAGGACAACTTAATCAAAGAACCTTAAGGTCACAAGCCCAAAATCAAAGTAATTATTTTTGTTTTGTATCCACCATTGAACCGAAAAACATAAATGAAGCTATAAAAGATGAATCATGGTTAATTGCCATGCAAGAAGAGTTAAACCAATTCGTTAGAAATGATGTTTGGAAATTAGTTCCAAAACCTAAAGATCAAACTATAATTGGAACGAAATGGGTCTTTCAGAATAAAATGGACAAAAATGGTTTAGTATCTAGAAACAAAGCTATGCTTGTTGCACAAGGTTATAATCAACAAGAGGGGATTGACTATGATGAAACTTATGCACCGGTAGCTAGACTTGAATCTATTAGAATATTACTTGCTTATGAATGTGCTTATGACTTTAAATTATTTCAAATGGATGTTAAAAGTGCTTTTCTTAATGGGTTTATTAACGAAGAAGTGTATGTTGCTCAACCTCCCGGTTTTACCGACTTTGAGAAACCACATCATGTCTTCAAACTCAAGAAAGCATTATACGGTCTTAAACAAGCACCAAAAGCTTGGTACGACCGACTTAAGACTTTTCTTATTGATAACAAATACACTATGGGATTAGTAGATAATACTCTTTTACCAAGAAAAGGAATCACATATTATCATTGTTCAAATATACGTTGATGACATTATATTCGGATCAACTTGTCAAGAGCTATGTGATGATTTCTCTAAAATCATGCACGACGAGTTTGAAATGAGTATGATGGGTGAATTAAATTTCTTTCTAGGACTTCAAATTAAACAACTAGAAGATGGCATATTTTTAACCAATCTAAATATATAAAAGACATGCTTAAGAAATTTGGTCTTGAAGATTCCAAACCAACTAAAACACCCATGTCCTCGGACACTAAACTCACCAAGGACGAAGAAGGTGAATCCGTAGATAACACTAAATATAGAGGAATGATTGGTAGCCTACTCTATCTTACGGCTAGTAGACCCGACATTATGTTTAGTGTTTGTCTATGTGCTCGCTTTCAAGAAAACCCAAAGGCATCACACTTAGAAGCCTTAAAAGGATTTTAGATACATTAAGGGAACAACGTGTTTAGGATTATGGTATCCCAAAGGAACGGTGTAGAAACCATAGTGTATGCCGACTCGGATCATGCCGGTGATTATGTCGATAGAAAAGTACAAGTGGTATTTGCACTTTTGTTGGACATTGTCTCACCTCATGGTTTGCAAAGAAGCAAACGGCTTTAGCCATCTCAACCATCAAGCCGAGTACGCCTCACCGAAAAGCATGTCAACAAGCTCTTTGGATGAAGCAAGCTCTCGAGATTACGGAATTCATCTCAACGACATTGTGATACTTTGCGACAACAAAGGAGCCATCGATCTCAAGAAGAATCCCGCTCAACATGCTCGCATAAAGCATATTGAAATCATCATCACTTTCTTCGCGACAATGTTCAAAAGGAAACATCTCAATCGAGAAAGTATCCTCCAAGACAACATTGCCGACATCTTAACTAAGCCTCTTAAACGAGAACCTTTAATCTTCTTAGACTTGGTTTAGGGTTAATGGAACCAAACATGTAGGATAAACATAGCCCAAAACATTAGAATAGTCAAAACAAAACAATTTTGTTTTGTATCGCCATCAGTAGCTACGACACCAAACGACAACACGGACGGAACCAAAATTTGGTACCGTCTCGTCCGTGGTGTCTCATGTACAAAACCGCTACCTACAAAACATCTTCTTCCTCAAAACCCACTTTACCAAAACGTAAACATTAAACCAAGCTCATTATTGACACCTTCCCACTCACTAATCATCAAGATAACATCATTGTAAGTATCCTAACTACATTTTATCTCTTAATTCTGAGTCTAGGATTCTTATTTATGCACAAAACCATTACAAATCATTACATGGGGTTTTATGTATGCTTTTATACTAAATATGAATTCAATTGGCAAATTGCATAACTAGTCATTGAAATTAGGTACTACATTATCATATTGCATAAACAAATCATGCTTCCCACTAATCAATAGATAATGACTATAAGGCCTTATTCAAATAACCAAACACCCCATGTCAAAAATTTTGAAAAGCTTCTCACTTGTAGGAAAACAATTTTTCATTGTTAATACAAATAGAAACGTTAGACTTTCATCACTTGCATGCTCTTGAATACTAAAGGTATTGCATAACTAATATGCATTCCGGGTATATTCAAATGAAGCCACATTGAATTAGGAGCATTTGGGTTATCTCATGGTATTTGCCAAACACCCCACTAAAACCATTTTGTGCATAAAATGAGTCGAGATAACCGCAACTCCAAATCGCTTTCATATAGGCACACACTAGAACCAAAACGTTAAAGTGTAGTCTCATTTTTAACATATTAATTCTTGCTCTTAGGAATAACCATGGTAGCCGCAAGATTCTATGATCACAAGGACACCCTTGCTTACATTCCCAAACATCACAAAACCAAAGGACTTTCCAAGGAACAAGTAGAAATCTTTAAGAGTCTAGAATCAAGGTATTTCCATGAGGGTAGAACCATTCACCCATCTTTCCTTGAAAATACCAATCTCCGTGAAGAACTAGCCGCCATTCAATTCGATTGTCTTCTTGACATCGATGAACCAATTTGTCCTAGGTTTGTGTTAGAGTTCTATGCTAGTGTGACCGGCTTTAGTGATGAAGACGATGATGAATTTTGTCTTAGGTTTAAAATCAATCAAAACGACTACACCATCACCTTAGCCAACTTTGCTCAATTGCTAGGAATTCCCAACCGAGGGACTTGTGTCTACTCGGATAAGTGGTCACTCACCGCTCTTGATGCAATCAATGACCGCACTCCTCCCTACCAAACCCGTTTGGCCGATAAGGATGTTATCCGTGAACACCTATTTAACCCAAGGGGTGATACAACCCGAGTTACCCGAAAGGGAAAGGAGGTAAACCGAGATCCATATGGAATGGAGCTAAATGAACTTAAGCCCGAATTTAAGAAATGGGAGGAGCTACTTAGAGCCAACGTCATTAGCACCATAGGAAATAGGGATCACATCAACGCTTGCCTTTGTCACATGCTCTACAACTTGTCCACCCGTCAACCATTCAATTTAGCTTACTACATCGCTAGGAGAATGATTGATATTCCAACTCAAGGATCGGTTGCTCTTCCATACGGGATGCTTCTCACCCGCCTCTATAGAAACTTTGCACCAATTCCACCAAGCCCAAAAGGGATGCACCTTCACTATGAGCTCATCCCTCACATCTTTGTACCTTTGAGTGATGCACGAGTTGCTAAGACAAAAGGCAAGAGAGCAAAACCTCCAACTCCATCATCATCATCATCAAATAGCTCCGAGGATGGTCTTCCAAGCTCTCATCTTCCACCTCATGAGTATTATGCGTCTCTTCCCGAGATCGAGAATGAATCAGCAGAATTCAAGCAAACTAAGGGAATGTTCAAGTGCCTTGGTAGGATGATGAGCAAGATCTACAAGAAGTTGGACAAATGAGGGTCCATTAAGGAGTGTTTGGAACAATACATTATCGTTAATGTTTGATACAATTTAGTTGTTTTTATTGTGTAGGATGATAATATAACTTAAAACAATGTTGTATGCTAACAATCTTATGCAGGGGGATAGCACAAGTATGCTATCAAATTTTACCCATTTTCACTATAATGTGAAAATCACTAGGCCTTGCTCAAAATCTATGCTCCACTATGTTTGTACATGTGTTATTTACTTTTCCTAACTAGAAATGTTTAGTGTCACATGTTTTGAGAAAAATTTCGTGTTTCGGAAAAGTCCCCGACACCTAAAAATATACTCGTGAAGTTTTCAGATCAAGACGGATCGACGGCACCAACGCTTTGGTTCCGTCTGTTATGTGAAATGGTACCGCCGTACCTGTACAGGCGGACCAGACGACACCCTTTTTAGGGGTCCGTCCGTGTAAACTTTTGGTGCCGTGGATCCTCCAGGTAACTTTCTGAATTTCGATTCTTTCGTGATTCCAAATTACCATCCATTGCTTATAGGTCAATCTTAACTAGTTTATACCCTTATTAGAACTAGTATAATTCACTTAGGCATATAAGAAATCCATTTCCCACCAAAATTCAAAAATTTGAAAAATTCACCCAAGGAGCCCTTTGGCATAAAGGAAGGAACCAAATTTTGGTACCTTCAAACCGTGGGTAATCTGATTGTTAGGAAATTCCACTCATTAGAACACATTTATTGCAAATCTTTGCTTCTTCACTCCATCTCTCTTGTATGGCTTGACTTGGGTGATATGACTAGCATTTAACCCACTTCCAAATCATTAGGAACCTCATCTCTTCAATGGTTTAACATCAAATCAAACACATTTCTCCATAATTTTTCACTTCTATAAATTGAGAGGTTTTACCATGATCATCCTCACACCTTCTTCATTCTTACCATCATCTAGCAAAGAAAAACACAAGTCAAAATGACAAAATCCTCTCCTAAACCTTGCAAGAAAACCGCTAGAATTAGCGTGAGGCCTTGTTGCTTCGTAAACTTAAGCTCCTCATCCGAGTCTTCTCCACTCACAATCTCATCTCCCATCCGAGATGATACAAGCCTTACCTTGGCTACACCTACTCAATCACCAATTGTGATCACCACTCCACCACCTACAAAAACACCAACTTCACCTCCACCGGCACCCATCCAAACATCCAAAACACCCTCACCACCAAAGTCTCCAACTCTCATTCCTATGGAGTTATTTTCCACACCACCCACTTCTCCAAATCCTTTCTTGGAGGACTTGGATGACTTGCCTCCTAGGCCAAATCATCCACCACCATTGCCTTCCTTTGGCACAATTGAGCGGATTGCTCATGAGTCACCTAGGCCATCCTTTGACCCAAACGTCCCATTCGGGCCAAAACCTCTTCTCTTCCACCCCATCCACAAAGACATCCATGGTCCTTTGTATGGGGACCAATCACTCCCCACATCAATGTCCCCTCACTTAGAGGACATTGAGGAGTGCATGTGGGATGCTAATCCCACAAGAGAGGAGATTCAAGCGGAACTCCACAACCTCCACCAATTCAAAGGCATGGTGGATTCTCACCTTAGTGAGACTATGCAAATGCAAAATGCTTTGCTAGCCTCCATCATGACCACCCCAAACATCCCCACCAACACCAACACATCTACCATTCCACCACCACAACCTCCCCAAACATACTACCCCCTAGGCATGGTTGCTCAACTTGTGAGCAAACGGCCCAAACCGTTGATAGGACCCGGGTTATGGTCCATGACTTCCAAGAGGAAATGAGGTTCATCCTCAATCACATCCTTGAGCGCCTCAACGCTCTTTCTCATCCACCATCTCATTAGAATGGTCATAGATTAGCATCTCTAAGTTTTTCTTTTCTTAGGATTATTTTCTTGTACTAAAACACATCATTGTGTTCTCTTTTCATGATCTTTATTCATGAAAAATTTTAACTAATGAATGGTGTTTTTTATATTGTTGGTGCCTTTACATAGTGTTTGGAAATGCTTGTGAATGATCATTATTACTAACATTTTTTTTGTAGCTTTATTTTCACAATCCATGTATCTTCCCATTAAGCACCCAATTTAGGGGGAGCTTTGATCAAGGGGGAGATAATGGCTCGGGCTCATTACATTCAAGATCGCCTCTTCTTTTGTTGAGACAAAAGGGGAGAAAATATAGAACTTGTTTATATTTGACTTTTCGAAAAGTCAATTGCATACATTGACTTTCGAAAAGTCAAACATGATACTTCATTGGTAATACTTGACTTTTCGAAAAGTCAATCGCATACTTTGACTTTCGAAAAGTCAACATCATGCATCAACTAGTGAATACTTTGACTTTCTGAAAAAGTCAAACATCATACACTTACATTATCATTTCCTTTTCAAGTTCTAAAACTAATATTTTTATAACTCTTGCACAAACTTTGCATCATTTATAAAAATAAAATTTATATTTTGTCCTCAACAAAAAGGGGGAGATTGTTAATACAAATATCGTCATTAAACGTTATTTATATTTTTGATCTTTACCTAAGTTTTGTTAACGACAAAAGTAAATTTAATTTGTATAAAGCTTAAAGCTTGTCAAGTTTAATAGATATTAAAACAAGCTTTCTCAAACAATATCTTCATCATTTAAAGCATTTACATTGTGACTAATCATATCTTAATATGAGTCTAAGCATAATGTATAATAGTAGTTTTTAGAATGTTTACTTATGTATTTGCATATTTCTAAAAATAGAAAAACAACACATGACATCATGTGATGCATCATGGAAATCATTGGAAGATTTCATTAGATATTTTGTGTGGATTTGTACTCTTCATATCTTACACAATCTTACATAGATATGGTTGACTTTGGCAAGATCTTGATATCTTGCTGTCAGACCTGGCGGCACCAAAATCCACAACGGGCGGAACCCTTTTAAGGGGTCCGCGGTCCGTGGATGCTGCTGATGGTTTTGGCTATAAATAGCAAAGCCAAACCAAGTAGTTTTTCATCCCTTTCTATCATACTCTCTTACATATCTTCTCTCTAACCTTTCTAACTCGGTTTCATATCATATTAGTGATCTCTTTGTAGCAAAGAAGATCAAGTCACATTCAAGCTTCAAACGAGAAGTTGGAAGTCTTGTTTGTTTAGTGTTGTATGATCTTGTGTTGATTCATACTTCATTGTTGTATTAAACCATCATAATCTTGTGAGTGTGAGTGGTTAGTATTTTAGTCCTCAAAATACATTGTGTGTGGGAGTGGTTGTACCCTTGGAAAGAACTCGACATCTAGCTTAGTGTCGGAAATAGTGTGTTTAAGTGTAAAGGTTTTCTCCACGGTGAAAGGAGCTTGTTGACTAGTGAAGTTAAACTCGAGTGTGAGACTCGGGAGTGGAGTAGGCAAGGAAAAAGAGTCCTTGTAGACCGAACCACTATAAACAACTTGTTGTGGTTTGATCATTTCTTTCCTTATTTACTCTTTACATATTGCTTGCATATTTCATTAACATATCTAAGATCAATATCAATTGATCTTTCAATAAGTTTCAAAACAAAGTTTTTAATTGGTAAACTATTCAACCCCTTCTAGTTTTCTACTGTATACTTTTGTTCATTTTTCGGTTTCGTCCGTTTTACGTTTTCGTCCGTTTTGCATGTTTTCATCCGTTTTCGCACGTTTTTTGTCCGTTTTGCATGTTTTCGTCCGTTTTTACACGTTTTCATCCGTTTTTGTTCGTTTTTGAACGTTTTTGTCTGTTTTTCGCATTTTTGTCTAGTTTTTCATGTTTTCGTTCATGTTTTCGTTTGTTTTAGCATGTTTTCGTTCGTTTATTTACGTTTTTGTTCATTTTTGTACGTTTTCGTCCGTTTTTGAATATTTTCGTTTGTTTCTTCACGTTTTTGTTCGTTTTTCGTGCATATAAACAAAAACATTAAAAAACGGGAAGAAACAAACGAAAACGTGCAAAAACGGACGAAAACGTAAAAAAAATGAACAAAATGTGAAAAAACGAACGAAAACATGCAAAAACGGAGGAAAACATGCAAAAACGGACGAAAACGTGCAAAAATGGATGAAAACATGCAAAAACAGACGAAAACGTGCAAAAAAGAACAAAAACGTGTACAAACGGACAAAAACGTGCAAACACGGACGAAAACGAGCAAATACGGATGAAAACGTGCAAAAACGGACGAAAACGTGCAAAAATGCTAACGATCGTTAGAAATGGACGGCACATGTGGGAGTTAACGGAGAAAGCTAACGATCGTTAGAGATAAGGACTGATGGTGTTATTTTGGCAAACCATAAGGACTCATGACCCAAAAATAAAAACAAATGGACTTGCAGTGTTATTTTGGGCAAACCATAGGAACGAATGATGTAATTTACCCAGGTGTGTTTGGCAAAAGTATATGTGTAGTGAAGAGTGGCAGAAGCTATGAATGTTCAGCATTTCATCGTCATCATTCACAACTTTCTTAAAGAAGATTGAAAAATTGAACATTCATAAAAAATAGGAAAGCTCACCGCTCATTTGCCAAACGACTAATAAAATCAAAATGCTTGCGCCACCGCCATCGCCCAAAAGCTTCAAACCACCCGCCAAACATACCCTATATCTTGGGACATTATAATGCAATTAGTAGTAAAACTAAGTGTCATATGAAATCTACTTCTAGACAAGCATTGAACTTTCTCAAGAAATCAAGAATACATTATACGATTGGATCAAGGGCGGCAGACAATGCACGCTAGCAAAAGCATGGCAGAGGAAACTCCATCATCTTGAAGGTGTGAGGCGCTTCTCTTGAACTTGGTCATGTTCGCTTTGTTACATTGCATTATCGATTGTGGCTGACGATGCCTACGCTTTTGACTCTTGTCTTGTTTACAACGTTGATTTGTTTTCAACAGCATTCCGTCGACCACCTTTGAAACCATCTTCTATTGATTTAAGTCGTTAGAAAATGTGTTTTTATGTGTGTTTTAAAGAGTGAAGGAGCGAGGAATTGAGTGGATAATATAACAACCATAAAATACATACCCTTATATAGGTCGATGCCACCAAAGCCCTTCTATAGATCTTGATCACTAGAAATAAAAATATCAAGATAGTATAAAATGAAAAATAACATTCTACTTATTTATTTATTTATTTAGATTACTTTCTTGTTACGTGATAGCCGTTGCTTTGCACATGAGTCCATGTTCCTTTTTCAGTTGAAAAAATTACTTGATTCTTGTTTCATATTTTCTAAATTCTTTTGGATATATGTGTGTTAATTATTATTTCGTTTTCTGGACATAATATTAGTATGTTTTATCTAAGGGTGTCAATTCTTGATATGATACGCTAAACAACACGAATCCTACGAAGTTAAACATGTTAGGTTTGAGTTGATAATAAACAGGTTTGGGTAAAAAACATGTTAACATGTTTAATAAACGGGTCATGTGTGGGTAGAGTAGGTATTAAACATGTCAACCCGTGAACCCGTTTAAATATATAAAGCTTAAAAAATAAAATATATAACTTGGATATTATGTTTCATTTGGATTAAATGTATTTTGCTATGTACTTAATATGAGTGAATTACGATTGTAACTTATATATCATTGAAATTGTCGTATAGTTATTAATTTTACCATTTTTTATATCTTTATATCGTTTTTGCATTTAAACTATTTAAATCAATAAACCACAACCTTATTAACTGTTTAACTTATTTACTTAAACATGTTAAACGAGTCACAAACGGGTTACACGTGTTATGCATGTTCGGGTTAAGGTCAAGTTTCTTGACACGATTAATAAATGGGTCGTGTTTAGACACTACTTGTAATAACCCATGAACCCGAGTAAGTGTACCCAAGCACCAATCGATTGCCACATGCAACAAATATATTAATTTTTGCAAGCACGATCTTAGTTATAAAACTGCAGAACATTGGAAAACATAGCTTCAAATCTTTTTCAATTTTATTTTGAAAATATACCTAAGTTATAAACAGCTTAGATAAGGATCGGTTATAACCCCAAAATGTAGCATGTATATTTTTAATCATATCATATTTGAGCTAGGGGAAACTTGAAATATTTTGGCAATTATTTATATCTTTAAAACAATGTATAGAAAAACTAATGTATGACAGGACCAACTTAACCTAATATACCGAGGTTTTGTTTGTTTCTTCTAGAAAACTTTTTAATAGGCTCTTAATCTAATTCATTTAGACGTGCTAAGAAGTTTTGATCGAAAAGTGTGTTTGTTTTTATTTTTATTTTTTTTTCAGCTCATTAAGAGCGAGTAAGACATTAAAAACTTTTATTGAACTAGATGTTGAAAGCGTATCTTAATACCTCTTAATGCCTCATAAATTTTATTTTTATTTTTAATTATTCATTATGAATTTTTTTTTCCTTGTTTCGACTCTTTTTCTTTTTTATTCATTATGTATTTTTGTTCTTGTTTCTACTCTTAAAGAAAATACCTTTAAAGAAAATCACCACATATTTTTTGTTAAATAAAAAATGCACAAGAGGATAATAGTTATGGGTGACAATTCGTATTGAATTGTTATAAGATAATTCAAACACATTTTGACGGGTTGAGAATGTCAACCCAAACATGACCCCCTTATTAAACGAGTTACCCATGTCGACCACTCATGTAACCACAACCATAATCTTTTTTATTGTTGTGTCGATATCAATTCGTATTTTGTGACGGGTGAAAATTTTTTATGATAATCTAACAAATTCTAACAACTTTTTACAAAAAACAAACACTTTATATGAGTCAAATTCAGATTTCTCAGCCTCTTATTCACATTAAGATGAAATAAGATTCTGACATTTCAGCCACAGATTCAGATTCAGATGTGCGAATCAGATTTAGATTCAGAATCTCTTAATAAACAAATAACACCAGAGTATAAATACTCACGTAGAAGTATAAATACAATGATTTGTCTATGCAAGGAAGAAAAAAGAAAAAGACAAGTAAAATATTGTAATAGAAGTAAGTAAGTAACAATACAAAACTTTATGCATAGGCCTCCTATGAGCGCCCATTAGCATTAATATTGTTGAGTCTTGGTTCTATCCACCGCAAGAATTTTGGACATGATTAAAAGTTTGATTGTAGATTGGTTATTTCGGGATTCTATGACCATAGATTGTCGTATTATAGCTTCCTTGATTTGGATCATTTTCAGCCCATAGTTTGTTGGTCAACGAATTTACAAGTCAAACATCGTCGCTTATGATAATGAAAAACACACCGCAACACCTTTAAAGATATCAAGGAGGCTGGAAATGGAAATGGAAATGGAGCAAAATAAGATCGAACTACAAAACAAATGTTCAACTTCCAACAACAAAAACAACGACAAGAAGATGAATTGTTCTATATGAGCCCGGTGGATCACTTGAGTGAAATCCACCTTGAAAAGGTGTTGTTGATGAAGCAGACGATCAAAGAGACGTATAATTTGGATTAGAGTAAAGTCCAAAATACATCCTTGTAATTTTCCCATTGTCGCACAATACATCCATGTGATTTTTTGGCGCACAAACATCCCTCCGTTAGTAAAGTCGGTCAATGAGGACTAACGATTGCAAATTATCTCGCTATCTCCTAACGCAAGAGAAAAAATTTGCATCATTAGTCCTCAGGACTAACTGTGCAAATTTTTATGTGGAAATAAATAAAAATGGGGCACAGTAGGCTCGAATTTGGGTCTGTTCACCCAAAAATCAAGCCCCAACCACTGGACTAAGCCTCCAGTGGTGTAATTATACAACATAAATTTTATTTAACTTTTTTTTTTTCAAATTTATAGTATATTAACCGATCTATACGTTTTCATCCGTTTTCATATGTTTTCGTTCTTTTTTATACGTTTTCATCCATTTTTATACGTTTTTGTCCGTTTTTATACGTTTTTTTACATTTTTATCCGTTTTCGTCCGTTTTTATACCTTTTCGTACGTTTTCATACGTTTTCATCCATTTTCATCTGTTTTTATACGTTATCGCTATTTTTTACGCTTTATACGTGTTTGTACGCTTATATATGATTTTTACATTTTCATCCGTTTTATATGATTTTATACGCCGTCCGCTTTTATACGCTTTTATGCGTTTTGTGGGTTTATACAAGATATATGTTTTATCCGTTATTAAATTTTTAATCCTTTTTCTTACGTTTTCATACATTTTATCCGCTTTTATCCATCTTTATGCGTTTTTATATGTTTTTATCCGTATAAAACATACAAAAACGAATAAAAACATAGAAAACCGTACAAAAACATATAAGAACGTACTAAAACAGATTAAAACATATGCAAACATAATAAAAATGGATGAAAAAGGTTAATAACGGATAAAAATGTAAGAAAACGTACAAACAATATAAAAACGCATGAAAATGTGCAAAGATGTATAAAAGGGTAGTAAAACGTATAAAAATGTACAAAGCCGTACAAAAAAGTATAAGAACGTACAAAAAATGTATAAGAATGTACAAAAGCGGATAAAAATGCATGAAAATGTATAAAAACGAACGAAAGCGTATAAAAAATGATGAAAACGTAAAAAATCGGTTAACATACTATAAATTCGAACAAAAAAAGGTTAAATAAAATTTTATTTTGTATAATTACACTACTGGACTCTTAATCCAGGAGTTGGGGCGTTGATTTTTGAGCGAACACGCCCGAGTTCGAGCCTATTGTGCCTCTTTTTAATTTATTTCCAAATACAAATTTACACTGTTTGTCCTGAGGCCTTTAGGCCTGAAGACTAACGATGCAAATATTTTCTCTTGTGTTAAGAGATAACGGAGAAATAGTTTGTACCGTTAGTCCTCATTGGTCGACTTTACTAACAGAGAGATGTATGATGACTAACTTTATTAATAGATGGATGTTTGTATGAAAAAAAAAGGAATGTATTGTGCGACAGTGGGCAAACAACAAGGATGTATTTTGGAATTTACTTTTAAAATTATTAGTTTATGTTCGTAAGTTTATATTTTTAATTATTAATATAATGTTGTTATTTTTTTTTAAAATTATTAATAAAAACTTAATTTAGTTTTTGATATTTGTTAAAAAAATTGGGTTTGGTGGTGACCGTAATACTTGTTTGGTGTTGACTTTGATAGTGCGCTAAATGGTGATATAACGTTTATGCGATGATAGTAGATTGGGTTACCATAAGGCTAGACACAATGGTAGAGGTTGTGATCGGTCGACCGACCGGTCGACTAAGGTCGATCCATTGTGGGTCGTCGGTCTTTTTCGGTCGAGGGACGACAAAAGATGGTCGAGTAAACGACCTAGTTTTGCACACTGAAAAACAAACAAACCACCCTTTTTATTTAAAATTCGACCATTTGATATAAAATACCAATCGTTTCATACATGGAAATATTTTGTGTTAGAGATAGAAAAGTGTCGAGAGTCTCTGTTGTAAAATCGGTCCAGCGGCCGATTAATCTCGTGATAATCGTTGATCGCTCACTAAGCGCCTTGATTTATCATAATCGGCCTATTTAATCGGTTTGGTCAAAGATCGCTTAAAATCGGTCAACAAACCGATTAATCGGACAAAATCGGTCTAATCGGATTAATCGAACAAAAGCGCTTATAAATCGGTCAACAAAATCGCTTAAAATTGGACAAAATCGCTTAAAATCGTCAACAAACGGATTAATCGGTCAAAGATCGCTAAAATGGTCAACAAACCGACTAGTATCTATGTTTAACTTTGAACTTTGAAGAATTATGTATTATGTTTATATTTGAACACATGAAATATTTGAACTTTGATGCACTATACTTATCTCATACATATAATATAGTATAATATCTAAAATTACAATTTTGTGCATAAAATTCCAATCCGATTAATCCTCGCTTAACCGATTAACCGCTAGACACTACCCGACCACCTCACTAGCGCCTAGCGATTTTTACAACCTGCGTAGAGTAGAGATAGAAGATGAAATATGTAGATGGGTGATGAAGATAAAAAGCGGCTAGTGTAAAACCCTATATTTCACATAAGTTAAGCACTTAAACCGAATGGCAAATATTTAGTTTTGTGGTCTTGCTATTCTGTTTTTTAAGGCCCATACATGCATATTATATCTATATCTATACTACTTATAATGGAGGAAGACACTTCCCTCCTATTTATTATTTTAAGACAATCATAAATACAATTTTAAGCAAATACGACCTTATAAGAATTATTTACAAGTATTTAAAGCACACATAAAACTAAAAACACATTACTCATATAATACAATTAATACACTATTAAAAACACCCCTTCATCTAAAAATACAACTTTTTAACCACAAAGTATAATATAATTAAGCCTACACACATGAATAAACTAAAAATGGTTTTGTAGGAAAATACAAGTAAATAAACATAATTTACAAGTATTTAAAGCACAAATAAAACAAAAAAAAAATACTATTCAACACATACAATTAATATACTATTAAAAACATCCATTCGCCAAAATATACAACTATTTAACCACATTGTACAATTTAATTAAACTTCCAAAACATAAATCCAAATCCAACAAATTAAAACAAAATAACATTTGTTCATGAAAAATTTAGTCATTGTGGTAATGGCACACGCATCGCTGGTACTCTCGCTAGTTATAATATATACTAAATACCAAAAATAAATGGGGGCCAAAGAGATTTTTTACGGAGCCCGTTTTCACTTAATTCGCATTCTCATTGGTGGGTTTTTGATTAGCAGACAAACAGTAACCTTACACAATGCCTTAGTGGACCAAGTGACAAACTCTGATCGGCTAAAGTGTGGTTGGGTTTCGAGTTTTCGACTATTCACTATTTGTTTTCCGTAATTGCACCGTAATAGCAAGAATCAGTTGTTTAAGTGTTTAACACATCCTAGAAAATTCCAAGTAGCCTCTTATTCTTCTTCTCCACTTATCAAAAACACATTAATTTGACCATCAAAATATCTTCAACAAAAACACACACTTATCTTCACCAAAAACACACACTAATTTGATCATCAAAATCCAAAAACGATCGGGACCCTATAATCTTCTTTGTTTTCTATGTTAAAATCGCAGAGCAAAATCACACACACACAAAACAAATTCCGGTGACCACAATCTTACCGACCGGTAATTACTTCGTTGGAATCACTTTCAAATCCAAAAAGGAAAAAATCATCATTTAATTTTATTTTTTATAAGAAGTTTGTCATTTTATTTATGGGTTTTGTTTAATTGCGGGTTCCAACTATTTTCATGAGATTTATGGATTACAAAGAAGGCTAAAGTAAAAAAAAAAAAAAAAGGTTTGATTTTGTTTCGTGATTGTTATAGTTTAGGAATCTTTAAGCGTGTTTGGGATTGGTTTCTGATAATTTTATAATTATAATGGGGTATTACTTTGTGGAGATAGGTGTATTCTAAATTACTTCGCTTATTTGCTTATTCGTGGTAAAATAAGGATTGTTGGGATTGTATGGTTGGGGGTTTTGTTCATGTGATGATATTGTTTACGGTTCGGATGTTGTTAATTTTGGTTTTGTTGTAGAAACTGATTATCAGCTTATTTTGTTTTTCTAATGTTGGCTAGCACTTTGGATAGAGGACAAAATGTTTTAGCTTATTGTGTTACAAGACTCTTAAAAATTAAAATTTTTAACCTGAAAAATAGCAGATAAGCAGAAACTAAAAAATGTTATCAATTATACGGTCACGAAAAAATAGCAGATAAAAAGTTTATCAAAAATGAACCAATTTCAACTAACAATGCCCATTTGACATGTTGTCGTTCTAGCTAACCGTTTATTTAACCCTTTTATTTATTTATTTTTTTTGTGGTAAAGGGAGATGGCATGAAAAATGCTTTGTTCCAGATACGACAACTTGGCTCTTCAAAAGCTGCTGGATTTTCTCATGGACCTGTTGGACCTTCTCTGCAACTTCTGGGCTTCTAAGAGACCCATAAACTAGGTTCCAAGGTATATATTCTAAAGTGCAATACTTTTTATCATTTGAGTTAACTTTACTTGGTCACATAAGCTTCTGAAAATGGGTCTGGAGTCACCATTGTTGAAAAAGAATCTACTCCACGGAAAATGAAACTCCACCGGAAATGGAAGTAAAATTTATAATCTTTTCGTAATATGTGTGCATTTTGAAAGCATAAAGTTGGATCTCATCTCATGACATAAGATATTTAGTCATTGGAATTGCTTTAAAGAAAACATTTGGAAAAGAAATTTTGTTGTGAATCATCTAAGACCGTAGGAAGGCAACAAGATTGCGCCTTATTTACGACTTCGCCTTGGTTCTTGAACACCTTCATTGCAAATAAGCTTTTGAATAAGCATTCACTTCAGTTACAAGAAAAGAACAAGCATGTGAGCAAATAAACATATGCACTTTGCTCATTTCAAACATTCCAAGTTGCATACATGCTTAATATATTATTAAGTAGATAAGCAGAAAATATACGTGTTTGAGACAATCAGTTCTAATACAAAGCGTGAAACACCGATTTACTGTCAAGAATCAATAAAGCGGCACTTGGTCTTAGAAGTGGCAAATTAGGCCAGTGGATGGGTCAAAACAAATTTAGGTGGAAGCAGGAGTACAAGTTAGAAACGACCATGTTGACACACATTTTTTTCTTTAACATTATTTTGAATACATTAAGCAGGAGAATAAAAAAACTATATTGGTATTTTTTTACGATTAATGGCTCTGTAATTTGTGTGTATTCCATTATTCCCACTGTTACGGATGTCTACCTATTGCACATCCTTCCCAATATAACAGTTTATAGAATTTATATTAAAAATATTATGTTTACTATTCAATGACGAAACAAAATAAAAAAAGCAAGATAAACTTATAATTGATTTGTAATAACAATTGAAATGATTGTTGGTTTTTGTTTGTTAATAGGATGAAGATGTAGTATCATAACCATACAAGACATCACTTATTACCAACAACTACTTTTGAAGGTAATTCTTTGCCCCTAAAGTCCAGTACTTTCCCGTTGTATACTACAATTTCACTTTATAAGGAGATCTTTGGGATTGTTCAAGAGTATTTGGATCTGATCAGAGTATAAAAGCAATTTTCATTAGATGATTTGTACATCTGTATACATGTTAATGCCCTTCAATATAGAAGAATGGAATTTGATGAACTCATCCAAGCTGCTTTAAGTGTGTATCACCGAGGTTCATGATACTTGGGATGAACATATGCTTTGTGCTAAGGAATAATTTGATAAAAATGTGAACCCGCCATCATGATCGAAAAGCTACCTTCATAAGTTAAACTTTGATCTTATTTTCTCCTAATTCTTTAGACATTTTCTCCACTAGCCATTAACTTTGAAAAATTTATGTTATAAGGATAGTTTAGTTTAGGGGTGACCAAAAAAACCGAAGAACCAAAAGAACCGAGGAACCGTACCGGTACCGACCGGGAACGGGAACGTATAATAGAACCATGGTACGGTTCTTAGTTCCTAAAATTTCAAAATTTCGGTTCTCGGGACGGTTCGGGTCGGAACCGTCCCGGTTCCGGTACTTTCCCGAAAGAACCGACTTTTATGAAAATATGTAATTTTATAGGGTTTGTTTGGGATATTGTGTACATGCAAGTATGCGGCCTTTTAAGAAAATAGAAAAACCTTACCTAAACCTAAAAACTCATAAACCTTAACCTTTAATCCATTGATTCCATTTAAAGATTCAAACATCATTCATCAATATGAAAGTAAGTTTTTTCTAAACAAGAATATCGAGTATGCGCATAGCCGCATATCGAACAATTATGTGTTGCTCAGTAACAACTAGCAAGAAGTTGTAATTAACTATTGGTATTTGTTTTTCATTAAACTTAATGATAAAAGTCGAGAAACAATTAGCGATTATGGCGTCACTGCATGATATATCGTCACCATGTAAGTTATTGTAAGCTAGTCACCATGATTGATATATAATATTCTCAACTAGTTTGCAATTATTTTCATGGATAATGAGTTTGCTATTACCGGAGATATGTTTTTTTGTAAGTCAAGTTGTGGAATACTATTAAGGCATCAACTTATTTCGAAGTTCTACGAACCGAGTACCGTAAATTCATATCCATCAAAACATATTTTTTTAACACTTTGGTACTCATGGGAATTACCGAAAATTCCCGTACCAGAACCGAAAAACTTGGGACGGTTCTTGGTTCCACTTTTTTCTTTATTTTCGATTCTCGGTTCTTTCGGTTCGGTTCCGGTTCGGGACGGTTCTAGTACCATGGACACCCCTAGTTTAGTTGGTTATCAGGGATATGACACCGATCATTAAATAGTAAACACAAAACAAATAAATTCTCGGTTATTTTTGTGACTCAAGTGTAAAGGTGCTAAAAATTGATTATGATTACTCAGCCAGACAGTCACTTTCAAAATATAATACCAAGCGCCCCTTGATAAAGATTCTGTATCAAACCTTGAACTTGGCCAATGTTATATCTGACTTTAAGGAGGAATGAGAATAGATAAAAGTTGTTTTACATTTTAGTATAGAAACCATTTTACATGGAGCAAAAGGATAAATATTAATTAGTTAAAAAAAAATGGGTCGAAAATGGCCCATTTTAGCCTGTCACATACAATGCTTAGGATTAAAATGAGTGTGGTCCGTTTCTGCAATTTGCATTTGGGATTGCCTCTTTTTTTCTTTATGGCATATAGGCGGCCCGTTCAACCTCTTTCACTTGACCTTTTAAACATTCTATTGTTTTCAATTCAAATGTTTTTACATTAACATGTTGACATTACCTAGACTGGAAATCTGTTATTATGAGATATACTAAGTTCTTTTGTCTAACTGGTAACAGTTGTCACAATCTGTCATACGAAGGACATGTATATGCTTGATGTACAGAGAATATAGGACCTTAATTATTTGTTTTTGTAATTTTGTGTCTGCATATGTTGCTTAGCTTCAGGTTCAGGTTAAGGGTTTTTAAGTATTTTAACCATTAACATTTTCAATTTTGTTTAATGTAGTGCATATAACCTCTTTTTTAAAGGTTTAACTATAAAGTTTTTGCTTTGTTTCAATGATTTTGAATAAACCGACTGACTCACAAGCTGCACTTTGTATTAATTGCATTTTTGTGTTGTGCTAATGGTGTTAGATGGTCAATTATGAGTCTCAATTTTGTACCATGTACCCTGTCAAGCAATGGGCCTTTCATTCTCTGTTTCAGAAGCAATAAAAGTACCTTCAAGTTTGATGAACATTGAACTTCAACAAGATTTAGGGTGTTCAATACCATTACATGGGAATTTAGAACGATGGGCCGTGCAGGTGAAACTTGCATTAGTTTCATTTAAGAGGTATTGTTTATTCATAACTGTTGGAATCACTCCTGACTTGTATTTAAAGTGTTAGTATATAATATGTAATAGGTTGCTTAATCTAGGCTTTTATGTTAGTTATTAATGACAAGGCTTATGTAGAAAGCCCATAAGCCTTGGCCCAAGCCCAATAATGAAGGAAGGGACTAGACATGTTGTAACACCCCCAAAAATTTCGCAGCGGAAGATTGTGTCACTGGGTGCTACTTCATAATACAAAGTACAAGTTATAGAAAACGACCTCTAAATGAGACGTTTTGAAAAGTTACCATTCGATTAATGAAATCAGAGTTACAAACAATGAGGTCCCAAAGTATAATACATAAATGTTTACAAAATGTTTCGAATGGTAAATGATAAAAGCGTCAGTCTTCAAAATATGTCGTGCGACTCTATGTTACATGCAATAGCTATCGCCTTATGTCCTGAGATAAACATGCTAAAAAGTGTCAACACAATGGTTGGTGAGTTCATAGAGTTTGTTTTGAATAAGTTGAAAAGCCTTGAAAGAATGTTTATTCAAGAAAGGCATTGTAAATCCACTCGGCCCAAGTTCCGTCCATACAAAACTTGCAACCGTGTGTTCACAACCCATTGCTAAAAATAGTTTGCACAATACACCGGATTATATTCACCCAAGGTCATGAATCGGGTACACATGGGCGGGGGCATCTTCCCAAATAGTACTATATTAATCCCAAGGTCATGAATCGGGTACACAAGGGCGGGAGCTACCCGACTTATAGTACTATCAATACCTCTCCGACAGCATAGAGTATTGGCACGTTTGTAAATACAATTCATGTATTTAAGCGAGTAAAGTATTTCCAAGCATGTATAACGAAATCAAGTAAACGTAATCAAGTATAATGCAATCAAGTATAATGCAATCATGCATAATGCAATCAAGTATAATGTTTTGAGAATTTATACAAGTAAAAGCAAGTAGTTGAGCATGTATCTCCCCCAAAGAGTTAAAACAAGTATTAAAAGAGTAGGGGCTATGACTCACCTTAAAAATGATATCAGAACATATAGCGGAATCGATGGATAAGCCTGGAAGTCTCTACGTATAACCTAGAATATGATGTCAACTCTTAGGTTCGGAATAATGCCTAAGAAAACATGAACGGGCCTATATATGCCATTATATTGATCATGAAGTAGTATTTGTATGTTTGTTTATAGAATTGGTTTTAGTTTGGATATCTCGTACTACCGTTCGGGCCATCACAATTCAGAAGTCATGCAGTAAACGTTCGAGGAGCTAGGACACTTTAATTCGTAAATCCAGCAACTCGTCGATCCGTTTACCCAAATGAACCCCTCACATGAAGTTCCCTAGTGTCGTAGTGCTCAATACGTAAAACATGTATTCTTGATTACTTGATTAAGAGTTTATAAATACAATAAATAAACTAACAAAGTTTATAAGTATTTAAATAAGTTTGAGTTTTATAAATACTTACCTTAATATATGATGCTTGAGTATTATAGAAAAATAAAATATTAGCGGAGCTTCGACGTAGAATTTGCAATCTTCGAAAACCCAAGGCTATTATAACAACGCCTTCTTGAGAACCCGAAGAAGAAAAGAAGATTATAACGACGTCTTTTTGGAGACTTGAAGTTATTTGAAGATTATAACGACTCTTTCTTGAAAACTTCCAAGAACGAAGATCAAACACTAGTTTTCTTCAAGAACACATGAATGTTCTTACAAGATCTATAAGAAATGACTTAGGGTTTTAAGACTTTGATAGATATAGAGAGGAGGGTGCAAGAAATTATGTAGTTTTAGCTTGGTATTTATAGGATGAGAAAATAGTTAACTACATATTAGGTTAAAACTAACCATGGTTAAGTTATATACTTGGCAAGATCTTAGGAATGAATGGCCATGATCAAACCATGTGTCTAGGAGGCTTCCTTGAGAAGCCTCATGAGGAGGTTAAGAGTTTTTGTTTTTCATCTTGTGTTTACGGAGTGAGTTTTAGTCCCGAAAATCACTAACGGTAAGTATTTAATTCATGAAACGTAAAATCGGGTATCGTAAAAATATGAAACTTATAGGAATGATTAAACTCATCATTATACTCCATCTAAAAATATAAAATGAGTGATAAGTCTTGTTGGGTGCAAAAACGTTGCCTAAAGCTGGAAACACGGGTCAAAAACGCGTAAAATGCAATTTATCAGAAAAGAACGAGATTTCAGGGAAATGATCGTGGATTTATTTAGAGTAGACTAAAATTAGTCTAAAAGTGATATGAGATGTAAAAATGTGGTTTTCGTCATACGCGGGGATAACTTAACAGTTATTCGTGAAGTTTAAAAATTACGCGATTTTAAGAAAAAGGTAGAACGTACAAGGTTAACTTCTTTATGGTTAAAGGAGGAGGGAAATATGTTTGACTTTTCCAAAAATGTAAAAGTGTCAAAAATATATTAGAAACACAAAGGAGAATCGTTAAGTCCGGATGTAAGTAGAATTGTTTAAAACGTAAGTTTAGTTTCGTCATGAGCAAGGTTTATTTGGTAACATAAAATAAATCTTAAAATTCTCAAATTAATCATGAGTGATCTAAAAATTTATCTGATGTGAGGAAAATTGATGAGTTGATTTTCGTTTATGCTGGATGTTTAAATGGTGTTCACCAAAATGAAATTTTAAGACGATGTTTTCTTAATAACTTTTGCGAAAATGATCTAACGATTGTCGAACTCTCAGGTCATTACTAAAATAATTTATCTTACGAGAATGTGAAATAAAAATTTCGGGAGTGAATAGTAATGGTGAATAGTAAAAATTAATAGTGACCCGAAAATGTGAATTGTTGCAGTCTCTACCCCTTAAGGGAACTTCGTCCCAAAGTTCTGTTGATGTTAACTACTTATAGTGTGTCTAACAAAAGTGTGGTCTCTAAAAGAGTGGGGTTCTCTCTTATTCAACAGGAATAGTGTATGGGTTACGTTGTAATACACCCATAATGTGGTTAGGGAATCGTATCGGATGCAAATAAGCCCACTTATTTATAATTCATTACTTACATAAAGAAGCGTCCAAATTTATGTAATTAATGGGTTATAAACCTATGGTTCGGTGGTTTATAACTTCTTTATTTGAATAAAGAGGCGTCCCAATCCATTCAAATAAGGAGATTGTAAATCATCCTACTTAAGATTTCCCAACACAAAACTCGCTTGCAGATAATAAGATAACCAAGTCATCAAATCCCTAAAGCTAAGTAATAATATTATTTAACTCAAATCTCATGTCTCATCAAACAAGAACTGTCACAAGATCAAGTTAAATAATTAGCTATTACTGAGCACCATATTTTTAATGACTCGATTAAATTCTGGGGTTTCCTTATTATTACTAAAGTCATATCATCCAACAACGTGGATCTAAACAAACAACTAACAAGAAGCATATGCGCACGAAGTGTGTGTAAGGCAATTATAGTGGAGAGTCTTAACATATAAAGCAGTTATAGTCTAGGCTCTTAAATGCAACCTAGTTCTCTATAACCAATGCTCTTATACCAATCTGTAACACCCCCAAAATATCGCAGCGGAAGATTGTGTCACTGGGGTGCTACTTCATAATACAAAGTACAAGTTATAGAAAACGACCTCTAAATGAGACGTTTTGAAAAGTTACCATTCGATTAATGAAATCAGAGTTACAAACAATGAGGTCCCAAAGTATAATACATAAATGTTTACAAAATGTTTCGAATGGTAAATGATAAAAGCGTAAGTCTTCAAAATATGTCGTGCGACTCTATGTTCCATGTAATAGCTATCGCCTTATGTCCTGAGATAAACATGCTAAAAAGTGTCAACACAATGGTTGGTTAGTTCATAGAGTTTGTTTTGAATAAGTTGAAAAGCCTTGAAAGAATGTTTATTCAGCAAAGGCATTGTAAATCCACTCAGTTCCAAGTTCCGTCCATACAAAACTTGCAACCTGTGTGTTCACAACCCACTGCCAAAATATAGTTTGCACAATACACCGGATTATATTCACCCAAGGTCATGAATCGGGTACACATGGGCGGGGGCATCTTCCCAAATAGTACTATATTAATCCCAAGGTCATGAATCGGGTACACAAGGGCGGGAGCTACCCGACATATAGTACTATCAATACCTCTCCGACAGCATAGAGTATTGGCACGTTTGTAAATACAATTCATGTATTTAAGCGAGTAAAGTATTTCCAAGCATGTATAACGAAATCAAGTAAACGTAATCAAGTATAATGCAATCAAGTATAATGCAATCATGCATAATGCAATCAAGTATAATGTTTTGAGAATTTATACAAGTAAAAGCAAGTAGTTGAGCATGCATCTCCCCCAAAGAGTTAAAACAAGTATTAAAAGAGTAGGGCTATGACTCACCTTAAAATGATATCGAACGTATAGCGGAATCGATGGATAAGCACGAAGTCTCTACGATAACCTAGAATATGATGTCAACTCTTAGGTTCGAATAATGCCTAAGAAAACATGAACGGGCCTATATATGCCATTATATTGATCATGAAGTAGTATTTGTATGTTTGTTTATAGAATTGGTTTTAGTTTGGATATCTCGTACTACCGCTCGGGCCATCACAATTCGGAGGTCATGCAAGAACGCTCGAGGAGCTAGGACACTTTAATTTGTAAATCCAAAGAACTCGTCGATCCGCTTACCCAAATGAACCCTCGCATGAAGTTCCCTAGTGTTGTAGTGCTCAATACGTAAAACATGTATTCTTGATTACTTGATTAAGAGTTTATAAATACAATAAATAAACTAACAAAGTTTATACGTATTTAAATAAGTTTGAGTTTTATAAATACTCACCTTAATATATGATGCTTGAGTATTATAGAAAAATAAAATATTAGCGGAGAATCGACGTAGAATTTGAAATCTTCGAAAACCCAAGGTTATTATAACAACGCCTTCTTGAGAACCCGAAGAAGAAAAGAAGATTATAACGACGTCTATTTGGAGACTTGAAGTTATTTGAAGATTATAACGACTCTTTCTTGAAAACTTCCAAGAACGAAGATCAAACACTAGTTTTCTTCAAGAACACATGAATGTTCTTACAAGATCTATAAGAAATGACTTAGGGTTTTAAGACTTTGATAGATATAGAGAGGAGGGTGCAAGAAATTATGTAGTTTTAGCTTGGTATTTATAGGATGAGAAAAATAGTTAACTACATATTAGGTTAAAAACTAACCATGGTTAAGTTATATACTTGGCAAGATCTTAGGAATGAATGGCCATGATCAAACCATGTGTCTAGGAGGCTTCCTTGAGAAGCCTCATGAGGAGGTTAAGAGTTTTTGTTTTTCATCTTGTGTTTACGGAGTGAGTTTTAGTCCCGAAAATCACTAACGGTAAGTATTTAATTCATGAAACGTAAAATCGGGTATCGTAAAAATATGAAACTTATAGGAATGATTAAACTCATCATTATACTCCATCTAAAAATATAAAATGAGTGATAAGTCTTATTGGGTGCAAAAACGTTGCCTAAAGCTGGAAACACGGGTCAAAACGCGTAAAATGCAATTTATCGAAAAGAACGAGATTTCGTGGAAATGACCGTGGATTTATTTAGAGTAGACTAAAATTAGTCTAAAAGTGATATGAGATGTAAAATGTGGTTTTCTTCATACGCTGGGATAACTTAATGCTTATTCGTGAAGTTTAAAAATTACGCGATTTTAAGAAAAAGGTAGAACGACAAGGTTAACTTCTTTATGGTTAAAGGAGGAGGAAATATGTTTGACTTTTCCAAAAATGTAAAAGTGTCAAAATATATTAGAAACACAAAGGTGAATCGTTAAGTCCGGATGTAAGTAGAATTGTTTAAAACGTAAGTTTAGTTTCGAGACAAGAAGGTTTATTTGGTAACATAAAATAAATCTTAAAATTCTCAAATTAATCATGAGTGATCTAAAATTTATCCGATGTGAGGAAAATTGATGAGTTGATTTTCGTTATGCTGGATGTTTAAATGGTGTTCCAACCAAAATGAAATTTTAAGACGATGTTTTCTTAATAACTTTTGCGAAAATGATCTAACGATTGTCGAACTCTCAGGTCATTACTAAAATAATTTATCTTACGAGAATGTGAAATAAAAATTTCGGGAGTGAATAGTAACGGGCCTATATATGCCATTATATTGATCATGAAGTAGTATTTGTATGTTTGTTTATAGAATTGGTTTTAGTTTGGATATCTCGTACTTCCGTTCGGGCCATCACAATTCAGAAGTCATGCAGTAAACGTTCGAGGAGCTAGGAAACTTTAATTTGTAAATCCAGCAACTCGTCGATCCGTTTACCCAAATGAACCCCTCACATGAAGTTCCCTAGTGTCGTAGTGCTCAATACGTAAAACATGTATTCTTGATTACTTGATTAAGAGTTTATAAATACAATAAATAAACTAACAAAGTTTATAAGTATTTAAATAAGTTTGAGTTTTATAAATACTTACCTTAATATATGATGCTTGAGTATTATAGAAAAATAAAATATTAGCGGAGCTTCGACGTAGAATTTGCAATCTTCGAAAACCCAAGGCTATTATAACAACGCCTTCTTGAGAACCCGAAGAAGAAAAGAAGATTATAACGACGTCTTTTTGGAGACTTGAAGTTATTTGAAGATTATAACGACTCTTTCTTGAAAACTTCCAAGAACGAAGATCAAACACTAGTTTTCTTCAAGAACACATGAATGTTCTTACAAGATATATAAGAAATGACTTAGGGTTTTAAGACTTTGATAGATATAGAGAGGAGGGTGCAAGAAATTATGTAGTTTTAGCTTGGTATTTATAGGATGAGAAAAATAGTTAACTACATATTAGGTTAAAAACTAACCATGGTTAAGTTATATACTTGGCAAGATCTTAGGAATGAATGGCCATGATCAAACCATGTGTCTAGGAGGCTTCCTGAGAAGCCTCATGAGGAGGTTAAGAGTTTTGTTTTCATCTTGTGTTTACGGAGTGAGTTTTAGTCCCGAAAATCACTAACGGTAAGTATTTAATTCATGAAACGTAAAATCGGGTATCGTAAAAATATGAAACTTATAGGAATGATTAAACTCATCATTATACTCCATCTAAAAATATAAAATGAGTGATAAGTCTTGTTGGGTGCAAAACGTTGCCTAAAGTCGAAACACGGTAAAAACGCAGAAATGCAATTTATCGAAAAGAACGAGATTTCGTGGAAATGATCGTGGATTTATTTAGAGTAGACTAAAATTAGTCTAAAAGTGATATGAGATGTAAAATGTGGTTTTCATTATACGCGGGATAACTTAATGCTTATTCGTGAAGTTTAAAAATTACGCGATTTTAAGAAAAGGTAGAACGTACAAGGTTAACTTCTTTATGGTTAAAGGAGGAGGAAATATGTTTGACTTTTCCAAAAATGTAAAAGTGTCAAAATATATTAGAAACACAAGCAGGAGAATCGTTAAGTCCGGATGTAAGTAGAATTGTTTAAAACGTAAGTTTAGTTAAATCACAACATAAGGTTTATTTGGTAACATAAAAATAAATCTTAAAAATTCTCAAATTAATCATGAGTGATCTAAAATTTATCCGATGTGAGGAAAATTGATGAGTTGATTTTCGATTATGCTGGATGTTTAAATGGTGTTCCGACCAAAATGAAATTTTAAGACGATGTTTTCTTAATAACTTTTGCGAAAATGATCTAACGATTGTCGAACTCTCAGGTCATTACTAAAATAATTTATCTTACGAGAATGTGAAATAAAAATTTCGGGAGTGAATAGTAACGGTGGATAGTAAAAATTAATAGTGACCCAAAAATGTGAATTGTTACAGTCTCTACCCCTTAAGGGAACTTCGTCCCGAAGTTCTGTTGATGTTAACTACTTATAGTGTGTCTAACAAAAGTGTGGTCTCTAAAAGAGTGGGTTTCTCTCTTATTCAACAGGAATAGTGTATGGGTTACGTTGTAATACACCCATAATGTGGTTAGGGAATCGTATCGGATGCAAATAAGCCCACTTATTTATAATTCATTACTTACATAAAGAAGCGTCCAAATTTATGTAATTAACGGGTTATAAACCTATGGTTCGGTGGTTTATAACTTCTTTATTTGAATAAAGAGGCGTCCCAATCCATTCAAATAAGGAGATTGTAAATCATCCTACTTAAGATTTCCGACACAAAACTCGCTTAGATAATAAGATAACCAAGTCATCAATCCTAAAGCTAGTAATAATATTATTTAACTCAAATCTCATGTCTCATCAAACAAGAACTCACAAGATCAAGTTAAATAATTAGCTATTATCGAGCACCATATTTTAATGACTCGATTAAATTCGGGTTTCCTTATTATTACTAAAGTCATATCATCCAACAACGTGGATCTAAACAAACAACTAACAAGAAGCATATGCGCACGAAGTGTGTGTAAGGCAATTATAGTGGAGAGTCTTAACATATAAAGCAGTTATAGTCTATGCTCTTAAATGCAACCTAGTTCTCTATAACCAATGCTCTTATACCAATCTGTAACACCCCCAAAATATCGCAGCGGAAGATTGTGTCACTGGGGTGCTACTTCATAATACAAAGTACAAGTTATAGAAAACGACCTCTAAATGAGACGTTTTGAAAAGTTACCATTCGATTAATGAAATACATAAATGTTTACAAAATGTTTCGAATGGTAAATGATAAAAGCGTAAGTCTTCAAAATATGTCGTGCGACTCTATGTTCCATGTAATACTATCGGCTTATGTCCTGAGATAAACATGCTAAAAAGTGTCAACACAATGGTTGGTTAGTTCATAGAGTTTGTTTTGAATAAGTTGAAAAGCCTTGAAAGAATGTTTATTCAGCAAAGGCATTGTAAATCCACTCAGTTCTAAGTTCCGTCCATATAAAACTTGCAACCTGTGTGTTCACAACCCACTGCCAAAATATAGTTTGCACAATACACCGGATTATATTCACCCAAGGTCATGAATCGGGTACACATGGTGGGCATCTTCCCAAATAGTACTATATTAATCCAAAGGTCATGAATCGGGTACACAAGGGCGGGAGCTACCCGACATATAGTACTATCAATACCTCTCGACAAAGATAGAGTATTGGCACGTTTGTAAATACAATTCATGTATTTAAGCGAGTAAAGTATTTCCAAGCATGTATAACGAAATCAAGTAAACGTAATCAAGTATAATGCAATCAAGTATAATGCAATCATGCATAATGCAATCAAGTATAATGTTTTGAGAATTTATACAAGTAAAAGCAAGTAGTTGAGCATGCATCTCCCCCAAAGAGTTAAAACAAGTATTAAAAGAGTAGGGGCTATGACTCACCTTAAAAATGATATCAGAACATATAGCGGAGTCGATGGATAAGTCTGGAAGTCTCTACGTATAACCTAGAATATGATGTCAACTCTTAGGTTCGAAATAATGCCTAAGAAAACATGAACGGGCCTATATATGCCATTATATTGATCATGAAGTAGGATTTGTATGTTTGTTTATAGAATTGGTTTTAGTTTGGATATCTCGTACTACCATTCGGGCCATCACAATTCGAGAGGTCATGCAAGAACGCTCGAGGAGCTAGGACACTTTAATTGTAAACCAAAGAACTCGTCGATCCGCTTACCCAAATGAACCCCTCGCATGAAGTTCCCTAGTGTTGTAGTGCTCAATACGTAAAACATGTATTCTTGATTACTTGATTAAGAGTTTATAAATACAATAAATTAACTAACAAAGTTTATACGTATTTAAATAAGTTTGAGTTTTATAAATACTCACCTTAATATATGATGCTTGAGTATTATAGAAAAATAAAATATTAGCGGAGATTCGACGTAGAATTTGAAATCTTCGAAAACCCAAGGCTATTATAACAACGCCTTCTTGAGAACCCGAAGAAGAAAAGAAGATTATAACGACGTCTTTTTGGAGACTTGAAGTTATTTGAAGGTTATAACGACTCTTTCTTGAAAACTTCCAAGAACGAAGATCAAACACTAGTTTTCTTCAAAAACACATGAATGTTCTACAAAGATCTATAAGAAATGACTTAGGGTTTTAAGACTTTGATAGATATAGAGAGGAGGGTGCAAGAAATTATGTAGTTTTAGCTTGGTATTTATAGGATGAGAAAAATAGTTAACTACATATTAGGTTAAAAACTAACCATGGTTAAGTTATATACTTGGCAAGATCTTAGGAATGAATGGCCATGATCAAACCATGTGTCTAGGAGGCTTCCTTGAGAAGCCTCATGAGGAGGTTAAGAGTTTATGTTTTTCATCTTGTGTTTACGGAGTGAGTTTTAGTCCCGAAAATCACTAACGGTAAGTATTTAATTCATGAAACGTAAAATCGGGTATCGTAAAAATTAGATACTTATAGGAATGATTAAACTAATCATTATACTCCATCTAAAAATATAAAATGAGTGATAAGTCTTATTGGGTGCAAAACGTTGCCTAAAGTCGAAACACGGGTAAAAACGCAGAAATGCAATTTATCATAAAAGAACGAGATTTCAGGGAAATGACCGTGGATTTATTTAGAGTAGACTAAAATTAGTCTAAAAGTGATATGAGATGTAAAAATGTGGTTTTCGTCATACGCGGGGATAACTTAACAGTTATTCGTGAAGTTTAAAAATTACGCGATTTTAAGAAAATGGTAGAACGTACAAGGTTAACTTCTTTATGGTTAAAGGAGGAGGGAAATATGTTTGACTTTTCAAAAAATGTAAAAGTGTCAAAAATATATTAGAAACACAAAGGTGAATCGTTAAGTCTGGATGTAAGTAGAATTGTTTAAAACGTAAGTTTAGTTTCGTACAGCGCAAGGTTTATTTGGTAACATAAAAATAAATCTTAAAAATTCTCAAATTAATCATGAGTGATCTAAAAATTTATCTGATGTGAGGAAAATTGACAGAGTTGATTTTCGTTATGCGCGGGATGTTTAAATGGTGTTCCGACCAAAATGAAATTTTAAGACGATGTTTTCTTAATAACTTTTGCGAAAATGATCTAACGATTGTCGAACTCTCAGGTCATTACTAAAATAATTTATCTTACGAGAATGTGAAATAAAAATTTCGGGAGTGAATAGTAACGGGCCTATATATGCCATTATATTGATCATGAAGTAGTATTTGTATGTTTGTTTATAGAATTGGTTTTAGTTTGGATATCTCGTACTTACCGTTCGGGCCATCACAATTCGTAAGTCATGCAAGAACGTTCGAGGAGCTAGGACACTTTAATTGTAAATCCAAAGAACTCGTCGATCCGCTTACCCAAATGAACCCCTCACATGAAGTTCCCTAGTGTCGTAGTGCTCAATCGTAAAACATGTATTCTTGATTACTTGATTAAGAGTTTATAAATACAATAAATAAACTAACAAAGTTTATAAGTATTTAAATAAGTTTGAGTTTTATAAATACTTACCTTAATATATGATGCTTGAGTATTATAGAAAATAAAATATTAGCGGAGCTTCGACGAGAATTTGCAATCTTCAAAACCCAAGGCTATTATAACAACGCCTTCTTGAGAACCCGAGAAGAAAAGAAGATTATAACGACGTCTTTTGGAGACTTGAAGTTATTTGAAGATTATAACGACTCTTTCTTGAAAACTTCCAAGAACGAAGATCAAACACTAGTTTTCTTCAAGAACACATGAATGTTCTTACAAGATCTATAAGAAATGACTTAGGGTTTTAAGACTTTGATAGATATAGAGAGGAGGGTGCAAGAAATTATGTAGTTTTAGCTTGGTATTTATAGGATGAGAAAAATAGTTAACTACATAATAGGTTAAAACTAACCATGGTTAAGTTATATACTTGGCAAAATCTTAGGAATGAATGGCCATGATCAAACCATGTGTCTAGGAGGCTTCTTTGAGAAGCCTCATGAGGAGGTTAAGAGTTTTTGTTTTTCATCTTGTGTTTACGGAGTGAGTTTTAGTCCCGAAAATCACTAACGGTAAGTATTTAATTCATTAAACGTAAAATCGGGTATCGTAAAAATATGAAACTTATAGGAATGATTAAACTCATCATTATACTCCATCTAAAAATATAAAATGAGTGATAAGTCTTGTTGGGTGCAAAAACGTTGCCTAAAGTGGAAACACGGGTCAAAACGCGTAAAATGCAATTTATCAGAAAAGAACGAGATTTCAGGGAAATGATCGTGGATTTATTTAGAGTAGACTAAAATTAGTCTAAAAGTGATATGAGATGTAAAAATGTGGTTTTCGTCATACGCGGGGATAACTTAACAGTTATTCGTGAAGTTTAAAAATTACGCGATTTTAAGAAAAAGGTAGAACGTACAAGGTTAACTTCTTTATGGTTAAAGGAGGAGGGAAATATGTTTGACTTTTCCAAAAAATGTAAAAGTGTCAAAAATATATTAGAAACACAGTGCAGGAATCGTTAAGTCTGGATGTAAGTAGAATTGTTTAAAACGTAAGTTTAGTTTACAAACAAGTAAGGTTTATTTGGTAACAAAAATAAATCTTAAAAATTCTCAAATTAATCATGAGTGATCTAAAATTTATCCGATGTGAGGAAAATTGATGAGTTGATTTTAGATTATCATGCTGGATGTTTAAATGGTGTTCACCAAAATGAAATTTTAAGACGATGTTTTCTTAATAACTTTGCGAAAATGATCTAACGATTGTCGAACTCTCGTGTCATTACTAAAATAATTTATCTTACGAGAATGTGAAATAAAAATTTCGAGTGAATAGTAACGGTGAATAGTAAAATTAATAGTGACCGAAAATGTGAATTGTTACGCCTCTACCCTTAAGGAACTTCGTCCCAAGTTCGTTGATGTTAACTACTTATAGTGTGTCTAACAAAAGTGTGGTCTCTAAAAGAGTGGGTTCTCTTATTCAACATGAATAGTGTATGGGTTACGTTGTAATACACCCATAATGTGGTTAGGGAATCGATCGGATGCAAATAAGCCCACTTATTTATAATTCATTACTTACATAAAGAAGCGTCCAAATTTATGTAATTAATGGGTTATAAACCTATGGTTCGATGGTTTATAACTTCTTTATTTGAATAAAGAGGTCCCAATCCATTCAAATAAGGAGATTGTAAATCATCCTACTTAAGATTTCCGACACAAAACTCGCTTGCAGATAATAAGATAACCAAGTCATCAAATCCTAAAGCTAGTAATAATATTATTTAACTCAAATCTCATGTCTCATCAAACAAGAAATCACAAGATCAAGTTAAATAATTAGCTATTATCGAGCACCATATTTTAATGACTCGATTAAATTTCGGGTTTCCTTATTATTACTAAAGTCATATCATCCAACAACGTGGATCTAAACAAACAACTAACAAGAAGCATATGCATCGAAGTGTGTGTAAGGCAATTATAGTGGAGAGTCTTAACATATAAAGCGCTTATAGTCTAGGCTCTTAAATGCAACCTAGTTCTCTATAACCAATGCTCTTATACCAATCAGAACACCCCAAAATATCGCAATGAAGATTGTATCACTGGGTGCTACTTCATAATACAAAGTACAAGTTATAGAAAACGACCTCTAAATGAGACGTTTTGAAAAGTTACCATTCGATTAATGAAATCAGAGTTACAAACAATGAGGTCCCAAAGTATAATACATAAATGTTTACAAAATGTATCGAATGATAAATGATAAAAACGTAAGTCTTCAAAATATGTCGTGCGACTCTATGTTCCATGTAATAGCTATCGCCTTATGTCCTGAGATAAACATGCTAAAAAGTGTCAACACAATGGTTGGTTAGTTCATAGAGTTTGTTTTGAATAAGTTGAAAAGCCTTGAAAGAATGTTTATTCAGCAAAGGCATTGTAATCCACTCGGCCCAAGTTCCGTCCATACAAAACTTGCAAACCTGTGTGTTCACAACCCATCGCCAAAATATAGTTTGCACAATACACCGGATTATATTCACCCAAGGTCATGAATCGGGTACACATGGGCGGGCATCTTCCCAAATAGTACTATATTAATCCCAAGGTCATAAATCGGTACACAAGGCGGAGCTACCCGACATATAGTACTATCAATACCTCTCCGACAAAGATAGAGTATTGGCACGCTTGTAAATACAATTCATGTATTTAAGCGGTAAAGTATTTCCAAGCATGTATAACGAAATCAAGTAAACGTAATCAAGTATAATGCAATCAAGTATAATGCAATCATGCATAATACAATCAAGTATAATGTTTTGAGAATTTATACAAGTAAAAGCAAGTAGTTGAGCATGCATCTCCCCCAAAGAGTTAAAACAAGTATTAAAAGAGTAGGGGCTATGACTCACCTTAAAAATGATATCAGAACGTATAGCGGAATCGATGAATAAGCCTGGAAGTCTCTACGTATAACCTAGAATATGATGTCAACTCATAGGTTCGGAATAATGCCTAAGAAAACATGAACGGGCCTATATATGCCATTATATTGATCATGAAGTAGTATTTGTATGTTTGTTTATAGAATTGGTTTTAGTTTGGATATCTCATACTACCGTTCGGGCCATCACAATTCGTGAGGTCATGCAAGAAACGCTCGAGGAGCTAGGACACTTTAATTGTAAACCAAAGAACTCGTCGATCCGCTTACCCAAATGAACCCTCGCATGAAGTTCCCTAGTGTTGTAGTGCTTATAAGTTTGAATAAAAGCTATTAGGCATAATATTAATTTTAAGATACGTAAATTCGAATGCTATTAACGAATCGATATTGTTCATTATGATCATTACAATCTACGACTTCATCGTATCGATATTAGTATATGGTTCTTGAATTAGCAATTGTATCTTGACAGTTAAATTCGTCGGCTATATTGTCTTCATTGTTATTCTGGATCTTATTTGGTTGTGTTACGTACTAACCAGTTAGTGTCAGTGATATATCAGTAATCAAATCATGTAATAATTATAAATTCGAAATTACAAGTGTAAAGTTCAAATTAACATGTATCCAGTAATCATTAAGTGCAATTTATACATGATACATCATTAAACATTAATGATAATCTAGGTAAATATAATGACAAACTAAATGTTAGATTAAAGTTGTTAATGTGCTTCGAATTTATGCTTAGCAATGTTTATATTTAATCAGTTATGTAACGGCTCGCAATCATTATTGACTTGTTAATAAGTTGATCATATGATTTATCATGTTTTAGTGCATTAACTGTTGAATTTCAACTGCGATTTCAAACAATATTACTTTCATACTTTAATTATAGTTTTATTCAATGTTTGTACATTAATGTTGAATACCGATAACTATTATTTTATAGAGATTACTATTCAGTTTTAATTAGCTGGTTAACATTAAATTATTAAGTTGTAATATCATTAATGTTTAGATTATTGAAGTTTTATTTGTGTATTTATGTGTTATTGATACCACGCTCGAGCCTTCATAGTTTTAAGCATTAGTTTATCATTTAGATCATTTAGATTGTTTAGACATTATGAGATAACTTTTTAGTATTAAGCTATTAATTTGTTGTTTCAATGATTTGAACTCTACTTAAGTGATTTAATAATATGCATTTAGTATTGTTAAGCATTTAGATGGTCAATTAGTGATTAACCATTGACATTACATTAATATTGGGTATTGTATTGCAATAACTAAACCGTTTATGACTTTAAGCATTATTAATCAAATTTAGTAGTTCAATGTACATTAATGGAATTAATGACATGGTTATGTAAAGCTAAGTTGCATCATTAGGGCTAATTTATCATAGTTAAACCAACTATGGATTGATTAAAGTTTAATATTGTAATGATAATCTAAGATTTTATGGAGTCAATTAACTTGACAAGTTATCATTAGAAGTTTCCATGTAACCATAGTCTCAAAGATAATAGAAGGTCGATAGAATGTTTAACAAGTCAAATTTACATGATTAAGTAATAAGTTCTTGAGTCTTAAATGATAGCTTAATACTTCATTCATAATAAGGTTATCAAGCAATGCATCAATAAGCATAATAGTTCAAAAGTAGATTGAATAACATAGTATCAATTGAAAAATCCAGTCATGAAATATGTTTAAATGTGAGATAATCATGAAACTAAGTGTAATACATATTGTAACTTGTTCTAATTAACAGTCTGAAAATTCATTAAAGATAATCATGGATCCTTGATAGACCTCAATGCTCACTCCGAAACTACGATCAATGAGTGATAAGGTTTTTAGGTTTTGTGATCTCAAAAACCACATGGTATATGTCACACCCCAAATTACATTTTGCGTGGAATGGAATTCACGGGATTGTTGTCATAGCATCACAATCAGTTATATTGAGCGACCTAAAGTGTCGTTTGGAAAATACATCGCTTGATTTAATAAAATAATCGAGTTTACAAAGTAGGTCCCAAATGAAAATCAACTTGTGCGGAAATAATTTTGTTACAATTCAAACGATGTTTTAAGGTACGTAAAACCCAGTGAGGCAGCGTCGTCACCACGACTCCATGATGTGTCCAAATGCATGCCATGAAGTGAATGCCTTAGATACGAGATAAAACATGCTAAAAGTGTCAACACAAAGGTTGAGTGAGTTCATAGAGTTTGTTTTGAAATGTAAAGCCTTTAGAAATCGTTTATGCGGCAAAGGCATTGTGAATCCACTCGGTTCAAGTCCCGCCCATACAAAACTTGCAACTGTGTGTTCACAACCCATTGCCGAATATGTATAGTCAATGATAATCCCAAGACATTCAACACAATGATAATCCCAAGACATTCAAGACAATGATAATCCCAAGACATTCGACCAATGATAATCCCAAGACAATGATAATCCCAAGACATTCGGTCAATGATAATCCCAAGACATTGACACAATGATAATCCCAAGACATTCAAAGACAATGATAATCCCAAGACATTCAAACACAATAATGTATGATATAAGATATGACTAAACATTAAGTTCGATGAAGCATGTAGTTTGCAAATAGATATGAATGTCATAAAGATGATGAGCATGTATCTCCCCAAAGCAGTTATGAAAGCAAGTAAAAGTAGGGCTATGAAACTCACATGAACAATAATGCGATGGCAAAAGTGGATACACCGAGGTATAGCGTGAATCTCGTAAATGACCTATTACGAATGATATGATATGCAATGAGTTGCAATGTAATGTTATGCATGCACTTAATATGTTATTTATACCATTTACGGGTTTTGAAAATATTACTCGTCGTCGTCGAAAAATACTCGTTTGACGTCTTGACCCTTCAAAATGACTTTACATGTTTTACGTCAAAATGTCATCCTACAATGGTTTTATAATGATTTTGGTGAAATTACCACTTTTCGTCGCAAAACAATGTCGTTGGAAAAATCATGAAATCAACAAAATGGCTCGGAAAAGTGGTCGTAAAAGCGGTGTCGTCGATTGTTAGAGAACGAACTCGACGGTTTTGGAAAGTTTGTGTCGATATCTAAAAGTTTCAGTTCAGGAGTTTTCGTTCAAAGGTCTCGATCATAAAGATATCCAAGGCTAAAGATGGTGGTTTTGCTAATTGTGTGCGAGGAAATGAGTTTGACCAATGTTTGAACATCCGTAATTAAATCACTATAACTCCGCTTGACAAACGGCTTTTGTTTTGGAAAATATGGCCGATGAACTTGATTTTACTAGAAGACACTTCGTTATAAAAGTTTCACATCATGGTTAAAAGCGCGCAAACATGGACGATATAGCTAATGAAATACTTGTTACGTCAAAAATAATATAGTTTTGAAATTAATATTTACGGCAACTTGATGAAAAGCGGCCATATATTTGTCGTTTCAAATCCGTTTTCTCGTAAAATATGTCCTTAGCTTCGTATCAAGTAAACTAATATATTTTGAGAAGTCGAAATAATTTGTGAAGCTTAAGGCTCGTTTTGACCCGAAATATGTAAAACTGTTTGCTGTTTTCAGAAAAAAAATACGTTTAAATCGTCAAACTTCAAAAATTCACCACGGCTTCGTTATAACTCCGTTTTGTCCGTTCAAAAGGCCACGGATTCGTTTTAAAGTATATTTTCTAAATATGAAGGCCAAAATGTCGTACCAACAGTGGGTTTTCCAGAAATTCGTTTTAAGGACAGAGCATAAAATATAGTTTACGAAAATAGTTTTCTCGGACAAAACCTATTCTAATCCCTTCAAATCAACTCCAAAGCTAATCTAATCCTACCATACACCTTCTTAGGGTGTCATGGGTTCCTAATCACCATCAAGACCAAAGAATAACTTGGGAATAATTATAGGATGACTATAAGTATATAAAAGTTCTAAAATCATGAAATAAATGGTATAAACTACATAACATGCATATAAGCTTCAAAATGAAAAGAAACTTATGAAAATGATAAGGAAACATAAAAATGATGAGAATATGCTTACTAGTGCAAGTGAAGAGGTGTAGGTAACAAAGGATTAAACTTAGATATCCTTGGTTTTATTTCAAAACCATGAAAAGGATATGATCTAGGTTGTTATAACACACTTGAAGTTGCAAAATCTTGATCCCTTTGGTGTCTTTGAAGTGGCGGTTTTGAGAGCCAAAGGAAGAGAGAAATAACTTGTTTAACACCTTGAAAATAATGTATGTATGTGAAAAGATTTTGAGTGTAAGACTTATGTATCTAGATTGAATTATTTGAGACATAGAACCATGCCACAATTAAGACATACCCTCCCCTTGGCGGTTTTGGGAGGTTGTCTTCCATATTATTTTTTTTTTTTTCAAACTTTACTTGTAGATATTTATGTATAAACTTTGTTAAATAAAATGTGTAAGTAAATGAATGTAAAGGTAAATGGTAATTTGTGGTACAAGTAAATTTTTAATAAGTCAAAATAGATTGTATTGAGGTGATAAAAATTGTAAAAATACTTTCCTTGTGAAAATCGGGTGATAAAATAATTATCGTAAGATTTTTAAGAAAAACGACGTAATAATTAAACGTTTACGATTAAAATACCAAATAAATGTGAAACACTAGGAAAACTAAAAATATAGTTTTTATGAACTAAATGTGAGTTTAAAAATACCTCGGGATCATTTTTGAAAGTAACGGGTTAAATAATCAAAATAAAAACTCACGCGATAAAAATTATTAAATAAAATTCACGCGTTGAAGGGTGAAATGAAATGTCGTGCATGTACTAATGAGATGCACATGATGTCAGTGAAATGTAGACTAATCATAGTCCATATGAAATGTACGTGATGTCATGATCATGAATTCGCCGCTAAACCTCCCGAGTTACTGCAATTTGAAACAAGTAAACCAAGTTTACTAAAAATGTTGAAATAATGAGACATGTATCGTGTCAAGAAATGACACGAAAGTACGGATTGTCACATTCGCCCATCCAAAAGGAATTGGTCCACGAATTCAATCGTTATTAGGTCTAACGGGTTTAGGGTTTGAGGTAGCAAACTTTCCCATTCCGAGCAAAACCCTCAAAAGACTTTGTGGTAACCGATTTTACTTAATCTCACAACTCATCAAACAAGAACTGTCATGAGATTAGGCTAAATCGGTTTAGGCAACAACTTGTTTCTAGCTCGATCTTTGCAACTCATCAAACAAGAACTGTCACGCGGATCAAAGCTGAAACAAGTGGTTTGAAGAAAATCTTTTGAAAATTTGGCTCGATTACGGAATTGCTTACTCATATAAGACTACTACTCCCTTCATTGCATGATTCTTCTGAATTAGACATAGGTGATCGGGCTATGTATAATTTAGGAGTAACTATGCAATGCTTGGACTAATCGACTCATATGTTGTTTGGTGTTGAGTCAAGCGATGTTAAAATTGTGATGAACATCGAGGAGAAGACATGGAGATGTGTCGTTAAAATGATAGTTAAAGTAACAAGAATAAAGACCCGTAAATGATAACAAATCGGAAAGAAAATAAAGTATGATAGATGAGAATATTTTACAACGGGTAGTTTAGCAAAAGTAGTACATCTTAGGTTATAAAGATTCGGATACGATGGAAAACATAAACTTAGTACGACATAGTACATAAGGAAAATTAAGACATTAGCTTCCAAACTTCTTGGTCTTCGCGTTGTTGGGACCATGACGAGCTTCTCCTCCTCCTTCTAACATATATACATTCCATGAGCACCTTCGACTTGTTGACCTTGGTTTTGAGGACATTGACTTGATAGTGTCCTTGCTCCCACATCCGAAGCACGTAACTATGGTCTTGCCTCTACAATTCACGGCATGGTGTCCTAGTTTTGACACTTGTAGCATAACAGGACAAAGTCCGTGTGATGATACTTACATCGATTACATAATGGGTAGGTTCCAGCATAACCTCTGTCTTCTATTGGTGCGACAACATAAACCATTGCGATCTCTTGCCCTCTATTACATTGTTGATGATGGTTAGTGTTACGGTCTTGATTGTTGTTATTGTAACCTCCTCGGTCATTTTCCCATTTTCTTTTGTTGTTGTTGATTTGGTTATCGGTGTTGTTGTCATTGTTTTGGTTATTGTAGTAGTTAGTGCGGTTGTTGGGGTTGTTGTTGTTTTGGTTGGTGTTGGGGCTTGCCTCTCTTCACTATCTCGGGCCATGAGCTTTTGAGTCAATCGAATAGCTTCCTCAATCGTTTTGGTCGGAAGAAGTCACATCTCCTTGAATAATTTGGAAGTCCCCGATGAAAGCCTCTAGCAACTTCTCATTATCGAAACCATGGACGGGCATAACACACCAATTCTTGGAATCTCCGAATGTAAGTGTCAATATCGTACCCAATGGTTACTAATTCATAGAACTCCGTCTCCAACTTTTTGATTTCGTGCGTGGACAAAACTTCTTAGTCACCAAACCCTTAAATTGCTCCCAAGTAAGCTTGAAAGCATTCTCCATTCCAATCGGTTGGCATATGAATTCCACCATGACAACGCTCCATCGAGTAAAGTACTTGTAGCATATTTAACTTTACTATCATCCGGACGGTTACATAGCAAAAACACCGATTCCAATTTTTCAAACCATCGCACCATGGTGTAGCTCCTCGGTACCTCGAAACTTAGTGGGTTCACCACTTTTGAAATCTTTGTACGAACATTTCTTAACTCCGGATCCTCCGGCATTTCCGATAGCGTGACTAGCCTAGCGACTTGACGACGCGGCCTCGGTGACAAACCACCGTTTCCGTTCAACTCTTAAAGCATTAGCAATGCTATCATTCACCAACTTTTGAATTCTTTGCTTGGGTCATTTCAACTGTAGCTTTCTTGATTGCCATATCTTCTTCAAAACAAGAGGAAATGTGAGGCGTAGCAAAATCCGATGTTAATAATAAACGCTCCAAAAATGTGATAAGAATGATAAGTTTGAGGTTATGTTTCAAAATAATCGACGGTTTCCTAAGAAATGGGTTATGAGGTGTTGTAAATGCTTCAATGTATGATGGTTTAGAGACTTAATGTGTGAATAAAGTGTAACTCGACATATTAGTGGTGAAACAAAGGAGTAAGAGTGACTTTGCCCTACTTAAGGGTT